>OZ010787.1:188427468-189637864 GCA_963932465.1 Maratus speciosus | reverse complement strand
TATGGATGTTAAATTGGAGAAAATTTATCTGTGTTGTTTCCTACTGTTACGTGTGATTTTAAGATTTTCTCCACGAGTAAAAAAAAATCCTTGTGTTATTCATTAAGAATTGGGGGAGATAAAAAAAATGGCAATTTTCGACCAGCAATAAATGCATCTAGAAGGACAAAGAAGACATGCAAATGTAATACCTTCCGGGAGGATATACCCGTAAGGCATGGTGACGTCAGGGCGACGTCGTTGTGAAGTCACACTGTGATTTTATGACTGTCGATGTGACGTCATAGTGACAAGAATGCGAAGTCGTTATGGCCGTTTTAGAGGTCGTTTGTGACGTTACATTGTGACCACTCTGCGAAGTCACTGTGCGACAAGTTTGGGAAAAGTGAGTCATTTGTGACTATTTTGGCATTAACTTTGTGACGAACATGTTACGAAAGCGACAATGCTTAGAAGTCCAACTGTGACCAATTTGTGAAATATGTGTCATTTGTGGCGAACTTGTCATAAACATTGTCATGATTTCAAATGAAAATCAAACTTCAAATTAATTGCTTAAATAGACCAATATAGTGAAAAAGATTCCATGCTGGGACTCGAACCCGGGACGTCAGTATAGCGCATTGACACTCTACCGACTAAACCACTTGGAACGATTCTCATCCTGGAAAATTTCTCACTATTACATGTTGGCAAGGCTACAAACGCAGCACAAGATGGAATATTTATCGTGAGCCACCGACATGGGGTAAACGCGATACTTAATTAAATCTAGCATCGATTGAAACTATATTAATACTTGGAAAATTTTCCTGGGAGAAACATTCGCCTTGTATGCAATATTTTAAATGAAAATCAAATTTCAAATTAATTGCTTAAAAGGCAATTTTAATTTGAAATTTTATTTTCATTTGAAATATTGTATGCAAGGCGAATGTTCCTCCCTGGAAAAATTTCCAAGTATTAATATAGTTTCAATCGATGCTTGAGTTAATTAAGTTTCGTGTTCATCCCATGTCGGTGGCTCATGATAAATATTCCATCTTGTGTTAAGCTTGTAGCCTTGCCAACATGTAATAGTGAGAAATTTTGCCGACTGGGTGTTGTTCCACATAGTTTAGTCGGTAGAATGTCAGTGCGCCCTACTGATGGCCCAGGTTCCAGTCCCGGCATGGAATCTTTTTCACTACGTTGGCCTTTGCGCCTTTCAAGCAATTAATTTGAAATTTGATTTTCATTAGAAATATTGTATATAAGTCGAATGTTTCTCTCTGAAAAAATTTCTAAGTATTAATACTGCGATGAATTTTAAAATAAAGTTTTGCTTGAAATATCTTATCTTTTTACAGTACTTTTTAGCAAAATATCGTTATTTTGGAGTTCTATTCTTATAAAACATGTTTAATTATTCCACTTAAAAAACAATGCTTATCAACTGACACCTTTTTTTATTAAGTTCCTAAACTTGATCTTGAGTTCAAGCTTGACATTTAGAATGCGTAAGTTTTTTAATGTGTTGTGATTAGTCATTGCTTTATTAAATACGAACATGGAGTCTAACGGGTATTAATACAACTCTTACTTATAGAACGGCATGATAAGCCATATTTATTTAAATTTTTTATTCCCGTGTATATTGCATTTTGTTAATATGAGCTAAATAGATGTGATATGTTTTATAGGAAAATACTGATCTTGCAAACAGAAAAAACAAGTAAAAAAATAATGTGTTAAGCATATATTATAAAACACTTTCCAACACTTTCTGAATGCTTTAACAAGACATTGTAATTTAGGGAAATAACGTAAATAAGATAACTAATAAACATTTTAGAAAACGCATAAAACATTTGAAAAACTGATTTCAGCAGCTACCGCGTAGCTGCCAAATGTGTTTTCAAATTCTTTTGAACAGTCCTGTATTTGATATGTAGTTTGATATATGTACTATATACTGGGAAAATTTTGTTTAGCAAGAAAACACCTAACAGGTTGAAATTCTCTTTCAGCAATTCATAGTAACATATGGAAACATACTTGAATACTTTTGTACAACCCTGTAGTTTTCCTAGAACCCTTCTTACACGCCTCTATTTAGCTAAAATTTAATTCGAACTAAGACACTCTTAAAACTTTAAAACTGCTGAAATCACATTTCCAGAAATTATAATTTGTAGACGACTATGTATACAATTCTTTACGTGGCCCTGTATATCGTTTTATCTATATTCTACAAAAGTTTCTTAGTAAATTAAATGCAGTTCAGCGTAAAAAAGCATAACTCATTTAAAAAACACCTTTAAACAATTTTCGTCCATACACAATAACCCTTACGAATAATTTTGTGTAGCCCTGTATATGAATTATAGCATTTATATACACCCTATACTGTGCATAAATATAGTGAATCATAAAAGCGCATATCATAATTAAAAATGCATTTGCTGCAATCATCGCTAATGAACAGTACTTCGGATACAATGAATCTGAAATATTTTGTGTGTCCCTGTAAATGCTATATATACTTCGTATTATACATGAAATAATTTACAGTATGTAAACCTCAGTGACGTATATCAATAAAAAAATATATATACTAAAGCAGTTTAATCTATAACTTCCTATCAGGCATGAAAAACACTTTATTTCAGTGCTTAAATATCATATTTTTCTTTTTAGTGCCAATAATTACGAGTATCATAAACGTAGAAAATGATTTTATAATAGAAGAACATTTAATAACCGATTCAGAATGTCTATAATTAAATGTTTGATTAAAATCACAAACAGAAAAAAATGGTTACATGCAATTAAAAAAATTAAATATACAAATTTGAAAAACACTAAAAATAATAATTAGTATTTATAGTTGTACTATTAAACAACAACAAACTACAATAGATGAATTAAATGCATTATTAGATTTAACAATATCTCAAAAATCTTTCCATATGTTATAAGGAATTCCTATTATTTTATAATTTTGACAAATGTGAAATCTGAAAAATTTGGTATAAAGATTTCGGATTTAAAAAAATAATTTAAAATATTATTAGCACTAAAAGAAAAATCTTTCAAAAGTTTCACTACTGTATTATGTAAAAATACGTTTTCCAAGTATAATGCTAATTTCTAATCTGAAACAGTTGCGTAATATCATAATAATCGAATATCTATATAGTCTATAAGTGTTAGTAATCAGAAAACAGAAGCTAAAAAAATTCCAAATCATTGTCTCAACACATTTTCAATCTCAAGTAACTGCAAATTAATGTTTTCATTAATTCCACTATGAATGTAGGCATGAATCAGTCTCTGCGCAGCCTTTTTTTTTCCAAGCGATGGCAGATTAAGATAATTTTCTTCACAGTATCGAATAGGAAAATATCGCTTCTTAAAACAGTCCCAGATCAGTCTCTTATTAATATAACATAAAACTATTTAACTCATAAAATACAAATCAGGAATAAAAGATTTAAATTAAATGAGAGTTACATTTATGTTTCATTAATAATATCCGTGTATCTTAAAATGTCTGGCGCATTCTCTTATCTTAAAAAAGTGTTGTATAAGTGGAAATGTTCTAAACAGTGAACTAACTTCTCGTATCTTCTCTTATTTATTTTTCTGTTGTCATATCTTACACAGACGATTTCAGCAGATGTTCTTTACCACTTATTTGTTTTTATATACAACATATTATGAACTTAAATGCGCAATAATTTTATGATAGTGTCTTTAATTAAAATTTTCAATTTGAAGAATTTTCCAATGTATTTTACCTTTTTTTTTATCAGTTCCAAATAATTCAAGTTAAAATGTATTGTAAAGTTTCTTTTTCATAAATAATAATAATATTATTATTATTCATAATTAGAGTTTAATAAATAAAACATTGTTTAAATTTTTAAAATGTGTAAAAATCAATTGAAAGGTAATAATGAACCTCCACCCCAACCCTGTTTTAGGTGAGTTCGTAATTATATAAATAAGTAGCACCTATGGTCGTCGTTCGGTCCGTCTGTCAGCATATAACACAGCAAAAACTACCCAACCGAATGGTCTGAAATTTTAAATATATAATTGTTGCAAAATTTTATCGAGTCATTTCAAATTTTATGAAAATCGGATGTATACTTTAATGACAGGGACAGTCAAAATTTTTTCTTTACATTACGGCGAATGGGAAAAAAAGTATTGCAGGTGCATTTTAATGATCTTACAGGCTTCCGAATGGTCTGAAATTTTAAATATATAATTTTGTTGACTCATTTCCAGTTTTATAAAAATCGGATGCATAGTTTAATTTCAGGGACAGTCAAAATTTTTCTGTTACATGACGGCCAATGGGAAAAAATGATTGCAAGTGCATTTTAATGATGTTACAGCCCTTTGAACAGCATGAAATGGATATGCACTTATGGAGTGCACTAAAATATACATTCAGTACAATACGCGGTGCAAAAAATATTTATAAAACTAGTTATAGTACGAACGCACTTCATTTGCCACGTTTGACGAGCAATTTCCAACTTGTTTAAAGTGAAGTTTGTTTCACACGTAATAAATGCAAAATATCTTCTTAATAAATAAAAAGGAGTTATCGAGGATGAAAAATTTTCTTTGTCAATCTGTTATTCTTTTCACATTAATTTTCTGTAAAATAAAACAATTTGCAAAATAACTTTTTTTGAAAGTCATATCTCTAAAATACAAATTTGAAATACGAATAATTAATTATATCATGGGTTTTGCATAAATTTTGTATATTTCTTTTATTTTCGGAAAATGTTAATTTTATTATAAAAAGTCTGAAAGAAGTTGAATTTTTAAAAAATAATTTCTTAAAATAGTTAAACGCTAATAGGAAAAAAAAAAGACTTGAATGCAAATTACAAAGCAAAAAATGCATATATGACTAAACTCTGAAGACTCTTTCTACGTGCTCATTAAATGTTACAGACTTAACTGTAATAGAAAATTTTTAGTTTGAAACCACAGAAGTGTTTCGAATACCACTGGTTGGCAAAAAAATAAAAAAAATTCCTTCCTGCAAACTAAATATGTAAAGTGTGCATATTTAGCACTCCCAATCAAGCAGGACGGTCGTTCTGCCAAGCCAAGCTGGAAAAAAAATGCTAACCCCGCCAAACAAACAAACGCCAAGAATAAAACGGCAAGACACCGTAACTGCTTATTATACTGAAGACAAGTTCTCCATGTTAAATCGACCAAACATGCCAGCGTACAATTTCCCATATCAAAAGAAACAATCATCGCAGAAAAATAAATCCAAAACCAGAAGGACCTAATGAAAAAGATCTTCAATTTGAGACCAAATGCATCTTCATAAATTAATTATAAACAGGGATATAGAATTTTTAAATTAAAGTCGAGATACTGAAAATAATCGATTATTTTTCTTCGTCACATGTTTAAATCAAGGTAGAGACTTAAATAATGGACAGAAAACAGGAAGAATTGCATTTTTGGACAGATATTTACTCAATCTACGAGCTTTTATAAAATTCAGCTTTAAAAACACAAATTTTCTATTCTTAATTAGCGAAAAACTGTTAATTAATTCAAAAGTTTACAAATTATGCCAAACAGCGATAAACCCGCCAAATCATTTTAGAAATCTTACACTGTTCTTTTATATTATCATTTTGCATTGATTTCATCGAAGAAATCAATGGCCGAGATCCAGATAGATATTTCGCTGTTAGCGAAATGAGTTTGACCAATCAGAAGCCAGCATGTTTGAGACGTTTTGCTGTTTCTGGATCCTGGCCTATGTCATAAAAGTTTTGAGTCATTTTCTTAGTGCCGTGGATGAAGTGCAATGTTTGTAGAAATCTAGGCTGGGATCCAGATAGATTTTTCGCTGTTAGCGAAACGAGATTCACCAATCAATAGCTTGCATTTCTGCAAACAGCGAAAAGTTCGCAAAAATGCAAGCTTCTGATTGATGAGTCTCGTTTCGCTAACAGCGAAAAATCTATCTAGATTGCGGCCAATTATGTTGAACACAATTTTGCATTTCCACATTCAGGAAGGGTATTGATGTCATAACAACAGTTAATATTCGAAACTATTTAGGGCATTGATTCTGAACTCCTTTGCTATACATTTCAATATTAAAGAAGTTGTTGTTTCCATAGTGACAGTACTTTTCTCTATTGCTCACTCTAAAACACGGGGCCTCCGTGGCCGAGTGGTTAAGACATCACGCTGCTAATCACTTTAGAGCGTAAGAGGCTTGTCGGGTTCGACTCCCGCTGGCCCCATTGCACACTCTTTGTGGAGTTCCCGGATGTAAAAATTCTCCGTGTTGTAAATTTCATTGTGTTATCTCGTCCCTGTATATCGACGATGACTTATAAGCGGGCCTTGTTGTCAAGCACACAAGTCTGATGTATGTGTCCAATAAAACAAGCAAACAAACTCTAAAACACAAATATCGAAATTCAACCAACAGCGCTCAGAAACAATACCATAACAGAGAACCTTTATACACAAGAGTGGTGATATATGCACAGGAGGCACGCTCATTTCAAGTTTTTGTCGAAAGTACGGCAATCCACTTTCTTGAATAGAAGATACTCTATCTACGTTATGATCACGTGGTCAAGGCAAGAACGTCTAGCGTAAAGAAGGGAAGGCTCCGTCCTCGTAATGTAAATCCTCGCTAGCCAATGAAACAGTTCATGGGAGAAAGCAGTAGTAGTTTCCTGTTACCCTTCTTATCAGTTAGAAGTTCTTTGGGTAAATGGAGGATATTCCATCTCCGTTTAGATCACGTGGTCAAGGTAAAAACTTCTAGCGTAAAGGAGGAAAGGCTCCGTAGACGTATAACGTAAATCCCCGCTAGCCAATGAAACAGTTCATGAGGCAAAGCAGTAGTATCTTTCCTTCTTATCAGTTAGAAGTTCCTTGGGTAAATTACCGGTATCACATGACTTTTTTCAGCCTCGAACCCATATTTGGAATATCCTCCATTACCGGTACCGCGTGACTTTTTCAGCCTCGAACCCATATTTGGAATATCCTCCATTAGACGATTCGCGCATGGACGATCTCTATTAGACTAGGGAAATAATTCAACATGCATTAGCCTGATGATAATGACACGCTCGCAAAGACCTTTAAAGATTTGTTTTTATCACTTTTACCAATAAACATTTATTGGTCTTATGTCGCTACTTCGTTAAAGAGACACACTTGTTCCTAATTAGATCTCGGTCTTAATGTATCAAAATACGGAGTTTGCTTTCTGTACTATTCCTGAGCTCAGTTATAGCGTCCAGAAATATAGGCCGGGATCCAGCGTAGATTAAGGACCAAGATGGGCCATTCACGGCAAAATCTGTAATGGCAACAGTACTAGCGTCACTATCGGCAAGGGGGAAGAAATAACAAACCTCCGAAATTTACCTATGTTGAAGAAATATGTTTATCCTCTATGGTTTGAAAATCTATTCGTTCCTAAAATTATGAAGGTAGAGTAGATCTGCTCTATCTCCCTACTAAAACGAAGCAGGTGTCAGACGATATTCTATTCATGCTTGCTTTATTTATTTAGCTGCTTTTTTTTTTACCGTACTTGTATTGTTCATTTTTAACTTACAAAATGATAAATAGACTAATAATATAAAAGAACGCCGCAGAAAATTCTGTTAAGAATGCAAACATGTAAGTTTATAAGATTAAATTGTAAAAAATCAAATTCAGGTATTGT
The DNA here is from genome assembly GCA_963932465.1 of Maratus speciosus. NCBI lineage: Eukaryota > Metazoa > Arthropoda > Arachnida > Araneae > Salticidae > Maratus > Maratus speciosus. The sequence continues at coordinate 189,630,123 of OZ010787.1, read as the reverse complement.
GTCAATTTATTCATAACGAATAAAATTTTATTGAGTGTAATGTCAGTACCTCTATTTATTTTTAACTTTTAGATTTATACAATTCTAAAAATTTGTCGAAAGGAATTCTTCCCTATGCGTAATATTATTATTATTATTTCTTATATGTTAATATTATAAACATTATTGAAGTGATTGTACGTTATTTACATTAAAACAATATTTTTATTTTATCTGTAAGGAAGTGAAAATGCATAAATTTTAAAAGATTATTGTAACGATTGTTTAATACGTTAAACTTCATAAATTTATAAAACACGGGCTATAAAAATTTTCCTACAAAAGGGGAATAATTATGAAATTTTCTGGGACTTGTAGAGTTCAACATTTCGTATATTTTTATATTACACCATTGCTTTTGATATATAGCATTCAAGACGAAATTTTTACTTAGTATTCGTTGCACTTAAAACCGTTCACTAATCATGTAAAATATATATATATATATATATATATATATATCCGTGCAAGGACATAGAATAGATATTAGGTATATAAAATAGAATGTCTATTCTATGTTCATGTATCGGTGTAAGATTCTATCGAAAACGTAAACATGCAACATTGAAAAAAGAAAGATCACAATAAGGTAGATACTCAATAATAAGCATACAACAAGGATGGGGGAGTTTCTTCCCCATTGTCACTAAGGTCGCTACGATCGCAATCGCATTACCATTACACTTTATGGTAATGTCCGATCTTGGATGTTAATCTATGGGATCCAGGTACATTTTTGCAAACAGTGAAAAGTTAGCAAAAATTCTGGCTTCTGATTGGTCAATCTCGTTACGATAACAGAGAAAAATCTATCTAGATCACGGTCATAGTGTGGATACCGGCTATTCCAGTAATGCTTTAAAAAGTGCTAAAAATTGAATCCCATAAATATGGAAAAATACTGAATGACAAATGTCGATAGCAGCAACATTTTCTAGATCTTCTCTGAGCGAAACGTTTTCTCAATTGATTTCTTTTGAAATAGTTATGTTGGAATTACCATATGTCGCTGTAATCGACATTCGTCGTTCAGCCTCGTTTAACATTTATGAGATACAATTTTTTAGCACCTTTTTAATAAGCCGATTTTTAAACTATATCTTCTAGAAACTATAGCTCCGTTATAGCGTCTAGATTATATGTTGTAGAAATCGACTATCCCAGCAATACTAAAAAAAGCGCGGAAATATTGAATCCCTTAAATGCACAACGATGTTGAATTCCAAACAGTTATTTGCATCGACATCTGCAGGATATTTTTTAAAGAAGAAAGAGACACGTGTAATTCGCCGCTAGCGAGATTCTAAAAGATAGTCACGTTTTAGCATTATTGGCTTTTACTGCGTTCTCATTCGCTGTTCTCAGTCACGTGTCATAGACGCAGTTGTCGTTTGGCGATTTTAGCTTTTCCGCTCTCCTATATGTCTTGGAAAGGAGATAAAATACATACATGAGTTTTTGTCAGTATTTTTTCACCTGCGAGTGTGACAGCTGTTGATAGAGTTCAAATCTAGAGCTAAAATTGGTTACAAGCCAAAGACGCTTTTTACTTTCTTCTATATTTACAAGAAGAAAGAATTGGATTCATGAAAATTTTCGGTTTTCGATGGATTTACACGTTTTAGGGGTCAGAGATTCTAAAAAACGTTTTTTACAAAATGTCTGTCTGTCCGTCTGTTTTCCTGTATGTGACAGAAATTTTGTGGGTGCTCTATATCAAGAACTAATGCACGGAATTTAACAAAAATTTATATTAAGTTAGATCCTGATATAAATTGGTGCTGATTAGTTTTTGGTGTAAATCGTTCGATAGGTGGCGCTGCTATGCAGAATTTTTCACGATTTCCACAATAACTCAATCTCCAGAACTAATGCACGGATTTTCTTCAAACTTCAGATTCAGTTAGTCCTTGACATGAATTAAAGTTTTATGTACTTAGGTGTAAATCGCTCAACAGGTGGCGCTGCTGTGCTGCCTTTTTGCGATTCTCGCAATAGCTCTATCTGAAGAACTAATGTTTGGATTTTCAACAAACTTCAGATTCTGGTATACCTCGATATGTGTTAGTGCTGTTTATGTTTTGGTGTAAATCACTCAACAGGTGGCGCTGCTATGCTGCATTTTTCAGAATTTCCACTAAAGCTCTGTCACAAGAGCTAATGCACGAATTTTCATCGACGGATTTATACGCTTTAGGGGTCAGAGATTCCGAAAAACATGTTTTTACAAAATGTCTGTCTGTGAGTCTGCGACTCTCTCTGCCTGTCCGTTTGTCAGTCGGTATGTGATAAAAATTTTGGGGCCGCTCTATCTCAAGAACTAATGCACGGAATTTATTAAAAAATTATATTCTCTTAGTGCCTGATAGAAATTTGTGCTGATTGATTTTTCGTGTAAATCGCTCAACAGGTGGCGCTGCTATGCAGCATTTTCACGATTTCCGCAACAACTCAATCTACAGAACTAATGCACGGATTTTCATCAAACTTCAGATTCAGTGAGTCTTTGACATGAATTGACGTTTTATATATTTTGGTGTAAATCACTCAACAGGTGGCGCTGCTATGCTGCCTTTTTTGCGATTTCCACAGTAGCTCTATCTCAAGAACTAATGCTTGGATTTTCAACAAACTTCAGATTCAGGTATACCTTGATATGAATTAGTGCTGTTTATGTTTTGGTGCAAATTGCTCAACAGGTGGCGTTCCTATGCAGCATTTTTCAGAATTTCCACTTTAGCTCTATCTCAAGAACTAATGCACGAATTTTCATCAAACTTCAGATTCAGGTATATCTTGATATCAATTAGTGTTGTTTATGGGATTTATATAGAAGAAAGTTTTGTGATGGCCAAAACATACTAGTTTTGTAAGTGTATAAAACTGTATTTTAACTCTACAATGAAGTTTTCATCACATGTTTCAATCTGTTTAAATGTTTACATAGGGATATGCAGGTTTATTTACTTATATTTATATGTATGTACATTGTACATTCGTGAAAAAAAAAAGTAAACATGCCCTAATAACTTTGCAGCAAATTATTGTAGAAGAAAGTGACTTGTACCTAACGATTGGATATAAAGTCTACTTTTAAATGATGCATACAAAATTTGCTTAGGGGGCCATCTACATATCAAAACGAACCCAAACTTCTTTTTTATTTATTTTATTTTTTTTTTCAATAGCAATACCCAAGTCTGACACCATAAATAAATTCTACACCCTTTAATAAACCTAAATAAAAATTTTCAAGAAATTCAGGCGATTACTTTCAGAGAAATTAATTATTTTAAAATGACCATATTTTAGGGACTGTATCCAAATTGAAGCTCGGTACTACATTGTTAAAATGCTACAGAATGAGTATGCCACTTCTATCAATGTATTATTTCTTGCCAATATAATCATTTCACTCGCTTAATATGTTCTATCGCCAGCCCAAGCTCAAATGTTTCAATAAATGAGTAAAATATATTTTTTCAAATTATGCTTTTCTGCACATCATAGACGGCCTCCATAAACAAACATTTTGATGTTTTTTAAGCATAATTCGAAAACTAGTGGAGAGAAAAATTTTAAATTCAGAATTCGCATCAAGCATGACCTAATAAATATAAATTTATCAAAGTTGTAGACTACAATTAATATTTTTTTCGAATATTAATTTCATAAATCATATTATAATTTTTTTTAATTATAAACTCAATGCATTTATGTTTGGATTTTTAGTATTATAACCCTACAAAATATTATTACATTAGGATTATAATTTCAGGAGTTATTAATAAAATATGAAAATGTAACTTAACATTAGAAACTCTAAATTTTCGATGTTTATGATGCAAAAACTTATCATACAAGTGACTTGAAACTTCGTTTCTAGGCATAATTTGAACCGAGGATTTAAAATATTGTCTAAACTGGGTGTTGCCGCTGAAAAAAAAACAAATCTTGGTTTGGTTTTGATTTATAGGTGGTCCCCTAAGCCAATTTTATGTAAATCATTTAAAAGTAGACTTTATTTCCAGTTCTTTGGTACCAGTAACCTCCTTCTATTATAATTAGCTGCAGAGTTAGTAGGGGTGTTTACTTTTTTCCCACGACTGAACCCATACCATTAAATGTATAATTTTTTAAAACATTTTCTTTTAGTGTATTGTATCCATATATGCATTAAACTTTATGTATTGTATGAATATATGTATACATAATCTAACATTTTTCGGAATTGGAGCCCTCCATCTTTATTAGACCATTTGTCTAGATCCATCCTTCTACAGTATATAAATTTATAAATCTGTGTATGTCTCACTGTATACACATGTTAAATAGATTAGCTAAAAGTAAGCTATAATTCTAGCTAAAACTATTTTATATATTTATATAAATGTGGAAAATGGTAGATAGATTTTTAATGATTTCCTAGTTTTACATAGAAAATATGGACTTCTGAATGAAAATAATTATAAAACATATATAAGCAAAAATTTTTATCAATAAAATCTGCAAATGAGACCTATTTTGATATTTTCCTAGCATTACGTATAGAAAACAGGTCGCTTAATTAAGATTACTATAAAACCTATACAAGAAAATTTCTGTATTACTAGGGAGCAGGTGCACTTGAGATAATTTTTTCAATTTTTTCCTGATGTACCTAGTGAAAATGTGTTGCTTAATGAAAATAATTATAAAATAAATATATAATATAAAATAGGTGTATCAATAAATTTTGCAGATGAGGCAAATTTTTCATGTGTTTTCAATGTTACATAGAGAAAAATGACTTCTGAATGAAATTAGTCACAGCAAGTACGTATGAAAAGTGTCGTATTGACATATATGATTTAATCTTCTAATTACCTGAGATTAGCGATACTTTAATTTAATTTACGTCTGTAGAACACTTAAAATTAAAATAAACTCGCAATGCACCTGAATATCTGATATTAGTCATTCAGCAGTATATTATTTCTACGTAATGCGAAATATAACATTCTGCCTTGTCTGCAGATTTTCTTTTTTTGTTCATCTTTATGGGTGGAGGACAAAATTTACTTCTAAAAAATAGTGTTTATTAGCCTTAATTATCAACCAGGTGCAAAAAGAAAATCTGTCAATAAAGCAATTTTCTTCCTTTTTTCTGTAATCCCTTTCATTCGGCAACAAATTTTCTTTACATAATGCTAGGAAAATATTAATAATGTGCCTCATTTCAGATTAAATGATTACTAAATTTTTCTGATTTATTTTTTACAATTGATTTCATTTATCGAACCATCTTCTCTACGTAATGCTGGGGAAAAATTAAAAATCTGTCCTATCTGCAGATTTCACCATTGCAGAAATTTTCTTATATATTATAAATTATTATTAATATAAATCTTATATGTTATAAATTATTATTTTACAATTATTTTTATTAGCAACCCGTAATCTCCATGTAACGTTTCGAAACATTAAAAATCTGCCTGATCTGCAGATTTTATCGATACAGCAATTTTCTTATATATGTTTTATAATTATTTTCATTCAGAAATTCGTTTTTTCTACTTAACACTGGACAAACACAAAAAATCTGCCTCATCTGCAGATTTCATTAATAAAGAAATTTTCATATGTATTTTTTATAATAAGTTTGATTTGACGATTCCTCTTCTATACGCGATCCTGCGGAAACATTAAAAATCTGATTCATCTGCAGATTTAATCATTGCAGAAATTTTCTTATATATTTTTTATAATTATTCTTATAATCAACCATTTTCTCTACTTAATGTTGTGAAAATATTAAAAATCTGCGTTATCTGCAGGTTCCATTGAAACATCAATTTTTCTTACATAACTTTTTATAAATATTACCATGCTGCATCATATCTACTTTATGTATTGCTCAGAAAACATTAAAAATGAGTCCCATCTCAAAATTTTGTTGATTGTCTACATGAGGTGTTTGCGAAAAATGTACCCTAAAAATAAAAATGTACTTTAATTACTTGCGTATAAACCGCGGCTAAAATAAATCTGTTCTAAACCATAAACTTTACGTAATAAATAACGGCAAATAAATACCAATTGGAAATAAGTTACATTTTATTAAATAAAATTTCTGGTAGGAAACAAAGTTATTAACAGCCAGCCGGGTTTTTCAATTAGCTTACGACATATATATATATATATAGCAACAATTTTAGAATAAATGAATTAAAATAATATTTAATATATATAGAAACAATTTTCGAAGAAAGGAATTAAAATGCAATAATCAGGGAAAATACCTGTTTCTATTACTGTGTATAATTGTCACTTTAAACAGCATTTTAACCCCTTAACAGTGTGGCCCGAACTGGATTCGGGCAAGAACACCTCGCTTGCTTCGTTATTAAAAGCATTTTGATACCACTGATTTGTAACTGTAAATTTATCTTTATTGATTGTCAGATATTTTTCGATTAAGTAAGGTAAATATTTTAGTATGGAAAAAGTAGTGTCCAGCCCCATTTTTAATTTTTTTGTAAGAAAAAAAAAATGTCACTGTTAAGGGGTTAAACAGAAAGTCCGATTTTTAATACGCCATTCATTTATATTTGTATTAGGATACATAAATCTCGCAATTTCATAACAAATGAATGACATCTCTTAATTTATCATGTATCTTGATCAAATATAAAATAATGAAGAATTAACCTCCTCCCACATTTTTTTTCTGGATTAAACAAACACACATTAAAAATCATTTTAAAACTTCTATTTTAAAAAGCTTTATCTTCTTTTTACAAAGCTCGCATCCATACGTCCGATAACGCGTATGTTATACTAACTGGTAATTCAAAACAGACCTTCCAACACATATAAGAATGCGCCAAATCTAAAGGCGCCAGGCGCAAACAACATACATGACACGTGACTGATAACAGCGAATGGGAATGCAGTAAAAGCCAATAATGCTAAAACTTGACTATCTTTAAGAATCTCGCGCACCGCTACAGCGTCTAGAATACATAATTTGGAAATTTGCTGCCCAAGAACCGCTAAACGGTGTATCTCTCAAATGTGCACTGACGCTGAAATCCAGGGAGCTGATCGCAGCGACATCTGCAATATATTTTCAAATTTCAAAGTAAGCATCGTATTATTACAGCGGGTTTGACGCCAAGCACACAGGTGAGATGTATGTTAATAAAATGTTTTTAAAAAAAGTTACAGTACAGCGCCTGGAATACCTAGTGTGGGAATACGCTATCCAAACCGTGCTAAAAATTTGTATCCGTTAGATGTGCGACGATACTACTAAAATTTCAAGTGTCGATCGCAGCGACATCTGCGGGATTTTCGTATTACTAATATTACATTGTATGAACTAGCTATTTCTTGCAGTTGTAGAAAATATCCTGCAGATGTCGCAGCGATCTGCATATTACAGCAGTATCATTGCACAATGGGATACAATATTTTAGCGCTTTTTTAAGTATTACAGGAAAGCCGATTTCCACACCATATATTCTAGGCGCTATAGTTACAGCGTCTAGACGAAATCGTCTTGGAGTTTTGGAAAATATCCTGCAGATATCGCTGTGATCGACTCATTGGATTTCAGCATCGTTTGAAATTTAAGAGCTTTTAGCACTTTTTAAAGTATTACTGGGATACCCGATTTCCACACTATATATTCTAGACGCTGTAGCACCGCAGTACACTGTTAAAAATATCGTGAAAAATTACCTCTGTTTTTAAAGGCTATCTATTTTCTGACTAATGAGAACGCTCCATAAGTTTTTATGTAGCGTTTTCATTGGTCAGAAAATAGATAGCTTTTAAGAGCAGAGGTAATTTTTCACGATATTTTTAACAGTGTAGCCAGTCTTTTTTGTTTGCCTCGGAGTAGATAGAGATGACGTCATTTGAAGCGGTTCCTAAACTGTGGCCAGCTCATCACGTCACACAGAGTTGATTATCTGTACACGGCAATGGACACAAAAAAAAAATCGGCGGGTTGCTTTGTACATCGTGTAACGGTGATCCAACTCTGTGTGATATTTAAACGTCATGAACTGGCCTATTATGTCATTGGTCGCGCTAACACCCTCCCTCCTCCGTCCGCCATATATAGCGGCCTCTTGCACTGGAGGCTGCTAAATGGACTGCTATCGGTCAAAATCAAGAGAGAAAAGGGCAGAAGAGGAGAAAAGAACTCGTTTTTTTTTTGGTATCTAGTTTTTCACACGGGAAGATTGACATGTCTGCTCCTCTCCTTTCATAGCTTCATGGTGGTGAAATAAGCCAACGCCCCCTAGATATTTCAGAAAGTCTTGACACGCATCACGAAAACATCACACAAAGCAGGCAAAGCAAAGAAACAAAATCATTCATTGGCTCGTCGATATGAACGAGCCAATGAATGATTTTTCTTCTTTGTTTTGCCTGCTTTGTGTGGCGTTTTCCTGACGCGTTTCAAAGCTTTCTCCAATAATTAAAGGGCGTTGAACAGGCCGGGATCAAGATAGATTTTTCGCTATTAACGAGATGAGATTGATCAAACAGAAGCCTGCATTTTTGCTAACTTTTTTATGTTTGCACTAAACACCGAAAAGCCTGCAAGGATGGAGGCTACGGATTGGTCAATCTAATTTTACTAACTGAGAAAAATTTATCTGGATCCCGGACATTATGTTTGGTTGGTTAAGACGATTTTGAATAAAATCAAATCAGGAAGCCAATGTTTGTTAACTTTTCTGGTTAGTTTAATCGAAATCTTCCACATCTATTACTGAAAATTGAGTTACTGTACTTTAGAAAAAAACTTGAATATGAATACACGACTTGTGCATATGTCACCACACTTACATATAAATGTTCTCTGTTATGAGCATGATTATAAGCGCAGCTTGTTAAATTTGAGTATCTGGGTATTAGAGAAAGCAATATTGGCCCACAGTGGCTGAGGTGATAAGACACCACGCCCCTAATCGCTTGAGAGCGTAGGTGGGGGCGGGTTCGAATCCCGCCGTGATCCCCACGTGATCTGATATATGTGTTCAATAAAACAAACAAACAAACAAGCAATAGTGAAAGGTACAATTGGCATGGAAACAACGACTTCTTTAATTCATATTGAAAATTAATGATGAGTTGTAAATGACTTAAGTTTAAAATGTAGGCAAATGCTCTTGAAATATAAATGGCTCCCATCTAGTGTTTTACAAAAGTAATTTAATAGATTCACATGATGTGCAAGCTGATGCAACTCTTAGCTAATGAAAATTCTGCAACTAGACTTATGTAGGTAGACCTTTTCAATGATTAATTCAGAATTCTAAGGACAAAACGAAGTTCATAAGCGCTCTTCCTCACCCCCCCCCCCTCAAAAAAGGAAATAAGATAGAAATATATAAGTATTTGGATAACTTCAGTATGATGTGATCTTTTGTCAGAGTTTAGAAAAGGTGTTTGGGTATTAAAAAAAACATAAAACAAATTTGACGAACGATAAGACTATAGATTTCAGGCAATTTTTAACCGGAAAAATTTAATTCTAATGTATATGCGGCTTTAATAATAGACTATTAAACATAATCAATTTAGGGGAATTTTTATATGAAATTATATTCTCACATTTATGCAAATAGGTATGGATAAACAGACTTGAGTAAAATTACATATTTATTCTTTCTTCTCTGTAAAACGATCTAAATGAAGATGAAGTTGTATGTACAGTTTATATCTTTAAATTTTTAGATTTTTTTTATCAAAAATTATCATCATCATGTCTAGATTTGCTAGATTTACCGATCTTTAAACAGATCTTCGATTCTTTAGATGCCTGCGGGGCTTCATTCTCCGATTAACCGTAGGTATTTGTAAAGGTAAATTTATTTTGCAAAGCCGTCAGCAAAAAAAAGTTAGAACAAACAATTAATTGACAGACTAACTGAAAATGTATATTTTATTTCGACTCTATCTGTTTTTCACTAAATTTCCATCCTTCATAGAAAATTTTAAGGAGATATAAATTGAGAAAGACTGATACTTTGAAAGAAGAAATTGACTTTCCGTACTTTTAATTATTAATTACTCTAAAAAATGAATGATAGGTAAACAAAATGTATACTATTGTGTTTGTTCCCTGCTTATAACAGCTAAACAAGGAGTAATTTTAGCGGGTTGGATTATTTCAATTATATATAATCTGTTTAAAAAAATGAACTGATATCTACTAAAAAACAACTTTTCAAAAGTAAAAAAAAAAAAAAAAGGGTGAAAGTTGTGGCTAAAAAATAGTGTGATATCAAATTTCCAAGCTTACATTATGGTACATATTTAGCATTTTTTATTAAAAATTTACCATATGTAAGTCGAGTACCTAAGTATGGTTGATAGAAAGCCTTTTCTCCTTTACTAAATACATCATAACGTGTTTCTGAAAATTAAATTTTTTTAAATTATGCATGATGGGCTTGGCGGCCATGTTTCTATATTTTACACAAATTTCTAAGCAGACAAGCTCGTAATATGTTTGCATTATTAAGAATTTTGAACTCCTAGTTTTAGCTACAGACAGATAAATTAAGAAAGGGTTTATTTTGAAAAGACATATTGATTTTTACTGCTTTAACTAAATAATTAACCCCCTCCGAAAAAAAAGAACCATAAGAAGAAATCTGAAGTTACTTCAGCTTTAATTTAAGACACAAATTTCTAGGCACTCATTTTTATATATTAAAAGAATAAAATGTTTGCTTTAGCAACAATTTCGTACTTCCGATCTAATACGTATCTCTTAAAAAAAAAACTCAACGTACTCTCTTTAAAAAAATCCAGCGTTTTTAACTCAGACTGAGTAATTTTTCGCTCCTTTCCCATATTGAAAATGCACTTATCCTATAGGAGCGAATTTCATCCATCTTGCGGAGTGTTTATCTTCACTCCTTTTTGATAAGCCATTTTCATTCCTTTTTGATAAGCCATTTTCAGTCTTTTTTTTTTGACTAAATTAATCGGCAGAACGAGTGACTGCACTACTTATTGACAATCTATTTTTTCATTCCTTTTTGACTAAATCACTATGCCAAAAGGAGTGTTTTCACTTTTATTTTGAGAAATTAGTACTTTTTATTTTATTTTTTAACATATTTAATACAAAAAATGATTTTTTAAAAATAGCTTTATTTTTTTTTTCAGAAATATTTTTAATGTATATTTGGATTAATTTTAGATAATTCATTGATTTTGTAAAATTTCAAATAAATTTTGAATTTTAATACCTATAAATGTCACGATTGGAGAGAAATTTTAGAAGAGATTTTATCCATTGGGATATAACGTATATATATATATAAATAATACTATTAAAATTCAATCATATTTAATGGTAAAAATTTAGAATTTTTCTGTTTTACTTATTAGCTTATTATAAAAGCTAAACCTCGAATGATTAAAATATATAACTAAAATTACTTTTATAGTGTCAGATACTGTGTTTTGGCAGATTTGTGATTTTATTAAATTTCACCCAAATTCACATTTTTGCGCACCAGCTCCCCCCCCCCCCTCTACGAGCACACAACTGTCTTGTAAAACTATTAATTTTCTTCTAATTTAATCCTGATGCAAAGAAATTTGGTCATTTTTTTAAATTTTCAAATGATAAACTGGGTAAAAAATATTGTAAAATCAAGATAAGATTTCTCTTCTAACTTAGAATCATTCGAAGCATTGTTTTTAAATGATATGCTTTGTTGTATTTATACATTGTATATATAATTTTAGCGTTACCTAACGTTGTTTTGTTACTTTTAATATGAAAAAAATTAATTTCTTCGATTATTTTTTATATTATTCTATATTAATATATTTTACTTTATGATACTAAAAAATATTTGTAAAATAAAGAATGCATAATAATAAAAACTTTTTTTTGCTTGTGTGGTTCTTTAAATTTAGGATATATGTTCTATGTTTGTTAAAATATTTAATCCATACACCATACAAGTATCTAATAACTTATCTTCATTCAGATATATACAAAGGTGCACATCTAGAATTTATTTATGTATAGAGTTAACTACTGTCAGGAGAATGTGATTATTAATAAATACTTGCATACTACGCACTGAAATATTTCAACAGAAATAGAACGCATACCCTATTTTTTAAAAAACACAAACTTTTTATTATCATGGATCTGTTTTCAACAAATATTTCTCTGTATGATTAGCAAAAAACGTTAATAAATAATAATGTAAACAAAAAATGATATTTGTTTACATAAAGTAAATCTGAATTAACGTAATTATACAATTTGAATATAAGACAATAATATTTTCAAGAGTATTTTATAGATCGCAATAAATTCCTTTAAATTTTCCAAAAGTTAGTGTACTAAATCATAATATGAAGTTTGCGAAATATTTTAGAATACATTTATCTTACAAAAAAGAAAAAAAAAATCGTAGAAATTCATATTTTCTGTTTAAAAATAATAATATTAACGCCAAAATAATATATACAATGTAAAAATACAACAAGGAATATCAAAATACAACAGCGTTATTTTACAATGTACTGCAGGAGAAAAGTCTTGTCTTGTATAACCGGCCATCTTGTTTTCTGCCGTTAGGCATCATGTATTTTTTATGTAAAAGAGTACGTTCCCTAATACATTGTGTTTATGGAAAATGTAACCACTCCTATTCTTTAGGGATACAAAATATGTAACATTTTAGGCACATATATTCCCACTAATATATGCAGCTAGTATTAACAACAAGCTTCAAGCTTCACAAAACAAACAACATCTCACTTTTTAGGTGCGTTCGTAATTATATAAATACGTAGCACCTATAGTCGTCGTTCAGTCCGTCCGTCTGTCCGCATGTAACAGAGCAAAAACTACCCAACCGAATAGTCTGAAATTTCAAATATATTATTGTTGCAAATTTTTGTCGAGCCATTTCAAATGTTATGAAAATCGGATGTATAGTTTAATTACAGGGACAGTCAAAAGTTTTTCTTTACATTACGGCCAATGGGAAAAATTATTGCAAGTGCATTTTAATGATATTAGAGCCTTCCGAATGATCGGAAATTTTAAAGATATAACTGTTGCAAAATTTTGTAGAGCCATTTCAAATTTTAGGAAAATCGGATGTATAGTTTAATTACAGGGAGAGTCAAAAGTTTTTCTTTACATTACGGCCAATGGGAAAAATTATTGCAAGTGCATTTTAATGATATTACAGCCTTCCGAATGGTCTGAAATTTTAAATATATAACTGTTGCAAAATTTTGTTGTGCTATTTCAAATTTTAGGAAAATCGGATGTATAGTTTAATTACAGGGACAGTCAAAAGTGTTCCGTTACATTACGGGGAATGGGAAAAAATTATTGGAAGTGCATTTTAATGATGTATCAGACTATGCGCTTTATGAAGTGCAAAAAATTATACATTCAGTACAATATGGGGTGCAAAAAATAATTATAAAACTAGTTAGAGTACGAACGCACCTCATTTGCCACGTTTGACGAGCAATTTCCAACTTGTTAAGTAAGAGATAGATAACGGCTCGGCAAACCATGTATCACGTGACGGGATTACAACCAATGAATGGGCTCTGAAATCCACCCTTTAAAGAGTTCTTTCTAGTTCGCTTTAAAATCAGAGCCGTTATGTGTATAACTCCAATAGGAATACTTTGTCAAACCTGTTTTCTTTGAAAATAGTAACTTATTGAGAAAGTCGGTACTCAGAAAGAACTAACGACCTCAGAGAAACTTCCGTTCTTTTATTGAGTGAATAATTCATTCTTTTGAATTAAGAGTGACAGAGCTTAGAAATTAAGAGCTTAGAAATTTGTGTAAAATATGGAAAGATGGCCGCCAAGCCCATCATGCATAATTTTAAAAAATTTAATTTTCAGTAACACGTTATGATGTATTTAGTAAAGAAGAAAAGGCTTTCTATCAACGCATACTTAGGTACTCGACTTACATATGGTAAATTTTTAATAGAAAATGTTAAATAAGTATCATAATATAAGCTTGAGAATTTGATATCACACTATTTTTTAGCCACAACTTTCAATTTTTTTCTTTTTTTTTTTTTTTACTTTTGAAAAGTTGTTTTTTAGTAGATTCTAAATAATATGTTATCCAAATTGCTCCTACACATACCATTTTCCCGAGAAACACCTTTATAATAATAACAATAAGTGAAGGATTATTATATTAATTTGCAATGCTATATAAAAAAGAAATTATGAAAAAAGTATATTTTCACTGTCTTAGATATCAAATTGATAAAATATAGCATAAAAATTTAGTTTATTAATGCTTGTATCGTGCACTTTATATATTATTTCCCCCCTCTTTCGTGACAGAATTTACCATTTGCCCTATCCACTAATATAATTTCATTCCTTATGCCGCTGTAACACGGGACTGTTTAAAATACCTTTTAAAAAGTTTTTCTTCATTTCCAAAGATTTAAAAGTTCATATTTTTGTCATACTGTGACTTACAATACGGTGAGGTTTTTTGTTACATATGTGACATGACGTACGTTACATGCAATAACATAACAATGACGTCACATTTTTTCTAATTGCTACAAAAATATAATTTTACAGTAAATAACATGTTTTAAAGATTTTTTGTAATTTTTTAAAGTTTTATAAGAAGTTCATATCTCAGTCACAATGTGGCATCACTGAGTGGTGGCATTTTGGTCACAGATGTGACGCGACCACAGTGACTTACAGTGACGGCACAACGACGTCACCGTGACCATGCATGCTATAAGGGTATTGATCTGTGATTAAACATAATACGACGAAACCTGTAATCTTTAATTTGTGAACCTTCCGAAATTTTAACTCATTAATGTCATTTTTTTAAAAGTCTTTATTAACACTTTCCAACAAAGTTGAAGAGTGTTTATGAATTCGTCTTGTCTGTTGAAAATGAAGTGTGTTCCATTTACTGTTCATTTACAGAGACATTTAAAATAATTCCGTTACGTTACGGTCTATGTGTAAAAATCGTTTATGGTGTATTTTAATGATTTTACACTATTTTAAACATACTTAAATTTATACATATCACTGAGGTGTACTACACGGTACTTACTGAAGAATATGGCGTGAATAGAATTTATCTATTATTTGCAGGGGCACACAAAAGAATTTGGAGACAGAAGAAATTGAACAAAAATTGAACAATTGAAGCCTATGAACGCTGGAAATGTGTTTTCAGTTGTAGTAGGCGTTTTTAAATTAAACTAATTTTTTAATATTACTCGGGATATATAAAGGCTATACAACATATACCAGGATGCACAAAAGTTCTGAAGTATAATTTCCGTTTATTCATGCAAATTGTTGAATGGAAATTTTAAACTATGCTATTCGTTTAACTGAACTAACTTTGAGCATACTATGTAGTATAAATACATACCTATAGATCATATACAGGGATGCACAAAAAACCTTGGATTTTTTTTCGACTAATGATGGTAATAGCAGAAATTTTTAATATTACCTGGTGTGTATAAATTCTATAGATCATATACAGTGCTGCACTAAAAGTTCTTAAGTACATTTCGGATTATTAACGGAAACTGCTAAATGGAAATTTTGAACTATGTATTCATTTAACTGAACTGACTGTTAGATACTATGTAGTATACATTAAAATCTATAGATTGTATTATGCAAGGCTGAGCAAAAGAAAAAAAAAATCGGATATTTTAGATTTTTGATGGCAGTAGCATAAATTAGGTTTTCAAATTCATCATGCGTTTTTTGAAATCGTTTATTTAGGCTTTATCTTTCACCTTAATAAATTGTGAAATTTTGTTACGGTATCCTGAATGTGTTGGAAAGTGTTACATAATCTATGCGGGACGCATGGTTTTTCGTTCTTGCTTTATGTATTCAGAGCTTCTTGCGACAAATCGTTTGGAGAATATTTTCTTCTTTTTTACCTTTCTCTTACTTAATACTAAGCTATATTTGCACCGGCTGGTTCACAGAAAAAAATTCTGCCACTGGCATCTAGAAAATAAATTGTGACTCTTGAAAAAATAGCTCCATGTCATCCTTATAAATTCTAGTTCTCTTTGCTAGAGAGAACTATTTATCCGTATTAAAATTCAAGTGCGTTTTCCTATGTTATCGTTGTCAAACTTATTTAAAAATCTCTTTAAATAAATGCGAACTCAAGAAACGAGTTTTAGTAAATATAATTGTAGTTTATGAATTAATTCTAGAAATCAAGTAATAATTTCTCGCAATTCAAACGATGCATAATATAATGTATCATTTCATAACCTAAAAAATTATAGGCTATAAATTCTTGTTCATTTCGTCTATTCACTTCATTTGTTTACCTTATCCGCATAACTCGGAAATCTATATTCTAATTTAGGGATTTAGAAAATGACTACCTATTCGTTCTAGATGAAGGCGGTATATTTTTTCTTTCAGTGTTTGTAGCATCTCTATTTTGAGAGTTTAAAGCTGGTTTTAAATGTTATTTTGAAGAAAATCGTATTTATTTGTTAAAAAAATCAAAAAAATTATATTTAAGAACTAAAAAGAGCACTATCCTCAAAATGCAAATATTTTGTACTTTATCACATATCCGTTATGTTGTATCAAGCTCAATCCTGTACCTTTATAGATGCAAAATGTAACCCCACTTTTTGGTACATACGTGTCAATTCCCAGAGATTAAAATAGTCAAACAAAAAACAATTGGTCATAAAGGTGTCATTTTGTTATCCAATCATCTTATTAAAATTAAAAATGCCGAACTGAAATAATTCCGGAATTTAAAATTTCACTTCCCCTTAGCTTTAAAGAGAGGGGAAATATTGTTTAATGTAAAATATCTATTATGAGTAAACAAAATAGTTTTTTATATCAGAAACGTACATACTGTATTTAATCTCAGTAAAGGAATTTGTTACTTGTAAGTAGGAATAACAAAATCCAGAACTAACTGTTTCTCCTTATACAGTTACTTTCTAACCTTTTTGCAGTTTGTGATTCCCTTAAATTAAATAAGTTACTTAATCAGTATCAAGTATAAAAATCTTCATATTATTCATTAAAGCTTCTGCTATTTTGTATTGTTTAATAGTATTGTTTAATGCAAATTACCTATTATGCTCAAATAAAATTGTGATCCAAATAATTTACTGTTTTTATACCACGGACTATATGTTCTTAATTCTTAGTGGACGAATTTGACACTCATAGTATATGAGTGGCATAATGCCACAACTAACCCTTTTCTTCTTCAGCAGAACTTCCTAACTTTTTTTCTTTTTGAGGTTAAGTTATACTGGAACTAGGGTCTTTAATTAATGAGTATCAATTGAAAATGAGTTATCTTCTTGTTATTCATTAAAGGGAGGTAAAATATTGCTTAATGAAAATTACCTGTTATGTTTAAACAAAATTGTGATCCAAATAACTTTCATTTTTTTTTTTATTATAAAACGTGTACTGCATTAAATCTCATTGCATGTTTGATAATCGTAGAGTATGAGTGACACAATGACACACTTAATTATTTTCCTCTTTAACAGTAGTTTCTAACATTTTCCATTTTGATATTCGCTTATATTAGAGTCTTTAAATAATGAGCATTAGTTAAAGATAAAAAAAATCAACGTTATTGTGTAAAGAGAAGAAAAATACTGTTTAATACAAAACACATTTTTTACAGTATATGCTTAAACAAAATCTTAATCGAAATAATTTAGAATAATTTATACTGCAAACGAATACACCCTTTTAAATCTCATCGGAAGTGTTTGATACTCATGGAGTATGAGCAATATAATGTCACAACTAACTCTTGTCTTTTTAAGCAGCAGTTTCCAAACTTTTCCATTTTAAAATTCACTTCATATATTAGAGTCGCTATTGATCAGTTTTAATTAAAGATAAAATAAATCTTTATAATATTTGATAAAGAGAGGAAAGTTAATGTCAAATGCATTTATTTTTTGTTATAATAAACTATAATTTTATAAAAAACAGTTTTTTATACCACAAACATATATAATGTATAACATGTCAGTGGAGGAATTCGATACTCGTAATGTGTGAATACACTACGAGGTCAAATGTGACCGGTCACTTGCGATTTTTGACGTTTTGTTAAATATCTAGAAAAATACATGAGGACTTAACCTGAAACTGCAAGTGTTTAAACAGTATAGTATAGGTCATACATTTCCGCGAAGATTTTTTCTACCCCATAGGGGACCGTCAACAAATTTAAAAAGAACGAATATCTTTTGTTTAACCCTGGAAAAACTAATGTAGCAAAAGCATTCAAATTCGAGATTATTAATAAGTGGCTTATTGTAACATACTGTGTTCATTTTTATGAGAATAACATGTATACTCGTAGAAAAATTAAGGTTTTAATAAAAATAGTCCGAAATTTCACCAAGTTTTTTCCTTATAATTTGCAGAGTTCTAGATATATAAAAAAAAAGTTCATTTCAGAAAATATGATAAACAACATTGCACCCTGCAATCAGAATTAAAAAATAATAAAAATTGGATGAAAAATGAGCAGGTTTACTAAAAAATGTTTCACTGCACATGCGCGAATGCAATCAAAATATAATATGCATAATGTATTAGCTAAGTATATAGAGCAACTTTTGTGAAAGTCTCAAAATCCTAACTTGAAAATTCTGAAAATTATCGTCGATAGAATAAGCTCGAAATCCGTTGTTCCCCAAAAGAAGCAAAAAGATGAGATATCAAATATCCGTTGGTTAGTGCCAATATAGCATACACAATATTGCACGTACTACTATATTTGAATACAACCCCTCATCTTTTTGTTTCTTTTTGGGAACAACGGATTTCGAGCTTATTCTATCGACGATAATTTTCAGAATTTTCAAGCTACGATTTTGAGACTTTCACAAAAGTTGCTCTATATATTTAGCTAATACATTATGCACATTATATTTTGATTGCACTCGCGCATGCGCAGTGAAATATTTAAAGTAAACCTGCTGTTTTTTTCATCCAATTTTTATTATCTTTTAATTCTGATTGCAGAGTGTTATGTACATTCTTGTTGTCATATTTTCTGAAAAGAACTTTTTTTTATATTAAGAACTCTGAAAATTATAGGCAAAAAACTTGGCGAAATTTGGGACTGTATTGCTAAAAACCTTAATTCCTCAACGAGTGTACATGATATCCTCATAAAAATGAACACAGTATATTACAATAAGCCACTTATTAATAATTTCGAGTTTGAATGCTTTTGCTACATTAGATTTTACAGGGCTATCCAAAATATATTCGTTCTTTTTCAATTTGTTGACGGTCCCATATGGGGTTTTGGGGGAAAATATTCGCAGAAATATTGACCTATACTATACTGTTTACACACCTGCAGTTTCAGGTTAATTTCTCATGCATTTTTATAGATATTTAACAAAACGTCTAAAATCACAAGTGACAGGTCACCTTTGGCCATATAGTGTAATATATAAGGGACATTCAAATGAAACCCGGACACTACTGATTTTATTAACACACACAAATGTAGTTATACACAGTAGGCAAACCCAAAACTGTCGTATTGCGACATCCCATTGCGACACTAGCCGGTCGATTCTATCTTTGAAGAAGCTAGTAGGTTGCTGTCGGATCCAGGCATGCACCCACTCACACACTTCGTTCTCCGTTGTGAATCGATGCCCGCGAATAGCTTGTTTTAGAGGTCCAAAAACATGAAAGCCACACGGTGAAAGGTCTGGACTGTACGGTGGATGTTGCAGCGTTTCACACCCAAACTGCTGCAATGTCGTCTTCACTGCATTGGCAGTGTGTGGGCGGGCAGTATCATGCAGGAGAATAACGCCATTGGACAACATGCCTGGCCGTTTCGACTTGATGGCTCGTTTAATCATTTCAGGTGTGATGACACGATGAGCATGTCCAGGAGGAGAATTGTCTTCCAGTAACCTGCGCCCGTCAAGGAACCTTTTGCGCCGTTCCACAACAGTTGAACTACTCAGACCGTACTCACCGTACATATCTTTCATCCGTCTATACAGTTCACAGCCTCCAACTCCCTCCGCCACTAAAAATCGAATCACTCCTCGTTGTTCCTGCTTACTCGCCTCCATGTTCCGTAGTGGACGATAACTTGTGTGACTATCTTCTCTTCGGCATGCAACCACACTGTCGCTATGCAACATGAAACGTTCCGCAAGCGTCAGTCTCTCTACTAATAGATGGTGTCGCCATACACGCAGTTACGTGGCGCCCCCTTACTTCTAATGCAAAGACACACGCTCTAACCGGGTTTCAGTTGAATGCCCCTTATAATAATGCAACTGATGCCAAAACTCTTTTCCTCTTAAGCAATGTCTTCCTAACATTCTGAATGACGTTCTGATATTGACAAAATTATGTTCCACATGATTTCCAGTGTTTATATTGCGAGCTGATATACTGTAGTAAATCTCAGTGTATGAATTTGACACTCGTGAAATATGAATGACATAATGCAACAACTAATTCTTTTCCTCTTAAGCAATATTTCCTAACCTTTTTTCATTTTGAGAGTCACTTCATATTATGGATACATATGATTGATTATTTCATATTATGGTTTACACATTTGAGAATTTAGTGACGAAAATATATATTTTTTAAAACTATCCAATATTAAAACGCGACGACAGTGATTTATACTATTATTCTAATAGCGCCTCATAAAAATCTAATTGTATCGTAACAAATAAAATAATGAAAACAAATTCTGTAAAATACATTTTACATATTTCTATGGATCCTCAGAAAAGATATATTTATAGTCGACAGGCTGTAGGTAAAGCTGATTTTTGAAAACATCGCTCGTAAGAATTTTTTAACGTGAAAAAAGAAAGTTGGATGCTTTTTAATACAAAAGCGATTCTACATTTATGAGGTATTTTTGATGGTATTTTTGAGGTATTTATCTACGATATATAATAAAAAAATTCGAAATTGCAGAAATTATTTATGAATTCTGCTTTTCTGTCCGCCAGATTGTCAATCAGTCAGTCGTAAAACTTCGTAAAAAGCTTCAGGTTTAACGAAATAATTTTCTATTTTCACCAAATTATCATATAGACATGTATAGAGGTGCAAATGATACAGTTTGACTGGGAATTGTGCCTTCATTGTGTTCAATCTTTAATATGTATTTCAAAACTTTTATTCAAATTTGGAAAGTAGACACAATTCAAAGTTGAACCCACCTTGGTATCTCTGTACGATAATTTGGTGATAAAATAACTTGGGTGATCACATTGTGTTTCAGGGCTGTACATAACACAAACATGTAAAAACATTCGCTTAATGTAATTCGGGGGAAGACGTCACATAATAGGATGTTTTGTTTAGTACACTGTAAAAAAATGTCCTGAAATTAACAGGTGTTATTCTGTGAATTTTCCCTTTTTTAACTGAAAAGTTCCGTTTTAGATAAAACTCTTACTTTTCCTGGAATTCCAGGAAATGTTCCGTTTTCTGTTGGCCTTGAACTCTCAGAGTTTCCATATCTGGCAGTCAACGCACCAAAAACGGTATATCTCCGTCTCCGTATCTAAACAAGAACTCCGGCGACAGCCATGTTGATTTTATGTTATCATCAGTTATCAATGTTCGGGCTACGTTTAGAAGGAATTTCTGCGATCACTTGATGTCATTCTGACATTTAGTTGCAGCAAAGAAAAAGCTGATTCTTCTTGAAATCATTGAAAAAGCAGTTTGCCTTTCCGCGCTCGCTAACCATGTTGTTTCGTTTACAGTTATTTCCTGATCTGCTCCATGTTTCTGTTACTTTTGTGAAAAAGAGGTAAGTTATTCAGCTTTATTTTGTAATTATTTTTTATAATGAACGTTGTATTTATTTTAAATAGTGTTTTACATAAAACCTTGTTTATTTCTGCGATTGCACGTTAGGCCTATAGAGCATACATTTTAAGACACGGTACATGGTATACAAGATCGGCGGGTATAATGTTTTCGTTCTTGGGAGGGACAAGTAATTTTTTTTTCTGTACACATATAAAAAAAGGTTAACGCTAGTATAAAAGATGTTTACTAATTTGGGTTATCATTAACAATCTTTACCAGCCAGGAAGCAGAAAACGTTTAATCTTCTTTCGATGAAAATTTTATTGAGAATTAGTTTTACTTAACCATTTTATACTTTTATTTATTTGCAATATTTTTGTTTTTATAGTAGTAGACTATGAATTTTGTTAGCCGATAGCATGTTTAATGTAAAGTGGGACACGTGTTTTCATTTTTATGAGAAAAGCTTTTTTTTTTTTCTTTTTCTTTTTTCCCCTAATTTTTACTGAAAAAAAATTATAAATTGAAACTTTTTTCTTTAATCGCTTAAGTTTATTGAATTTTTAACAACTATTTTTTAGTTACTGTTATAATTATCATATTCCAGTTTTTCCCATATTATATTGATCTATCAATATTTAGCCATTCTCATAGTTCATTTTCCATTAATATATCAAATACATACATTTCCAGAAATACATCAAAATTACAGTAATGGAACATCCAATGAAAAGTACTACCGAATTGTTTTTATGATTGTATTAGCAGAATTTAATAAAAGTACACTAGTAAAATTATTTTCAAATATAATATATTTAACAATTAGAATATCAATAATTAAAATTATATTTTTGCGAATGATTCACTATTTAATTATTCAGATTGTCTCGAGATCTATAAATTGTTTTAGATAGAGGTTTAACATACTATATGATAGGAAGTTATCAAACTGAGACAGTGTTGGGGGGAAAGGGGGCGGAAAAGTATTTGCAGGTTGAATTGTTTTGTGTACTAACTTTCTTAACATTCCAGAACTGATGTTTAGGACCACTGATTTGCAGATTTACTAGTTTTGTTACTATTCCCCAAGCAGAATATTTTGCAATGTTCTGCAATAAACTTTTTTGCTCCAAAAATGTTTTGTCGGAATAAAAAATAAAAACACGGGGAAATATTAGTGCAATTTCATTTTTTAAAGATGTGCAAAATATATTTTTTAAAACATGCTTGGGATGCACCGAATATTCGATATTCGGCCATGCTGCCGAATACTTAAAAAAAAAAAACCTTTTAAAACATATTTTTAAAAACCTTATACAACTTCTACGTTTAACAGTTAACTTATAAAGATATTCAGAATAATTAGAAACAGAGTCATATTTAAATAAAAGATAATGTTTTTACATTATTTATTTGCTGTTTTTTAAGTATTATTTAAGAAAATGAACCAATCACGAGGATTTTCATCGGAATTAATTATGCACAACTTTTCAAGAGAAGGGCCACTTGCAAATATGTCTGTGTTGTCGAGAGCCACATAAATTTATATTTCAGGTAGATGGGTGCAGTGCCGAAACTAACCTTTTTAGTACCCGGGGCAAACATGGATTTCGCCCCCCCCCCCCCCCCTTCTTCTTCCGCAAACTATATTTACATAGAGAAATTTACTCATTTTTTAATAGCCGAATTATTTTAAAATTTAAAATATGTAATACTGAAGAGGGATTGACCGAATGCCAAATAGTCGATTTGATGTTCGGTGATTCGACATTGTAAACCGAATAATTGCGGATAAGTATTTTCTTAGAAGTAGGAGAATTCTCTTTTACTTAGAAGTAGAATAGGCTAAATGATGAGTTTTAATATTATGTTCAGCTGATTCCCTTATCATTTAATTTTAATTATTTCTACATTAGTTTTCTTAATTTAAATTTATTTAATGTGTATTTTCTTTAATATATATTTCAAATAAGTATATCAAAGTTCATCTCTGTATATCTAAGGTGTATATTAAAAAAATACACAAGTAAAATTATACTCCTATGCCTATCCTATAGCTTTTATAAACATAAATTAAAATCACTCAAATTTGTTATCTTCATCACCACAATGTTAAAATATTAACCTCTAACTGATGTCACAGAAATTGTTACATCACTAGTGTGAAGCGGTCTGTGATACCGCTCCGTCGAAAGATGAATAAAAGGCACGATTGACTTATAGGATGGTGTTTTTATACTAAACTTTTTGCACAGGACTTTTATAATTAAAATTCACCCATTCAAAAGTCTTTGGTGATAGTACTAAAGTTCCAAACGGAACAAAATTTCGGTAGTGTTTGTAGTTAAACTGAAAATTGCAAGTTAAACTATAAAAATTGAAAAAAGGCGCGGTCTGAGAGACCGGTAACATTAGTTAGAGGTTAATCCAAATATAAATATGTATCAATAATTTGAAAGAAAATAGTTAAATGTACAAATTGATATACCTTTTGTATTTGAGAACATTCCTATTCAATTCAATATGTTTATAATTAGACTTAGACAATCAGTAAATCAGCTTAATGACAACATTTTTTCTTTTTATTTGAACGAACTTTTGTTTTTCTGACAATCCTTATCCTTATTAATAGACTGTACAGTTTAATAATTTCATAGGTTAATTTGGGCAATGACTAGTGATTAAATAACAAAAAATAGGTGATGAGTTAATGAGTTGGTTAGTGGAAAGAAGTCATTAAATTGTTTGTGTAATTACACTTAACCCGGGAGAACTCGCTAGTGAGAATGCCCACTTGCTTTTCTTTTACTTTACATTCATATAATATCAACTTCTTTTGGTTGGCTTAGTACTTTTATTCACAAAATAGGTAAAGTAATTGAAAAAATTTTGAAATTTTAATTAAAATGAAAAATGATTTAAATAAGAGTCTTAAAAAAGTACGACTGTGAGAGAAAATCTGATGCAGCGAGTTTTCCCGGGTTAACAACACAAATGTAACTGAATTAAGATTTTAATTAAGATTATAAAAAAAAGTTAATATATGCAAAAATATGTATTGAAAATTTATTCGGTATATACTTTTACCGAAACTTCGGTATTTGGCAAAATTGCTGCTTCGGTCAATCCCTAATACTGAATTACGTAATCTGCTTTGTCAAATTTTGATTCATTAAAATCTCGTAAACGAAATCAAAAAGAATCGAAAAACAACTCCGCTTTATACAGTATCCTTATGCCATATTATTCTTAGATTTTTCTATGCTTTGGCATACCTCAGACAGGACGATTTTAACAATACTGCGCTGAATATAGATATGAGAAAAATCGCCACACAAGTCCTTCATTTGGCGCCCCTTGGTTCTGGCGCCTTGGGTGCAAGACCTTGTCCTGAAGAGATTTTTGTCTGATAGAAAATTCTACAATAAAAACATGTATAATAATCACTTATAAACAGATTAAGTTAAATAATGCTATAAAAAGTGATAGAATATCTTTATTAAGATTGACGATCGTTTCGTCGCACGAAAGGCGACATTTTCAAAATCATTCACGATAGAAAATATTTTCACCTAATTTAAAAACAATAAACATAGTAATTCTAGAAATCATAGAAAATTCTACATTATATACTTAAATAATAGCAATTTTATTATCAAGTGTTTTTAATCACTTTCTTTTATTGTAAGAGATCAATTGTTAGCCATAATGCAAGGCCCATTTTCATTTGGTTATTTCTAACACCCAGAAAAGTTTTCAGCCTTGACATAGATATACTTCTTGCATCCATGTACTGGTGCCCGGGACGCCATGCCTCCTCTGTCCCCTCCTTAGTTTCGGCCCTCTGGGATTGGAGGGGGAATTTGTGGTGTGTAATAAGACTAAAAATATGATTTCAGAAGTGGGACAGTTTTATCCTCTAAAATCTATCCAGTCAGCTTACCCGATTCAGTAGACAAAGATACAGGATTATACAAAATTCAGGGTAATTTTTTTTATTAATGACTGATTGACAAATTTCACTGTAATTTTCAACTGCCGATTGGCAAAATTTTCACCAACCTGTGGTTTCTGTAAGCTCGATTGACGAACATCGTGATTTTTTAGCGCCAGAACAACTAACTTCGCGATTTTTTCGCACCTGATCAACAACCTCACAATTTTTCCGAGCCCCATCGCCGAAACTCAGTAATTTTCGATCTCGATTGATGTACTTTGAGATTTTTTGGTGCATGAACAACGAACCTTGCACTTTTTTCCTGCAACCTATTGCCAAAAATTGATTATTTTCAGTTATTAATTGGCAAAAGTTAATTGGGTCCTAAGTTAAACTCATCGCGGGCCACAGGTTGTGCATCTCCCATTTGACGAAATTCACTGCGCTTATGAAAATCGCATTTTCTTGCGACGTTTTGCTGTTCACATTTTCTTGCGGCAGTTTTTTCTTGTTTTTTCCACAACCCTTTGAAAAAGTTTTTTTCTAGGACTGTACTGAGTACTCGGTATTTACTCGGTACTCTGCATACAATACCGAGTAGTTGTAAGAATTTCATTTTTTAAGCTTTATTATCATTATTGAAGACAAAAGGAATTGATAACTGATCTGTAAAAGTTATTTGAATATAAATGTATAATATATGTAATTATTCATAAAAACTATTTACTTAGTATATAAAAATGTCTACAAAATATAGAAAAGTTAAGAAAAACCAATGCAGTTCAAAATTTAGTTTTAATACACAAATAAAAATAGGTAATTTTTAAAACTAAGAAAAAACTATGATTTTGGATACAGAAACATTTTGTAAAAAAATAATTAATAATTAAATTTGTTTATCATATATTATGATAATATATTTAAATTTATATATGAAATATATTTAAATTTGCAGAGTTTCAACCGGGCAGTTTCAGGAAGGTGCTGCACCTTGCCTGCCCTTTGGTTTACAAAATAGCACCCTTCTTGTCTCTCCATTAAAAAAAAAGTGTCTTTATTCTTTTTTGCATTAAAAAATTTACTTACATAGTAAAATCTAACTCAATGTTGTTTTGAAATGAGATACAGTAGCCTCCCTCTTAACCGTAAATCCGTTTTAACCGGCCGACTTTTTTCCCCCAACATCAGGCAAAATTCAGGGATGACGGCCTCAGGAAATCAGCTTATGCTTTCGAGTTGAAGTGCAATCCCGAGTGGAGGGAGGCAAAATTCAGAAAGGAGAACGTCGGTTCTAAATGTATACACGTTTAATTCAGGGTGCGGCCCGGTGAGGGGACATCCCTCCCCCTCCCAGGAACAATGAGATGTCCCCCCAGAAGATTGAAGATTTTGTGTTTTTAATATTCAAAAGTGCACCCCCCCCCCCCCTGGAACTCTATAATTTCTGATCTATTTGCAAACTGTTTTGTACAAAAATTTAAAATGCTTGAGGGATGCGAACAGATCACCGTAGAAAATGTATAAGAGTTGTTTGATAACTGATGTTGTTCAATACGAAGACGATCATTATGATGATCCAGTTAAAGTTGACACAGCTAAATTTCCACATACGGAAAGGATAAAAGCATTGGCGTTGGCGCTACGCTATGTTGAGCAGCGGCTAACAGCTTCCTCGGTTAAACTTCTGATGCTAAAGAAATGGATAGGTTATGCTGAAATTGTTTGCCATATTGCCTTCAACAGAAGAAGGTAACTGATTATTTTATGGTTGATTAACTTAAATATACATAATGTAGAATAATTTCAACTTCTTATAAAGGTGTGTGATACGATTTTCAACAATTTAATTTGCGTTAAGTATTTTGCATTATTTGTTATCAGTGATAATTTTTCTGTCAATTCAGTTAAGTATAAATAGTATTCATTTCAGAAAATATGTACTTTTTTAAAACTACACAAATTGAAAAAACTAAATGCATCGCACGGTTTAATTAATTAAATTATACAGATATTTATTTTTTTATTTTTATTTTTTTACTTCTCCAATTTAACCGGTTTTTCTCTTAACCGGCTAACCCTCGGTCCCGTTTAGGCCGATTAAGCGGGAGGCTACTGTATCCAAGTTTTAAACATTAAAAGTGACTTTAACCACTTCACCGGCGACAGGTATGGAGAAACAGTGCTTTTACCCCCGACTCAGGGCAGCCAGTGAAGTGGTTAAAAATAAAAAAAGTGGTCTTAAGAATCCAAAACATGCCCTTAAGAATAAAAATTGCCCTTTTTTAAATCAAGGGGAAACTCTGAAATTTGCTTTTATCTTTCATTCTCTAAAACTTTAATTAATTAAATCTAGAATTGATTAATTAAAAATATTCTTTAATTAATTAAAAATCAAATTTCTTTTAATAAACTCTTGCAAAAATTATATTCATTATTTTACTTAGATTAAATAATGATACAGTTGTGAAAGCACGAGAAAATTTGAAAAACCCACAATGGATTTTTCCAAGTGAGGCCTGCCCGAAAAAACCCGGCAGGCCCACTTGGGCAAACCCTGACAATAACATTCAACAATAATTGATTACAGCATTTGCAATTGTTTGTAAATTAGGTAAAGTGGCCCATGATGGATTAACTTGTGGCCTGTGAATTTCGTTGATTAATAACTGAAAGAAAATCCTAATTTTTTCCATAGATCGCAGAAAAAAATTGTGAGGTTCATCATTCTGGCGCTTAAAAACCTCGAGTTTTATTGGTCGAACTCAAAAATGTAATGCCACCATAGCCTGTCTTTTTCGTTAGCCCCAGCCGCACATGTAGTAGATAGATATGAAATGACTTCATTCTATATGCAATTATTTTAAGTGGGAGTAAATAATTCTATTTTTGAGTAAATCCTTTATGCACTGGCAGTTAAATAGTATTTTAAAGTACCATTGAAGTAAATTTAAGCTAAAATGTACTTACTCAGTCTATTAATAATGCTATATTTCTTTACACATAAAATACTCTGCTCAATAAAATTTAGAAAGCGTAGAGAAAACGGTTAAAGCTAAAAAAAAATTTTAAGGTGATAAATTTTCTAAATCATTTGCATAAGTATGGATTTAAGTATTTATTAAGTTTACATGAAACATTTTCAACTGTAAAAATTTTATTTACAGAGAGGATACATGTAATTTGATACATTGTTTTTATAAGAATTGTGATATGTGCGTATGGTGTAAGTCCTGATTTTCTTGTAGATGATACCAGCCGTACGGTATGTTTGTCCTATTTTATTCATATTTGAACTGTTACTTTTCATTTTCTAGTGAGGTTCTACATTTTGACAGGTGAACAGATCAGATACAAACAAAACAGGACATACACCCTGTATGCATCATATGTCCTGGATGTTATGGGTTAATCTGATTATTAATCACCAGTATGCCTACAGATATTAAAGAACTAAGTATTTTTCTAAATTTTAAATCTTACAAGAAATCATTTACAGTTAATTTAAAATAAGCTAAAACAGTTAAAATGGACACACATATATATATACACACACACACACAGTCAGTACCGCGTATATGGTCACCCTTCTTATAAGGTCACTTTTCGCAAGTCAATTCTTAGCTTTTTTATTTTGTGATCATGTGATGCTTTTCATCTTTAATAGCTTTTGTAGAAAACGGACAGACATTCTGAAAGAGGAAAATCTTTGCGTCAAGTCCATCTAATCTTCCATTTTTTTTTCCATTGTCGAATCTCCCCATCCTTTTGTGAATAACTGCAAACGATTGGAGAAGAATGGTTGTCAATAGCGTTTCCTGGACAAGTTTTGAAGGAAGGAAAATCAAGCATCTAAACTCAGCCTTGTAGATTGTGATAATATTGCATACCACTTGACTTCGATGAGTGTATACACACTGTGGAAAAGAAGGCACAGCTGACCGAATAATATCTATTCTTGTGGGTTGCAGCCAAGGGGATTCCAAAACATGAAGCAGTCATAAATGACGTCATTTGATGCCGTTCATACCGCCCTCTTGCGCCCGTCATATTTAGCCGAGTCTTGCATTGGAGACTGCTGATTTGACTGCTGTCGGTCAGTCAAATATGGAAGACGCGGGAGAGGACGAAATAACTCATTTCCAACGTCAAAGCTTTCCATAGTCGAAGATTGATATGGCTACTCCTGTCGCAGGAGATAAGAGAAACTTTCTATGGCTCTTTGGATTTCTCCATCATCGCAGACAACTATATTGGGCATTGCATAATTCGCAATTTAAATTAGATTGAATTCGTTTTATTGCTTCCAAACTGCACTAGTGTTGCACAACCCTTAGATCAAGGAATTATTCAAAATTTTAAGATAAATATACGAAAGCTGCTTCTAAAATACTTCCTTGCTGCAATTGATCAAATAGATGACTTTTACGTGTCTGTGTTAGATGCCATGTATTAAGTAGCCTAGAGCTTCCAGAATGTGAAGAATTATCGTTCGAAGACGACAACAATAAAATGATGCTGTGCTCCTACTTGCACAAAAGTTACGTAATGCCGGCTGCACAATACAAGACGAACTGACATGTGCAGTTATTGACAATGAGGTCGCTACTACTGGTGAAGCTTCCATACCGTAAATTATTTCGGAAGTTTTAAATAAGACACTGATGGAAGCTATGATAAAGAGAGTGAGTCTGAAGCTGAACTGAGAACGCGAGCAGAAGCTCCCAAAACACTAAATATCCTCAGATGTTTTTTAACACGTTAAGCGCCACATCAGTTACCGGTGACTGACACTGAACTTTCCGTTTAGGACCCATCATTGACCGATAACTGACGGTCTAAAATATGTTATAAAACTAAAAATATATATATTGTTCTAAGTAATTACTTTAAATTTATTTAAAATTTACTTGCCTTTTATTTATTACAGGATTATACTTTCTTAAAAATTACTTAAAACAGTGTCAGTCACCGTGCACTCAATGCGTTAACCAATTCCGTTGGTACAGAGGAATATTTTAAATACGTTCGTCAATTAGAAAAGTAGTTTTAACAACTATGATAATAAACAAATCTGCATAAAAGATTATTTTAAATTTAAAAAAACGTTTTACTCTATATTATGCTCAACAATTCGAAAATTTAAGTGCAAAGAAATTCTTATTTATACTTCTTCTCTTATAAATTATATTTTCAGAATTTTTTGTACATTATTTTACTAATACAACTAACACAATAATATTTTGTCAAAGTAAAATTCTTGTTTACACCACATATAAAGTCACCCCGCTTATATGGTCATAATTTTCAGGACCGCATGGGTGACCATATATCCGATACTGATTGTATATATTATGTGTGTGTGTGTGTGAAATAACATATGGTGAAATATAGAAAGTGAAAGATAAGAATTTAATTGTAAAAAGAGTGGTTATGTATTTTAATAATCATCAAAGAATCAATTTGAACATCAGAAAATACCCATACCAAATGGTGAATTAATTTCTTTATAAATGCAGTGCAGCTTCAAGGATCGATCCAGGCAAAATTTGTGGCCTATTTAGGGCCACTTCACAAAAATAAATTTATTAAATAGGACCCTTTCACAAAAATGAACTTAACCCTAGAACTACCGGAAATTTTACTCAAGTTTTATAAAAACATTCTACACCAGAATTTTTACTTAAAACTATTTAATTTGTTTATTTAACTTATTATTGTCTGATTTATACATTTAGTTTGTTTTGAAGAAATTTCTGGTTTGAATAAATATTTTGAATGTACATGTCGGGTCCAATGGACCCGTCTGGTAGACGGAAGGTTAATAAAACAGGCCCCTTCACAAAATTCCTTTTTATAAAATAGGCTTCCTTCGTAAAATTCTTTATCATAAAAAGTGTTTTAAAATGCGTAATTTGTAAATAAACGATTGAAAAACAAAAACTTTAGCAAGGGGATGTAAAGAAGATTTTGTTAATAAATTTTTGGTTCGAATTTGAGTAATTGGATTTCAACTAACGTTACAAAATGTTTAATAAAATTCACAAAAAGTAACTTCTACTTTTCACATAATGGGCCCCAGGAATAAAAGCTGCATCAACTCTTGAGCTTGGTCATTAATTTTAAGTAATTTTTCCCCCAAAATTAATTTATATATAATGGTGTGAATTCTAATCCTTATATATGAGAGTATGAGTTATTGTAAGTCATCTTTTAAGATTTTTTTTTTTGTCTGTTACATTGCCTGCAAGATTTCTTATGTGACAAAAGGTTACTGTAAAATAGAATTAAAAGTATAACTGTGGTAGTTGTGTATCTTATATCTTTTTACATCTTTTAACTTTATCAGTGTATTTTATTACAAACTTTCGTATTTTCATTTTTCAGAATCTTTGCAAATATTAATCCGGATAAAGGTAGCAAAGCAACTAGGATGAAACGGAAAAGAAGTAATATGGTTGCCAAGCCAGTTATAAATCTTGTGAATGGACTTAGGGACTTTGAAAGTCATTTTAATTTGTAATGCAACAATCAATAATTTTTTTTCTTTTATTTAGTGTTTTCTTTACTGCTAATTTTATATTTATCTCATATTTTCAATGTAGTTTGATCTTACCAGGGTAATTATGATTATGATCTTGTTTCTCACAAATGCCACTGTTAGGAAGTAAAGAAATTACAGAGAATTTATCAGGATATTTGTCCTCTTGTACGGTGATACAAAAACTCTAAATTTTGTTATTTGAAATAGTTGCATTTTCATTTGTATATTAATCTGTACACATTCAGCTGTTATGGTTTTATTATAAGCTACAGTTTTAAAGATTTAGAAAATTTTCCCTACTTGATATAAAGTCTGCATTTACCAGGGTTCTTCAAGAGTCAAATTGAAAACCGGACAGTTTTAGCAGCAGAGAAATAGTGTCATACTGATATTTCTTCACATGAATTGGCTGTCTGTATCTGATATTGATTCTAAAGTTGCAAATAGCAGTGATACAAATAATAGTGAAATTTTAAAATAAAATTAAAATGCTTTACTTTATCAGAAAGTTAATATGTAAATATATATATAATGTGAATTTCAACCTGAAGCTTTGAACATGCAAAGATAAAATTAGTTCAGAATGGACTATAATAAAGAAATGCTGCTTTTTAAAATGAAACAAAAAAATAATAAAATTTGCTTTCATTTAATTAAAAGAATTAAAGGATTTGGAGCTATTATACTTTTAAGGTAGTTCTTCATATCCATAAATGTCGACAGAATGTTTTGGCTCATTTAAAATTAACAGAAATCAAAATCAGTTTTTTTAAAATTATTATTATTAAGTAAATGTTTTTGGCATACCTTATATAACGTGAAGTTTTTCAAGGATTAACTAAAAATACACTTGCCATGTAAGAAAATATACTCTCTTATAGGAAGTAAAATACATTTCTCTACTGAATATGTAAGATAAATCTGGATAACTGCATGCCTTCTGTAGTTATTGCAGCATATTCTTATTGTTGTATATGTCTGAATCATTCAATTTGCCAAGGTTATATATGGCCAAAATGTTTAAAATACTTATTTTGTTTGTGTTATGGAGAAATTTGCAAAAAAGAAAAAAAAATTGACAGTTAAACTTATACTATCAGATTTCATATTTAAAGCTTAGAAAATGTATTAAACATAAAAGCGATAATTTTTCAAGCTAGGATTTTTTTAACACGTTGACGGACACTTGCATCTATGACCGTCAAAGCGAAGTTCACTTAATTTTAATTCCTAAATTGGCACCAGTATTTTAAAATTAAATTTTGTATTATTTAATGTACGTGAAGTTAAGCTTTTACTTATTTTCATATATTTTTTCATGTAAATCCTGGTGTCAATCAATCATTATGTCACATAGTGAACTTTACTCTGACCGCTAATAGATGCAAGTGTCCGTCAACGTGTTAAAGGACAAATGTCAAAGCAGCTTAT
Source organism: Maratus speciosus (assembly GCA_963932465.1). Taxonomy (NCBI): domain Eukaryota; kingdom Metazoa; phylum Arthropoda; class Arachnida; order Araneae; family Salticidae; genus Maratus; species Maratus speciosus. The sequence continues at coordinate 189,596,278 of OZ010787.1, read as the reverse complement.
TCATTATTAGAGCAATTAAGCCAATCCCCCCCCCCCCGCCTCTTTTCTTCATAATGAGTTATGTTTATGTAAGTAAATGCAAAGTGAATTGTAGACAGTAAATCAAAATACTTTAAATTATTTACACTAAAACTACTTTTATATGCAATTGAAATGTAAAGTTTTAATAATTTTTCAAAATATTCCTCTAAATATGAAAATAAATTAAAATCGTTCGTTATTTTATTACATTTGTAGCACATGTGTGAAAACATTTTTATTTTTTAAATATATTTATATATACATAAATAATCAAAGAAAATGGCAACAATTTACATATTTAACCCTTTCGGGACACGTAATTGCATTTCTGCAGTGTTGAATTCACACCAAAATCACCATGGGCAACATAATTTGTGACAATGGAAAACAGTTGATATGTATGTATTTTTTTTCCCAAATCTAAATATAGCAAATTATATTGCCAGAAATAAGTAAAATATTAGTTCTTGAGTAAATATGTACATAAATATCAGCTGCAATGTTGGTGACATCTCTATTTTACCTCAAATGTTAAACCAATGAATGTGTAATGCATACATTCTAATAAAATTAATATTTTCAACTTTTTTTCTCTGCACTTTTTCTTGAATAGCTTTTTTCTTTTTGTTGTCTAAATATTTCTAATGTATAATTTTATTTGAGTACTACTTTGATTTGATATACATGCAATTATTATTTTAGAAATATTTTGACAAACATTCATTACACAGAAAAAATTGGTTACAAATAGCTATTTGCTGACATAAATACGAATCTATTATGCGCCAATAGGTTTCGATCAGTAAGGAGAAATTTGAAAATGTCAGTTTGTAAAAGGGGAAATAACCATGCTTAAATCAAAAATTTGTTTCAGGAATGGAAAATTTCATTCTGAAAAACAATATTTGTCTCAAAAACGGAGCATTTCAGTCTCATAAACGGAGCATTTCAGTCTACAAAACGGAACTTTTCAGTCTTTTTTCAGTCTCCAAAACGGAACTATTCAGTCTCCAAAACGGAAAAGTCATTTAACTGATTGTCTGTGATTTAACGGAAAAGATACGACAACTCTGCTGCCAGTACCTTTTCCGTTTTTTTACTGGAGTTTGTTTTTACAGCGTAGAGAGAAAATTGAAATGATATGCTAAAGCAAAAATATACCTCCATGCTCTGTAATATTTAATTAGTTATGTACACTCATTAATTCCTTTCCCAGTTTTTAAATGCTTGACAAATTTAATGTTAAATAAACTCGTGTTATTGTGGCATGTTCTTCGTGCAACCATTTCTTGCATTTGATGCACTGAATCCAACCACGATACCTTTTTTCAGCGTAAAAGTAAAAGTATTCTTTTCATACTGCAAAATTATAATCATCATTATAATTTCACAATCAAAACTATCACCACTGGTATCCGGAGGAATTTCTTCTTTTGAGGAAGACGCTACTACAAGCCTATTTTACTTCTGTTTTTTCGAAGGTTTCTTTTTATTTATTTTACCTTTTCCCAATTTTCTCTAACATTTTCCCGCATAGTTTTTATTTTCTCTGATGCAGTTAAGACCTCTGCTGCTTGTTTCTTACGCCCAGATGGTTTAGGTTTTCTGACCTGAGGAATAGGACTGATTGCTTCTAGACAGGAAATCCCTTTTTCTGTGCTGGTGGAGGTAACTGCTGGTGACAATCCATGTAGGCCTATTGTGGAAGCAACAGCTCTATCATTAATGGAACCCTCAGAGTATCAAACTCATGTTCTGGGATTGCTTGTGGTTTATAGGGATAAATCCCAGTAACTGAAAACCCAGAACTGCCATTTCCTACTGTAGTTGCCCTGCTCCAAGCCGTATTCTGAAGAGATCAAAACTGAAGTTTTGAAAGTTTATCATATGACTTGCTGTGGATCCAGCCGTTCAGGACTTGTCGCCGATATGTTTTTAATGGTTTGAAAAATGAGTGACCAAATGTCTGTAAGTACTGGGTTATGTGATTTGGAAGGCAGAAAATAATTAATTAATTTTTGTCTTTATTAATTTGCGTCTGCCCCCAAGTATAGGGGGAAGATGTCGCACACACTTATTTCTGTATTGCTGCAAGATTATGACCGCTTCTGCTTGTCTTGTGTGTGTAACAGAATGTGGAACTCATTTATATTGCTAATATCTCATTTAAAATAAAACATCCGTTTATAAACTTTAAATATGAGCAACGGAATATTATAAGGGCTTTACTCACCCGGTTAAATGCTCACGACATCAAAAAATAAAGGCGATTAAAGTCGACAAATTAAGATAAATTCACAAACCACGTGCACACTGGGACAAGACTCCTCACACAAAACCCGGTCATTATTGCCATTTGTTGACACATAAAGGTATTAGGAGCAAACTTGCGTCTTCTCCTGAACTACCTTAATTGTTTTCGGTAGGGCATTTCATTATATTGAGAAAGGAATCACTGTAAATTTAAAATGGTTTTTAACCAAACGGTAAAAAAGATCCCTTCATTTATTTCAAAGAAATCGTTATTTTTCTTATTTAAATTCTCTAAATTAATAAATTTAAATTCTCTCTAATAGTAATAATAATAATAATAATAAGTTCTAAATTGTAATAAAATAATTAAAATTCTCTAATAATAAATGATCTCTAATTTATTCCGAGTTTAAAATCAACTATTAATTCCTTAAATGTGAGTGAAGTTGCAGTGTTTCGTAACTGTTATTTTAAAAATAATTTGAAAAAAGGTCTGGGAAATAATTTTTGTCAATATGTACTGACTTACAGGAATATATATTACTTAGATGTTTTCAAAACAAAAGCTATATAGTAAAAACGTTTTAAAGAACTAATGGAAAATCTGTATAAAGTGTGATTTAAGAAATTGAAATTTGGTTACTTTTTTGTTATTAAATCATTTGCACCATTTGAGCAAATATGAGTGAGTTTTATGAATTGTTATTCGGAAATTCCTAATCCACACCTGAAATTCCGAAAGAAGAATTTTTCCTTTATCTAATCATAAAACATCTGTCCTTAAATAAAGGAAAAAAATATTATTCAGAATTTCTAGTATGAATTGCTGAAATGCGCGCATAAGCACTAATTATGGAAATGTGTTAAGAATACATTATATTTATCGATAGTCGAGATAATGTCTATGTGATATTCTTCACTTGCAAGAAAATTATTTAAATTTCAGTTAAAATCTTTTCTACAACAGTTTATTTCCACATTAGCATTAATTAAATAAGAGCGCGCAGAAGAAAAACTAAATAGAAAGTATGGTGAATTCTATTTTTAAAAAATTCTCTGATTGTCAGCTTGTTCAGCTCATCTATGCGAATCGGTAGAGGAAAAATTACACACCTGTTGCTATTCCAAACTCTGTATCTGGAAAATGCTGGAAAATTTTACTCTAATGGACTGTCCCATGATTACACATGATCATGTTATTTCCGAAAGAATCCTTGATGCATTCATTACGAAAGATAGTTGCAAAATTCATGTCGGCGAAAGCTTGTCTTTATATGAATAAATTGGCAATATTGCTAAGAAAAAAATAAAAAATATTACATAATCACGCCATAAAATATAAATATTTCAATTTTGAAGTTTACTTCAAACTCATAACAACTTTAAACTCCCTTTGTTTGTTTTAACGAAAATATACGTTATGATCATTTTAATTTCATTACAATACGTTAGAAATGCATTTTCAGCAAATTGAAATATTAAGGAATTTTTTGTGAAGAAGGAATCTGTTGCATTGATGTCCGAAAGGTAGTTTCTGAGTTATGGAAGCTGGACCCATAAGGCGCCATAGAGGGGCGAAGCCCGCTAGTGTCTATCATAATTTTATCTGCCATGTAGACTAATTGCGATATTTAATCAAAATAGTCCCCCCCCCTCCTCATCCCCGGAAATATAACAAATACAAAATGTGTCTTTATAAACCTATCGTCAAATAGGTTTTTATTTCTTTTTCCCTAAAAAAAAACATGATTTTTATATCCGTAACGTAAATAGCGGACGAAGCCCGCTAGTTCCTATCATAATATATATTTTTAATAATTTTATATAGTCTATAATAAAAATCAGACTTAAAATAGTCTAGTTCCATGAGTACTTGTAGTGTCAGTTACATGCTACGATTTTTGGATACCAGTATTTTAGAACGGGAAAATGTGACTTATTTTATCGGAGATATCTCATTAATTGAATAAGGTGAAGCAAACTTTTTGAAAAAAAAGGTGGCCAACAAGCATGGCAGTTATCAGCTATGTGACTTTGTGCTAAAGTCCATTAATTTGATCTGCTTTAAAAAGATTACGGAAGATTGAATTATAGTAGAACCTGGATTAACCGAGCTTCGATTAATCGAGGTTTCTGTTAACCGAGCCGATAACAAAGTTTGATTTTTTTTCCCTTTTGAATGAGCCTTAAAAATAACCACACTCTTTAGCTCACTGTCCGTGCTATACAGGCCCTTCTGCCCCCAAAAGCCCTCAACTCCAAAGAAACATTGGACCCTGAGAAGTCAATAGCGAACAATGCTTTGTTTCCAGTGGCTGTGTGAACTTTCGTAAATTTTTCAATTTGCATTTTAAAATTTACTACTGGTAGTTGATTTTCTTTTTAAATTTGTTAAGCTGTAAAACAGAACTTTACATATATTTACTTTTATTATTTAAAAAACGTTTTATATATTTTTTTAAAAGAGATGTTAAATTCGCAAGCACTGCGAGTTTTTACACACAGTTTCTATTAACCGAGATTTCCGATTCCGATTTACTAACAGTCCCAATTAGCTCGGATAATCGAGGCTGCTCTGTATAATTAAAAAATCAATGGCGATCTTACTGTAAACGGGTTTCCCTTTTACTGAGGGATTTCAAAACCGAATCAGCTGATGTTAATTGCTGTTTCCCTGCTTGATTAAATAAGATTAGTTAAACATTTGAAAATTACCAAATATAAAAGGAACTAAGTCAACAGAGTCTTTGCTTTATGGTATTTTTTAACAACGCTATAAGAAAATGATTTTAAATAAGAGATTTTAAATGTAATGTTTTAAATCTGACATAATTTTCACCAAACTTTCCTTTCTCTTTGTAACATTCAACTGAAAATATTTTTATTATTAGAAAGATAATATTATTATTTGCGCTACCTTAAAATTAGCAACTATAGTTAAAAATATCATCTCGAAATTTGAAATAAATCTCTCATATAAATATATTTTTTAATTTACACTGTTTTGCAATATGTTTTGCAATGTGTTTTGTAAACTGTTTTGGATACTTTGGCCAATATGACGTAATTTCCTCCATTTACGACTTTTAACACATATCAATCAATTTATTATTTAAAAATTTTCTTTTTCTTTTAATATTCACGTGTAAATATAATTTTTATGACGTAATTTTCAATGTTTTCCTACTTTTAATGTGTAATCATTTAATTCTAACTTGAAAATAATTGATTATTTTATACTTTTCTTTCATTTTAAGTAAGCATGTGTAAAAACAATTTTTATGACGTAATGTTTAATATTTTCCTGCTTTTAACACGTTATCATTTAATTCTAATTTAAAAGGATTTTTTTCTGTTTATAATAGTCACGTGTGAATAAATTTTTAATTTAAAGGATATATTATTCTTTGCGCTGTTTTAACATTTGGCAACAATTTAAAAGAACCTTTTCTAAAATACGTAAAAAATATTTCTGGAAATTCTGAAAATTTTAATTTAAAATTGAAATAAACCGTCAAAAAATTAGGCAAGTTAAGAATAATAAATGCACTCTGCAAACTTCGAGTTTCTATTGAATGATTAAATTGAATGAAAATGATTAAATTCCCATGTATATTTTTTTTTCCTATGAGACTTTTTTAATGAGACAATTTTATCCAGATTTAACATTAAATATCTCTTAAAATAATTCTTCGATTTAAAAACTGTCTACTTCAACATTTTTATCAAACATTTCTCTATAATACTACGCAATTGCGTCAAAAGATGGCGACACCAGAATTCTGATATGCTTATTATGTAAACTGTAAATATTGCAAAGAATTGTCTCGGGGTTATCAAACTTCATTGATATTTATAAATAAAACATTTCAACTAAATTATTTATTATAAAAGAATTATTACATCACAATAGCTTTTATGCAAGGAAAATAATATTTATAATAATAATAATATTATGGATGTCAGTGATTATATATTGATTGACCGTCATAATAATAAAAAATGATATTATAAAAAGAAGAGCTGAAATGAATTATTTTTTTTATGTTTCTGATCGTGTGATTTATATACAAATAATAATTATTAATGTATATTTTTTGTAAAGTGATTGAAATTAAATATATTTATAAAATTTATGGTAATATTTTTATTGTTGAAAAATTGCCAAGAAATAATCATCATCAAATTGGTGTCATTATAATTGTAATTTTATTTAACTTAATAGCAATTAAAAAAATTACAAAGGAACTGAGAATAATGGTCAACTAGCAGACTTAAAAAAAAAAAAAACATTCACATGTGAAAACACGTACCAGCGAGTATCGAACTGCCTATCTTAAGGTCAGTAAACGATGACCCTTAGCCACTCAGCCAGTGGGAAGACAAAATTTTTCTCCCCAAAAGTGGTTAAAAAGAAAGCATGTGTATGAATACAGTGTCATGCATTTTCGGTGAAATTTCCATAGAATGGCGAAGAAATATAGTCCGATTTTTCATGCGCATTATAAAACGAACAAGAGTCTTGCTAGAAACAAGTAAATTGTTATTTGGTTCATCTGAAACATATTTATTTGATTTTTAAGAAATCGCCCGTGTCATTTTCGAGAGAAAAAAAATCGAATTATTTAACGAACGAGAGTTTTCCCAGAAAAAAGAAAAGTGTTATTCACCTCGCCTTAATCACATTTATATTATGTATCAATTTAAAAATAATCGTTAGAACCGTTTTCGAGATTTTCAAATTAGGAACTTCCTCGATATTATACCAACGTTTTCACTTTAAAAATGGCTATTTAGATCTCAAAATATACTGCACGTAGAAATGCAAAAATTTCAGTATACGATTAGACTGCAGATATAAGACTGTTCTAGAAAATTCAGAACAATAAGACATATATCTGCTGAGTTATTAAAAGGCGGCTTTTCGCGTTTTCTTTGATGTCGAGTTAGCTGTATATATGAGTTCCGCCATCTACGAATTCTATGATACGATACGATACGATTTTAACGATACGATACGATACGATTTTAGGCTTAAGGCTGCGTCACTCGAAATACTACCGTCTTCCATGATAATCAGATAATCTTTCAGAAAATGCTGTCAAATTTGACGTTTTGGTTCGAATTTCCGCCCGTGACGATACAGGAATGGAAAAAAGTGATGTCGTGATAGAATAATCGCTTTTAACTTAATACAGTTATTATTTATGACTCAAGCAGTTCGATTATAAATCACTTCGGTGATTATGCCTACAAGTGCCATGCTTCTGTGTTTAAAAAGGAATCAGTAAATGTGTCAAATTTTCGTTTTTTTAAGCGAGGAAATATATATTTTTTTAGAACCGCCTTAAAGCAGCACATTTTAACCCTTTTCAGCGTGGATTAATTCTGTTTGTAAAATTATGAAATGATGAGCTGGCACTAGAATTTACAAACGAATTATTAGAAAATAAAAAATTGCTTACTTTATAAAAGGAAAATTTTATTTAAATATTCTGGGCGTCAGTACTCTTAAAATTAGGTGTCCTTTTTTTGGATAACTCTCGCTAAAGGGTTAAATAAGAGAACAGCCAAATATTAAGCATTTTGAAACTCTTTTGGCAAACATTTTATTGTATGAATAACTATAAATATAATAAATGCCTCAAATGTTTGGTTATAAATTTTTTTTAAATGAGGAATAAATGATCATTTTGTTTTTATTTAAAAAAACTAATGCACATTCATGAATATGCATACTCGTAAATAAAATTGTCACGTTAGATAAGTATATGTGCTTATGTATAGTTAATTGATAATATTTTTGTAAGTATTTATATGTTAATAGCTTAAAAGTTACGGTGTCGACAGAAACTCTAGAATGGACCGAAATTCGGTTCCCCGGGGAAGCTCTATCTCCGCCATGTTAAATCCACCAACTTTATGTCGGAGAGACTGGGGATGAAAGGGACTCTTGAAATTTTAGGATGAAAATAAAATTTACAAAGTCCGTACTTTGGCTCAATCTATGACGATACATGTTCCATCTTAATAATCTTTATAACTAACAGCAGCGATTGTAGAACGGTTATAGGTAGTGAAAGGAAAACCTGTTTTGATATGAAAAAGTAAATTTTGATGTTGCTTTTATTTTTTTTCTCTTAAAAAGTAATATTGTGTTTAGCATTATAATATTTACGTTATTTAGCACTATAAAGTATGCAATTTATTTAAATATCACTACATTTTGGTAGCTAAAATACTCTCATACATGAAAACATTTTAAATTTCGCTAGGTGGGTATGGGTTTGAAAGGGACAGAAACTGAGGGGTTGAAAGGGACACACCTCAGGCTATTCCTATCAAGCTTCCTTTAGTGAAGCTCAATAAAAAGAGTTAGCTTCATGTTTGTTCCAAGCATCTAATATCAACTATGGTTTGACAACTGTACATATGAGTATTCAATTGCTTTGAAATCTCCAAATATGTGCTTATCTTGGTAAATAAAGAAGCAAGCTGAAATTGATTGGTTCCAAGATTTTATGCAACGAAATTCATCACTTCCTCTTATGAAACCTATAGCCATTAGTTTAACAAGAAGTATAAGCTTCAACAAATCTAATGTTGATATTTTTTAAAAACCTTCAGTTTGTTATGTATCGCTATACATTTACACAGAACATAATATATAACTGTGATAAAACAGTCTTAATGACAGAGCACAAACCACCTAATCTAGTAGCAAAACGTAGTGAAAAACCATTTTCTCACATAACATCAGTTGAACGTGGTAAACTTGTCACACTTTTGTGTTTTGTTTCTGCATCAGGTAACTCTTTTCAATAGTATTCGTTTTCTCAAAGAAGAATTTCAAAGAGTTCATTCTCGGAGGTGCCCCATCCCAAAAACTTGGACTTTCTCATCAAAGTTGGCCAAGAAGTTTTTTAACGATTTTGTGTATTAGCTAATAATTCTAGTTGTTCCAAAACTGATCATGCTCTTCTTTTATTTGATATGTATGAAAGCAATATAAATATTAAGACAATAAAATTTGCGAAAAGTAATGGAATAACTATGGTGAGGTTCTGGTCACACTATAACCACAAACTCCAGAAAAGCACTCGTAAAGAATTCAAAGTACATTTTTTCAGAAAGAAACCCCTCATGTTGACACTCACGTTGTTCCTATCAAGCTTCCGTTAATGAAGCTCAATAAAAAGAGTTAGCTTCATATTTGCTCCAAGCATCTAATATCAACTCTGGTTTGACAACTGTGCATATGAGTATTCAACTGCTTTGAACACTCCAAATGTGTCTATATCTTGGCAAACAAAGAAGCCAGCTGGAATGGATTAGTTGCAAGATTTTATGCAACGAAATTCACTACTTTCTCTTAACCCTCTGTCTACCAGAAGGGTCCAATGGACCCGGCATGTATATTCAAAATATCTATTCAAACCAGAAATTTCTTCAAAACAAACTAAATGTATAAATCAGACAATAATAAGTTAAATAAACAAATTAAATAGTTTTAAGTAAAAATTCTGGTGTAGAATGTTTTTATAAAACTTGAGTAAAATTTCCGGTAGTTCTAGGGTTAAGAAACCTATAGCCATTATTTTAACATTAAGTACAAGTTTCAACAGAGCTATGTTGATATTTAAAAAAAAAATCCAGTTACTTATGGATCGCTATAAATTTGCACAGAACATAATATGAGGGGCTCACAACCATAGTAGACCAAGTCCACTTAAAAAAAATGAGATAGCTCACGTGGAAGGTTATCAGTATACTATGTTTTATCTACTGCCATAGTGTACCAAGTTTGTAGCTCGCATACTTTCTTATAGATTACATCTGTGTCCAGAGTTGGTAAAGTAATACAATAAACCTTCACAACCATACTGAATCAAGTCCGTTCATCTGTGTACTACTCCATCACTACTTTTGTATCTGTAACCTATTTTTGTCGAAATCTTGCCTCATTGTTATCAAAAAAGTTTTATTTTAAATAAGTAGCGATTTCAAAGCTTCTGATAAAAAATAAACGTTCATGAATCAGATGTATAAACTATGAATGAAAAGAAATATTGTTTTTCATGACCAACCCCCCTCCTTCTCTCGGTACAAAAAAACTGTAAAAATACTGACAGCGTATCTCTTAAAAAATCATTACAAGGAAAAAAAAACTCTAATCACATAGTTCGATATTATGCCTAGAGAGGAATGTACGACAAAGAATAGACCCCCGTCAAAGAGATATTTTACTATAAAATCTTCAGCAAAAAGTTTAATTTACACTTCAAGCCGCCAAGTACAGATTCATGTAAATTATGTGATGACATATCAATCAAGAACTGGACAAAAAATGGTGAAAACACTTGAAAAAGTCTTGAAATCGAAGGAGAACTCCACTTGTGGATAGCTAAACAGGCTTGAGAGAAAATGAAAAAACTGATAAAATTAAAGCCTCAGATGAAACTTACTGTACATTCGACTTGCAAAAAGCATTACCCTTTCTAAACTTTCAACGTACATAGCTTATTATAAACGCAATCTATATGTTTATAACTTTGGGGTGCATTCCTTTAATAATAATGTGGGACACATGTACGTCTGGGATGAAATAGATGAAATAATGGGAGGAAGAGGTTCTCAAGAACTTTCTAGCATTGTTGCAAGACACCAGCAGAAAGTTGCAACTCGATTTAAGCAGCAACTATCAAGAAACAACACATCTATGTTCCTGGAAACTGGAAGGAAACTATTATTAATGCAAAGAGGAAATATCCTAAATTTGATGTAATTGAAGATAAGAATTCCGACTTTCTTTCTACTACAGCTTTGGGACAAAGTATCACAAACAGAAAGAAGGATACTGCGGGAACTTGTTTTAGTTGAGCGGATATTGGATGGCTGCGAGTTGTGAGATGTTTTCTTTTCCTCAATGTGGATCAACCTTTTTTCAAAGTAAATTTGGAAGATCGGGCTCGTTGGCGCAACTTACTTTCTTTGTCAAATGTTAGTCAAGATGCGTTGTACGTGGGCAGTAGAAAAATTACTTGGGCCAAAAAGAAAGATATGATGGATCTTTAGCCGCAAATTCCTCCAATTCATCATGTTTACTTCAAGAATCTTCCAGCAGAGGTCAATACCGAGTTCCAAGCTACTTCCTCTGGAGTAAATCATGTGACGTTGATGATGATGATAGTATTGTGCACAATGAATGATTTACCATAACTGGTAATATGTCTTTGACAAAAAAATATAATAAGTAAATATAAATCAAAATCAAGAGTTTTTGTAATCATAATAAACAAGTATTAATTAACACATGTAAATTTCACAACCATACTGGGCAAAGTCCTTATTTTTTTTAAACGTATAAATTTTCAATAGAAATATTAATTTGTCATTTGTAAAAGTAGAGCGCTATAAAAATGGTACATTAATTTGAATATTACCACATATAACTCTTATAAATCACTTGGCCTGAATTAATTATTTATTAAGAACTTTAAAGCGTTATTATTCACAATAAAGAAAAATGGACTTGATCTACTATGGTTGTGAGCCCCTCATATATAACTGTAACATAATATATAACTGTGATAAAACTGGCTTAATAACAGAGCACAAACCACCTAATATAGTAACAAAACGTAATGAAAAACAATTTTCTCACGAAACATCAGCTGAACGTGGCAAACTTTTCACATTTTTGGGTTTTGTTTTGGCATCAAGTAACTCTGTTCAAAAGTATTTGTTTTCCCAAAGAACTTCAAGGAGTTCATGCTGGAGTTGCCGCATCCTCAAAATTTGGACTTGTTCATCAAAGCTGGTCAATGACGGCAGAAAAATTTTTAAGGCAATTGTGCATTAGCTAATTATTCTAGTTGTTCCAAAACTGATCCTGCGCTTCTCTTATTTGATAATTATGAAAGCAATATAAATATTAAGACAATAAAATTTGCAAAAGGTAATGGAATAATTATGGTAATTTTCCTGTCGTACTGTAGCCACAAACTCCAGAAAAGCACTCGTATTGATTTCAAGGTACATTTTTTTCAGAAAAAAGCAACATAAGACCATTTTGTATTTACTGATAGTACTGACATGACTGACGTAAATATTAATGATATTGTGGTGGAGTTACTTAAACCCCTAACTGGTAGTGCGAGAGCTAGAACTAAATCTTTCTTAAAATTTTTGACTGATTTAAAGTTATTTTATGTCAAGTAGGCCTAAACATGCTATTTTCCTTTTGTTTTTATTTTATCATATGTTGCAATATATTTTATTTTTATTTGTGTGTAATTATCTTTTGGTTTTGAATAATGTAATCGCAAATAAAAAGAAAAAATATTCATAAAAGTGTTTTATTTATGTGTGTCCCTTTCAACCCAGCACAGTGTCCCCCTCATTCCCTAGAATGGAGTTAAAATGGACATTTCTCTCAATTTATAAAAATGCGTATATATTTTGAATTACTGTACTTGAAGATAAGAGGTCTTAGTAGTGCCAAAGTAAAAGATTTAGAGAAGAATTAGACGCAAATTTGAAAGTGATATCTTTTAATGTCATTATTTTATAATCTTATAAAGACAAAATGTCCCTTTGATCTCCTCTCCCCAACCTTTTTCTCAGAAATGGTGAAAGATAGAGTTCTAGATTTTTTAGAGTAGTTAGAATAACATGTTTTACGTATAGTCCAGGGGAAATGTACATTTTACCTTGGTCGGGCAAAAGACTTTTTTTTCTAAATTGTTTATAATGATGCCAACATGGAAAAACAAAGTTTTCTAACAAAATTTCTTAAGGCTAAATTTTCTGTGGCCAAAAAACAACAAAATTTTGGGACATTTTTTGATTTTTTGGAAATATCTCGAGACTCGTTGCCGTAGCATATTATTTATCAATAACAATATTTAAGAAGATAAAATTCTCTACAACTTTCATATTTACAACCTTTTTTATACACTCAATAGCAAACGCAGTAAGCTATTTCAAAAATGGGACAATTTTTTCAATTTTCTTAAAAACAGTGAAAAACGTAGTTTTGCCGCGATTATTCAAATGTTCCTCGCAGATAGAATTGTGTATGTCGACTTCTAAAAATTGGTAGCAGTAAATTATCTATTATTCGCACACTCACGTCTTTATTTTCATCTCAACAGATATTTTATATGCAATAACTTTATATCATTTTAAAAGTATAGCGTGTAAGTAAAGTGTAGATGAATGAGACAATTTTCATATTTAGACAGTAACTTTAAGTGTATACAATGTTAACTTCAAAGTATTGTTTAAAAGAATTTTTCAATCTATAGTAACTTATTGGCACGATAGTTTAAATTAAAAAAGATTTCTTGCTTAATTTTAATAAATTTTATAATTTTTATAATGCATACACATTTTTCCAGGTATCAATGGAATAGGCGAGTCATTTTCAAAACCTGTCCATGTTTCGGAATAACAAAATAAAATTTTTAGAAATAATCAGAAAGTTTTAATTGTTGGTAAATAATTACCTTACCTCACAAACATTAATATACAAGCATCAGCAGAGACCAAATTACTAATTTAACCTTTTAAAACTAATTATTAAATTTTAACGCACTTGGTATAATGACATCTACTAAAAAACAACTTTTCAAAAGTTAAAAAAAAAAAAAAAAAAAGAAAAAAGAAAAAGAAAAAAGAAAAAAAGAAAAGAAAAAAAGGTGGAAGTTGTGGCTAAAAAATAGTGTGATATCAATTTCCAAGCTTATACTATGGTACTTATTTAACATTTTCCATTAAAATTTACCATATGTAAGTCGAGTACCTAGTATGCGTTGATAGAAAGCTACTTTACTAAATACATCATAACGTGTTTCTGAAAATCATTTTTTTTTTAATTTTGCATGATGGGTTTGGCGGCCAACTTTCCATATTTTACAGAAATTTCTAAGCACACAAGTTCATTGTTAAGACTGGAAGTTCGAAATTCTTACTAAAGCAAACATTTTATTCCTTTAATTTATGGAAATGAGTGCCTAAAAATTTGTGTCTTAAAATAAAGCTGAAGTAACTTCACGTTTCATCTTATGATTCTCTTTTTTCGGAGGGGGGTTAATTAATTAGTTAAAGCAGTAAAAATCAATTTGTTTTTTTTTTGTTTTTTTCAAAATAAAAAACTACCTTAATTTATCTGCTTGTAGCTAAAACTAGAAGTTCGAAATTCTTAATAATGCAAATATATTACGAGCTTGAGTGCTTACAAATTTGTGTAAAATATGGAAAGATGGCCGCCAAGCCCATCATGCAAAATTTAAAAAAAAATTAATTTTCAGAAACACGTTATGATGTATTTAGTAAAGTAGAAAAGGCTTTCTAACAACGCATACTAGGTACTCGACTTACATATGGTAAAATTTTAATGGAAAATGTTAAATAAGTACCATAATATAAGCTTGGAAAATTGATATCACACAATTTTTAATTACGACTTTTTTTTTTTTTTGAAAAGTTGTTTTTTAGTTGATATCAGTTCTTTTTTTAAAACAATTTATATATAATTGAAATAATTCTACTAGCTCAAATTAAAATTAGTCCTTGTATAGCCTTTATAAGCAGGGAGCAAACACAATAGTATATATTTTGTTTACCTATCATTCAATTTTTAGAGTGATTAATAATTTAAAAGTAAGGAAAGTCTATTTCTTCTTTCAAAGTATCAGTCTTTTTCAATTTATATCTCCTTAAAATTTTCTACGAAAAATGAAAATTTAGTAAAAAACAGAGTAAAAAAAATATATATATTTACAGTTAGACTCTCAGTTAATTGTTTTTTCTAACTTTTTTTTTGCTGACGGTTTTGCAAAATAAATTTACCTTTACAAATACCTACGGTTAAACCCCGCAGGCATCTAAAGATTCGAAGATCTGTAAATCTATCAATTCTTGCTAAGTTGTCACCATATAAAATTTGAATTGATTGTAATATTTATTAACTTTTACTTTAGTCTCTTCCTGACAAGCAAATATATGATCCTGTACAATTTTTCTTCCAATTTTTTCACAATTTCTCTTTGATTTTAAAATGTTTGTTTTAGAATTATAATAAAGGAACATTTTTGATAAAAAAAAAAATCTAAAAATTTAAAGATATAAACTGTACATATAACTTCATCTTCATTTAGATCGTGTTATAGGGAAGAAAGAATAAATATGTAATTTTACTCAAGCCTGTTTATCCATACCTATTTGCATAAATGTGAGAATATTAATTTCATATAAAAATTCGCCTAAATTGATTCTCTTTAATAGTCTATTATTAAAGCCCCATATAAATTAGAATTAAATATTTTTAGGTTAAAAATTGCCTGAAATCTATATCGTTCGTCAAATTTGTTTTATGTTTTTTTTTAATACCGAGACACCTTTTCTAAACTCTGACAAAAGATCACAGAAATACTGAAGTTATCCAAATACTTATATCTTTCTATCGTATTTACTTTTTGAGGGGTGGGGGGGGTGAGGAAGAGCCCTTAAGAACTTCGTTTTGTTCTCAGAATTCTGAATTATTCATTCAAAAGATCTACCTACATAAGTCTGGTTGCAGAATTTTCATTAGCTAAGAGTTGCATCAAGTTATACATTATGTGAATCTATTAAATAACTTTTGTGAAATACTAGATGAGAGCCATTGATATTTCCAGACCATTTGCCTACATTTTAAACTTGAGTCATTTACTACTATTCATTAATTTTCTATACGAATTAAAGAAGTCGTTGTTTCCATGCCAACTGTACCTTTCACTATTGCTTGTTTGTTTGTTTGATTTATTGAAAACATACATCATATCACATGCGGATCAGGGCGGGATTCGAATCTGCTTCCACCTACTCTCTGAAGCGTTTAGCGGCATGGTGTCTTATCTACTCAGCCGCGGTGGGCCACTATTGCTTTTTCTAATACCCAGATACTCAAATTTAACCAACTGCACTTAGAATCATGGTCATAACAGAGAACATTTATATGTTAGAGTAGTGTTGCCAGTGGGCTACTTTTTTTTTAAATTCAGATTTCTTGATTGCCACCACTTATTATAAACGGTAAAATTCCCTTTGTTTTCGCCTTAATTATTATGTCATTAAATGAGGCGCATTTTACAATTTCAAAAAAGTGGTGCCAATCAAGTATCTGAATTCAAAAAAGTAGCCCATCTAGCAACACTGTGTTAGAGTGGTGACATATGCACAAGTCGTGTACTCATATCAATTTTTTGTCCAAATTACGATAACTCAGTTTTCAGTAATAGACGAGGAAGATTTCAATTAAACTAACCAGAAAAGTTAACAAACATTGGCTTCCTGATTTCATTTTATTCAAAATTGTTTTAACCAACCAAAGTTAATGTCCGGGATCCAGATAAATTTTTCTCTGTTAGTAAAATTAGATTGACCAATCAGTAGCCTCCATCCTTGCAGGCTTTTCGGTGTTTACTGCAAACGTCAAAAAGTTCGGAAAAATGCAGACGTCTGATTGATCAATCTCATCCCGCTAATAGCGAAAAATCTATCTTGATCCCGGCCTATTCATCGCCCTTTAAATATTGGAGAAAGCCTTGACACGTGTCAGGAAAACGTCACACAAAGCAGGCAAAACAAAGAAGAAAAATCATTCATTGGCTCGTGAATATTAACGAGCCAATGAATGATTTTGTTTCTTTGCTTTGCCTGCTTTGTGCGATGTTTTCGTGACACGTGTCAAGACTTTCTCAATTATTTAGGGGGCTTTGGTCTTTTTCACCACCATGAAGTTATGAAAGGAGAGGAACAGACATGTCAATCTTCCAGTGTGAATAACTAGATAAAAAAAACGAGTTCTTTCCCTCTCTTCTGTCCTTTTCTCTCTTGATTTTGATCGATAGCAGCCCATTTAGCAGTCTCCAGTACAAGATACCGCTATATACGGTGGACGCAGGAGGGAGGGTTTTAGCGCGACCAATGTCATAATAGGCCAGTTCATGATGTTTAAAAGTCACACGGAGTTGGATCGAGGCTAACGAAAAAGACAGGCTACCGCGGTGGGTCCGATTCTTTTTTTTACAAACCGCTGGAGTCACGTGATGCTCTATTCGCGCACCTTCATTGGTGCATTCGAGCATCACGTGACTCCAGCGGTCTGTTAAAAAAGGAAGAATCGTGAGCACCTCGGAAGCCCGTCTTTTTCTATAGCCTCAGACTTGGATCATCTTTACACGATGATTAGTACAAAGCTGGGCGCCGATTTTTTTTGTGTCCATTGCCGTGTACAGATAAGAAACTCCGAGGCTAACGAGAAAGACAGGCTACCGCAGTGGGTCCGATTCTTCTTTTATTACAGACTGCTGGAGTCACGTGATGCTCTTTTCACACACCTTCATTGGTGCATTCGAGCATCACGTGACTCCAGCGGTCTGTAAAAAAATAAGAATTGGATCCACCGCGGCAGCCTGTCTTTTTCGTTAGCCTCGAAGAAACTCCGTGTGACGTTATGAACTGGCCTTATATGTTGTTGGTCACAGTTTAGGAACAGCTTCAAATGACTTCAGCTATATCTACTCCGAGGCAAACGAAAAAGACAGGCTACCGCGGTGCTACAGCGCCTAGAATATATAGTGCGGAAATCGGCTATCCCAGTAATACTTAAAAAAGTGCTAAAATATTGGATCTCTTAAATTTCAAATCATGCTGAAATCCAATGTGTCGATCGCAGCGATATCTGCAGGATATTTCCTAAAACTTCATGACGATTTTGTTACAGCTTCTAGAATACCTAGTGTGGAATATGTTATTAAACAACGCTAAAAATTTGTATCCCATAAATGATCGACGATTCTGCTAAAATCCCAAGTGTCGATCGCAGCGAAATCTGCAGGGTTTTCGTATTGCATTGTATAGACTAGCAATACCTTGCAGTTATAGAAAATATCCTGCAGATGTCGCTGCGATCTGTATATTTCAGCAGCATCGTTGCACATTTAAGGGATACAATATTTTAGCACTTTTTTAAGTATTACAGGGATAGCCAATTTCCACACTATATATTCTATGCGCTATGATTTGGTCTAGACGCTTTAGCATTTTTTTTTTTTTACATTTTATTAATATACATCTGACCTGTGTGCTTGGCGTTAAGCCCGCTGTAATAATATGTTTATTTTGAAATTTGAAAGTATATCGCAAATGTCGCTGCGATCAGCTCCCTGGATTTCAGCGTCAGTGCACATTTAAGGGATGCAACTTTTTAGCGCTGCTTGGATAGCAAATTTCCACATTATGTATTCTAGACGCTATAGCAATGCATTACACGTGTCTCTTTCTTCTTTAAAAAATATCCTGCAGATATCGCTGCAAATGACTGTTTGGAATTCAACATCGTTGTACATTTAAGGGATTCACTATTTCCGCGCTTTTTAAAGTATTGCTGTGATATTCGATTTCTACAACATATAATCTAGGTCTATAACGAAGCTATAGTGTCTAGAAGATATAGTTTAAAAATCTGCTTATTAAAAAGGTGCTAAAAAATTGTATTCCATAAATGTCAACGAGGCTGAACGATGAATGTCGATCGCAGCGACATTTGGTAATTCCAACGTAACTATTTCAAAAGACATCAATTGAGAAAACGTTTCATTCAGAGAAGATATAGAAAATGTTGCTGCTATCGACATTTATCATTCAGCATTTTTCAATATTTTTGGGATTCAATTTTTAGAAATTTCTAAAGTATTACTGGAATAGCCGGTTTCCACACCATGACTGTGATCTAGGTAGATTTTTCTCTGTTATCGCAACGAGATTGACCAATCAGAAGCCAGAATTTTTGCTACCTTTTCACTGTTTGCAAAAATGTACCTGGATCATGGCCTATATTTCTAGACGTTATAACTGGGCTCAGGAATAGTATAGAAAGCAAACTCCGTATTTTGATACATTAAGGCCGGGATCCAATTAGGAACAAGTGTGTCGCTATAACGACGTAGCGACATAGGGGCAATAAAGTTTATTGGTAGAAGTGATAAAAACAAATCGTTAACGGTCTTTGCGAGCGTATCATTATCGTCAGGCTAATGCATATTTAATTATTTCCCTATTCTAATAAAGCTCGTCCATGCGCGTATCGTCTAGTGGAGGATATTACAAGTATGGGTTCAAGGCTGAAAAAGTCACGTGGTACCGGAAATTTACCTAAAGAACTTCTAACTGATGAGAAGGGAAACAGGAAACTACTACTGCTTTCTCCCGTGAACTGTTTCATTGGCTAACGGGGCTTTACATTACGTCGACGGAGCCTTCCCTTCTTTACGTTAGACGTTTTTGCCTTGACCACGTGATCATAACGTAGATAAAATATCCTCTATTCAAGAAAGTGGATTGCCGTACTATAGCGCCTAGAATATCTAATGTGGAAATTGGCTATCCCTGTAATACTTAAAAAAGTGCTAAAATATTGTATCCCTTAAATGTGCAACGATGCTGCCGAAATATACAGATCACAGCGACATCTGCAGAATATTTTCTCAAACTGCAAGATATTGCTAGTCTATACAATGTAATACTAAATCCCGCAGACGTCGCTGTGATCGATACTTGAGATTTTAGCAGTAGCGTCGCACATTTAAGCACACAAATTTTTAGCGTTGTTTGCATAGCATATTTCCACACAAGGTATTCTAAACGCTGTAGCCGTACTTTTGGCGAAATCTTGAAATGAGCATACCTCCTGTGCATATATAACCACTCTTATATATAAAGGCTCTCTGTTATGGTGTTGATTCTGAGCGCTCTTTGTTAAATTTCTATATTTGTGTTTTAGAGAAAGCAATACAGAAAAGTACTGTTACTATGGAAACAACAACTTCTTTAATATCGAAATGTGTAGCAAAGGAGTTCAGAATCAGTGCCTTAAATAGTTTCGAATATGTATTGTTGTTATGACAATCAATACCTTTCCTGGATGTGGAATTGCCAAAAACTATAGACTTGCAAACTCTCAGTTTAACTGAGGATTTTTGATCACAGCTTTTGTACGGCATCATATACGTTTTATATTTTAATTTACCTAAGAAAATGCTTTTATCAGCATATTTTGTCATTGCGGATCATTAACTATTAGTCCGCCCTATTTCATTTAGGCCTTTTAAAAAATATATATATACCTTATTATTCATCGATTTTTTTGTTTTTTTTCGTATAGCAAGTAAGTATTTCAATAAACATCCTACAAGAATAAAAATGTAGTGTTACTTTCGTTAATATGCATTTTTTAATTACCTTATTGCATGAAAAATTGTTTAAAAAACGTAGATTTCTTTAAAAGTAATTTAAAATTTTGTAAATTACAATATTATGTTACAGTTGCTACCTTTAATCTAAACTTCCCGACCAGTTACTTTTGTAAGTCAAACTTAAAAAAAGGTGGAATTATAATGTGTAACAATCTGTTTACTTATAAATTTCGTCTTTATTTATGTTTATAAGGCATGTTAAAATTAGGTACTCATTTTCAAACATACCATCCATAAAATTATTAATAAATCGTCTTATTCAGCTTTATTTCTGAAAATTCAATATTTATAGCGCATATTTAGCTATAAAAAATAGCTTCATGTAACAAAATATGCCATAAAGTTCATATATATTGATAAAAATTAATTTTTAAGCTCCTTCTAGCCATAGCACTTAATGGTAAATAACAGCATCTGACGTACAAACCTCGCGGTTCAGGTGTTTCTATTTACTTCAGATGACTGCCATGATTTCGCGTGCTTTTGAATGGGAATTGCCGGTCTATGTATCTTAAATGCCTTTGGGAAATGCAAAATAGTGTTCAACGTAATGGAGGATATTCCATCTACATTTTGATCACGTGGTCAAGGTAAAAACTTCTATCGTAAAGAAGAGAAGGTCCGTAGACTTGTAATGTAAATCCCCGCTAGCCAATGAAACGGTTCATGAGGCAAAGTAGTAGTATCTTCCCTTCTTATCAGTTAGAAGTTCCTTGGTTAAATTACCGGTATCACGTTACTTTTTTCAGCCTCGAACTCATATTTGGAATATCCTCCATTGGGCGCAATCTAGATTGATTTTTGGCTGTTAGAGAAACGAGATTCATCAATCAGACTCCTGCATTTTTGTGAACTTTTCGCTGTTTGCAGAAATGATTGGCTATTGATTGGTGAATCTCATTCGCAAACAGCGAAAAATCTATCTGGATCCTAGCCTACATTTCTACAAACATTGCACTTCATCCATGGCACTAAAAAATGACTCAAAACTTTCATGACATAGGTAGGGATCCAGAAACAGCAAATATTCTCAAACATGCAGGCTTCTGATTGGTCAAACTCATTTCGCTAACAGCGAAAAATCTAACTTAATCTCAGCCATAGTTTTCTTCTATGAAATCAATGCAAAAGGATAATATAAAAGAAAAGTATAAGATTTCTAAAATGTTTTGGCGGGTTTATCGCTATTTTGCATAATTTGTAAACTTTAGAACTAATTAACAGCTTTTTGCTAATTATGAATAGAAAATTTATGTTTTTAAAGCTGAACTTTATAAAAGCTCGTAGATTGAGTAAATATCTGTCCAAAAATTCAATCCTTACTTTTTTCTGTCCATTATTTAAGTCTGTACCTCGGTTGAAACATAAGGTGTGACGAAGAAAATAAATCTGTCATTTTCAGTATCTCGACGTTATTTTAAGAAATCTATATCTCTGTTTATAATTAATTTATGAGGATGCATTTGATCTCAAATTGAAAATCTTCTTGATTAGGCCCTTCTGGTTTTGGTTTTATTTTTCTGCGACGATTGGTTCTTTTGATATGGGAAATTTTACGCTGCCAAGTTTGGTCGATTTAACATGGAGAAGTTGTCTTCAGTATAATGAGCAGTGACGATGTCTTGCCGTTATTCTTGGCGTTTGTTTGTTTGGCGGGGTTAGCATTTTTTTTCAGCTAGGCTTGGAAGAACGACCGTCCTGCTTGGTAAGTGAGCACGGTAATGACAAATTAAGCAAAACATTTTTCTTTTTCCCCAGGCATAAATGGCAGCCATTATATCTTCTGGCCCATACAATGTTTACTATTTCTCATATAATGAAAGCAGATTAAGAAATAAAAGTTCATTTAATTATCAATTAGAATTGGGTACGGTAATGACTTGCAAAAGAATACTGACCAAAACATTCAAAGTCTTTGCTTGTTTTATTGAAACTATAAAACTATTTACTCTATTCACCTAAACTTGATAACAAGTTGACTTTTAAGGAGTACTTTTGCGTTGATAAAAAGGCATGTGCTGCCCTCTAAAAAAATCCGGAGGAGCTTTTTGTCAGAAGCATGGCAATGACACTCTTTCTTGGGACACGGTTTAAAAAAATTTATTAAGAATTATAGATGAGTTTAATTAAGGAAAATAAATATTTTTTTAATTCGTAGCATCTTAATAAATAAAAATGTATAAAAAAATTATAACCATCTGTTTTAAATAGAACTTTGTCAAATCTTTACCTAATAAATTGCTTGTTGGGAAGACCTACGGTAATGATATTTTGACTACAAAAGAATATATTTCTTATTTTTAAATTTTTTATAAATAATAAAATATCTGTAAATTATCATTAAAAAACATGATAGTTAAAATGCAATAATTAAAATTATGATATTTAACTATTTTTCTGTGCAAATGTGAAAGGACAGTAAAACATGAGACTTTTTAAGAAAATCACCCAGGTATGAAAATTTGCGAAAAACATATTTTATTCCCCACTACAATGGTATATTTTATTTACCAATTATTGATACTATATGTTTTAATGTTTTACTGTTTTAAGGATAGCAAACATTGAACTTTAATTCCATATAAAAGGGGGGGGGGGGACTCAAAAGACAAATATCTTTTATGAAAGAAATACTTTTACCTTATAAAATAGCTATAATAAAAATGACACCAGATTATTTCACTAACTAATGTTATGCATTTATATCTTGTAAAATTTATAAATTCTGTTAATAAAATATTTGAGATCACTAGTTTTATAGAAAATATTTAAAATATTAGTTTTAAAATATATTGTCAATTTTTTTCCACTTATATCAATAAATATAACAAGAGATTATATCATTTTTGCATGCAAAAATATGTAAAACTTTAAGATTATCTATTAATTGCTTTAAAGCTCAAACAGGATACTTTAAATTTCAGAACGGGTTCCAAACAGTTCGATAACTAACGTAAAATCTTTGAAAATGAAATCTGTATATACGGAATTCGGTCTTTAAATAAAAGTATATATTTTTTCAAGAGAAAGAATATGAACAATTACACCTGCTAAGATGGAAACCTGTTTAAAGGGGATTATATTTCGGTTCCTTTAGGTACGGTTTTCAAGGTTTTAATGAATCAATATTTGGCAAAGCTGATTTCGTAGTTCAGCATTACGTATTTAATGCTTACACACTTACAATTTTCAAAATCCGGCTATTAGAGATTTATTAAAATTCCCGTGGTAAATTTTCTTTTCAAAAGAGGGGGGGGGGTGGAGGGGGCAAAATGGGCACGTTTGCAAAAAAGGCTAGTTTTAGCCCTGAAACACATAATTTACTGCTACTAATATATATATAAGTTGAAATACACGATTAAATCCGTGGGAAACATTTGAATAATCGGGGCAGAACTGCGTTTTTCACGGTATTTAAGAAAATTGGAAAAATTGTCCCACATTTGAAATAGCGTACTGCGCTTGCTATTGAGTGTATAAAAAAGTTGTAAACATGAAAGTTGTAGAGAAATTTATCTTCTTTAATACTGTAATTGATAAATAATATGCTACGGCAACGAGTCTCGAGATATTTCCAAAAAATCAAAAAATGTCCCAAAATTTTCTTGTTTTTTGGCCACAGAAAATTTAGCCTTAAGAAATTTTGTCAGAAAACTTGGTTTTAGAATGTTGGCATCATTATAAACAATTCAGAAAAAAATCTTTTACCCGACCTTTTGCAAGGTAACAACCTTTTTTTGGTACATTTCCGCTGGACTAGTATTTTAACAGACCATTTTCTTTCTAAATGAAACTGAAAATTATTTATTAATTATTTATTTATAGTCATTTTTAATTAGCATTTTTATAAGATTTCACTGCCTAAAATAAATAATTTTAAACAAATCATTAAATCCCTGCGTTAAAGTATACAATAAAACATAATATAAGTATTAAAAAAAATCTGAGTTCTTAAGTTTAATAAATATCGAAAAAAAGGAACACAAACATGAAAAATCAAAGTTTTGAGAAAAAGTCAAAGATTTAAATGGTCATTAGGCTGTGAAGTACTCTTAGAAAGAAGAATAATTCCAACACATCTTTTTTATATATATATAAACATGTGTGACACATCGTTGGAAAGATAAAAGTTTAAACTATTTAATGATACAAAAAGCAAAAATCAATTTTTTTTCCGGAATTTTGCTTACCTGGTCCCCTTAAGTGTAGATTAACGATTGTTTCTGTTAGAAAAACAGCTGTATCTCTTCATTATCTCTTCATTATTCTTCATATATATATATATATATATATATATATATATATATATATATATATATATATTTAAAGTAATATTTTTTTCCAAAAAACAAAAAATTGATTTTTTTTATGTTTTTTGCGATTTTGAACGTCCACTGTCGCCTTAAACGATGATTTCAGCAGCAGATTTTAGGTAGATTTTGTAAGAAATACTACCTATTATATTCTTTATGTTGGAATTTCTGAAAACATTTTACAGAACTACGCCGATATTGACCCCTAAAACCCAAGTCAACCCCCAGTTTAAAATTTTATATACAGGGTGTCCGGTCTCAACGGTGTCCAATGGCTAATTCCTAAACCGTTAGTCATAGACATATAGTTCCAATTAGAAAAATGCTTTAAATCAGATAAAGAAATATTTTAAAAGCGATTTGGGTAAATAAAATACGAAATTTAAATTTTTATACGGTCCCCCGGTCCTATAAGTTATATTTAGTAAAATTTTCCTATTACATTGACAAGTAAGACAAAAAAAGTCCCATTCATATGATACTAAAATTGTGCGAGTTATGAAACTTTAAAAATGCATGACCTATTCCACTTTTCTGCCTTGAAAACAAATGAGTTCGGCTGGGCTTTGAGGGGTCATATTCCAAGTGCTTAAAGTATTCGAAGATCTCATTTCATGTGTATTTGCGCTTTGAAAAAAATCGTACAAGTATTACGATTAAGTTAACATTTATTAAGTTTCAGATTGGCTGAAATAACATATGTTTTATTTTGTCAGGATTTGAGACTGTTTCTTTTATGATTTCTTTTAATAAAATTATGTTATTTTTATAAGTTTTTATGTTACTTCAACGATCTTATGTATGTTTTTCCAGTTCAAAATTTGTATTCGAACTTTAACCCCCTTTCAAATATCCGAACGAGATTACATTTTACACACTGGCGCAAATCCGATAACAATCTAATATTATTATGTTTTTCGGTGGTTACCATTTATACTTATTTTATAGGATAATACAAAAAATTTCGGATAGATTACCGCCAAGAAGTTTATGAAAAAGTTTTAGATTAGATAATACAAGACGGAGATTGTTGGGTTTTTTAACTTTTATGTATTTTTTAGCACTGAATCCGAAAATTGCCTTAATTTTTAACCATCATGTCAGGATATTTCGCAAATCATAAATTGTCGAATTTAAAGACTAACAAAAATCGGATACTATAAAGTAGAGGAGATGGTTGTATTTTTTAACTTTTGATAATTGATTTTTACGTACTTTTTAGCACTAAATCTGAAAATGACTTTCATTTTTAACCATCACGTTAGAATTTTTTTTGCCAATGTGTAAATTAAAATATAGTGAAAATCTCATACTATAAAACATATGTAAAACTTTTTTTACTTTATTTGATTCAATAATTTATTCGATATTTTTGCTTATCTTGGGATTCTTACAGCTGGGCGGTGTGATGAGATTGGGGAGGAGATTAAATTTTAACTTTGAACTTTTTAACTTTGAAATTTACAATTTGCGAAATATCTTGATGTGATGGCTATGAATGAAGGTCAATTCCGGATTCAGCGGTACAGAATACATAAGAATCAATTATCAAAAGTTAAAAAACATGAAATAACCCAACTTTTGCAGGCTAGTGTAATCTAATAATATTTTAAAATTCGTATCATTTTGTAAAGAATTGAGGCTGTTAATTTAGCATCATTTTATTTAACAAAAATTCTGTTTTTTTCTTTCTTTTTAAATGTGTATTACAAATTGTATAATTTGCATTAATATGTCAGATTGACTAAAGATTTCAAATTTATATTGCAATGTTAATTTTACTCTCAACCATTTTTTTAATATATCTGACGAAATTATATTTCGACTAAATTTGTGAATGACCCCCAATTTGTAGCAAAAAATATGCTCCAACTTTAAACAGGTATTACTCGGTCAATTTTAATCGTAGAACAACGGGATTTTTTTTTTATTACTTGTCAGTGTAAAAGGAAAATTTTACTAAATATAACTTATAGGACCGGGGGACCGTATATAAATTTAAATTTCGTAATTTTTGAGAAATGTTTTTATTGACCCAAATCGCTTTTAAAATATTTCTTTACCTGATTTAAAACATTTTTGTAATTGGAGCTATATGTCTATGACTAACAGTTTAGGAATTAGCCATTGGACACCGTTGAGACCGGACACCCTGTATATCTATATATATATATATATATATATATCCATTTCTCCAGACGACGAGGAGTATCAACAGCATCTCTACAAAGCACTTTACCAAATCCTAAAGTTACTCAGAGGAAAGTGACTGCATTGACAAAGCCTAAAATAAAGGACCTGCAGAGCATGGTATAGAGGTTTCTAAGAGTTAACAGGTTGTATTTTCAAAATATGTTTAAGATAAATTAACCCAACTGTAAAAAACTAAAGCATGGTTTATGAAACATTTCAAAATTAGGACTAAAAAGTAGTATAAAGGTTATTTTGATGTTTTAGAAAGTTTTTTTTCTTTCCTTAGGGATATTTTTTTTTCTTTTGAACCAGAGTATACCTGATTGTAATACGAAAAACTTCATTTAGTTTCAATATAACCACTAAATTTGTGTCTTAATGTTCATCCTCCTCCCACAATTAAAGCAATACACTAAAAAGGGAAAGCTGTAGATTTCATATTTAACATTATTAAATATTTAATCCTTTAAGACCTGGAGTTTTTTCGGTAGAAATTGAAAGTTTGGGCGGATTCCCCTTATCGATAGGACCGTATTTGATTGAAAAAAATATGATAAAAATACCTGATGTCAGGTTATGCCAAGGGAAGAACCGCACAATTGTGCGGGCCCGGTCTTAATGCAGCCGTTTTTTGGCTAAATCTACAAAATTGTGTAGTTTAGGATTATGTGTGCAAATATCTAAAAATAACAGTTTAAGTAAAAAAAGTTGTTTATTGAGATAATTTTCATCAGCCACGATGAAAATGTTTGAATTAATTTTTTTTTTTTTTTTTTTTTTTTTTGGGGGGGGGGGGGGGGCAGACCACAACAATTTCATTTTCTGAGACGTGCTCAATGCTCGCATCCCTCTTAAGAGCCGTTGACAAATGGTATGCCCTTCACTCCGTTTGCTTTGTGCCTGATCCTTCAAATTTCTTCTTTTAGTTTTTCCAGCATCGGTAATTTGTTGAAATACCGATCGAAGTACATAAAACTAGGTCTGAACCAGAGTAAGTACTGCAGCAGGTCCTAAGCCCAGATTCTTGTAGACCAGGTCTGTACTTTCCCACTGGTATACTGCAAAATTTAAAACTATCCCAGGTGATACTGTTACAACAGAGTGTGGTTTGTTTTTTATATGCTGCTTTACTGAAGCACGTCCTAAAAAAGGAATCGTCTGCTCATTTAGGGAAATTTTTCCCTGATCTCCTGGAAAATTCAAGCAGACACTATGGAACCTATCGTTCATTTGCTGAACTTTCCATAACTTATGATTTATACATGGTGGGTTACTTGCTTTGTCGACAAAATGGAATGAATTTATCAAACTTAAAAATCTATCTCGTGATATGCATATACATCATATAAAAATTATAAATCATATATTACATTTATAACCGAGAGCAGAAACATACAGTTCGTTACATGTGTATATTATATATCTAATACTATCAATTTTAAATAGAAATCATGAATATTACAAACATATTAATTTAAAATTAATCCGCTTTAAAAATGTAATTAATAAAAAATAAATTGCTAAAAACATAAGTTTAAAAAAAATCACTTAAATATAAAAATTTTATGTATTAGGAATTGTACCCATTCTGGAAATGGTAAAGCTCGGACGCGCACAGTTGTGCGGGTCATTTGTTTTTCAACATTTTTAAAGCCTAATTAAATTTATCAAAGACAAAATTAATTAAAATCATGAATAAAGTATATGAAAAGAAAAATTAAATCCAAGCAAACACTAAAAATCATATTTAAAAGAAATTACGACGGTACATACTTTTTTTCTATTGATGTCAGATGATGTAGTCTTTTTAAAAGCAGAAAATCTAACCCTGTATTGCAGTTGGTGACCCCTAGTTATGTCCTATGAAAACATCTGAAACCAATTAACTCATATAAATGTGCAGATTTGGCTTTAAATTTCACAAAAACAGGAAATAGTCATTCTCTTTTACTTTAGTATCGCCCGCACAATTGTGCAGGTCAGGGCTTAAAGGGTAAGATAGTTTGTTTTCAGTAGAATAATTTATTCAACTTGTGTAAATTCATTAATTTTGTGAAGATGCTATTAATTAGTATGAATAAGTGGAAGCAGCCAATTGCTATTATTGTGTTAAAATGTAGTTAGTAATAAATATTTTACGATCCACTGGTGTTTACTCGAATTAACAAAATTTCATTTTGCTAAGCTATAAAAAGTTACACAAATTAAGAATAACATGGTTCTTTAAAAGATAGAAGCATGTTATTTTAAGCAAAACACGACGTTTGAGAATAATATGGTTCTATTTTTTTATGTAAAAAAAAAATCCATGAAAATATTATTTACGAATTTTGATATTGTAGAATTACTCTCTATAGAGGAGACCGGGGCTAGTTGAGGCAGTTTTTAGTTATTGAATTTTATTAAGTTTTTGTTTAGGTTTTTTATGAAACTTTAACTGTACTTTAAAACAACAGGCATTGGGCTATAAATACCCGGAGTTTTGAGTTTGTAGCTTTTGTAGTGTATGTTTAGCGGAAGCCTAAAGTAAAAGGAAAATTGTGCGCCAACTTACCCCGTCACGGGGCAAGTTGCCTATACCTATGGGGTAAGTTGGCACACGCCTTAAAAAAATTTAAATAAGACACGCAGTTAAAAGAAATCAATTTCCTTATTACTAGTAGGTTTAATCAAAGACGTTATCGCCGTACAATGTAAATTCTAAATTATACAGACATAAAAATAATGAATAAAACATTAACATTGAGTAACTTCTATCCTACTCGATAACATCATCAGAGTTACAGTTGTCACAAATATAAAATCGATTGTCTCCGTTTAGGCAAGCCCCGTGTGCCCAAAATCTGGCATTGCAACCACTTTTTTCGGTGTTTGCTGTTTTTCAAGCTACCAGCATACACGAGACACCGAGACAACTTGCCCCGTGTTCAATGCGCCTACTAACCACATAATAAATTTCTTCACAAAAGGGACACGTAACCATCTAAGCATAAATAATCGAAATAAATCACATATGGGGTAGGTACAGTTAATCATACACTAAGAAAAATTGCACAAGTTAAATCGCAATTATTAAGATAAGTATTAGAAATTAGAAAAAGAATGAAGCAACAAAAAATTACTTGTGAACGCAAAAAATAGAAAAATCGTAATAAATGTCCACTGCACGTAGGTAACGCTGCAAAACTACAATGAGGATTGTAAAACGCAAGAAGAAATGTACTCTGTGACTGGTTGCACAATCTATCCACAACCAGGCGATTTATGGGGACTGCGCCTACTTACCCCTGTAGCCAACTAGACCCGGTCTCCCCTACCTACATACGAGCTTATTAATGCAAAAAGTTTTTTGAAAACTTTAATGGCTACACGTACAGAGCACGCTGATTTTCAAAGTGTTCTCCCTGAAAAATGTGTTTTGGTCAGATAGAACCATCTTATTCTCAGGTGACGATATGTCAAATATTTCTGATGTCCAATACTTTTTATGCCTTCAACTTCCGGTCATATTAAATTTTTTTCTCCAAATTTAAGATTTATGATGTTTG
Source organism: Maratus speciosus (assembly GCA_963932465.1). Lineage (NCBI taxonomy): Eukaryota > Metazoa > Arthropoda > Arachnida > Araneae > Salticidae > Maratus > Maratus speciosus. Next base: position 189,565,648 of record OZ010787.1, on the reverse strand, counting down.
AATCTTATTTAATGCTTCATTTATAAATGTTTGGATCTTGTTTTACCTATTCATTTATAGTTACATCATTTAATATTTTTTGCTCCAAATTTAAAATTTATAGTGCTTGTATCTTGTTTTACAACTCAATTTATAATTTATATTTAAAATAGATGATAATTTGTAATATTCTAGGTTATATATATATATATATATAACCATCATATATATTAAAGCGTAAACCTGATTCTGTATGATAAGACTAAAATATTCACGCAATTGCGCATGCGTGAAGTTAAATTTACTAGATTTTCCATTTAGAGGAAAAGTTGAGCAGGCCTGGTTAGCCGAGTGGTCTAGAGCACCAGTTTAAAGCTCCGAACTTTCGTAGACAACGTAGGTTCGAGCCCAACGCCCGGCAAAATGATTTTTGGCGATAATTCATTTCGTTAATGACATATTTTATTAAGAGGAGAAGTTATATGATTTTGATTTTATTATTATTTGAATGGTTTATCATTAAATAAAATTTGACACTCAAAAATATTTTGAAAAAATAATTTTATATTTAAAATATTTAACCTAAAATATTTTGCATGTAATTATCAATTAAATAAATTAAGCTGATCTACAACTTTTGTTTATATTTTTTTACCATTATCAAGAATATATAAGAGTGTGAGTCAGAAGGAAAAGTTTGCTATTCTTTTCCGTAAAAAAAATAAATAAATAAAACGGAAAGAAAGGAAAATATTCATATAAGAACTATAAAATAAATTATATTGATATCCATGGTTTAATATTTAAAAAATGAAGAAAAAAGTAAAATAAAATTCAAGTAATAAAAAATATATATTATAAATCGTTAATTGCATCAAGTTTAAAATTTAGGCTTTTAGAGACTGATATAAATAAAATGCATGGCAGCTTTTAAAGGTCGTGTAGTTAAAAAAGTAAAAATAAAAATAAAAATAGATATTGTTATTTTGTTATTTTTTCAACAAGAAAAATGAGACTGTAGTAAGTAAAAATAAATGCTCTGCCCAGTATTTTTCGGTAAATTTCTGATAAAAGGAAAGCATAATTTGTTGTAAATTATAAACTTAAAGTTCTTTCACTTCATTCAATAGGTTAGACTGACAGCACCCTCTAGCGCGCTTTCAAGAAATAGGAATCACTTATGCAATATAAAAATTTGTCACGATTTCAATAATTAATTTAAAAGCAACTAATTCAAAATTCAAGAATTTTTCTAATGGAACATCCAAGTTATTTACCGTCAAATCTTGACGGGTACTATCTAGTTATATAATATTACAATTTATCATCTTTTTATAAAAATTAATAAATTGAGTATCAATACATGATACAGGCATTATACATATTATTAGCATTAATATATATATATATATATATATATATATACAGAGTGATTCAAAAAAGATGGGAAAATTTTTAAGAGGTGATAGTACACACCCAAACAAACATTTTGTATCAAAGAATGCATGGTCGAAAACTAAACGTAAAAAAGTTAGAGGGCGCCAAAAGTTATATTCTTATAAGAGGCAAAAACACACAATGAACGATTAAGTTAAGTTACGAAAACAAATTTAATGGCATTTGATTACAATAAGTGCTCAAAACATTGACCGGCAGCTGTTATGCACGCAGTACAACGGCGAAGAACAGATTGGCTAATTTTCTGAAACACACCAGGCATATCGCGAACTTGCCCTACAGCAGCCGAAAGCTTGGCGACAAGTTCTTCTGCGAATTCAATGGGAGTCTCATACACAAGAGCCTTTAGCTCTCCCCACAAAAAAAATCGAGACATTAAAGATCTGGCGAGCGCGGTGGTACCTGGTGTGTCAGGCTGTCGTCCATTTGAAAGTTTTCCGAAGAATAATAATCGAAGCCTTTAGATGCGTGAAAACATCTATCCGACTATATCATGTATTCGACTATATAATGCACCAAATTCCACTAGTTATATGTGATCCATGTGCGGGTAGTTGCTACGTCGTAAAATGTACCACTAGATGTTACGTATTAGAACAACATGGCGAAGATTTAGGGAGAAAGCTCTCTAGGTGGCGTGGTTTAATTAAGCAACTCAATAATAGTAAATTTCTTTCTCTCCTAACCCATGCAATCGGTTAAATACTTGCAAAAACTGCATGCGTATGAATACAATACACGTTAAATGACAAATCCCGTAAAAGTAGCCGGAAGGTCGCAATAAGAACAGAATACGATAGGACTAGCTCCAGGGGGAAGGCGGAAAGGCACGCGTGACGACGATGTGAACTATTTAGCCTCGGTGTCAGTATTAAAACGCAATTAAATGCTGGCGCGAAGCTTGCAAAGAATTGTGAGAAAAATAACATCATCGAACAATACTATTAAAAACATTCGAAAGAAAAAGAATTTAGTTTTAGAATAAAATGAAAAAAGTAATTTAATGGGTTTTATAAAATGAGGCCAATGGATTAAGGTCTTTAGACTAATAAAAGAATACGCAGGTTTAAATGCATGATATAAAAGACAAAAGATATTAAGATATTATTAAAGATAGGTAAAAAAGGAAAAATGTTAAGAATTTGGAATAGTTTTACTAAGATAAAAGGGCGAAAATTTTTATTATTACATAAATGTATATATATATAAAGTTATTTACTGGATGTAGTTTTGGGCTCTAGGGGCCATGATCGACGTAGATCTGCTAAACCTTTTCAGAAATTCCAACATACGGGAAAATGTAATTTGTAGTGCTACTTACCAAATCAACCTAAAAACACTTACTGAGAAAAATAAGTTTATATATTTCAACACTGATACATATAAATCTGAAATGGATACAGTAGAAAGCTCATTTCACATATTTATAATCGTCGAATCTTTCCGTAACTTTTCCAGAACAGACTAGGAACTTCTAAATACATATTTAGTAAAGAATTGGAAAATTTATATATTTGCGTTTTTCGCGAAGTGAACGTTAGCGAGTTCACGTAATTTAAATTGAGGTTAAGAGCCTACATTAGACACTCGAAGACACTCACAAGACAATTTTATATCTATAGGAGCCTTCTTTAAAGTTTTTTTTCGCTAGCATTTTAGTATTTTAAAATCAATTACTTTGAATATGATAGCTGAGGTTGATCTCTAAATGATTTTGTTTTTACAACTATCTAGGGGTAAGATGCCTTGTGGAGTTTCAATGTATAATAAAGTTAAGCATAATAAAGTTGTTAACTTACTTAATATTAGGAAATTTCACAAATATGAATAACAAACGTTGGTAATTTAATAAATCGACAAACTAATATTTAAAAAAAAGTTATGTTTTACTTAACTAATTTAAAAGAATTATGGCTCTTAAGTATGCCTACTTTTAAACATTATAATAAGTTTAAATGCGATAAAGCGACTGTGATAAAGTGCTTTAGAGTGCAGCTTTTTTGTTGGTGTTCTTCATATGCCCCTTTGTTCTTTTCAGCTACAACTCAGATCTGCCACAGACTGCACATTTTTTTAAAAACTTTGAGCAACTTTTATATAACCAACAGTTTCACTGAATGCATTTGATCCAATCACATTTTTCAAAGGTTTTTTTTTGCACACTGCCAGACACTGTGAACACTGATTCTCATTCCCTTGAAAAATATCCTCATTTTCTGAATCTTGGTAGAAAATTTAATCCGTTATCTTTTCAAAGCAGATCAAATTAGCGAGTTTATAGAGTCTGCGGTGTCTTGATGGAGGTTGGGGGCGTAGCTCGTAGGGGGCAGAAGATCCTAGTTACCTAAAATTATATTATGTACTACCGATATTTATATTTATTAAAATTATTTATAACTTTATTTAACATCAAATTTTTAACAACGATTAAAATTAATATTTATTAAACAATTATTTAAAAGACCAATAGAGTTTATTTATAAGGCATTATACATATAGAAACCTTTTAAATTATGTTCATCTTGGATTTTAATATTTCTTTATGTCATGTTAAATATTTAGAAAATTTATGATTTTAATCAATGATTTTTTTAATCAGTTGATTAAAATCACGATTTAATCCCTGATTTAAATTATCTGATTAAAATTGTTGTCAAGTTCCCTCATAGCATGCATGGTTAAAGTTTCGTCACTGTAAGTCACTATGGTCACGTCACAACTGTGATCAAAATGCCACCACTTAGCGATGTCACATTGTGACTGATGTGTGAACTTCTTAGAAAACTTTTAAAAATTACAAAAATTCTTCAAAACATGTTATTTACCGTAAAAAAAAATTTCTGGCAATTAAAAAAAATTGTGACGTTACTGTTATGTCACTACATGTAACGCACGTCTCATTATGTGACAAGAAACCCTACCATATTGTAAACTCACAGTGTGACAAAACATATGTTAAGATTAAAACTTTCCACTTCAAACAATAAAAATAGTTCAGTGTTTGTTTCCGGCTAATATTTCACAACGAAATTAAAAACTCCATCAAAAAATGTACATAAATGAAACACAAATTTAATAGACATGTAATCGAACTGCTCGCTTAGACTACTAAAACTATTAGAACAAAAAAAAAAAAAAAAACGTTGTAGGTAGTAAAATATTTGGCGAATTTTTCGACTATTAATTCTTGGAATGTTGCTAATATGAAAGTGTCGCTATTAAATTTTAAAACTTTATTTGAATACATAGTTGATATTTTTCATATAAAAATGTTTTTTGATGTTATTAGTGGTCAATCTAGAAAAATGTATTAACTGTAGAGATTTCAATTATAAGAAAATGTTTTAATCCTGTATTCTATAATCCGGGAAATTGGTTTCTTATTTATAAATTATTCTTATCAGCGGAAATGGCAGAAATTAATATACAGGTGGAGAAAGCAAACATTTGTTTGTGTGTGGGCATGGGAAGGGACGGAGTTTTGTAATAAAGCAATGCTTTATTATAATAAATAAAAACACTTGCATAGTTTCAGTAATAAATTTTTCTGTTAGTGTTTAATTATTTTAAGTAATTCTTAAAAAAAAAAAAAAAAAAAAAATTGGCTACTTGTGTCACACTTTTTAAATAAATTTAACTTTTTCCGAATATAAAATAAAATATACAAAATATATGTAAAACACATGGCGTAATTAATTATTCATATTTATTTATTTTTTTTATTTCTAGAAATTTATTTTAAAAAATACTGTTATTTTACAAGCTGTTTTATTCTACAGGAAATTAAAATAGAAAAAAATGACAATTGCCTGATTTCCCCCCCCACACACACACACACACACTCCCACTAAAAACATTATTTCGCCAGTTATTTTATTTCTTTTTTATGAACATATTTTGCATTTACTACGTATAATATAAACTTTACTTTTCTATTTTCAAAAGTCCTTGCATTATTGCATATTAAAATGAATTTTAAATATTCTAAAAATTTAAACATTCTTTAATTTGTTATACTCTCAGTATTAGTTTAATTATTGTTATATTTGACAAAAAAGTAGCTTTACAAAACTTAAAACTTGAACTATTTTGAAACACAAAAAAAAAAAAAAGTTAAATGCATCGAAAAATTCTTGAAACAAGAAATTTTAATTGGAAGTATGCTTATAAAAATATTACGTCATATAAATGTATAAGAACGGAAAAGCCATCTGTTCTTGCCTTGATAAACAAAAGGGCGCGAAAAACCGCAGACGATAAAAACTATTAAAAACAACATAATTCTTTTATTCTTTGGAACAGGCGGAGGGAGTTTTTTGCTGGGCAATAGGTAGCGTTATGAACATGCAGTCTGTCAGATATAGACATTTAACCTAAAAAATTCATAGGAATAATCATCCCAAGATAATACTTTAGACAAAAATATCCGCCCGAGATACTTACACTAGCTTTGGTGTGGTTTAAACTATTCCCATCATTGCTATTGTATCTATTAAGGACATATTTTCTACTTCAAAAATTTGTTCTGCCTAAAACATGGATTAGATCGGAATACAGAACGGCGTTAAGGAAAAAAAAGGTATGAACAAATATTTTATTCCAGAGTTTGCTTTTCTTTAAATTATAACGATTTTAGTATTTTCTTATAAACATTTCATTAACCTAATAAAGTTTAGTAGATTTATTATTTAATTTATTGAAATAAATAACTGTCTATCAACAATTTTAATCGGATGATTAAAATCAATTATATAAATTTATTTTAATCAGATTTGTTTTCTTTTAAAATATTATAGGTTAAAATCACATATTTTCTCAAACTTTAAAATGAAGTATAAAAACATTATAATCAAAGTTTAACATAATTAGCAAATATTTAAATGTATTTAACGTACTAAATAAAAAGGCCTTTTTATGGAATAAAATTTTTTGATGGTCTGAAACAATTTGCATTGCACATTTTTATTTAGAATTAATATATGTTCAGAAGAAAAGAAGATAGTTTATTCTATTTAGAAGAAATAAGAATTTTTTTTACATAATGTAGAAGTACTATTTAAAGGATATCATGCATATGTAGTATTAAGCGGGAAAAATCAGTGTTAATGAGTATTATTCGATGTGAGAAAAGTTATAAAAATTTATAAAGAGATATCCTTAGCTGGTAAGAAATTTTCAGTTAAACATTATGAACGAAAAGTTTTCAAAGTAAACCGGTGTCTCAATTTATTGACAAATATAGAAATTATGCAACCCAGTGAGAATTTAAATATGGTTTTAATGAAAGATTTTAATTATTAAAAAAGTCCTTCCGGCCAGTGCCGGGAGGAAGAGGTAGCTTTCAAATTCCTTATTTTAAAAATGCCAACTTATATTATTCAAACACAAGAAGCTCAATTTAGTGAAAATCGAATATAGGAGATTCAATACTAATTTTTATCAATACTAAATCATTATGAATGAGAATTTTGTGAAATTAGTCAGCTTTATCCAAGCTGCTTTTATTTAAAGTAACTTATATTTGGCTGAGATGTTGATGTATATTATCCACATGCATTCTTACATGGAAATAGGCGAAATCGCGTGACAAATACCTGATCGTTTCAAAATGTTAGCCATACTAGAAATTCAAAGAGCTATAATCCAACCATTTTTTCAGATATAAACAAAAGAACAAATTTTCAGAAACAAAATCTGCTCCGGAATCTTTGTATCAACGCCAAACACATAAAAAAATCTTTTTCATTTTCCAATTTTTTAATACCTCATTTTAAATTTTAAATTTAATTTTTTTTTAAATGGCAACCCTTTTTGAAATAAGATGGCGAATGAAGCTGGCCAACGAACTCGGTCGAGACATTGGTATGTACTATGTACAGACCAAGTAACATCCAAATCGGTTCATAAATACGCTTGTTATCGCGTGACAAAAATCAGGTCGTTTTAAAATGTCAGCCAGAATAGAAATTCAAAATGCTATAACTCAGCCATTTTTTTAGATATGGACGAAACAGAAACTGTTCCGGAATCTTTGTATTAAGGTCAAACACATACGAAAAAAATCTTTTTCATTTTCCAATTTTTTGGTATCTTATTTTAAATTTTAATTTTTTTAATTTTTTTTAAATGGCCGCCATTTTTAAACAAGATGGCGGATGAAGTTGGCCATCGAACTCGGTCGAGATATTTGTATGTACTATGTACACACCAAGGTACATCCAAATCGATTCATAAATACGCCTGTTATCACGTGACAAATATGAGGACGTTTCAAAATATCAGCCACGCTAGAAATTCAAAATGCCATAACTCAGCCATTTTTTAAGATATAGACGAAACAAAAACTGCTCCCGAATCTTTGTATCAAGGTATAATACATAATAAAAAAATATTTTTTCAATTTTTAATTTTTTGGTACCACATTTCAAATTTAAATTTTTCTTAAAAATTTAAATGGCTGCCATTTTTAAACAAGGTGGCGGATGAAGCTGGCCAACGAACTCGGTCGAGACATTGGTATGTACTATGTACAAACGAAGTTACATCCAAATCGGTTCATAAATACGCCTTTTATCGCGTGACAAAATTCAGGACGTTTCAAAATGTCAGCCACGCTAGAAATTCAAAATGCTATAACTCTGCCATTTTTTAAGATATAGACGAAACAAAAACTGCTCCGGAATCTTTGTATAAAGGTCAAATACATAAGAAAAAAATATTTTTCCATTTTCAATTCTTTAGTACCACATTTCAAATTTAAATTTTTTTTTAAATTTTTAAATGGCCGCCATTTTGAAACAAAATGGCGGATGAAGCTGGCCAACGAACTCGGTCGAGACATTGGTATGTACTATGTACATACTGAATTACATCCAAATCGGTTCATAAATTCGAGAGTTAGAGTATGACAAAGGTCAGATATATATATATATATATATGGATATATATATATATATATATCAACTTTTGAACGGAGGGTGGTTTCGGGGTCTGGGGGTCATGATCGATGAAAATATACCAAAATTTTTTGAAATCGCTTTCCTCCGAACGGCTGCAATAGGTAGCTTTTTGTAATGAAAGCTACCTAAAACATATCCATGTACTTGAATGAATGAAGCTAAAATGTAAGATATATTTCATTTTTTTTTCTGGATACTTTTAATATTTTACTTCCTGAATGATTTTATATGCATAAACTTCAAAATAGCTATGCTATACACCCTATTAGAAAACACACTGATTGAAGGGGGCTTGTTATTTATAATTATCATCTAATACTGTAAATAAAATAATAATAGTAATAATGAACCAATGTGTGTTTTTATTTTGTGCTTATGGTTTGAAATTTTATACTTTATTCACATAAAAATGGCTAACTATTTTGTGTTATTGTCATTATTTTTTATTTTACTGTGTCATATAAAAGCAGGGGCCTCGCTAACTATTCGCCTATTCGCCAAATGCGAATACATCGTGAAATTGGCGAGAAAAAAATTATTATGGCGAAAAAGCTAGCGAATGATTTTATTTAGACACTTTTGTTGTTTTAATCATGTTTTATAACGTAAATGATTTTCCGTTTTTAGCGCGAGTTCACGTACGTCCGCTTTTTCAGTCTATATTCCTTCTCTTCTTTTCGGCCAGCCAATTAGGGGTGATTCTGTTCCGAATTTTTAGAAAATTTAAGGCATTCATTTCCGAAAATTTAAAAAAATCGATTATCAATCTGAAAATTGGGACATAAAAAATATCGCGGATTTCGACAAATGGTCGCCAAAAAAAATAAATTTTGTCAATCGTTTGCAGAAAAATCGCGAATTTCGACAAAGGATCGAGAGAAAAACGCAAATTTCGTCAAAGAAGCGCCGAAAAAAAACGAGAATTTTTGTCAAAAGATCACGAATAAACCGCAAATTTCATCAAAAAATCGCGAAAAAACCCGCAAATTTCGTAGAAAGATCGCGAAAAAAAACTACAAAAGCTACTTAATAAACATAAACATACTTAATATACATAATATATTTAATAAACCTACCTCAGGCTTGAAAGGGCTAATGATAATAATTATATTTATAGTACATATCTATATGTAATATATATATATCATGGTTATGTATAGATAACATAATATACTTTTGGCTAATAATATATAAATTTGGCTAATGATTTTAAAATTTGGTTAATGTGTTGGCTAATAGTCTTCATTTCTTAGCGCGGTCCCTGTAAAAGTAAATATGATTACCTGCTTTTGTAACAGACTGTATATATAAAATTTTCACCACACGTTATTCTAAAACCTTTATAGTAAATTAAAAACTTCATCAAAAATTGTACATAAATAAAACACAAATTTAATAAACATGTAATCGAACTGCTCGCTTAAACTACTAAAACTATTAGGAAAAAAAAACTGCTGTAGGTAGTAACATCTTTGGCGATTTCTTCGATTATTAACTCTTGGAATGTTGCTAATATGAAAGTATCGCTATTGAGTTTCAAAACTTCATTTGAATAAATAATTGATATTTTTCATATAAAAATGCTTTTTGGTGTTATTAGTCAAATGTATTAAAAAGAGGTGCTAGTTCAATAAAAACAGAGCAGGATGACAGAGCTTCATGAGTAAATGTAATATTAGTAATGTGTTTAGTAATGCAATAAGAAACAAGTTGGAAATTGCTCGTCAAACGTGGCAAATGAGGTGCGTTCGTACTATAACTAGTTTTATAATTATTTTTGCACCCCATATTGTACTGAATGTATAATTTTTTTGCACTTCATAAAGTGCATAGTCTGATAAATCATTAAAATGCACTTCCAATAATTTTTTCGGAACACTTTTGACTGTCCCTTTAATTAAAGTATACATCCGATTTTCTTAAAATTTGAAATAGCTCAACAAAATTTTGCAACAATTATATCTTTAAAATTTCAGACCATTCGGAAGGCTGTAATATCATTAAAATGCACTTGCAATAATTTTTCCCATTGCCGTAATGTAAAGAAAAACTTTTGACTGCCCCTGTAATTAAACTATACATCCGATTTTCCTAAAATTTGAAATGGCTCGACAAAATTTTGCAACAATTATATCTTTAAAATTTCAGATCATTCGGAAGACTCTAATATCATTAAAATCCACTTGCTATAATTTTTCCCATTGGCCGTAATGTAAAGAAAAACTTTTGACTGTCCCTGTAATTAAACTATACATCCGATTTTCATAAAATTTGAAATGGCTCGACAAAATTTTGCAACAATCATAAATTTGAAATTTCAGACCATTCGGTTGGGTAGTTTTTGCTCTGTTACATGCGGACGGACAGACGGACGGACAGATGGACAGACGGACGGACTGAACGACGACTATAGGTGCTACGTATTTATATAATTAAGAACGCACCTAAAAAGTATATAATTTGTTACTATGATAAATAAAGTGACATTAATTTTTCAGGATTTTATGAATTACAAATTGCAAAATAGAATTAAATAACGACATGATTTAACAATATCTTGTATTTTCTAAAGAAATAAAGTTCTATAATTTTTGCAAGGTCTTGGGCACTCTGATTTAAAAAAAGTCCTTCCGGCCAGTGCCGGGAGGAAGAGGTAGCTTTCATAATCCTTATTTAAAAAAAGCCAAATTATATCATTCAAACACACGAAGCTCAATTTAGTGGAAACCGAATATAGGAGATTTAATACTAATTTTTATCAATATAATGAATGAGAATTTCGCGAAATTAGTCAGCTTTATCCAAGCTGCTTTTCTTTAAAGTAACATATATTTGGCTGCCAAATTCGGCAATTTCTTAAAGTGCCTGTCATTTTAAGACAACATGGTGGTTGAGGCTAAGCAGTGAACTTGGTCGAGACCTTAGTAATTGGTGTGCACATGCTCACTCACATCGGAATCGGTTAATATATAGGAGTGCTGTCGCATGCAAAAAATCAGATTTTTCAAAATGTCACCCACAATAGAAATTGAAACTGCTATATCTGAGCCATTTTTTAAGGTAAAGACAAACAAAAAATGCTCCTGAATCCTTATATCAAGGTCAAATACTTAAGAAAGAAACCTTTTGCAATTTCTAATTTTTTTGCACCTCACTTTAAATATATATATTTTTTTTAATTTAATGGTCGCCATTTTGAAACAAAATGGCTGATGAATCTGGCCAGCGAACTTGGTCGAGGTGTTGATGAATACTATCCACATGCCTTCTTACATCGAAATAGGCGAATACGTGTGTTATCGCGTGACAAATACAAGATCGTTTCAAAATGTTAGCCATGCTAGAAATTCAAAGTGCTATAAATCAACCATTTTTTAAGATATAAAAAAAGAACAAATTTTCAGAAACAAAAACTGCTCCGGAATCTTTGTATCAAGGCCAAACACATAAAAAAATCTTTTTTCATTTTCCAATTGTTTAATACCTCATTTTGAATTTTAAATTTAATTTTTTTTAAAATGGCAACCCTTTTGAAACAAGATGGCGATTGAAGCTGGCCAACGAACTCGGTCGAGACATTGGTATGTACTATGTACAGACCAAGTTACATCCAAATAGGTTCATAATTACGCCTGTTATCGCGTGACAAAAATCAGGTCGTTTTAAAATGTCAGCCACAAGAGAAATTCAAAATGCTATTACTCAGCCATTTTTTTTAGATATAGACGAAAGAAAAACTGTTCCGGAATCTTTGTATTAAGGTCAAACACATACAAAAAAAATCTTTTTCACTTTACAATTTTTTGGTATCTCATTTAATTTTTTTTATTTTTTTAAATGGCCGCCATTTTGAAACAAGATGGCAGATGAAGCCGGCCAACGAACTCGGTCGAGATATTTGTATGTACTATATACACACCAAGGTACATCCAAGTCGGTTCATAAATACGCCTGTTATTACGTGAGAAAAATCAGGACGTTTCAAAATGTCAGCCACGCTAGAAATTCAAAATGCTATAACTCAGCCATTTCTTAAGATATAGACGAAACAAAAACTGCTCCCGAATCTTTATATCAAGGTCAAACACATAAGAAGAAAATATTTTTTCAATTTTTAATTTTTTGGTACTACATTTCAAATTTAATTTTTTCTTAAAAAGTTAAATGGCCACCATTTTTAAACAAGATGGCGGGTGAAGCTGGCCAACGAACCCGGTCGAGACATTGGTATGTACTATGTATAAACAAAGTTACATCCAAATCGGTTCATAAATACGCCTTTTATCGCGTGACAAAGTTCAGGACGTTTCAAAATGTCAGCTTCGTTAGAAATTCAAAATGCTATAACTCAGCCATTTTTTAAGATACAGACGAAACAAAAACTGCTCCGAAATCGTTGTATAAAGGTCAAATACATAAGAAAAAATATTTTTCCATTTTCAATTTTTTGGTACCACATTTCAAATTTTAAATTTTTAAAAAATATTTAAATGGCCGCCATTTTGAAACAAAATGGCGGATGAAGCTGGCCAACGAACTCGGTCGAGAGATTGGTATGTACTATGTACACACTGAATTACATCCAAATCGGTTCATAAATACGCCTTTTATCGCGTGACAAAATTCAGGACGTTTCAAAATGTCAGCCACGCTAGAAATTCAAAATACTATAACTCAGCCATTTTTTAAGATATAGACGAAACAAAAACTGCTCCGGAATCTTTGTATAAAGGTCAAATACATAAGAAAAAAATATATTTCCATTTTTAATTTTTTGGTACCACATTTCAAGTTTAAAAATTTTTTAAAAATTTTAAATGGCCGCCATTTTGAAACAAAACGGCGGATGAAGCTGGCCAACGAACTCGGTCGAGACATTGGTATGTACTATGTACACACCGAATTACATCGAAATCGGTTCATAATTACGGGAGTTACAGTGTGACATAGGTCATATATATATATATATATATATATATATATATAACCATTAATTAAACATAACCTTCCACCGTCAATAATTATGAATTGAAGCTGTAAGTATTTTAAAAAAAATAAAAAATTAATATAAGAATAATTATGGAAGAAAAAGAAAAAAGTCCTTCCGGCCAGTGCCGGGAGGAAGAGGTAGCTTTCATAATCCTTATTTAAAAAAGCCAACTTATATCATGCAAACACACGAAGCTCAATTTAGTGGAAACCGAATATAGGAGATTCAATACTAATTTTTATCAATATAATGAATGAGAATTTCGCGAAATTAGTCAGCTTTATCCAAGCTGCTTTTCTTTAAAGTAACTTATGTTTGGCTGCCAAATTCGGCAATTTCTTAAAGTGCCTGTCATTTTAAGACAACATGGTGGATGAGGCTAAGCAGTGAACTTGGTCGAGACCTTAGTAATTGCTGTGCACATGCTCACTCACATCGGAATCGGTTAATATATAGGAGTGCTGTCGCATGCAAAAAATCAGATTTTTCAAAATGTCACCCACAATAGAAATTGAAACTGCTATATCTGACCCATTTTTTAAGGTAAAGACAAACAAAAAATGCTCCTGAATCCTTATATCAAGATCAAATACTTAAGAAAGAAACCTTTTTCAATTTCTAAATTTTTTGCACCTCACTTTAAATATATATATATTTTTTAATTTAATGGCCGACCATTTTGAAACAAGATGGCTGATGAATCTGGCCATCGAACTTGGTCGAGGTGTTGATGTATACTATCCACATGCCTTCTTACATCGAAATAGGCGAATACGTGTGTTATCGCGTGACAAATACAAGATCGTTTCAAAATGTTAGCCATGCTAGAAATTCAAAGTGCTATAAATCAACCATTTTTTAAGATATCAACAAAAGAACAAATTTTCAGAAACAAAAACTGCTCCGGAATCTTTGTATCAAGACCAAACACATAAAAAAAATCTTTTTCATTTTCCAATTTTTTAATACCTTATTTTGAATTTTAAATTTAATTTTTTTTAAATGGCAACCCTTTTGAAACAAGATGGCGAATGAAGCTGGCCAACGAACTCGGTCGAGACATTGGTATGTACTATGTACAGACCAAGTTACATCCAAATAGGTTCATAAATATGCCTGTTATCGCGTGACAAAAATCAGGTCGTTTTAAAATGTCAGCCACAAGAGAAATTCAAAATGCTATTACTCAGCCATTTTTTTTAGATATAGACGAAAGAAAAACTGTTCGGAATCCTTGTATTAAGGTCAAACACATACAAAAAAAATCTTTTTCATTTTCCAATTTTTTGGTATCTCATTTAAATATTTTTATTTTTTTATTTTTTTAAATGGCCGCCATTTTGAAACAAGATGGCGGATGAAGCTGGCCAACGAACTCGGTCGAGATATTTGTATGTACTATGTACACACCAAGGTACATCAAAGTCGGTTCATAAATACGCCTGTTATTATGTGAGAAAAATCGGGACGTTTCAAAATGTCAGCCACGCTAGAAATTCAAAATGCTATAACTCAGCCATTTCTTAAGATACAGACGAAACAAAAACTGCTCCCGAATCTTTTTATCAAGGTCAAACACATAAGAAGAAAATACTTTTTCAATTTTCAATTTTTGGTACCACATTTCAAATTTAAATTTTTCTTAAAAATTTCAATGGCCGCCATTTTTAAACAAGATGGCGGGTGAAGATGGCCAACGAACTCGGTCGAGACATTGGTATGTACTATGTATAAACGAAGTTACATTCAAATCGGTTCATAAATACGCCTTTTATCGCGTGACAAAATTCAGGACGTTTCAAAATGTCAGCCACGCTAGAAATTCAAAATGCTATAACTCAGCCATTTTTTAAGATATAGACGAAACAAAAACTGCTCCGAAATCTTTGTATAAAGGTCAAATACATAAGAAAAAAATATTTTCCCATTTTTAATTTTTTGGTACCACATTTCAAGTTTTAAATTTTTAAAAAAATTTTAAATGGCCGCCATTTTGAAACAAAATGGCGGATGAAGCTGGCCAACGAACTCGGTCGAGAGATTGGTATGTACTATGTACACACCGAATTACATCCAAATCGGTTCATAAATACGCCTTTTATCGCGTGACAAAATTCAGGACGTTTCAAAATGTCAGCCACGCTAGAAATTCAAAATGCTATAACTCAGTCATTTTTTAAGATATAGACGAAACAAAAACTGCTCCGGAATCTTTGTATAAAGGTCAAATACATAAGAAAAAAATATTTTTCCATTTTTAATTTTTTGGTACCACGTTTCAAGTTTTAAATTTTTTTAAAAATTTTAAATGGCCGCCATTTTGAAACAAAACGGCGGATGAAGCTGGCCAACGAACTCGGTCGAGACATTGGTATGTACTATGTACACACCGAATTACATCGAAATCGGTTCATAATTACGGGAGTTACATTGTGACATAGGTCAGATATATATATATATATATCAATTTTGAACGGAGGGTGGTTTCGGGGTCTGGGGGTCATGATCGATGAAAATATACCAAAATTTTTTGAAATCGCTTTCCTCCGAACGGCTGCAATAGGTAGCTTTTTTGTAAAGAAAGCTACCTAAAAGTGGACACCGACAAAAATTGAAAAGCTTATATATTGAATTACGTTATCAAGTTCACAGAATTCAATGATATAAGCAAAATGGTTGTTTTCTGTGGGAAAAATAAGCTAAAGCTAAAAGTAATTTTCCCCTGTGCCCAAACAACCATAAAATCAAGTGAATTGATTAAAAATGAAAGCAGAATAGAAACAAATAATATGAAATGGAAGAATCAATAAAACGTATTTAAATATTTATAGGATATAAAATATAAATAATAAACACCATACCGATTAATATTTCAGTATTTAACAAAAATCCACGCGCACATGGCTGCCAGTATAGGAAAAAGCTTAAGGTGAATAAAACAGTTAAGAAATCAGAGTAAATGATACCAAAGGATGCAGTTAATACATTTTGAAATATAATTTGAAATACCTTGTTAAACACATTTAATCCAATATAAAATAAATAGATATTAATTACATTATTTAAAATGCACTATTAAATTAATTAATAACAGTTTAACAATATCGTCAAAATTTAGCTAAAAATACCCCCTGGTGTATTAAATTATAACTGAAATGTAGCTAGAAAAATTAAAAATTAGAGCAATCTTAAAGAGACAGATTTAGTGCTGCCATCTAGTATTACGTCTATTAAACAACTAACGCAAGATAAATATTTGTAAGCAATTGAATGTAAATAACTTTATAAATAATTGTAAGCAGTTGAATGTAAATAACTGTATAAACAGCAAAACCAAACATATCCTTATATATAGAGAATTATAAACCGAATATATACCACACAATGTATTTAAAAACTATTGTAAATTAAATTTAAAAGCATACAATATATTCTATTAGCTAACTTATTTAAACTAAACTAAGAATTTAAATAATTCTAGAACATTGATAATATATAACATATAGCTATATGCTATAAAACAAAATAAATTCAGTAATAATTAATATAAATAATTATTAAATATAAAAATTATTTTTTAATGAATTATATACCAGATATTTATAAAATGAACAGGAAATAAAAAACATGTGGAAGTAAATAGAAGGTTAAATGATACTTAAATACCCATTACTTAAAAAGCACAAATATAGAGTGTGGATTATTTTCAGACATCCATAAAAAACCATAAAGTATGAATGTGGGACATTCAAAAACATTAAACCGATAATAAATATTAAAAAGAATAGATTAATAATAATAAAAATAATTACCCAATTTTAATGCATACAGTATAACTATATTTATATTAAACATACTTATATGTATATTATTCACTATAAGAATGGCATACTATTAGTAATTAATATGATATTGTCCATAGTAAATTTAAAATTTAATAACAAATAATTGTAAATTAGATTAATCAATAATTAGGCTAATTATAATATTAATGAAATTCTCCAATTACATATAAAATATCAAATCAACATCCATATAAAATACGTAACAAAAATATAGTAATAATACAAGAGCCCCCAATTTTTTTTTAATATAATTAACCATTGCGTATTATCCAGACAACACCACCCTCCTCCGTACTCTAACATCTACCCACCCAACCAACCTATAATATTTTTTTATATTATTTTACAATTTTTAATTTTTTATAGATATTTTTTTATTTTATAATTTTTTTGTAATTTTGTTTACGCATGTGCTAATTTGTTTTAATAGATCATGTAAGAAAAGTACTAATTGTATATTAATGAATATATGAATTTTTTTGGAAAACCATGATTTAATGCATCATAAATTAGTTTTTTAATATTATTGTTAATTAGAGGAGAAGAACATAAACATTTTATTCTATATAAATGATTAAGTATTATATTCCGAAATACAGAATGATGTAGACAAGATTTAAAATTTGTAAATGTATTAACTTTGAATTTAAATTCTTTACGTTTGTCATATAAATCTGTGATTGTTTTATTGTCTTTTATTGTAATGTTAAGATCTAAGAAGTTAATTGTATTGTTAGATAAAAGGTTTTCCGTTAATTCCAAATTAGTGGGATAATCAACTGGAAATCGAGTAATTGCAGATTGATCAGTATCAATTAAAATGATGTCATCAATATAACGATATAAATGTAGATTATTATTAGTAAAATTACGTTCATAATGATATAAGTATAAGTCTGAGAGTAAACTGGAAGTACAACCGCCTTGTGGTATACCGACATGCTGTAAATATAAAGTATTATCTTGCAATATATAATTATTATAGATAATGATGTTAGTTAAAGATTTAAAATATGCAATATCTATATTAGATGGTAATTCCAGTTTTTTATAATATTTTTTAAATAATGCATTTATAATTTTATGTAAATCTAATAGGTCTATATTATTAAAAAGATCTTTGAAGTCATATGTCGTTATATTAAAAACACAATGAAGATTTTTTAAAATATTAACAAGTTGATAGCTATTTTTTACAATGTGTATTATCATTATTTGTAGTAAGTACATATAATTGATTAAGAATTTTTAAGAGAAGTGTATTGGCTTTATTATTATATGTATTACAACCAATAGTAACAGTCCTAAATTTAATAGGAGTTTTATGAAATTTGGGAATAAGAACTAAATATGGATAATTAAAATTAGTAGATAAAATATTTAATAGTTTATAATAACTTCGAATTTTACGATTATTTACAATTACAGTTTCATTAGTTTTTTGAAATGACTTATTAGAAGAAATAGAATTTGTAAGAAGTTGGTGATAATATGATTTACATATAATAGCATAATTGTTAGGAGATTTGATATATATATATATATATATATATATATATATGTATAAATTTTGAACGGAGGGTGGTTTCGGGGTCTGGGGGTCATGATCGATGAAAATATATCAAAATTTTTTGAAATCGCTTTCCTCCGAACGGCTGCAATAGGTATCTTTTTTGTAAAGAAAGCTACCTAATACTGTGGTATGGGAAAGTTTTTTACAAGAAATCTCTGATTGCAACTAAAAGTAAATTTCACTTTTTTTTTTTTTTTTTTTTTTTTTTTTTTTAAGGATGTATTTCGCTCATTTTAAAAAGAGCAGGGTGCTGCAACTTTAAAAAATGTCCTAGATGGAACAGTAAGTAATTGCAAAATTAATAAAAACAGCAAATAAATATAATTTAGTTAGTGGCACAAATAATAAAACAAGCAAATATGGTTTGCAGCTCATCTTTCATTTGTACAAAGGAATATTACTATTAATCTCCGACGCGTTGGACGGAAGCGAAGATGACATTTTGTGGAATGACGGAGATTCTTCAGACACCGATTCACATTACAATAATGGTACTGATACCTTCAGTGAAAGTGATTTATTATGAGAATTTTTTGTCAAAATTTTCACAAAGATTATTTGTAAATTTTACGTCTATAAAAATATTAACATAAAAAGAAAAATGGTATTTAATAAACAGCACATAGTTTGGAAACATTTGATAAGTTACTAATTTTATTATAGTATGTTGTTTTATACCAGTAATATAGCATCAGAGTGTACAATATTGTGCAGTAGATTTCCCTGCATAATAGTCGCACTTAGACTTTCACAATGAAAAATTGGCAAGAAAAGTGCGACTATTACGCGAGTAAATACGGCAGCTTTTGAGCAGATATCATTCTTTCATTCTTCTTTAGCTCCGATCTGCTGTAAATTTATTATTGCAAAAGCAGAATGAGAAAATAATATATTACCTAATTATTCTTTTACTCGCAAAAATTTATTATACTTGCTATGTCGTTTATAGAAAAGAAAGAAAAACTTGATTGGTTATAGGTGAATTTCGTCAAAGGATCGCGAAAAAAATACAAATTTCGTCAAAAGGTCGTGAAAAAAAACGAATTTCATCTAAGAATAGCAAATTTTGTCAAAAAATTGTAGAAAAAATGCGAATTTCGTCAATGGACCGCATAAAAGGCGAAATTTTGTAAATAAATCGCACAAATAAGGCGAATTTTGTCAAACAAGCGCGAAAAAAATTTTAATTTATTCAAAAGGTCGTGGAAAAAAACGTGAATTTCATCTAAGAATCGCAATTTCGTCAAGTGCCTGAAGGAAAACGTGAATTTTGTCAAAGGATCGCGAAAAAAGCGAATTTCGTCAAAGCATAGCAAAAAAGTGTGAAATTTTGTCAATAAATTGTGCAAATAAGGTGAATTTCGCAGAAGGATTGCGAAAAAAACTTAAATTTTGAAAAAGTATCGGGAAAAAACATTCTGAAATTTTTCTGTGAACTTGAATTTTCTTTTACTCATAATTAGTCCTGCCTCCATTGTCATGGTTCATTGATTGGACTCGAATAGCGATTTCATTTTTAAATAAATGTCTTGCATTTTAACGCTGTCACAACATTGTCATTGTAGTCACATATTCGTCACAAATTTAATAACAAAATCGTCACAAATTACATAATTTTCACAAAATTGTCACAATGTGACTTCAGAACATTGTCACTGTCGTCACAGAATCATCACAGTGTTAATGACAATTTCGTCACAAATGACACATATTTCACAAATTGGTCTCACCGTGACTTCACAAATTGGTCACAATGTGACGTCACAAATGAGCTCTAAAACGGCCATAAGGACTTCACATTCTAGACACTGTAACTTCACATCGACGGTCACAAAGTCACAGTGAGACTTCACAACGACGTCGCCGTAACGTCACCATGCCTTACGGGTTAGTTAATATACAAGAGTAATTTATACAATGAAGAAACAACAGGGCATTTTCCCTCAACGGAAAATAACCAGCATCTTACACCAAAGGAAAACAACCGGCATCTTACCTACAAAAATTTTCGTCGACTCACCCCAGAGTTTTAGGTAAGATGCCAAGGGGCCTCCACTGACGTGAAGAAGCGGGAACCGGCCACCATTTATTCTTTGTAGAAAGGCTAAGCACCAGTACTCTCTAAGAACATCAGATTTATTTCTCTGGTTTTTGAACTAAGACTTATATAAGCAAATATACAATTAAATTTAAAAAATCAAAAAACCCGACTCCGTAAAAAGTGAACTAATTAATTATTTCTTATCAATGTGAAACTATATTTTTTTCAATTCCTACTATTAGCTCACACTCTCGCTATATATATCTTGTTCAAATTCTCAATCGTTAATAAAGTACTTATTATTCATCCAATCAAGCTCAAATAATTTTTTTTTAAACTTGTAGTGGATGACACTTGATGTTAATCCAGTTTTTTTCAAATATTAATTCATTAATGAAATTTAATTAATTAATTTTCAATAATCGAGAAAGCTCTCTTCTTGATCAAGGTATTTTAAGACCGAGAGAGCCATATTCTTCATCAAGGCATTTTAAGCGCCACTCAAGAGGAAAGAAGAATGGGAGAAAAAACATTCTCTTATTGACCTAAGTAGGAATTGACTTAAAATATTTTTTTTATATTACTTGTTTATATTACTTACCTATTTTTTTTTATTTACTTGTATTGATGACTTTTAAGTTGTGTTTAATTGTTAGTTCCTATCTATAAACACTATTTTGATGAGGTCTATAGATGTCTATGATGGTTAGAGTTGCAGTAAAGCTAGAGATCCTACGTACACAACTTCCAGGTTGTATAATATTTTAACGGAGCTTCTGACTGTAAAATAGTCAACGAAAGATCGTCTTCATTTTGAAAGACCTATCCAATGATATGCCACTCAATAGGGTGTGTAAATTTATTTTTCGTCTCTATCGCCATTTTGTATTTTACGGCCGCCATTTTGAATTAAAAAAAACCTAGCCTATAACCATCGGACTGCTGAGACGAATTGATAGAGACCTCATTCATTAAATTCTATCCAGCTGTTGGGATATTTCGAGGGCATAAAGAAATCCACATAGACAGATACGCGAGAAACACATAACCTTTCTTTTTAATCGGGTAATAAAGAAGTCACGTAAAAGATTTTTGACTCTTACCAAAAATGTTAAGACGAAATAGCAATAAAAAATTACCGCTTATATATATATATATTTTTTAATACGACCGCAAACGGAAATTAAAGTATCACCAGCGAACCCTCTTCCTTACAACTGAGCAGAGTTTACGTACTTCGCCTGCACATATAAAACTACGTGATTCGGCAACTTGTACAACACGACATCTCACTTCAAATTACCATATATTTAGATTTTAATGTAATATATAACGACCAACAAATCTATATAATTATCTTATTTGCTAATAATAATAGCAATAATAAAAATAATTATTACAAAAATGATATTAACGCATTAAAGCCAGAATTATTCTCTGGCACTTTAAAATGCGAAACTTACTTTTCACACAATTGTATTTAAAATAACAATTTTTGTTTGATTTTATCAGAAGTTTAAGTCATCAAATAATGATAATGTTTCCGTTCAAAAATATTGGTATTTGAACAAAAAAGATGGTTGACACTTTTCTGGTACCGGTACCACTAGGCTTTAATGGGTTATAGTCCAGGCAATAGGGAATTTTACCTAGCAAAATTAATGGTAGTTCTGGTTTAATTTATGTTTTTTTGGGTCGTTGAATCCGAATTTGTAACTTCCTACCAAAATTTCTTCCGGCAACCCCCCCCCCCCCAAATTTTGGTAAAAAGCCCCTAAAAGATTTTTATTAAAAAAATCAAAAGTATAAAGTGGAAAAGTATCTAGAAATTCAGAAAGTAGACAAAATTTGCAAAAAATTAGATATATGACATTATGACTTAGGATGAAGGGGAAGGGGGGATCTGCCTCGGAACATGCGCGCAGTGCTGCGTGGACTAAGTTGCGCAATTCCACTTAACCACTCACACGTTTACATTCGCCGTCCCATCTCCCCTCCGAACTTTCCTTATAAGGTTTTCTTTAAGTTTTTTGGGTCGCTGAATCCGAATTTTTAACTTACCCCCAAAATTCCGCCCCCCCGAAACCCCCAAAATATTTGTTATTAACTTAAATTTCTTATTTTTTTAGGGGAAAAGCATTACGGAATTCAGAAACTAGACAAAATTTGCAACAAATAGGATATATGACATTATGACGTAGGGTAAATGGGGAGAGAGGGGGCTGCCTCGGAACATTCCCCGCGCGCTTTTCTCAAAAATCAAATTTTTCAAAAAATTGCCGGCGGTTGCCGGGTGAAATTTTGGTGGGAAGTTACAAATTTGGATTCAGCGACCCAAAAAACATAAAGTGAGTCAAAATCCAGAACAAGTATTAATTTTTTCAGGTAAAATCCCCTATTGCCTGGACATCATAACTTAGTGCACGTAGCGCCGCAGTGCATGTTCAGAGGCAGCCCTCCCCCTGCCCGTTCATCTTACGTCATAATGTCATATATCCTATTTGTTGCAAATTTTGTCTAGTTTCTGAATTTCGTAATGCTTTTCATCTAAAACAATAAGAAATTTAAGTTAAAAATAACTATTTTGGGGGGGGGGGGGGGGTTCGGGGATGAAATTAAAAATTCGGATTAAGCGACCCAAAAAACTTAAAGTAAACATTATAGAGAAAGTTCGGAGGGGAGATGGGAGGGCGAATGTAAACGTGTGAGTGGTTAAGTGGAATTGCGCAACTTAGTTCACGCAGCACCGCGCGCATGTTCCGAGGCAGATCCCCCCCCCCCTTCATCATAAGTCATAATGTCATATATCTAATTTGTTGCAAATTTTGTCTACTTTCGGAATTTCTAGATACTTTTTCCCTAAAACAATAAAAAAATTAATTTTTTTAATAAAAACCTTTTTTGGGGGGCATTTTACCAAAATTTTGGGGGGTTGCGGGGGAAATTTTGGTGGGAAGTTAAAAATTCGGATTCAGCGATCTAAAAAACTTATAGTAAGCCTTTTTCCAGAACTACCATGAATTTTGTTAGGTAGAGCCCCTATACGGTCTCTACTGCCTGGACTATTAATGCATCAGATATTATTTAAGAGAGTGAAAGAAAGAAATACTAAGTTTTTAAAATTCTATATTGTTATTAAAAAATGCAAAAGTATACACATAGGAACAATTTATTAAGCAATCGCTAAGGATAAAACTACAGCTGCCAACATTCTGCATTTTTTTTATTCAAATAAACAAAATTATCACCAGAAAATGTATTGAAAGAAATACTTGACGCATTTGTGCTGTTATTAATCAAATTATTTTAGTTAGTAAAACTTCTGGTTTAAATTAATTTGAAAAAACTGAAAACTTGCGCAGCTATGACCTCGAGATCTTAATAATTTAGACTGAGATTTACATACGTGTTTTCTAGCTTATTTTGAAACATATTATGATCTAAACAACACGCATTTTCTTTTAATCAGGCTATTTTGCTTCATTATACTGTTCATATACGTGTGAAAAGTTTAATTAGGCGATATTTATTAATTCCAGCACATTTTCGTAGCGTCGATTCTCTACAAGAAAATTGAATATCCAAAGCAACATTTTGCTATTTAATAACAAAATTAAATTTATACTAATCACATTTAATTTTATTTTTGTTAGAAAAATAACTCTTTCTGCATTAGATATTAATTTAGTTATTAAGATGCTTTTTCAAATTTTTCCTACTTTTATTTAAAATTTCAGAACATTCTTGTCTCTCTTCAATTGGGAGCTCAAATCCTTATTATTCCCGTAATACCTTGTTAAACGATGCTTCCTTAAAAAAGAAAAAAAAAAAAAAAAAAAAAACTGATAACATGCGAAAAATAAATCCCCAGTATTTAAATATATATCCATATCTATATTACCTGTATTTTTTTAATAACGTCATATCTACTAAGTAATTTGCAGCTTGGTTAATTCATATAATCAGAGAAATAAAGTTCTCAAAGAAGATAAAATTATTTTAAGGACTTTTCGCTGGAATATAAGATTAAATAGAGATAAAAAAATTAGTGTAGCCAATGTTACTTTTTTTTTTTTTTTTTTTTTTTTTTTTTTTTTTTTTTTTTTTAACCGAGGTTCTTTTTTGTGTGTGTGAGTGTTTATAAACGCATTTGAAATTATCCTTAAATCCCTTTTAAATTTCAGACTATGATGTCTCATATACATTTTTAAAGAAACAATTAAAAAATAAAAAATAACAAGTAAACAATTAAAAAATAAAAGTATTTTGGCATGTAAAGCCTTTTTCCAAATTGCATGAATTCGAAAACAATTTTCATTGAAAAATCATATGTTAAACAAGCTTGTTGAAAGTTTACTTATATTAAAAATTTTAACCTAAGTTTAAAAAATCGGAAAACTTATTTTTGTATTATTTTTACATTAGTGTTTACTTTACATCAGCAGTGTGGAAATTCCTTATTATTTCTAAGGAGTGTAATACTACTATTTCCGAATATTAATATTCGCCTTATTTATCGCAGACATTTATAACAAACATCTGCAATCAAATAGAGCGAAGATTTTTATTCTAAATTAGTAGTACTAAAAAATAAGCCCGTCTACGCACCCTGCTTTAGCTTTTCACGTTCTAAGTTTATGCTTAAAGTAAAAATACTCTCATTCCGGGTTACTTGCGCTCATATCACAATAAATATTCGCAAATCCAACCAAATCGAAATTATTAAAACCCACGGCAATCACATTAAGCTAGAAACATAAGACAAGAAGTGGCAGAGAACATGCAACGCTCACCAACCTTTCGCTTCTCAAGAACCACTAAAGCCCTCTTTTTAAATCACGCGTGAAGCTTACATAAATATATAACGATAATGAAAAATCTTGCATTAGTCATAGATTATAAAAGAATTTCCAACACTGACAGCATATGATTAATAAATTTCATTATTTTCATACAATGAAATTTGATATCTAAATAAGGAATAAAAAAAAAAAAAAGAAAAAAATAAATAAAAAAAAACCCTCATTAAAAATACTTGTCATCAATTGCTCCCCATATCCGCAATATGTAAGAATTCTTTCCCGCAGCCCTGTATACAACCTATAGTATATATACACACCACGTAGTACAATAATATTTTCATAAATTACAAAATGCATGATCACCAGCGGAAAATGGACTTCCGGCAATTATCAAGCATAGTCAATCCTGTAACCGAATCCTTTTGTGTGTCTCTGTAATTGAAGAATAAATGCCACTCACTCCATAATCATAAAAAAAAACATGTTGCAGCGCATCTCATTGATCCTTTTTAATTTCAGTATGTTTGAAGTGTCATAGAATCATTGAAATACACCGCAAACCTATTTTTCCCCACAGATCATAACATTACGGAATTCTTTTGTACGTCCCTGTAAACGAACTGTAAATGCTGTTTATTCTATATGCTTAAGAAAGTACGTTTTATTTTACATCAGTGATGCATTTGATTTTATTATGTTTGAAGCAGGGTTGCCAGTTTGGCCTCCATTTTTACTTCGAAATTTCAAATTAATAAGGGAAACTTCGAAAGAGAAATTTTTACTTTAAGTAATCGCGAAATCTCCGTGTTTACATAAAACAAAAAATACTACAGTAGACTCGCGATTTAATGACCTTCACGGGATCTCTGCATATAGGACGTTAAATTGAATGGTCGTTAAATCAAATGATGCTAATATTTGTTGATTTTAATGCACTTCAAATATACCTAGCATTCTAATGTAGTAAATAAACGGTTAAGTGCGAGTATTACTCGCGCATAAAGGTTCCGTACAATAATATATGAATTAGTAAGTGTATTATTAAAAAAATACCGTTGTTAAAAGAATACTAAGGCTTTGTAAAAACTATATAACGTAGGGTTGTCTAGTAGCTGTATAGTATCCAGGGTGCAAAGGAAAGTCCCTTTAACCTGAAAATACTTGCGAACGGAGAGAGCTACAGCTATACAAGTGAGTTAACGTTACAGTAAAGCGAGTACGCCCTACCTAATGCAAACGACAGCAGCACCTTTAATGGAAAAATTTGGAAGATAGCCATTGCAAATCGAAAACGAAAAGAGGTAGTTCAAATTTTCCAATTACGAAGTTTTAGAGCATCAATTAATTAGTAAGAAATGACATTTCGTTCACACGGATAAGATAAATCTTCGCCTGCATATCCAAATATGTCCGAAATCGATGAGCGACGATTCTATTTTGCTTATTCACATTCCGGAAATATAGCAGTGCACAACTGCAGATTGTGACGTTGAACTGTGCTGCAATATCTGTAAAGAGTTAATTTCCAATGCATTTAAAATTTTAGAATAACCCTTTCAGGGCCAGAAGAATTCTGTTCGTAAACTGATGAAATAATTGACTGACACCAGAATATTCAAACGAATCTCTCAGAAAACAAAAAGCCGCTAATTTGCACTTTCATTACAAAAGCAAAATTTTATTAAAATATTCTTGGTGCCATTTGTCAGTTTTGGAATTAAAATTAGGTGGCTAGACCGTCTCGCCACCACCCTTGAAAGGGTTAAATCTATGTCATCGTATTGAAGAGGCTTGCAATAGACGTTCCATGCTGAGAAATGTGCACGCAGAATTACTCTCACGAATACAAACGTGTTTCGTGAGCAATGACGAACTTTTCGAACATACTGAATATTAACTTTTTATCACTGTGAGACAGTTTGTCATTTTTTTATGTGATGTTATCAAAATGTGTTGAGATAAGTACGTATTTATAGCATAAATTGTGCGTACTTCTTCATACTTCTGACTATTCCATTCAAACGTTTACACAAAATGGAGTGCATCGATTTCGGACATTTTTGGGTAAACAGGCGAAGATTTATCTTATCCATGTAAACCAAATGTCGTATTCTACTAATTAATTGATGCTCTAAAACTTTCTAACTGGAAATTTTGCTCTATCTTTTTTCGTTTTCGATTTGCAGTGGCTATCTACCAAATTTCGACATTAGGGGGCGATGCTGTCATTTTCATTAAATTGGGCGTAGTCGCTTTAATATATCGTTACCTCACTTGCATAACTGTAGCCCTCTCCGTTCACAAGTATTTTCAGGTTAAAGGGACTTTTCTTTGCACCCTGTATACTAGAAAAGTATAAATGGATATACCATGAAAGTTCAAAGATATACAGAACCTAAGTAATAGCAAATATAGCTATTCTGTATATTTGTTATTCCATATAGATTTTAGTTAACATTTAAAGACATAGTAGGTGTATTGAGAAAGCCACTCAATGGAAACTAGGCGCAAATCCCATAATATTTAAGTGATTAATTCTCATTAAATTAGTCTGTTTTTGACAATTTGACGTTTATTGCTTTTATACTGCTACTGGGCATTGCATCACATAAATATATACTTAAAATTAATTATCTAGGCTTTAAAAGCCGATGGAGCATAGAGTACGCCGTCCTTGTCATTATGTATGTACAAACCGTCCGTGTCTTTAAGGGTTAATATCTCTGCTTCTTACCGACTATTTTTTTCCGAAATTCATGATCAATAATGCTTTTATACTTCTTCTACGATAGGTACCTCCAGCTTTGCTCAACACGTTTGCTGAAACCCCGTAAATCGAAATTTGAGTGTAACGGAAAAATGCGATTTTCTCAAAAACTATGTGACCTTGGGTAATCGCTATAATTTTCCTGCAATGTATAAATTAATGTCTACTACCTCTAATTTTTTCATAATTTTAGTTTCAATAGATTCGGAATTAGATGTGGGGGGGGGGGCGGCATATTTTTGCACTACATTTTCCAACATAACTTTGAAAATATAATACCTAAAATTAAAGAAATATATTTTTTATTTCAGCGTTACGAAAGCTTTCACACGATACCCCACACGATATACAAAGAAAAGATTTTTTTCTCAAGTAACTTAATTAGCCCCTCTACATTTTTCCTAAATATATTTATGAATATTTTTTAATCTGTAAATATGTGGGTCAATAATCTTTATTACTTCCCCAAATTTGAACTTTTCACGTTGCATAATTTTCGAGTAAAAGGGCTGTGACAGACAGACAGACGGACAGACACAGGTGTGATCTTATAATGGTTCCGTTTTTACTTTTTAACTACGGAACCCTAAAAATACTGATTTATGCAATTAAAAAAATTATTTATAGTATTTAGTCTAAATTTTTAGATTTAAAAAGTGGTTAAAAATTATGGAATAATTTTATAAGAATTTAGACATTTTACAAAATAAAAAAATGACTTAGACTTGTTAATTAACATTTTTTGAATACTCGTGTTATAATTTTTTACTTTAAATGGTGCCTGGAAACTTCCAGAATACTGATTTTAAGGTAATTGGTCATCTCAAAGTAGTCGTTAGAATTTTCTTCCCTTCGAATAATGTTCCATACAACTTGATGACATCCTCTGCTTTTTTATGCAGGAGTTATATATGTAACATCGTCAATTTCCTCGTCGAAGAATTTTTTGGAATGTCCAATCAGGATTGAGAAGTATGGAGATTAAATCATTTTTTGAAAATGTTTTCTCTCTCTTAAACTTATCGTCAAGGTCAATACAATCTTCAAATGTGAGATTTTCTGGCCAAACAACATGTTTTCGTAATGCTTGCATATTAGATGATTGGAATCTTCAGTTTCGCTTTTCTGTTTTTTCAACCCCTGGGCAGAAGGTTCATGTTCCCAAGCTTGGTTGATTAAATATCCGCCGGAATGGAAGCAAAACTGTGTCCTGAGAAACCGCTTGCCAAGGATCATTTGCTATATATGAATAGCCACTAAAAATTCGTTTTATGAATTTTGTTTACTTCTAAATTGATTAGAATACCATTCAATAGTTTCTTCGGTACATTTTTTGAAACATTGTATAACACCTTGATCCATATGCTGTAAAACGCGTATAACATTTGAGGAAAGAATAATGATCTTTACTGCTTCTGGATTTTTAATTTCTGGAGAATGTGAAATGAAATTCTCGAAAGTCGCTAAATCAAGATCCGGATTATTTGCTGACCATTAAAACGAGCGAGGAAAATCATTATAAGGATTGAAAAATGGTCAGGACCTCATCAATGGTCGCTAAATCGGGGGTTGTAAAATCGTGAGTCTACTGTATTTTCAATTTTTGGTGTGGATTCGTATTTTGTGAATAAAAATAGAGGCCAAACTAGCAACCCTGGTTTTAAGTATCATAATACCATTAAAATGCTTCGGAAATGATTGCTCCCTATATACCACGATGTTACGTAATCCTTTTTGCGTCCTTCTAAACAAACTATAAGTTAAACAATTTGTATAGCCTTAAAGTTTTTATTATTAAGGTTCCTTTTTTTTATTTATAATTTAAGCCATTCGTTTAAATTTACAACAGGCAACACTGTTGATGCAATTCCGGAAAAAAAATTTATTTTCGCTTTGATGCTGAAATAAATGTAAAAGCATTTGTTGGATTAAAAGACAATGAATATCTCCTCGCTATCATGTCAAACTATCAAATGTGAAAAAGAAGAGTGTGATTTTTTAACAAAAGTAACATTGGTAACTTAAGTAACGTACTTCAGGAAAGTAAAGACTTATAAGAAAGTTTGCAAACTATCATGCCAAACTACCTGAAATGATTTCACATTTTATTTTGAAACTGGTTTCAGCAGAAATTTTCATATTCGATTGTTTGACATTGTAAGCAAAGATATTTTTCGAAAATTCGCTTGTGTATCCTAAAATGCACTCACTCAATAAGAATGTTTTTCAATTCTCCACTCAGTATTTTTTTACTGATTAAATTAGTATTTTGTATGGAGAAAAGGATATTTCAAAATGCTTCTCTTCTTCCATCCTTTTGCTGAATATCTCCTTCAAACAATTCCATTAAATTTTCTATACTTTTGAAATATCTTTCAAAAATATAGTACCTTTTAAGAATAGTCAGTCTTTTTATCCTTTTAAAATTCTATGTGCTCTTTAAATAACGCCCCTTTTAACATTTTCCTATCTTTACACTTTGAAAATTGTTTTTGCTAAAACTGTTTTTACTAAATGTGCTTAGAAATAAAATAGTTCTTTAACAATATACTTCAGGCTTTTTTTTCATTTAAATGGAATTAGCACTCAATTAATATTCAAATTATAAAAACATTTGCATTTCTACTGTGCAAGCTGAGTTAGAATAGCTAAATTTTTCACAAAATATAAGAGTTTTTATATTATTTATATAAAACGGGTAAACACATTTATCTAAAATGCATTTAAATTCTCGCATTAAACAGGGTGCGCTAGTATACTTGTGCGTTTTGGTAATAGACGTTATTATATGGTGTTTCCCTAGAACAGCAGTACTCACTACGTGGGCAGTATACTTACCACTTATTTTTTAAAAGAAATCTTCATCTTATTTAATAGCAGAATTTCTGTCATAAAATTAAGCGAATATTACTTTTTACAAATAGTGGTGTATAACATTTTACGCCAATAATAGTGAGTACCACTGTTTTAGAAGATATACTCGGTAAATATTGGTTTTAGAAACAAGTAAAGCATTATGTATATCAGTTTTGTTTCATAGCTCAGGGAGAACATCTTACGATTACCATATTACACAGGTCTTACATAAAATTGTTTTATTTTATTTCCTTCTGTACTCTTTTCTAAAATCAACATTTTCGATGGTATCTTCTAGTTTGCTAGCCTGTAAAATATTCAACAGTGAATTCAGCTGCTAAAATTGGGAACACTCTTAATCAACAATTTTTCTGAGCATTTTTTCCTATCTTCGCTACCTTAAAAAATTACTGAAAACTACAAAAAAAAATTACTAATTGGAAAGAGTGGTGGTAAAAAGTGTGTTAAGTTTGTATAGTAGGATTCACACATAATATTGTATCATTTTTTCAAAAGACATGCACAATATCCAACGTCGTACAACCATTTACTATGAACATAAATAAATTATACACATATATTTATAAAGTAAACATGAATACGTAAAATACGTTCTGTATATGACTAAAAACGTAATATCTAAGACAAGTGTTCCAATCTGTGGCCCGCAGGTTCACACTGATTTTTTATAGTAATTTCTTTTTATTTAATTGTATATTTTTGGTGAATAACTAATGTTAATATTACTCTTAAATATAGAGGTATTACGCGCGTGACAGTTTGATAAGATTTATCTAACAAAAACGCCCATCACTGTATTATATTTTTGAAAAGACAATATCGTACCTTGTTTAATGTGAAAATTAAAATTCATTTTATTTATACTTGTTTCCATTTAAACGTAACCTAGATCAAGGGTGGCCAACTGTGACCCACTAGACAGCACTAAAATTTTATAGTAATTATTGCCTTATCTAATCATCGAATCTCTGCGATTCAACAAGTCGGCTACTTGTTTAAAAAATTAGTGGTATGCGGCGTGCCACATTGGGCCACCCCTGATCTGTATCATATAGGGTGTTGTTCTTATCATTTACCACTAGCTAATTTCTAAACAGTGTGTTTTAGAAGTATACGTTCTACAACAATAATCTACAAATATTGTTTTAAGTGATATGAAAATCCATTTTCATCAAAATAAATATTTTTCTAAAATTAACGAAACTTAAATTCTTATATACTTCCTATATCCAATGAGTTATATTTAGGAAAACTTTCTTCATGCTCTTACAAGAAATACAGTAAAATTTCTATTTTTGTACAACCAAAACATAGCGAGTTATGATACATGAGTTTTACGACAGTTTAGTACTTTTGGGCATTAACAACGTGTTTTTACGTTTTTTGTGCCAGAGAATTCTTAAAATTCAATTGACAATAACTCGAAAAATTTTTATCGTTGAAGAAACAATTTTTACTTTTTTGCTTGTTACCCAGCAAACAAATACCTTTCGGCACACTATCAGACCGTAGCCGGCAGTGTCGGTTAAGTGTCGGCATCGGTACAGTAATTTCGGTGAAGTGTCGGAAAACTGAAACTTAAGAATCTGCTTTTTCGAATACCGGTTACTGTAATCAGTCCCTCTATGGTTATATATCGGCAAGCGACTTAAACCGGCAAGTGACGAAGGATCTATATGTGATTTCTGATAGTGGCCCTATTAGATTTGCCAACATTGGTCCAAATTTGGAATTTTTAGTCTTAGCCGACATTTTTTCTTTTTCTTAATTTTGCGTGAGTTTGAGTTTTGATGAGAGTTATATATTTCATATATTTCATATAAAATTTGTCAAGAATAGCTTATATTTACTTATTTAAAAAAATTGTTTTTCAATTCATTTTAAAAAGGATTTACAATTATTTGAATCGTCAAAAGATTTTTTTTTTTAAATTGCCCCTTGAAATTATTATTCATTATAATTTTAATCGTAGAAAGAAAAAAAAATACTTCATAAGTTAATTCAACTCATTTTCTATTTATATATTCATTTAAAAGTAATAGCTAAGTTCCTTATTTTATTTAAAAAACAAATTATTAAAAAGTTTTTGAAATTATTTTAGAAACTATAAAAATATCAAAATATCTACCCATCTTTTTAGCATTAAAATTTAAAAGAAAGATTCAGAAATCTCCCCCCTTCTAAAAAATTATTTATAAAATGAAAAATAAAGATAAATTAATATTAATATTTTATTTTAAGATTTAAAAATGCTGAAATGTAAAAGAATTAATATTTCTACATTGTCATTAAAAATATATTCTACATTAAATCACCAAATGACATAAAATGAATTTTTATTCTAATTAAAAGTGATTAACTTTCAACTTATTATTTATTAAAATAAGTTTTACGATGTTAAAAGATATGTTTTATAAATTAACCCAACGGATGTAATTATATTATAATTACTAATAAGAAAATTTTATTAACTGAACACAATCTCTAAAAATAATTTATTTCATTAAATATTTTATTATTCCTAAATTTATAAGAAAAACCAATTCGTTTGCTTTAACTAATTCGCTATAATATTTTTTTTTTTCATTCATTTAAATACTAAATTATTTTTTAAATACACGGGCATAAGACAATTACAAAAAAAACTTTAAAACGCTTCAAAATTTCAATTTTTCCAACTACCATTTACCTACAACGACAAACCACCACTTATCGAAATGCCTTTCGCCTATTACTCCATAGAATCTTCTCCTCAACAAGGCTCAGTGGACGAATGGTTAAAGCGTTTACCTTCTGTTCTTGGGGCGTCAGATCGAACACAGCCTCTTCTAGAGCCGAAATATGTTCCTTTGAAATATTAACCAACATACAAGCCAAGATAAGGCGCCATCAAAACTGATTTTTTTTTCAGTTTATGCTGGTGTCGGGCTGAGTCCAGCATTCGTATAGTTAGCTATCGGCGTGCTTTCGGCATATTATCCTGCCGGCACCGGTCTGACTAAGCGTAAACCCAATGGACCGACTATCGCCTGGGGGACCACAAAAGTGTTGGAACCGATATCGGCAAATCTGATATCATGCTGTTACTGCAAAAATTAGCAAGCTGCAGTCGTCCGATTGCTTCCCGATAGCTCTGTGTTTGTTGGGTAGTAATAGGAAAAGATACTTCAGAATATGTAAATTACATTCCCCTAGAGACCGTATAAAACTCGAAATTTTTTAAGTTATGAAAAATGTCTATTTTTGCGTAAATATATTTTCATATAATGAAGAACAACATTTAAAATATATTTGTAATTGGAGCTGTACGTCTAAATATGACGGATATAGAATCAGCTATTAGTCAACGATAAGAAGGAAAAGCCTGCATATTTGCCTGGAGCACATAATGTTTTAAACCTAGTCGTAATTAATTTTTAATAAAAGGAATTAAAAACTTCTTTTTCACATTCCACGCTTCTTTATTTAATATTCACATGAACTAATTAATTTTGATAGTACATTTTAAAATTTGTCTCATATTAGTGTTTTAAGAGTGTTTAAAATCATATTTCAAAATATCAATCGAAAACATTGTAAGCAAAGTATGAATTGCAGTTATTTCATTAGATTCCACCTGTGACGGAGTTGGTCGCTTTAGGCCGCTTAAAGTAAACACATGAATAAAAATGAATTTCTTTTTGTTAGCGTTATAGACAAAAACACAGGTAAGAGAAAAGTTTTCGATTTTGGTATTAATTGTGATGTTTAATGAAGAACAGAGCATTTTGCTTCCAGGGAGCACACGTGAAACAACTAACTTCTTGGACCTTACATTTTAGAACAGCTTTTCAGATCCAGATTCAGAATCGAATTGAAACAAATGTTAGTGCTAGATGTTATACGACTTTTGGCTTTCGGTTTATGCTAAAACCCTTTGTATATTTGCACACTTGGCGATAATTATGCAGAGAGATACAGAAACGCGTAGGAGAAATAAAATAACCAAGGAGATATATGTAAAGAGATTGCACTCCAGCGCCGAAGGGTTAAAAGGGACAGTTTCCTGAGAACAGAAAACTTTCTCAAAATATTTAGTCACAATATTTGCTGTCAGTAAAATCTATACATTATCTTATATCATAATACGAGCAAAAGTTGTGTGTGTGTATGTAAATTTTATCTTAAAAACGGCTCTAACGACTTTGACTAAATTTTGTATTTTACCATTTTCGGGCACGAGAAGACCATTGGGCATGTCATGTGCTTGAGAAAATTCGATTAGTGGTCATTTTGGATCATAATGGTTCAGGGTTAAGCTAATTATATCTAAAAAACGGCTCAAACGATTTTGACTAAATTTGATATCCAACCGTTTTGGGATACGAGAATACTATTGGGCTAGGTCACATGTTCGAGAAAATTAGATTAGTGGGTAATTTTTGGGTCACTTCGGGTCAAACTAATTTTGTCTAAAAAACGGCTCTAACGATTTTGACTAAATTTTGTAATCTACTGTTTTGGATTACGAGAAGGCAAATGAGCTAAATTTCATGTTAGAGAAAATTCTATTAATGAGTCATTTTTGGGTCACTATAGGTCAAGCTAAGTTTATCTAGAAAACGGCTCTAACGCTTTTAACGAAATTTTGTATTCTATCGTTTTCGGGCACGAGAATACCATTGGGCTAGGTCGCATGTTCAAGAAAATTTGATTAGTGGATCATTTTGGGTCACAATGGGTCAGGTTTCAAGCCAATTGAATATAAAAAAAGGCTCAAATCATTCTGACAAAATTTTGTTAATATACCGCTTCTGGGCATGAGATGATCTTTGGGCTAGATGACATGTTCGAGAAAAATCGATTAGTGGGTCATTTTGGGTCAAGCTAATTGTATCTAAAAAACGAATCAAACGATTTTGACAAAATTTTGTATTATATCGTTTCTCAGCATGAGAAGACCATTGGACTAAGTCACATGTTCGAGAAAATTCTATCAGTGGTTCATTTTTGGGTCACCGTGTGTCAAGAGTATCTACAAAAGGACTCAAACGATTTTGACAAAAAATTGTATTGTACCGTTTCTGGGCCTGAGAAGACCATTGGGCTAAGTCGCATGCTCGAGAAAATTCGATTTGTGGGTCATTTTTGGGTCACTCTGGGTCAAGATAATTATATCTAAAAAAAAGGCTCAAAACAAATAGGCAAAATTTTGTATTACATTGTTTCCTATCACGAGAAGATAATTGGGATAGGTCACATGTTCGATAAATTTAGATTAGTGGGTCCCTTTTGGGTTACCGTGGGTCAAGCTAAATTTATCTATAAAACGATTTTAACGATTTTCACTAAATTTTGTATTCTATCGTTTTTGGGTTGGAGAAGCGCTTTGATTAGGTCGCATGTTCGAAAAAAATCGGTTAGTGGGTCATTTTCGGACACTATATCTCAGGATCATGCCAATTGTATGTAAGAACAAGCAAGACTAATACAGTGAGAATAATATATAGAACTGAACACAAGACTAATTTTGACCAAGCCTAGCTCGGTCATCCCTGCTAGAAGGAGATATATTGGCTATACACCCATGAAACATTTTGCTGAACTGTATGTTTTTGAAGAGAAAGGAAGTACGCGCAGCACATCATTAGTTTTATTTTAATTATTAAAATCCCAGTGATAAGAGCTAACAGATACTTTTAAGTGTATGAAATGAAAAGGCGCAGATTGGAAACATGTTATTTTTCTTTTTTTTTAATTTACTTTGAAAGTACATCTACTGAGAAATATAGTGCAGGAGTATGCATTCACAAAAAGCGTTATCTTTAACAAGAGAAAGGCGTAACTTTGAATAACCTGGGAATGGGGCGCAAAGAATTCACAAATTTAAAATAGAATTTTAAAAATATTAAATTAAATGCAATTTATAAATATGAAAAGAGTTTTGCAAATAAAATAATACGTAATGGAATGTCCATTATAAATCCTCCCACATATCAATGTGCGATTCTGCCCACATGAATACCTCGCTTCTGCTACAAATTCTAAATTAAATGTTACAGTGTCAGTTTTAATAAACAAGTACCAACATATTAATAAAAGAAATTATTCACTTTAATGCCGTCATTTTACGAAAATTTCTAAAGCTGGTTACAGTCTGTTTCAAGAATGCAGGGATGAGATTTCCGCTTTTTCGCACACCAGTATTTTGTTAAATAAAATGTTATTTTATTTAATGAGAACATTTTTGCGATTTAAGATAACAACATTTTCTCTAAGATAACACTGGTATGCTAAAAAGCGGAAATTTCATCCCTGAGAATGATTTGTTTACGTTATATTTATTGCAATAAATGATT
This sequence comes from Maratus speciosus, assembly GCA_963932465.1. Classification (NCBI taxonomy): domain Eukaryota; kingdom Metazoa; phylum Arthropoda; class Arachnida; order Araneae; family Salticidae; genus Maratus; species Maratus speciosus. The sequence goes on along the minus strand of OZ010787.1, from coordinate 189,528,019 downwards.
GTTCAGACATTTTTTAATGCTTGTAATATTTTTCATATTTAAAGTTAACTAGCGTGTAGTTTACTATGTATATGGTCCTTCATTATCATTACCTGTATTTCCGAATAATAATATTTGACTTTTTACTTTCTAGAAATTTATAAAAAAATCGTTATTAAATAAAAGTACGATTAACATTTGTAAAAAGTGGTTTTCAATAGTAAGTATTTTATGCATGTTATGCATGTTCAAGAGTCTTAATTTATGATTTATGAAATCATCAATATCATGGTTTGGTACGTGAATGTCATGTAAATAGTATTTCAGGAATTAATAACCTAATAAGCGAACAAAATTTATTTACATCTTAGTTTTATCCAGTTCAGGAGTTCAAGGCAAAATTCAAAATACATTCACAAATTTTTCACACATTATACAGCCTGGCTAAAATCTTTAGGTACACACAAAAATGTGATAATAAAATTGAAAAGATAAATATGTGGAATAATTTCACAGTAAATGTTCAAAATATTATTGAAAGGAAACACAGTAGAGGTATGTAGTAGAGATATGTGATATGTAGGGATACAATGGTTTCATCAACATTATTTATTTAAAGAATACGCCTTTTTATTTTTGTTAAAAAAACACAGTCTTAAAAGTTTATGCACGTTAGGCAAACGTTATCAAATGCTGGACTGGTTTCAATCAACAAACCGTTCCAACCGACGACGAACAGTTTCATTTGAGCAATACAACAGAAAATATTTACGTTGGTTTTTTAAGATGATGAAAATTACGAAATTCACAAAAGAGGAAATTTTAAATATTTTTTAAGTTCAAATCATAGCACAAACTCTTTATTGAAATTTCCAAAATGTTAAATCATTCAAAGCGAGGTATATACGAACTACTAACTAGAAATAACAATTTCCACTGAAAACAAAGATGCGGGTGGCCACGTGTAACTAGTGTTGTCTGATCGAGAAATTTTAAGATTGATGTCAAAGCAAAATATGTACATAAGACAAATTAAGAATAATTTCGACGTCAATGTCTCAAAGAACATAATACATAGACGAATAAGAGACTGTCTTAACCCTTTCCAGGGCAATGTCCTTTAAACAGAATAACTACTTTAAATTTATTGTCACTAACAATATTTAATTAACATTTTCCTTTTATAATGTCCGTGAAAATAAGCAAATTCCTATTTTCTAATAAATTATTTTGTGAATCCTGGTTTCAGTCCATCATTTTATCATTTTACAAGTAGAATTACTTCGCGTCGAAAAGTTTTACCAGACTTAGTGTTGCTAGATTGGGAACTTTTTGTCTCCAGATTTTTGATTATCACCGCTTTTTTTAAATCGAAATATTCCGCCAATGTAGAAATAGTTTAAAATTCTGAAAAATAAAGCGAATTATACTATTTAAAAAAAGTGGTGACAGTCAAATAATCTGAATTAAAAAAGCCCCCAATCTGGCAACACTGACCAGACTATTGTTTAAAGAAATACTTTGCAAACTGCGCCTGAAAACAAAAAATAAATAGGCCAGAATGGACTAGGCTTGAAAGTACATGTCGTGAGCAGGCAAGTTATTGAGCTACGAAAAGAAGTGGAATCTGGATCGTTCTGATGCCTGGAATTGTTACTGGCATAGCCTCAGGAAACAGCCATGTACAACATGCCGACAAGGAAGCACGTCTCTGATGATTTGGGGCACGAATTTCGTGATTTTATTTCAAAGTTTTGATAACATAACTATTTATTCATTTTGATATGATTTGCTTGAATAATTTTATAGAATCTAATAAATAAATAATATGTTCTTGTTTAATTGTATTAATATTTAAGAAACCTTTTCTTGTGATGTCTAAATTTTTGAGACATTACACATCAGGTAATTATCAACACAGAGGGAATAAAAACTTAATTGCATTTAATAGACAAAATAACTTCTAAGTGGAAATCTATTTCGCTTAATTCGAAAAAAAAACAAAAAAAAACAATAAGATGTATTCCAAAAAAATATTTTTAACAACAGACATTTGCGATTAAATGAAATGAAGATTACTGTTAAGAAATAGTGATACTCAAAACCAATAAACTTTGGCAGCTATGTGTTAATCTGATGATTACTAACACACGCTGTTATCCATAAATTAACGGACAGACACAAAATTCTATTTTCGTATACACGAGTTCTTTGTAAGTAGTCAAAAGAAACTATTATAAACAGTAGGAGTAGCAAACAGACAGTATCCTAAAAGCACAGCCAGCCGATGTGACGTCAGTCTCAGTCCACAAATGGTCATATTCGCAATTGTGAACCAAAATGCGAATTTTTTTATTTGTCTCATTACTCTAAAATGTCTATCATTTGATGACTGTGAAGTCACTGTAACTGTTAACTTGTAACGTGTCACAAAGTGACATTACAACTAAGTCTCCTAGTGACTTTCATGTGACTGTCTTTTGATGACCCCTAGTGAAGTTACCATAACTATTGCATTGTGACGAGTAAACAATTGACGTCCCAATGGAAATCACCTGAAGACTCTCAGGTGGTCATCGTTTGGACTTACGTGGTTCTAATGTGAAGCCACTTTTGCTCTTCAAAAGTAAACAGGTGACTTCATTGTGATGTCACTTGGGTACTCACCACGAAGCAACTGTCATAATAACATCAGTTTCAGGTTCAGGTAGGTGGGGAGGCCTACCAATTGGCTTGAGCTCATCAAGCCCCACCGAGCAAGCTCCATCTACCATCATCACGAAGCCTCAGACAGAGTGCAGGGCCCGCAAATATCAACGGGGTATTATTAACAATATAAACAAATGTACACAAATGATCAAAAAACAATAAGCCTGCATCGGAGAGAAGAACATTTATGTTGGATTGTAAAATGTTATGTTTTGTATGAAAATGAAAATGTTTTAGTGTTTTTATTTTAAATGCAAACTTGGGTGCAAACTCCTTGCTATAGTTCACAACTTATTGGTATATAGAAAGGAATGTCCGTTTAATAGAACGTTTTTAAAATGCTATTTAGAATCTGGCGTGCAATTTATAAGTAAAGAACAGGAATGTCCAAGTCTAATTAACTTAACGTTCCATACATGATAACTTCAGAGTGAAGTGTCCAAATGGCGTTCACATGAGATTTATTAGGTAATTTTGCAGCATCACCTGGTGATTCATCATATGATGGTGACTTCGCCGTGGAATCACCAAATTACGTAATCACTTGAATGTAATAATATGACGAACAAAAGATACCTTATTTTGGGTCATCGGATTGACTGATACTTTAACTATTTGCGACGCCATAGTGAAGTCACATCGACAGTCTCTGCCTAAGCGTAGTACCCATTTTCTGTATTTGCCGTTTACATTAGTTCAATTTGAACCCTGTTAGTAAATATAGTAAATTTTATTTTATGTAATTGGCATTTTGTGTTAATTTATGGATAGCATTGTAATAAAGTGTCAGGTTTTAAATTAAGATCGGCCAAACAATTTGTTTTCGTAATATCTACAACGTTTTAAAAAAAGTTTTAATTTTTTAATTGTTTTAGGATACTTCAGCTTTTTATTTATACAATTACTGAAACAGAAGATTGATTTTTTTTCGTTTTGTTGTTGTTTCTAAGTACAATGAAAAAGCCTCAGGGTTATTTGCTCAGCTTTAAGTACAATAAATCGATTATATTTTAGAGATCCAAAATTCAGATGTTTATGTGAACAGAAAAGAAAACTGTAATAAAATTCAAAGGTCTTGTATATTTCTTCAATTACTAAAATTTTTATTTCATTTGTTTATTTTTCACTTATTATTCCAGTATTCCATCTTATTATTTGTATTCTATTAAAAGTCAATATTTTCATTTTTAACACGAAATAGTCTCTAGGAATTTAATCCATTCTTTTAATTGTTAAAACTTTAAATTAATTTATAAAATAATATCTTGTTTCATTTTATATATATTAAAATAGCAATGCAAAAACTGTTTTTCTGATAACTGAAATTAAAACTCCTACTTTTTATCATAAAAATGGAATTTCAGGCGTTCCATTGCCTAATGCAAAATTTAACTAGATTTTATTAATTTTTTTTTCGCATACTTTTCTGACATTAAGTAACTTCTGAGCACTGTTGCTTTTCTGAGGCAATTTGCCTAATTTTTTGGAATCTCAAACTTTTTTCGGAAGACTTGAAAAACATTCTTTTTAAATATACACTGAAAGACAGAAGAAATATGGCAAAAATGCAATTCAAAACAAAAAAGTTCTAACATTAAACAGCTTGATCATATAATTAAATAAAAAAAATCTAAAATCTTACCAAAAGATATATATATATATATATATATATATATATATATAGAAGGAGAGAAGTTATAACGATATTCTTCGACAAACATTCTTCATCAAGCAAATTTTTTTAGGCTGCTGAAGATTTAAGAATTATATTTATATATTAATGCATTAAGAATCTTAAACTATTAAAAGAAGCGCTGATAAAAAATAATTTCGGATTCGTTTTTAAAAATGTATGTAGCTTCCAGGATAGGACTGGCTTGACAGTTCGTCAACTCGAGGTACGACAATGGAGTTATGAGTAAAGAGAAGGCGATATATAGTGTAATGTCTACCAGTTACATGTGAAGTAACTGAGGAAGTTGTGAGAAGATGGCGGCTGTATTTTTTAAATCAGATACACAGTTTCTGATTACCGCCATGGTACACTTCCGTCAGTAAAGGGTCTAGCCGGATAAGCCGGATAAAATTTAGGTACGCAGCGCACGGGTCATCTTTAACAATAGAACCCCATTCTTAATTTTTCTCCAACTCGGAACCCGGATGGGTTACATCTGTGTGAGAAGATACAGCGTATGAGTTTATCGCTCGTTTGGCTAAGTCTTTCTCTCTCCTCATAAATATTTCATCTCTAATAACGTAAAAATAAACTGAGAAAGAACAAGTTACAAAGAAGGTTTATTTAAGATAATCTGTAGTTTAAAAATGTTATGGTTTAGATGTAGTAATCTTACTTGGAGTTCTGGATTTAGAATTGTAAGCAAACAAGTAAAGTACTTATTGATTAGCATGTTATTAAAACTGAGTACTTACTAGAATATTCTGTTTTCAAAATTATACATCTCAAATTTATAATATATATATATATATATATCTTATATATATATACAATTGATAAGAGAGTAAAAAAGAGACTTAAGTAGTTTAGAAAACGAAATAACTATTTATCACTTTTGTTTTTGAGAAAAAATTTCAGCCTGATTTTTATAACATATGTAACAGTCTTATATATAATTGATAAGAAAATTATATATAAAAGAGATTAATGGGGAGGTGGGTATTAACTGAATGTGTTAAATAATTTATAAGCTTTAGTAATTTTTTTAGCAATTCTGTTTTTGAAAATTCCATTTAACTCATTTCAATTAATTCCATATAACATACGTACAGTATGTTATATGGATCCATTTTTTCCCACATTAAATACGAGAATAAGTAAAAAGTAAGTATGATAAATAATTTTGAAATTTTAATAATTTTTTTATTTTATTTCAGTGTTGAAATCAGGCATTTTTTTGGAGGAAGAATTTTTAAAGCTCCGGGAAGTATTTGCACTTTACAATATTAATAAGCGTTAAATTAAAAATCTTCCAGTGAGGTTACCCCCCCCCCCTCCCCCACGCACACACACACGCATACATACATACACACACACTCGAACCATGGCTACCTCCTGAATTTAACATTGAGCACCTTTGTTTTGAAATATTTTAAAAATATGAGTTACATTAAAGAGGCAAATAAAATCTTATGCGCTACAATAAAACAGTTATGGGAACCGTTGAAAAGTTAGGGCTTGAGGAGAGGACTTTTATGTTTTTAATTTGTATTTGACATTAGGGATGTTTATTTAGTAGAAATTAGAATTTAAAGCAAGTGCCTCCCTTTTTTTTAACCTGCAGGCATGTTTTATGCTATTACAAAAATTATAATTAATTAAAAAATATGTGTGTGGTTGGGGGCTGGAAAATGTGGTAATAAATTTTACATGTACTCTATCATATCTGTTTGTGCCATGTTACTGATTGTGTAGTATTTCAATTTAAATAAATTTATTCTTTTTATTAGATATAAAGGGATATTTTTTATAAGGGGCTTTTGTTAGATTTTTGAAATGCAAACGGAACATAATTTTTATTTCTTTCATCAGATAAAAAGTAACAACCATTACTGAAATAAAATATTGCAGTTTTAAAAAAGTTGTAAACTATTTATGGAAATAATTTTATTCAGGTTGCAAGTAATCTTCAAAAATTCTAAGAAATTGGATGTTTAAAACTAATTTTTGAGATATGTTTGTCATGAAAAGGCAGCTTTACTCTATGTTCTGGGCCTTACACTATAAGACCTTATTCTGGGTATATGTAATACTTCTTTTTCCTAAATGAAATGATAAAAATGATTCATGGCTGAATCATGAAAACTTTTGTTCATAAAAAATATACAGAAATTAAATTAATACTTATTTTAACAAAATTGCTTTGAATTGTTTTTCATCATATAAGACATTCACCTTCATTTAAATTCTGTTTGAAGTAATTTCCGATTAGTAAGTCAGAAATAATAAACATAAAGAAATTAAGGAAGAAAACAAACAAAAAGTGAGTATGGTGGAGGTATAAAAAGTTCCAATATCACAGAATACGCGAGTAACTTTTATGTAATTAAAAATTAATTTAATTTCAAAATATTATGTTATATAAGCAATGGGCATTAATAATTTAATGATAATAGTTATTTAGTAACATAAAATAAAGTAATAGACTACTGCTTTAAATATCATTATTTAAATTACGATGCATTATTAACATTTAAATAATAAAAGCTAACTTACCTTATATATAAAATGTATGATAAACGAATATATTATAGTGCATAAAAAGAACTTTATTTTTATTTTATGTTATTTTATTTTTTATTTTTTTTTTTTTTTTTTGTACAATAAAGACACATAAATCTATATTTATAAAATATTATGTAAAAGTTAACAGGAAATTTTCACTTAAAATTTAAATTACATCCTGTGGCAAATAATTACATATTGTATTTAATAATTATTGTTTGTAAAGTTTTAATGAAATAAAAATATTATAATAAAAGTTATATTAATTATATTCTACATACATATTTTCATACCTTTCTGAACAAAAATGAATTGAAATACTTTTCATAAAGCTGCCCCTTTAGATTTGAGAACAGTCATATCCATGTCATATCATATCATCTCCATGTCATATCAGTCATATCATATCCAAGTCATATCCATGACAAAAGTTTCATATTTTCAGTATTGTCAGTATATTCATATGTTCAGTTTCATATTTTCCGACTTATGTACGGGCATGCAGGGCCACCGTCCGAGCCCCATGAGAGTAATCAGGATTTTCATTAAAAGGTGTCAAATGATATAAATTAGCCAAAAGTGACCAAAACTCATATATTTTAAAAATTTAGGAAGGGAGTATGGTCCCCCTTCTGCTTCCAGTACACCCCCCCCCCCACACACACACACACACAACACCCATGCAAAAATCAAACTACATCATTAGTTTTCTAATGATTAAAATTTATTAGTATGCCATTGTTTTCAAAAGAAATTCTACATTAAGGCTGTTCTTAACTGCTCTGCTCAACAAGCGCTAAACGTTTTGACACATTTAAAAATTCATTTTTTAACGGAAAGCTATAAAATTGGAAAGCCTGACCATGGAAGCGATTTGGAATTGAACTGTGTTTTCCATTTTTTATCAATAAATTACCTAGTGAGTTATAAGCGATTTTGATCACGTGACAAACACGTTTTTGGCCCGCTCTTGAGTTTTTTTTCTCCTTTCGCGCGGAAATTCGGTTCAAAATGGCCACTTTGGCTCTATTTTCTGAAAAATGTAGTGCGTTTCAAAAAAAAAAAAAAAAAAAAAGAAAAGAAAAATGAAAAAACAGCTCGATGAGATAGTTTCTGAACAACAGCACCAGCTAGTTTCATACACTTTCGAACAAAAATAAATTAAAATTTATGTCAGAAAGTTGCCCCTTCGGATTTGAGAACATCCTTAACGTTTTCCTCGTAATGTGGCACATTAAATCATTAATGATGACCAATTTGTGGCATTCTCTTTTAGACATCTTATGACATACAAAGTAAAAGTTTGCAAAGAAATATTCGTGTCAACCAATTTATCATTTTTTCTACTATTGTCCTACTAGTATTTTTTCTTAAGGCTGTTCTCAAATCCAAAAGGACAACTTTATGACATAAGTTTTAACTTATTTTTGTTCGGAAATGCATGAATCGAGCAGATGTTGTTGCTCAGAAACTATGTAATCAAGCTGTTATTTTCGTTTTTTTGCAAACGCAATAAATCTTTCAGAAAGTAGTGTCAAAGTAGGCCAGTGGGCGTTTGAACCGAATTTCCGGATGAAAGAAGAACAATCACTCATGAAAGGGTGTAAAGCGTGTTTGTCACGTGATCAAAATCGCTTATAATTCAATAGGTAATTTATTTATCAAGAAATCGAAAACACAGTTCGATTTTAAATCGCTTCCATAGTCAGGTCTTCCAATTTTATATTTTTCCGTTAAAAAACGAATCTGTAAATGTGTCAAAACGTTTTGCGCTTGTTGAGCAGAGACGTTGAGAACAGCCTTAAAGTTGTGACCATCTTTTTGTGATACCCTGTATGTAGATGTGAGCAGTACCGGGTACAAAATTTATGCATACATATATGTATGAAGTTTAGTACTAGCCACTTCCACATTATTCACAAGAAAATTCTATAGATAGATAGAAGCTCCCACCAACCACCAACACCAGCAGAATGATGCTTGCCCCGGGGTCTTCTATACTCTTAGTCGAGCCCTGCATATTTTATCGGTTTCGTTTAAATTTTTATGTCGGCCCGGCTCGTTTAAAAAAATTGTCCGAATTCTGCTTTTACGGCCTATTGTAAAGTTCAGTGATTTGGCGAAGCCCCGTTCGCTGACCGCCAAAGAAAAAAAATGCAGCAAGACGCGAATGCGCAATATCTGTCCCTTCAACTTTCACACCCCACTCCTCTTGACTTTTGGGGAGGAAAAGGTAATTAAAGCGGGCTCCGTAAACTTTAGCCGGATAAGCATAGCAAAATGGCCCCCACGGCCGATGTTTGAAATAACATGTGTCGTAATAAGGCTCACTATGAGAATACAATATAGTGTTTTTAGCCCCTGACCTTGAATTTTCCTAGAGATAAACGGCGAAGTATGCACCGGCGCTACTATTTTTCAAATACGCTTTTCTCAAGAAGTACAAAAGTTAAAAAAATTAAACCAATGCCAATTATTGAAGAATATATTAGTTCACATTATATATTTTTTTTCTCATTTTTACACAAATTTTAACATAGAAAAATAAACAAAAATATTTACAAAAAATTATTAATGTAGTAATTGTATATTTACGCCAACCAAAAAATTACAAAATAATGCTCAAAGTATGTACGTTTAAGGCGACAGTGGACGTTCAAAAACATTTTCTACAGTTTTAGCTCAATTGTTTTGAAATTTAATACACGTATAGTTTGTGCAATAATTAAAAACATTTCTTAATTTCATTAAAAAAAATTAATATGCAAATGAGTAATTAATTAATAATATGGTAATTAGTGATACAAATTAAAAATGCTCCATGCGCATTAAATTTTGTTTCAGGAACTTGTAATTTTTTTTAGGATAGCTTTATGATATTATATCAAAAGTTGCTATACATTTTAAAATTATACTAAATTCCTTGGCAGAAAAAAATTAAAAACCTATAATATTGATCATTTTGGATAAAATTCAATAATAAAATATTACTTTTTGACCTTTATATGAAATAATGTACACATTTTAATAGCAAGTTTTGTAATAATGTATATCAACAACAATATTACCAAGTATTATGAAAATTGGTGTAAAATTAAGACGCATGGAGCATTTTGAACTTACTCAGTCGGCGAAAATTCTCATTTTGAGAAAACTGGATTTAAAGTTTTATTTTAAGTGTAGATTAACGATTGTTTACGTTAGAAAAACAGCTGTATCTCTGCAAAAAATTAACGGATTTGAATAATTTTTATTGTATTTGAAAGTAGAAAATTGCCAGAACATTTTTTTCCAAAAAACAAAAAATTGATTTTTTTAATGTTTTTTGCGATTTTGAACGTCCACGGTCGCCTTAAGAAAAAAAATTCGTTAAAATCAAAGATGCTGTTTTTGAGTTATAAAAAAATAATGCTAGCAACTTTCTAAATTATTCGTAACTTTCTCTGTTTGCATTTGCAGAAATAATCTACTATCAATGCATTGGTCGATTCATGACATTTCCACTCGGGCAGGATGCGCAGTACGTCAAAATAAGAGAATGTTTCGATTCATACCACTATAGGTTTGTTTCGTGTTTGTAAATATTCTGTTACTTTGGCGTATTGCGCATCCTTCTCGCGTTTTGATATCAAGAACTGACAAACAAAATGGCAACGTTTGCTGACGATGATTTTCACATAGAAGAAGGCTATGGGGACATAGGTTAAATGCACCAGTAGTCGGCCACCCCCCAGTAGTCGGCCACTTTGAGATAAAATAAATTATGAATATCTTATTTTTGTTTTAAATGAAATATTACAATCTCCCTATATGTAACCATCCTTTATACGTCATAAGCCATCAGCAAAGAATTGTGGGTATTTTTATTGTTTTAGTAATCAGCCACTTTTTATTTGGTTGCTGTCAAATAAACGTTTTTGCTATTTTTTTTGTTAATCGATGACAAATTTTTTAAAAAACTACTATTAATTTATTTTTTATTATTTTCTAAAAATATAAGACTGTATTATTAAAAGTTTAATAAACTAATGTTTTTCAGCATAAAAATTAAATAAGTGTGTTTGTATTAATTAATTTTAATGTGGCCGACTACTGGGTATTACGTTTTCTTACATGTTCAGTAATCGGCCACCCTGGTCGACTACGGGCTAAAAGGCCATTTCACTTTTTTTGAGTCTTATTTTTAATAATTTGACTTTTTTAGTAATTTAATTTCACAATTTGAGATTTATATAATCTTTTACTTGCATTTTATTTTATGCACACTATCTATAAGGTATCCTGGGGATAATAATGCCATGCTAAGGTTCTACCAATCTTTACGGTTTAGTTTTAGATTTTTTCCCCAAACAAATATAGGATTTGATACAGCAACTTATTGATTATGTATACAAGAAAGACTCTTTTAGCAGATATCTATTCATAAAATGTAGTGGCGTGACTTCTTGACCAATGCTATTACGCGTTATTACCCACCTGGTGGGTAATAACACCATGCAAACAAAACTATAAAATAAGATGGAATAATGGCATGTAAATTGTCCAAAGATAACGATACGAACACTACACTTTAAGAAATTGACAAATTGCTTTTACTGACGATTAATTGCGATATGGGGATACAGTAATAATCATATGATATTTTATTCTTCTGACATGAAAAAATTAGCAGCACTTAGGGCGTACAAATTTCTCTTTATCTTTTTTTAGTTTTCAACAATGACAATAATGGTCTCTCGTGTATAAAATAAAAATAAAAATAAAATAAAAAATGTAGTTCTGCCACTGAAAAGAATCAAGCGGGGTAAGAACACTAGCGGATGGCATTATTACCCCGGTACGCATTTTGCGCAGTATATTTTTAAGTATGAGCTACCTCGCGAATACATCCAAAATCTCCCACAGCTTTTTGAAAGTAGTACATGAAATACTCTACAAATTTATGTAATAAACAAAGTATTTCCTAACATATATATCCCTCATCCGCAAGAAAAGTGACACATCTCGACAAAAGTAAATTTCACAGGTGAGGCAAAAGAAAAGTTTCATGATTTTCATGACTGTAACATGAAATTATAGCAATAGCTCTGCATGAAGGAATAAAAACGTGCATAAATGCATAAAATCCTTAAAAATGAAGACGTAGGATAAGGTTTAGAGGGCTGCGTAATTTTACCTCTCCGCACAATACAGCCCTCTTCTGTGGTCACAAATGGAAATATAGTGTAATAATATGATTTTTCGTATAACTTCACTTACGAAATTTTTAATGTATCTAAATTCTAAACGCACCTACGGCAGGCATATTAGTAGAGCGCAAAATGGAAAACGGAAATGTAAAACGCAAAATGAATTTTTATAAGATGTGTCACTTTTCTTACGGGTGAGCGATATAGTCTTCACATCACAAAACTTACCTAGCAAATTTTATATCGGGCGTTGACTCTTGCGAGCTTATTCCAGGGATAAGATGTATAAATGTAACAAATTAACTTTTAGCTGTTGTTTGTGTTTCAGATGGCTCAGAACCTTTGAGCGCAGAACCCGTAGTGCCATTTTCCCGGATTCCTTCATAACTAAGCCTAATATTAGCACTTGACTTTATCCTGGCGTTTATACCCCAGGACACCTGATATGAAATGCAAATGAGAATTTCGTTCCGGCCGCTTACAACTTTAGTTTTCCTGAATAGATTTCGATGGAACTTGCATAGTTAGTTAGATAATTTTTTAGGAAAGGTTTTAGTTTATTGTATATCATTCTACGTTGTTAGTTATATCATCACGGGGGAAAGTTCTATAATCAGGTGAACTCGATAATGAAGTATTAGCATAAAAAATTACTAGACGATTTTGATGATATTTTCATTGTTAATTAGATAATGATTTAAAGATGTTTCAGTATATTGCATTATATCGTTCTACCGTTATTTACCAATCCTACTGTAAATCATCAACTGAATGATTGTTCAATGATAATTATCAGTGAAAACTTTGTCTGACAAATTAAACCTGTAATAGTGCAATGGTATTTGTATATTTTACTTCAATTCGCAATGACATTTCAGCCAAGGCTCATTTTGCTTTAACATTTGTAATGACGGCGATAGAAAATATATAAACTGTGGATTTAACCTTGTATTTACAAGGTTAAATTCACCGATATATTTCGTCTGGGAAAATCGACCTGCACGAAGTCTTCAAATATACTAAAGTTATAAAGAAGAAACGTTTCTTTGTTTCTTTTGTAGGAGGAAATCTTTGAAACTGCCGAATCATTTTTAAAAGTAAAAGTTAAAAAATTATGGAACAGTCTCTGCAGAAGCAAAACACGTTCTATAATATCCCTTTTTTGTAATACTGAGGATGTTACATATTTAAAACTTGACATGGTATTGTTTAAACAAATAAATGTCCACTGAAAACGGTTTTTTTTTAAAAAGCGCAATATAAAAGTGAAATGCTTGAATGGGTGAAGTGTTTTTCACAATCATCTAATGGGTTATTAGTATGAAATTTTAACAAATTGCGTTTTAATTAATAATATTTAAACTTTCTGCGGAAATATAACATCTTCCTAATTTTAATAGGCACACAAATATAATTTCACCTTAATGTTAATAAGCACACAAATATTATTTGCAATATATTAATAACCACAAAGTCACGGATTGCGATAACTTTTCATTAATATAAAATAAAACTTATTATCTGGTTGATTAACTAAATAGTCAGCAATAATATTAATTACAGGCTAACTACTGGGTTTTAAAATTCCATCTTCTGCTTCTATAGAACTTAAATTTTAAAACATGAAGCTAACATTGTTCATTTTCAAAGGAACTAGCACTTTAAAATATACATTACACAGAATATCAAAAATCGATGTCTATGACATGTTAAAATTTCACATCGAAATTCAATCTGTTTGTACCGCCAGAATGACGAATTGACGACCTATTCTGATCGTATCATACCAAGATATCACGAAGCAAATAGTAATATTTTCACTGTGCTCATTTAAATATGCAACATATTAAAATTTCATTCTTAAATTCGATGATGCCATAGTACAACTAAAATTAAGAATTGGCACCCCGTTTTTCACATATCTTATAGAGATATCACGAAACAGACTGAAGCATATGTATTATACAAATCTGTAATTTTAATCATTAACAGTTTATGCTCAAAATTGAAAACAAAATAGTACCACCAAAATAATGAGTTGGCAACCAGTTATGCTTGTATAGTACTCAGATACCACGAACAGACTGAAATACTTAAATCGTATTAATCGAAAGAGACATATTAAAATTTTATTTCGAAACTCGATGCCCAGAAAGTACCGCCAAAATAAGAATTGGTGCCTTATTCTGCTCATATCGTTCAAAGATATTACGCGGCAGACTGCAATATTTGTAATGTACTATTCGAGATATGAACTTATTAAAATTACAAAAGCTTCGAAAAATTACAAAAACTTCGAATTTTTTCTACAAAAAATTCGAAAATCGATGACGAGGTACTACCGCGAAAAAGAAGAATTGGCGCCGCGTTCTGCTCATATCTAATAACAAAATCCCAAGACAAACTGAAATATTTGCATTGTACTAGTCGAGATATGCAACATATTAAAATTTTATCTTGAAACTCGATGACATGATAGTACCGCTACTACTAATACCATACCAAAACATGCATCGACAGATCAGTCATTTATGTTCTGTTAATAATCTTGTCCTACATCATAATTTCATTTTGAAACAAAATGACGTAATTTTTTCTCTGCCCGCCGCCTAGTCTACGATGGTTAAACACAAAATTTGAAATGCCAGCTACTGGATAATTTGGTACTTTTAACTTTACTTTTCTTAAGAAACAAGAATGAAAAATCATGCATCAAGAATAGATTACAAAAGCACTTTCCATGACTTGCAGAATTCTTTAACGAAATTTAGCTGCTTAATACTGTAAAAAAGTAAACATTTTAGAAAAGGCATAACACTTTTGAAAACCGGATTACGGTCCCTAATCGGAAAAGTAGTTCAATTCTTTTGTGCAGCCCTGTATTTAATCTAAATATTTGTATATTATTCTATACATAGTATGATAAAACTTAGTATAGTAAGAAAATGCATAACAGATGGAAAATTCACCTTCAGCAATTTCTACCACTATACGGAAACATACTTGAATTATTTTGTACAGCCCTGTATATTACCAACAGATTTTTATACGCCGCACATATTAAGCTAAAATTTAATTAAGGCAAATGTGGTTAAAACTACTGAAATCATACTTCCAAACATTATTATCCCTGGGAGGTCATGTATTCAGTTCTTTGTGTGGCCTGTATATAATTTTATTTATATTATACAAACATCTCTTAGTATACTAAATATAGTTCAGCTTGAAAGAGCATAACTCAATTAAAGGTATCTTTTAAGCCATTCACACTGATAATCCGCAAACCTTACAAACACTTTTGTGTGACCTTGTATATGATCTATATCAGCTCTACACACCGCATACTAAGTAAAGATTTAATTAAACTTAAAAACGCATGCCAAAAACGAAATCACACTGTAAGCAATTATCGCTAATAGAAAGATACTGTACTGTATCCGAATTTTTTGTATGTCTCTGTAAATGAACGATAAATGCTATGCATATCATGTTGTACAACAAGTATATTGTAGTAAGTCTCAGTAATGTAGTATATCAATTATATTATATTTGATATAGTGTAACAGAACTATAATGCGCTGCAAACCGTTTTTCCCCTGATACTATTATACAAAAGGATTCTTTTGCGGGGCCTTATAAATGAATAATAAGTACTTTGGACCCCATATTGTCCAGAATGCATAATTTAGTACACTTCATTAATGTATATCATTTTCATTCTTTTTTAAATAACCAACATCATTAAAATAAACTTGAAGCAATTTTTTCGCATTGAGCGTAATGCATTGGAATACTTTTGAGTGTCCCTGTAGATGAACTGTAAATTCTAAACACTTCATTTTCAATAGCGAGCGTGCTATTGTTAACGTCAATAACATACAAAAAATTCAGGGAAATTTGAGTATATTTACAAGGGTAAAAGCCTTGGCAGACTGGAGACAATCCAAATTCACAAACGCTTTTAAATTATGTTGGAAAGTGTTAAAAACTATTATAATATTTTAAATTATTGCTAAAACATTATAAGAAAAGTATAAATTAACACACTTTATTGTTAAAATGTTGTTCTGTTCATAAAAATTACACTTAAATTATATTTAAGTTATTTACAATAACAAAGCATTTAAGTGGCCGTCAACTGGTCCAGCGATGGCCGAACACTAGAATTGAGTGGCCAACTACAAGCGACTTTGCTACTTTAAAGTTTAACTTTTTATAAATAAAAACTATAATATTTAAAAAAAAAACAATTGCTGAAACAGTAAAAGAAATGTATACATTAACATGTGTCACTGTTAAAAATGTTGTATTGCTTTTTAAAATTCCGCTTTGAGCTATAAACTAAAAGAAAGCGCTTAAGTGGCCGACTATTGGTGCTTTTACCCTATGGGGCATTCCACGTCAAATCAGGCAGTAAAATATCAATATGTAACCCACCATCACAGATTTTAATGAAACTGTGTGTGTTTGTTCTTACTATTAAGATATGATCACCAGTAATTTTTTTTGCTCCTTGGTGAAATAGTTTCTGAGAAAAAAATTGTCAAAATTTTGAAAAACTGCCGTCAGTTGGCATTCTTGATAGCTCGGTTTTCAAATGTAGCATGTCATATATATAATCATATTTCAATATCTACTCTACAAATCATCTTCAAATAATTTATGCACAATATTTAGGGTATGCAGCTTATGTAAAAAATATATTGTTACGCTTATAACATTTTAAGTGTGTCTAAAAAAATATTTAAACTTTGAAGTCGTGAATTTTTTATGAAAAATAATGCATTAACAGAAAAAGCATTATCAACAAAAGGCGGTATTTTTATTAAATTTATTTTTTATGGGAGATATACTTAAAGGTGTCCTTTACCTGATTCTGAAATAAAAATAGTGGGATTTTGGGTGTTTTTGGTAGTATTTCCTATTTAAAAATATTTTGAGGTGCATTTCATATCAAATCAAGCAGAGTCATTCCATGTCAGTTCCCCTAAGCCATTTAATCACTGTCACAAATTTCAATGAAATTGAGTTTGTTTATAGCTTATTTTAAGACGTAATCACCTTTAATTTTCTTGATCCTAAGTAAAATATTTTTTAAGATAAAAAATATCAAAATTTTGAAAAATTGTTTTATTTTTTTTAAATGACAGTTCGATATTCAAAGACTACATAAAAAAAAAAAAAAAAAAAAAAAAAAAAAAAGGCATTTCAATATAAAATTACTAAATAGGTTTCAAATAATGTATATGTGACAAATAATGTAGGCCGATTATTATTTTCTTGTTTTTTATCATGTTTAAACACTAAGAGTGTCTTTTATCTTATGAATTTTTAAAATCAAGAATTTTGTCAAAAATAATGTGTTAATCAAAAATTTATTATTAACCGAAGGCAGGGTGTTATTGCTTTTATTTAATTGTACGTAAAAATATCTTTTAAATGGTTATAAAATAAAAATAGTGAACATATGAGAAGAAATTATCAAAATTTTGGAAAAATGCCACGAGTTGCCATTAATGATTGTTCAATTTTCAAAGGCCTCATTTTATATATAAAATCATATTTCAATAACTAATAAAGAAATCTTCTTCGAATAATTTAAGCAAGGTAAATAAAGTATGTAGATTATGAAAAAAATATTGCTGTAATGTTAAAAAATATTTAAATGTGTCTAAAAAATTGTATAATCTTTGAAATCAAAAATATTTTACAAAAAATAATGAAATTATTAAAAAATCTTTATCAATCAGAGGCGGAGTTTCTATGACTAATTTTTTAATTTTAAGTTGTACATAATACTACATTATAACTGGATCTGAAATAAAAATAGTGGGATTTTGGTTGGTTTTAGTAGTATTTAAATCATATTTAAAATTATCAATATTTTCAAATGTAAAACCTATCCAATGTATCATCCCTGGAAATATTTTTATTTATACATTTATTTTATTTTTCAAATTATCTTTTATGTTCGTTTCTTAAGGAAAAAAATAAACAATATTGTTTTTTAGTAAAACTTCTAGGGCGAAGAGCAATTATCCCTTTCCAAAAAAGAGAAAAATCACTAGCTCCTCACCGCCCAATAGAAATTTTCAAAATGACAGTCCTAATCTTTAAACTCGTATTTGGCTGTTAATATTGAAAATTTAGCATTGAGCTGCTAATATTGAAAAAAAAATCAAATTCCACTCTGTTGAAGAAAATTTTGACGTATTGTGCTTTAAATATATGCAAAAAATGCATAATCCATTATATTTATATCTTTCAAATAACTATATCTAAAAAAATATTTAAAACTTAATGAGTTGCACTTTTGTAACTTTATTCCGTTTCTAATGATATGTACCGTAATTTCGGGTGTATAGCCCGCAGATCAAACAATTCAGTTTGGACCCAGAAATTTTATTCAGTATTTGAAGACCAATATTTACTGTGATCTAAAAAGGTACATTTTATTTTTAAAAATTTCTGTATCGAAACATGATTGTATGATCCGCGGGCTATACACCGGAAATTACTGTAATTCGATTTATTTCATCACAGTATTGCTGAAAGATGGATTTTCAACATATATATGTGTGTATATATATCCCTGTTCTCAAACAAATTATTTAAAAATTATTCATTTATGTTTAATAAAGCATATATATATTGTTTATACACTTACAGAAAATACATATAGCAAATTTTATGATATTATGTCAATAATGTCTAAAAGTAAAGAACTTATCTAATAGTATGTAACGAAAAATTTAACATCTGGTGAAATGACAACAAAATTTTATAATTGTTTTACTTAATTTGGATGAATGAAAAAAGCTTACATGTTTATATTTTATTGAAGTACAGGTGAAAATGTCACAAAGACATACCTCAACAACCACTGAGTATGTCACATTCACACTACAGATGATTTTTTTTTCTTTTGATCTTTCGGGTTTGATTTCAGATGGTAATGAATTAATTAGTTTTGTTAGAAGTGTCATTGCAGTCAGCATATTAGGCTCCCTATTTTTTTTTATATAATTTGTTTTGATTGACTCGATGAACAACAATATTTAAAGGGACCATTTCATGACTTTTCAATTAAAAGCTGATTTATAAATTCATCATGTTGTTTAGTTATTATTATCGTCTTAAGATAATAAGTTGATATTAAAATTTTTAAATGCAGTTTATTTATTATTTGAACAGTTGAAAGTATTTTTCCATAAGAGTGCGGGCTGTTGATTTTAAGTCGGCTGTTGAGCAATGTAGTGTTGGTAAAGGAACTGGTACTATTTAATTTAATTTTTATTGCTGTAAATAATATTTGTTATTTTATTATTGTATGTATTATATTTAAGCAAGAGTAGAAATACACGATATCGTAGTCGTTTTTGTACATCTTAGCATGAAAAGCTTCAATATTTATCATTAAACATTCACATTTTATGAAAATTTTGTTAAAATTGCTCATATTTTCACTATTTTTATTTTATAACTATTGAAAAGATATTTTTACGTACAATTAAAAAAAGTAATAACAGCCTGCCTTCGGTTAATAATAAATTTTTGATTAACACATTATTTTTCACAAAATTCTTGATTTTAAGAGTTCACAAGATTAAACACACTCTTAGCATTTAAACATGACAAACAACAATAAATAATAATCTGCCTACATTATTTGTCACATATACATTATTTGAAACTTATTTAGTGATTTTATATTGAAATGACTTTTTTTTTATGCAGTCTTTGAATATAGATCTGCCATTAAAAACATTTTTAAAAAAATTTCAAAATTTAGATATTTTTTTTATCTTAAAAAATATTTTACTTGTAATCACCTTTAATTTCCTTGATCCTGTCTTAAAATGAGCTATAAACATACCCACTTTCATTGAAATTTGTGACAGTGAATTAAATATCTTAGGCGAACTGACATGGAATGACTCTGCTTGATTTGATTTGAAATACGCCTCAAAATATTTTTAAATATGAAATACTACTAAAAACACCCAAAATCCCACTACTTTTATTTCAGAATCAGGTAAAGGACACCTTTAAGTATATCCCCCACAAAAAATAAATTTAATAAAAATACCGCCTTTTGTTAATAATGCTATTTTAGGTAATGCATTATTTTTCATAAAAAAATCACGACTTCACAGATTAAACATTTTTTTAGACACACTTAAAATGTTATATAAGCGTAACAGTATTTTTTTCATAAAATACGTACCCTATATATTATGCATAAATTATTTGAAGATGATTTGTGGAATAGATATTGAAATATGATCATATTTATGTCATGCTACATTTGAAAATCGAGCAGTCAAGAATGCCAACTGATGGCAGTTTTCAAAATTTTGACAATTTTTTTCTCAGAAACTATTTGACCAAGGAGTAAAAAAAAAATACTGGGAATCATATCTTAATAAAAGGAACAAACACACGCAGTTTCATCAAAATCTGTGATGGTGGGTTACATGCCTGCCTGAACTGACATGGAATGACCCCTATATAACGTATTAATTTAGGGGGGAGTGTGTGTGTGTGGGGGGGGGGAGTCTGGAACTTGACATCGGAAGATATCTATAGGGGGAGGGGTTGTCATTTGATATCGTTATCATTTTCGATCAAACCAAAATTTACTTTTTTGGTATCTTTTTCTATACATCTGTTATCTTAATTTTTTTAATACTTTTCTTCTTTTTACAAAAATACAAAGTTATTATTAAAACCATTGAATGATTATAAAACATTTAATTCCAAAATATGGAATAACCAAACGTTCGCCATTGATATTCTGCTGCCATATGCGTTTATAATTCGTTGTTAAAGAAACCAGATTCGAAATGATACTTCTTATTTTTGCTAGAAGAAGATGGGGGGAAATGTTGTCCACCTGTTTTGTTTACAAGAAGTTGTGTTTAGCGCCGTACAAGGTCGAAGTGCAAGAAGGCAATATTACTGTTCAATGCATTATGTAACAAAGAACTATTAGTAAAAACTTTTAAATAATAAGTATTTCTTTAAAATGTTAATTGATACAAAGTTATTTCTAATATAACAGGGATTTTTTATGAATTTCTTCTTTTTATTTAAATCAGTAAAATATGCGAATAAAAAATGTACAACCGTATATGTATATCATTGCAAACGTATAAAAAGAAAAAAAAATATTGTACAAATGAAAAGAATTTTCAGACACTAATAACAATATTATAAGGGTGTGGGGGTGTGGGGGGGGGGCGATTCGAGGAATGATAACGTATGATATCGGATGGTTGGTCTGAAATTGCCAGAAAGTTGATAACCTTATGTATTTACAGCCTCTATTCAGCTGCACCTGCAGTATCGACTAGACCATCGACTTTATATTACTACGCAAGAAGAATGCGCAGTACGCCAAAATAACAGAAAGTTTACAAACACGAAACAAACCTATAACGAAGTGGTATGAATGAAAACATTCTCTTATTTTGGCGTATTGCGCATCCTGCCCGAGTGGAGATGTCATGAATAGATCAATGCATTGATAGTAGCGTATTTCTGCAAATGCAAATAGAGAAAGTTGCAAATATTTTAGCAAGTTGTTAGCATTATTTTCTTATAACTCAAAAAGCGCATCTTTGATTTTAACGAAAATTTTTTTATTAAAAGTACATACTTATTTGAGCATTATTCTGTCATTTTTTGGTTGGTGTAAATATAAAATTACTACATTAATAATTTTTTTTTAAATATTTTTGTTCATTTTTCTATGTTAAAATTTGTGTAAAAATGTGAATGAAATATATAATATGAACTTCTTGTATAATGTGAAAAATGTATAATGTGAACTAATATATTCTTCAATAATTGGCGTTGGTTTCATATTTTTAACTTTTATACTTTTTGAGAAAAATTAATTTGAATAATTGTAACGCCTGCGCATACTTCCCCCATTATCTCAAGGACAGTTCAAGGTCAGGGGCTAAAAATACTCTATATTGTATTCTCATGGTGAGCCTTATTATCACACATGTCATTTCAAACATCGGCCGTGGGGGCCATTTCGGTATGCTTATCCAGCTAGACCCTTTGAACTGAAAATTTCGTCTTATTTAAGCGCCGTAATTAGGCAAAATTTCTCTAAGATTAAATTCTCTAAATCTTAAATAGATAATAGATTTTGTTGTTGATTGGAAAAGAGGATCTTGTTTTTCGATGAAGTTTAAAAGATTATATTAGATTATTAAGTATGAAACGTCCGATTACATAAGGTCCAGATTAACAACGGGGCACACTTCAACCAGTAAATTTTAATAGAATTTTTCGTTTTATGTCAGCTCCATGACATAGCATTCATGAAAAATTACTGTCACTAATAAGGCAAAATTTTCTTTTCTTTTCTTTTCCTTTCTTTTTTTTACTGGCGGATGTTTGCCCAGTTTGTGAATTTTGGCATGAGCTCGTAAAAAGTTTCGTCATCCCTGTCTTATGTCGAATATGGCGATATTTGAAATGCTTTTTATTATAAATTTCGGTGGTACACAAAATTTTGAATGCGGTTTTGATTAAAATATTACAAAATAACTAAGTTTTAATATCAATAAATGAAACGATTTTCGATTTTTGAGATATTAAAGGTATACTGTGTTCTGCTAAATAAATGTAATTTTTCTTTTGATAAAAAGCTGGAACACATCTTAATAGTTACGAATGTTTGTTTGTTTTTCACCTAATAGTTTTAGAAATGTTTGTTAAAATAGAAAATCAATGATATATTTAAATTAGAGAAACCAAATTATAAGCAATTTTACTCAGTAATTGTTGAAAGTATCTTTAATTCTTAATTTTTGCTTCAAAATCAACAAATAAGTTGAAGTTTCTAATTAACCCATAAGTGCATGAATTATTCTATTAGAATTGTGCTTTTTATTTTTATATTAAGGATTAGACTTCTGAAATTTTAAGATAGATTTTTAACTTTATTAGTAACACATTTTTTGTAATTTTTGCAGGATTAATTTTTCTATATAAATATAGTGGTTGCTAAGAGCTTTATTTATTGAAAGTTAAATAAAAAGTGATGCACATATACATCACTGTGCATTTAAGGTTTAATATAGAGTAAATTATTAGTATATATTTGTAACGATTCAAAGCACGAAAAACTTTTCTGACTTAATGTACACAACCTTGGATGTATCAAGTTATGCGCAATGTCTTAATGTATTTAGATATAAAAAAAAAATAAATTACAGTTTTTGATAATAAATAGGAAGTCCTAGCGTTAATATCCATCAGTCTACTACAACTTGATCTCTGTTCAAATTATTTCTGGAGTTTTGAATAGCATGGGACTTTTCATTGAAAATTTTGTAGCAAAATATTTTTGATTGAATTTCAAATGTGCACTGCGAATTTAGCGGAGTCTTCTATCAATACTTAGAGTTATAATCCAAAACCATCATCATACCCCTGTCAATGGCTACTATTTTTCTTTAGTTCTTTTAGGTAGATTTCGTAAGAAATACTACCTATTGCAATCTCCTCTATGTTGGAATTTCTGAAAAATGTTTGCACATCTACGCCTATCATGATCCCTAGAACCCCAAACCACCCCTAGTTCAAAACTTTATCTATCTGTCTATCTATCCTATCTATCTATCTATCTATCTATATCATGTTTTTTATGAACATGCTAACATCTATAATTCTGCACAAATCTCTTCCAAACTTATACATAAAATCAAGGGGTATAAAATCTCGGTCAAGTTCGTTAATGGACAAAATCGGACCAAGGGGGTGGAAATAGGGTGGGGTTTTGTGAAAACCGAGAAAACTCTATAACTTTATTAAGGGGTCTCAGGACTCTTAAAATTGGAAAAAAGGAAAAAAAAAGACCATTTTCAACATTTAATATCTTAAAATGTATTTGATATTAAGACACAATTTTAAATGGGAATGAAAGATACAAGTATGTTCTTTCATTTCAAATATTTGAAAAATTGCAAGGTGCAGAATTAGCATTTACAGGGGACTTCAAACTGTCAGACGTTTGACGAGCAGAAAATGGGCATAACAGCTTATGCGCACGATTACAAAATAAATTTTGCAACTAAAATGAAAATTTTGGTGCCTACTTATACCTCAGATTATAATAATTACACTGAACCTAAATAAATTTGTATTTAAAGCATTTTTATATTTTTAATACAAAGTTGTATTTAGCTAATGCAAAATTTAGAAAATTTCAACAATATAAACTCCTAAAAAAATATTTTCTTTTTACAATAAAAAGGGAATTTTAGGTTCAGTTTATACAGACTAACATTAAACATACGTTTTGAAAATTTCATGAAAAAATATTCAGAAGTTTTTGAGATATCGTGCGCGTTATGCCCAAAAACGTCATTTGGAGAAAAATCACTTCAAAGTTTTTGAAACACCGCTTCAGCTATTGAGCGAGTATAATTCTAAATGCCATAACTTCTGTTCTAATGGGAATTTCAAGATAAGAATTATATCAAAATGCTCAGAAAATACAGAAGTTTAACATCTAAAAAAATTAAAATTTCGAAAATTTTAGAGCTTTATGAGTCCTGAGACCCCTTAACACATGCACCATAAAATATCATAAATAAAGACACAACCTTGCTTAATGGTGTACAAAACACGAACTTTAATAAGTTAAAAGTTAAATTTTACGTTTCAAGCTGTTTCTACAGCCGTCTTCAGGAAAAATATAATGGTTAAATGGCTAAAAGCTCAGAGATCAAGGCTTCCTGTGCGAGACATAATTTGTCAAACACTGACTAAATATATGAAAACAAAAATTAAGTGGTGCCATCCAATGAAAATAAATACTAATTCCAAATAAATCAAAATCTCGATTGAAGAAATCACGAGTGTCGCCATTTACGCATGAGGACCAGAACCACATTCAACAAAGTTTTCATTCAAGTTTTTGGCAACATGATTCAAGTTTAAATTGAAATCTTGCAATTAGATACAGAATTATGACTTTATGATATTATGCCAGATTTTTGGAGTATTGTAGGATAAATTGTCGTTACAAGGTTTATTCTCACGTGCAATGATTTCAACTGATTCTCTAATTTTACTCTCAAAAGGGTTATTGCACGGAAATATATTTTTTTCCTCATCAAAATTAATATAACAGACTTCATTAGCTAAGTAGAACCTAGAAAGAGCTGTATTCTGTTTACGTTGTTTAATGTCCCTGCGATGCTTCATAATCCTTACAGAAAACTTACGTTTTTTGCTACCGATGTAGACTTTTTCAACATTATTAAATAAAGTGATAGGGATTTCATATATACCAGATTTTTGATCCATTGGGATCGATCTTATCACTGACGATGTCAATGAGGTAAGGAGGTGGAATAGTGACCAAATTTATATTATATTTCTGTATTATCTTTTTTAGCTTTTCGAATACAGTGGGAATTTAGTGAAATTTTCTATAAACCACAAGTTCATTATTATCCTCTCGTTGGCCCGAAAGAGGAGGAGCGTTGTACTTCTGAATTATCTATATATTTTGCTGAAAACCATGATCAAATGCTATTTTCTGTAGAAACTCGATTTCTTCATTTAATTGGTCATCTGAGCAAATTATAAGCATTAAAAGAGCCTTTATGATTTGCTCAGAAAATTTATAACTTCGTCAATTCACAAGATATCCAATCTGCTTAAATTTATTATACAACTTCTCAATAATACATACAACTTTCACACTGACAAATTTGTTATAGGACCAACTCTTACAGCAAAAGCAAATTAAACAAAAATAGGGGTTGATGACAAAGGTATCGTGTTAAGGTTGTACTCAAATCCAAACGGCTTATTTTCCGACTCATTTTTAAATTCACCTTTGCTCTAAACGCATCCAATTGGCAGGTTCTCTTATTGAGAAACTATATAATGTGCTGTATTGATCGATTTTTTGATAAAGGCAGAATATATTTCAAAAAATGCTGTCAAAGTGGGCATTTTAAACCGAATTTCCCGAAGCAATAGTGTTGGAAACGAAAAAAATGGTCATACTGAGAAACGACCGTAATGGTCGACTTTTGATACAGGCAGAATATATTTTGAAAATGATTTCAAACTGGGCATTTTGAACCGAATTTATCGAAGTGATTGTGTTGGAAATGAAAAATACGTATTGTCCTACTGAGAAAATAATTGTTTGTAAATCAAGTTCTAATTAGTTGAACGTTTCATTTCAGCAAGTTTCATTTTTTTACCTTTAAAAAAAAAAGAATCTGAATTTGTGTTAGAAAATTTCGAATTGTTGAGAGTGGAAAAATATTTCTTTTAATACCGCCTTATATGATTCTGATAAAACTAGCTCTTACAGAAAAATGAAATTAAAAATCCGTCAAAAGCGGCCAGATAAAATTTTCAAACTGGGTTTTATCTCTAATCTTGATTTACTTTTTGTTGGTGAATGCAATTCCCTCCCCCTCCCCCTTTTTTATGCATTGTCACCAGTGTTGGGTACGCTCACAAAATAAACGAACTGATTCAAACTCAAACTCAGTTTCTCAAAAATGTTTAAAATTTGTATCATTTACATTGATCTAATTCTGAAGGGAAGACAGATAACTGTCTGCTTTTTTTTAAGATGTTTCGTGCTAGTAATAATGCATATAAATACACGGTCAAGTGAGAGTATTACTTGCGTATAGAGGGTTCCGCAAAATAAATATATTAATTAGTAACTGTATTATTACAAAAAAAATCGTTGCTAAAAGGATAATAAGATTTTGTAAAAAACTATGCGACATAATTTCGGGTTTAGCTGTATATACTAGAAAAATATAAATGGATATACCATGAAAGTTCAGAGAGATATGAAGCCTAAATAGTATCAAATATTGCTATTCTATATAACTCTTTTTTTAATCTTATCCCAATCTATTTATGATCTTAATTCGGTGCTGACAATAAAAGTAGTGCATATTTAAACTTCATTTGGCATTTCATAAACCCAAATTCAACGTAGTAATAAGCTTTTCTTTTTGCAGTACACGTAAAACAAAACCCTTGTTCACAATTTAAACTTGACATTGTGCTTACACTGGTGGAAATTTATTTTCGAAAGTGCGGTTTTTTAACAAAAGCTTCTATAATATTCATTACAAAAGAATGAAATTTCATGGGATATACATAGTATGTATAACAAATGAGTTACAAAAATAAAATTTCATTATATATTCATTTCAAATATTATTAAACATAAACAAAAAGTAAAAAATTATATTTTCGTAATATGCAACCATGGAACTTGATTTATGAAATATCACATTTCCGAAGTAATATGACAAAGATTTGCCTAAAACAAGGTAACTTGACATACACAGTAGACATAAAAAGCGTTATATATTGGGAGCAATACGTTTCAGTCCTACTTTTCACAATGGATAAACAAAAGATGTTGTCTGAGGAAGAAAGAGCTAAAATCAATGCATATTTAGAATGCTGAAAGTTTGTTCTTGAAATTAATAAATTAATTAAAATATCAGTTTGTGTGATACATAACTATAGAAAAGATCCAGCAAATGATAGCAAAAATTTTAACAAAAAACGTAATCCACATTTAAGTAAGAGAGAGGAAAAGGGGATTCTTCAACTTGCATCGAAAGTCACCATATAAATTATATTTTTTTCTTTTTTTTTTAATTTTCTGTCTTTAGATATCTTCAGTTTCCAATATTTTATTTACTTTCTTTTCAAAATAAAGTCATGTTGGTGATATTAATATAACTGGAAGGGAAAAATACATAGAAGAAGATCTTTTTGTTCAGATGGTAGGTAAAAACAGTGTCAATTAAAAAATATGATAGGAACTAGTATAACATATAAAGCGTAATATTCTACATAATAAGTAAAAGTAACTTACATACTATCTGGAGATAAAAGACCTACTTTTATATCAGTTGTCACTTTATAAATACCGTTTTTTTTTCATGTTTGAGTTTGAGATCCAGGTTATGACATATAACATTGATAAAATAATTATATTACTGAGCATGATTTTATTTGCGAAAGTTACCAGAAAAATATAATAAGAAAAAAAATAGGAATAAATTAAATGTGCAAACTGCTTTATCTATTGATGGTTTTTCAGCGAGATATTTTATTCGACGTGAGAAATGTTTGCTTGCTTAAGCATTTCTCTGTTGAAATGTTATTTAGTTGTTGTCGAAGAGTTTAATGGACTCTATGTATGAAACATATTGTCACATTTCGTGCTACGCCTAGTGATGGGAAGAATGAATGATTTTACTATTCGTATAAATTCTTCGGGCATGCGCAAAAGCATAGCTGCCAAGATTTTATTATCATCATTATTATTATTCAATTACCAGAAATTTTGGATCGAAAAAAAATCTTATTTTAATTAGAATTAATTTAAGAAACCTATAAAACTATAAATATTCTTTTTATCTTCAAACTTTCTGAAGATAATTGATTAAACAAATTACGAAGGTTGACAACCGTTATTTTATTTCTTTTCTTTTTACTAAATTTCTGGCGGTATTTAATTAAAAATATATACAAATGTTGGAAACTATGATTTTGCGCATTCCCGAATGAGTCATTCGATAGAAAAATCATTCATTCTGCCCATCACTCGCTACACCTGTACTCCGTCCATCGCCACTATGATAATGCATTTATTTATAATAATAATAGAAATATAGAAAATTAAGCAATACAGGACGTCCCGAAAAGAATGCTAGTGAAATTTTGAAGAATGTATAAAGCAATTCATAAAATTTATTTGTTCTAATCAACAATAGGTGTTCAAATTGACCTCCTCCAACTTTTAGACACACATGTGCATATTCAAGAAGACTCGTTTTAGTATGTCAGGTTGCTGTATGATAATTATCCAATCGCTGCATTATTCTATTTATTATTGAATAAGGTAGCGCATGCTGTTTATTCGATGGCTCACGAAGCAAATATTTCATACTTCTTTGAACGAGTCGGACTAGAGTAGAAGAATAAAGGGCTGTGGACGAAGATGGGACGCTCGTCGCGGCGGTTGACCCACCCGCCCTCCCCCAACCGCCGACCGAGACTAATAATGGGCTCGGAGCAGCTAGGAGTCGTTCGGTAGCTTCAAAAGTATATTTCGATAATGTAACTGCACTCTTCCGGGAAAATGTTCGTGTACACACGCATGCGTGTTTCTCCACATTTTCTGAACCCCGTTCGTTACGCCAAATTAGCCGCTAACATAAACTGGAATGTCCACCTGGTGGTTTTCAAAAGTCTCTTGCATTTTTCTTACTCGCGTATGGATTGTTCAAATCCCCGCTGTAATATAGGTCGACAAATCACTTATTTTAATGGATAAAATTATATATTAAAGTGATATTCTAACCCTTTCTATTCTTTTTGCTGTCACTAATGTAGCGTCGACTGTGTTAAAGAAGAATAATGTATCCATAGATTGAAGTGATTACTTTAAAAATATTTTAAAATATTCATACTTTCAAATATGTTGCGTACCGTATATACATGCGTATAATGCGACACCGAGATTTCGAGAAATAATTATGTTGAATACCAGTATTTTCGACTTGTTATCTTTGCTTTATTTAATATGAAAAAAATTTTGCAAATTCGGCAGTTAGATAAGACGAAGATAACTTTTTTAAAATCCCAGAATACAGTCTGTTATTCCTCACAAATTCGGGGTCGGCTCATACGCGAGTATATACGGTATTTTGCACACGAAAAACATATTCTAAAAGTTTTGCTGCATTTGCTCCGTCAACCATATCGAGAGCTTAAAATGTAAACATTCTGTCATTTATAGTCTCAAAAAAGCTTTTTTCTTGTCAAGTTCGATTAGTTCACGTCCCTTCATCAATGGGGATTAGAAGTTGAGGGTAACAATATCCACTTCCTATATTATTTTTCAATGATTATTTGTGACAGAAATTGTGGGGTTTGTTTATTCCCTTTTCCCACCTGTCCATGTAAATAAATGATTTTAAAAAACATAGCTTAGATAGGGATATTATTCTAAAATTAACCCAAATTTACTTCAAGAATTTAAAGTTAAGTATTTTCACTAAAAGGTTACTTCATATGAATAAATAAATGACACGATCTGATTATAAACTACATTATATGACAATATTTCACGATAATGTTTATTTTTCTAAACGTTATAATGCGTAAATTGAGCACCCTCATTAACAAAATAATTTTAATCATAATTTTTGAAAGGAACATAATCAGTAATGGCTGCAAGAAGCTAAATCTTGTTTATAGTGCTTTAAAAACCTGCCAGTTTACAAAGTATATTATACGAAGGAGAGTGAAGACTGTATCAAAAGATTTACACTGTTTCACGCCATTTTGAAGTTTATCTTATTTAAAATTAAAAAAATTAAATAGATATAGCAAGAGCTTATATTAAAAAATTCGTGAAATTCTTTCTTAGTACGTTACCATGATATGCCTTAAAGTTATTTTAATAATAAACGTTTATAATTAATTACAGAGTTTTACTTTTTTGTAACTAGACGATAAATAATGAGGATAAAATTTCTTCTTGTAAAAGTTTGCTTTTATTTTCTAGTTTTATTTAATCGATTGTAGAGATTTTTTTGTAGAGTACTTTCAATGTTTTGTAGAATGTATCATAAATTCTATATTAAAAAAAGAAGACACTCTCACGTCTACTAAACCTTCTGATTTTTGAATATCCCTATTTGCAAACAGAAACGTTCACTTTATTTAATAACAGAAATTCGCGATTTAAAAAGTCAAACATTATTATTAGGATATACTATTTCTCAAAAATCGGAATATTTGACAGCAATGTAGTCTAAGTGTACAAAGGTGACGGAGATTTTGTCGTTAAACTTAGTTTTGAACAAGTTTAACTAAGTACTACTTTAGTTTACAAAGTATATTATACGAAGGAGAGTGAAGACTGTATCAAAAGATTTACACTGTTTCACGCCGTTTTGAAGTTTATCTTATTTAAATTTTAAAAAAATTAAATAGATATAGCAAGAGCTTATATTAAAAAATTCGTGAAATACTTTCTTAGCACGTTACCATGATATTCCTTAAAGTTATTTTAATAATAAACGTTTATAATTAATTACAGATTTTTACTTTTTTGTAACTAGACGATAAATAATGAGGATAAAATTTCTTCTTGTAAAAGTTTGCTTTTATTTTCTAGTTTTACTTAATCGATTGTAGATATTTTCTTGTAGAGTACTTTCAATGTTTTGTAGAATGTATCATAAATTCTATATTAAAAAAAGAAGACACTCTCACGTCTACTAAACCTTCCGATTTTTGAATATCCTATTTGCAAACAGAAACATTCACTTTATTTAATAACAGAAATTCGCGATTAAAAAAGTCGAACATTATTATTAGGATATACTAATTCTCAAAAATCGGAATATTTGACAGCGATGTAGTCTAAGTCTACAAAGGTGACGGAGATTTTGTCGTTAAACTTAGTTTTGAACAAGTTTAACTAAGTACTACTTTAGTTTACAAAGTATATTATACGAAGGAGAGTGAAGACTGTATCAAAAGATTTACACTGTTTCACGCCGTTTTGAAGTTTATCTTATTTAAATTAAAAAAAATTAAATAGATATAGCAAGAGCTTATATTAAAAAATTCGTGAAATACTTTCTTAGCACGTTACCATGATATTCCTTAAAGTTATTTTAATAATAAACGTTTATAATTAATTACAGATTTTTACTTTTTTGTAACTAGACGATAAATAATGAGGATAAAATTTCTTCTTGTAAAAGTTTGCTTTTATTTTCTAGTTTTATTTAATCGATTGTAGAGATTTTTTTGTAGAGTACTTTCAATGTTTTGTAGAATGTATCATAAATTCTATATTAAAAAAAGAAGACACTCTCACGTCTACTAAACCTTCCGATTTTTGAATATCCCTATTTGCAAACAGAAACATTCACTTTATTTAATAACAGAAATTCGCGATTAAAAAAGTCGAACATTATTATTAGGATATACTAATTCTCAAAAATCGGAATATTTGACAGCGATGTAGTCTAAGTGTACAAAGGTGACGGAGATTTTGTCGTTAAACTTAGTTTTGAACAATGCAAAACATAATACTTTCAAAATTTATGATTTAAACTACTGATGTTGAAAACGAGTAAAATTAAAAAAAAGTCGTGGCTAAAAAGTAACCGAATTTAATAAAATTTTCTACACAGATTCCATTCATATTCAAATATAGCATTGCAAAATATCTCGACATACAATGGAGGTTCTGGACAAACTTTAAACGTTTCTGGTTTAAAAAAACTTTTGACATAGAATGGCGTGTGTGCAATCGTTTAAAGTTGTAAGTTTGAAGTTCCGTATCTCGAAATTATTTAACATAAATTAAAACTTTTTGTAATGTTGTAACCTCTGTAAATTTATCTTCATATTTATTTAGTAATAATAGTTTGGTAACGCTATGATTAATCTTAAATTAGCTGTAAAAATTAAAAAATTGTCAATTTTGAGAAAATAAAAAACGTTATGAAAATCAAAGGAATTAAAAAAATCTGTGAAATTGATGCCTGGTGTATTGTTACATATTAAGATCAAATTCTTCAAGTTTTTAAGTTGCCACTTATTTCCTTCATCTTCAAAATAGCTGGGAAACTTGAAAAGAAATTGAAAAATCACAATTTTTCCTCTTATATGTGCTCAAAAAATGAAATAAAGGAAAAGTCAAACTTTAAAAATATTGCATAGGCATAAAGATCAACTAGCCCATGATATGCTTAAAAAAATTTCCAGATTGCCTTTTGATTCCTAATATAAGAAAATTTGGTTCAAAAAGGTAATATTTTGTTCCACTTTTCCACGGGTTTTTTAGAATATTGTGAACGATTTCAAGGAAAATTAATTTAGTGCTGCCATCTACATCCCAATTTTATGTTCAACTGAATAATGTTTTATGCTGTTATTAAAATATTCTTGAAGCAAAAATAAACTGTAAGCAAGTATAAAAATTTCTATATTTAAAATATATACTTTTATCTATATTGTCAAATAATTTAATAAAAGAAAAGTGCTCAGTTAAACTGATGGCAAAGAGCTCACAGGATATTCACACTAATTGTATATTATAATCTTATTTAAAAAATAATAATGCCCCTCAAAAAATAAATGAAGGCGGACTAGCGCCCGTTTTCCCCCTTTATACTTAACCAATGAATCTCCAAATCTAATCAGGGAAGCTCCTTAACATAATAAACCGGTATACCAAAATTGAAGCAAATCAAATAATTCTGCATAAAAAACCATTTCGCTATTTTTGTCCATTGGAAGGATTAGCACAAACAAAGAAAACATAACGGAAAAAATCATAATAAAGCACATAAAAACTACACTGCTGAAACAAATTAGGAGAGCAAGCAAAAAAGTTAAGAGAACAGTTCAAGACAGGCATGTATGGACATAAAATTGATAGTATGCGCGTATCAATGCGCAATACAGAAAAAAGGACGCAAAAAATTAGTAAGGGAGCTTTTATTCTTTGAAAAGATAAAAAGAACATGAAAAGATGGTTTAGGGCAACAATTTAGTTTCATGTAAATGATAAAAAAAAGTATTGTTTAGAAAAGATGAAAGATTTTTAATATGGCGTGTGGTCTCCTCGAACAGATAAGATTGCTGCACACCTGTTTTCCATGGATGCGATGAGGTTATGGATAAGACTTTGGGGAATACTGTTCCACTGCTCAAGAATTGCTATCTCCAAGTCCCGGACAGTAAAAGAAGGCTTCGGTCTCGCAGAAATGCGTCGTCTGAGTATGTCCCAAATATGCTCGATCGGATTTGGGTCAGGAGAGCATGCTGGTAATTTCATACGCTGTATTGTTTTAGCTTCAAGCATGTTTTCCACAAAACGAACTGTATGAAGACTGGCGTTATCATACCTGGAAAAAAAAATCACTAATTGCTGCAACATAAAATACGACATGAGCTCTCAGTATCTCGTCTGTATAACTTCGGATCGTCAAAGTGCCATTCCGAATGATATGCAGGCCCGTACGTCCACCTATGCTGATTCCAGGCAATAGCATCAACCCACCTCGTCTGTAATGTGATCTTTCAAGAACGAATGTGGGATTACTTTGAGTGCCTCTTTCTCTCCATGCCAAAACACATCAGATGTCATATCCAGACTTAATCGGGACTCGTCTGTAAACAGACTCAATGTTCAGTTCCCCACCTTCTTTGGGCCGCACAGTGGCTTGAAGTAAACGCAATACAGACCATTGGCTTACGTGCATAGAGACCACCCTGATGAAGCCTATATCTGACTGTTTGTCTAGACACCCTTCGTCCTGTGGCCAAGAACAACTGTGTTTGCAGCTGAGTAGCATTTCCCGTCCCGTCTCGATGAGCTGTTAACAGGATATATCGGTCATCAGTTTCTGTGTTAGCACATTTTCGACCTTGCACTTGTAAATGACTACCATTCCATGTGTCTTGGAATCGATTTCACAGCCTTTCATGGGCACTTCTTGCGACTCCAACATCGTCCACTACTCTTCGATGTGTTTCCCCAAATTCAACTGTCCTGATAACACGCCAAGCCATGGATTACGGTAAATCACGTTGTGGTGACAATTTCAAGCCACTTCTTCTCAAAACACAAGCTGGGCAATTGAATTTTACAACTGAGGCAGTGAAACAGACGTTTCTGCAAAATCCCGATTTCTGCACTTATCTCCTTTTTCTAGTTTTTGACGTCATAAACTTTAATTTACATGTGAAGTTTTCTTAATCTGTTTCCTACAGCACTTTAAATTGTGGATGCTTTATTTTACATTATTTATCGGCGTAAATATTTGCGTAATTTCGTTAAAATCATGTGCTCCCCTAATTGTTTTGAGCAGTGTAAACAAACTAGAGGGCAACTTCCAAAGTATTGGCCTTGATCACTGCAGGGCTCACAGGAAAACGGGGCCTAAAAGGCCCATTGCCCGATCGTCTAACAACCGTACAGTTCCTCACGACTGTACGGGTCGTCATACTGTTGAAATTCCCGAAGCCTTCCACCGTCAACTACAAAATACGAACAGCCAAAACCTTCAGATCTCGTACATCAAGCATTCCGAACCTTAGAAGCGACTCAGCCGAACATCGCGACCAGATGCTCCGCCAATAAAAGATTACAGGTGTTACCTGTACCTGCGAGGCATCGGTGAGGGACTTGACGGCATCAGTTAAGTATCTTCCCGAATACTTAGCCGTCTTTACAGCATGCGCCCCTCGCAAATCGACGCTGTCCCCCACTA
Source organism: Maratus speciosus (assembly GCA_963932465.1). Taxonomy (NCBI): domain Eukaryota; kingdom Metazoa; phylum Arthropoda; class Arachnida; order Araneae; family Salticidae; genus Maratus; species Maratus speciosus. The sequence continues at coordinate 189,492,554 of OZ010787.1, read as the reverse complement.
TCAGGGCATCAATAATAAACGTGATCTCAGCCTTCTTAGCCACGATATCCCGCTTGAACACACCCGAGTCTAGCCTGTAAATCGACTCGAGTGTTGCTTCGAACCCACGTTGCTCAAGGCCGCGCTGATCATACGACACGATCTTATTGTGTCTCTTGACCCTGGCCCTTTGAGTTCTAAAACACTGTTGCACAATATGGTTCGGGGTCTCCACGGTGGCGCACCCGGCTCTATATCCTCTCTCTAAACACACATGATGAATTAAAAACGGCACCTCAATCACCTTCATTTTTTGTTCCTTACCCTTAGGGAGCATCGAAATGGTAAAGCTCTTTTGAAAGTTAACTTTCAAACCAAGGGCTTGGAAGACTTCATACGCCTGATTTAGTAGCTGCTGGAGGCCCTGCTGTGTCTCTGCAAACAACAACAGGTCGTCAGCGAAGGCAGCCACATTGACCAAGCGACCACCAACGGGAATCCCAATATGTTTGGCCAAGGCCCTTAGAAACGCGTCTATTCCCATATTAAAGAGCAGAGGAGACAAAGGGTAACCCTGTCTGACCCTCCTAGATGGTAAAATGAGATCAGAATACCCATCGGAGACCTGAAGCCTCATACAAGCAAATTTGTAAAGATGCTTAATGAACATGATGATGTGAGGATGAATTTTAAAATGCTTCAGAACTCGAGTGAGCGTCTCATGAGAAATAGAGTCAAAGGCTTTCTGTAGATCGACAGATGCCAAGATCGTTGTATTCTCGAGACATCCGTCCACGGGCTGAAAAACTTTCTGACGAGAATTCAGAACAATGGAAGACTGGATCCTCCGGCTTATGATCTTACACAGGGTCCTTGCAAGACAATTACTAATAGTGATTGGTCTCAATTCCCCAGGATTCGCCGGCACACTTTTTTTTAGGTATGAAAATTGTCCTAGCTGACAACAATTCTCCAGGCAACTTGCCACACCAAAATATAAGGTTTCAAATTTTGGTCAGAAATTCGCAGGGGCAACCTCTTAGCATTCTAGGTGTGACATTGTCCGGACCTGCGGCCGAAGTGTTCCTGGGCAATCACTTCTGCACCTCATACCACGTAATCGGGTCCAACAAGACCCTGTGATCAATGTCGGGACCCTCATACTTGACCGCAGGCGGTATTTGAGGAAATGGTTCGGCAGGAATGGTAAGCAGTGTCTTCCAGAATTCCTCTGCGAAGATTATGGTAACCCTAAATTCTCCCTTGTTATCAGAAAGGGTGCTCTTAATTTGCCTCTAACTTTTATTTCTATACCCACTCTGCACCCTCGCATACTTCCTCCTTCTCCGTTTGCGTCGTGAGGAAACGGCGTTGTTCTTATTAGTCCTAGATCTCGGAGCTATTCAAGATCTATCCTGCAAAGGGTGAAAATTCTACGCAGAAACTCCTTTATTTGGGCAAGCATAGCTTCCCGCGATAGCATATGCACAGAAACGATGATCTCGTCCACCTCAGCGAACGCACCGACAGAATCCGGAAGAGTTCCGAAGTACTCACGCAGTCGGACTTCCACTTCCCCCAGGTCGTATGATTCATCAGAGGCAGCCAGGTGGGCCTCGGAGAAACCGACCGAGGTGTCAGGATGTAGATGCGAGTCCACGGCACCCTCTCGGTCCCTATGCAACTCAGCATCCTGCACCTGACTGCCTGATCAGGAGCCGATAAACCAACTCCTTCACCAGGTGCTTATACGTGGCAAGGTGACGCTTGCCTTTAATGGCCTCAAAGGACCTATCTGGGTGGAGGGCCGCCAGCTCTTGATTGATATGATCGACTCCTTAAATGGTCAGACGTGCCTCGTCTACTGCTAACATACGAGTCTCCTCATCGGTTCACCTCCTAAATTAAGGGGAGGGTATTAGCTCCCCCATTTCCCCCTTTATGCTTAACCAATGAACCTTCAAATCTAATCAGGAAAGCTCCTTATAAGAATGAACCTAGGAAAAAAAAGTGAATTGGATAATTCTGCATGAAAATCCATTAATCTAAATTAAGGGGATGTGACATGCCCCCCTTTCCCTCTTTTATGCTTAACCAATGAACCTCCAAATCTAATGAAGAAAGCGCCATATGAACCCCCAAAACTAATCAGGGAAGCGCCTTATCAGAATGAACGTAGAAGAAATATTTGAAGCAAATCGGATTTTTCTATGAAGAGTTATCGCGTTACGCACATACATACATACGTACGTACGTACATACATACATACAGAACCGGCGGGCACATTAGCTCTCAGGCTTTGATATCCTGTGAGCTAAAAATCATAAGAGCTTTCCTTCACGTTCAAACAACTGATAGAAATATTGCATTTTATCTCAACGTTTTTTAATATTTCTTTTTTCTCATTAAGGAATAAAAAGGCAAAAATGAAAGTTTCGATATTTAAAATATATAATTTTAGCTATAACGTCAAACAATTTAAAAATTGCCAGAGCTTTCCTTCATGTTCAAACGAGTAATAGAAATATTGCATTTTGTCCCTCAAAATTTTCCAAAAATATTTTTTTCTCTCATTACGGAATAAAATACAATTATTAACTTATGCCAATCTGTTACCCATCATTCATTCTTAATTATTTGGTTTTCTTCGAACCTTGGTTTTCCAAGCGTGAATACTGGCTAGGTTCCCTTAGAAAGACCCCCACGGAGGGCAACCCCCTTAGGGCCTATATCCCTCCTGATGATAATTGACCGTCATAAACACAGCCATAAACACAACCATTCTTAATTATAAAAAACTTTTTAATATAGTCTTTTCATTCCTAGGGCTAACAATCAAATTTGAAATTTTAAGCATGTAGACGAAACCTCGATTTTGCATCAACTTTTAATGTAAATTTTAGTGCTTAATCCCTTCAAGGGCGGTGGTTCTTCCTTGGACTACCTAATTTTAATTCCTAAATGGTACATTGGCACCAGATTATTGGAATGAAATTTTTCCCTTTATTAAGTACGTGAACAAAAGCTTTTGCTTACTTTGGAATAAATTTGTTTTTAAATTCTGGTGTCGATCACTCATTTCACAATTTTACGAATAGAAGTACCTTGCCCCTGAAAGGGTTAAATAAACAATCTTGAAATCTATTATTTCACATTTACTCATAAATAGATATCATCTATACGGATCTTCATTAAAATCTGTGACATGTCAGCCATAGCTGATTTGCTCATTTTGTATGGAATGACCCTATACGCTGCTGAAAATTTGCCTATTTTATTTTGAATAATTTATAACTGTACAAAAGATATCTTCTGCTATACAATAAATAATAAATAATCTGTTTTCAGAGTAATTAAAAAATCATTTAATAATAATGAAATCATCAAAGTTGACTTCTTGACACTTATTCTGGAAATTATTTCATAATATCGAAATTAACCCTATAAAGAAGGTGGGTCAGTTATTAAGATACTTCATAATAATTTTCAAAATAAAATTTCGGGTTAAAATTTTATTTATCCCTTAATTACTCTATTCCCTCAATCATATAAATTTGATTTTCTTTACAATTATTCCTTAGTTTCTTGTGTTTTATCATGATATTTTGAATGTCAAATTTAATATTTTTAAGTTAAAAGTGTTATTATTACTTTGTTCTATCTTCAATAGAAGTATTGTAATCGAAATGTTTTTCGACTTCCGGTTTTCGACGGATTTACACGTTTTAGGGGTCAGAGATCCCAAAAAAACATGTTTATAGAAAATGTCTGTCTGTCCGTGTGTACGTGTGTCTGTTGCCATTGTACCATCAAAAAGTGTATGAAGTTATGCATAGAATTGAACCAAATTTTTATTTTAAGTTTTTGACTATGACAAGCAGATCCTCACTGAATGTAGAAAAAAATTGCCGGTAGGGGACGCTGTAACAGCGATTTTTGTGCGATTTTGAATATTGTACCATCCAAAAGTGTATGAGGTTATGCATAGAATTGAATCAAATTTTTATTTTAAGTTTTTGGTTATGGTAAGCAGATCCTCCCTGAATTTAGAAAAAAATCGCCGGTAGGGGTGCTGTAACAGCGATTTTTTTGCGATTTTGAATATTGTGCCATCGAAAAGTGTATGAAGTTATGCATGGAATGGAACAAAATTTTTTGTGTTTGTTTTTGGTCATGGCACGAAGGTCGTCCCTGAATGTGGAAAAATTCCGCCGGAAGGGGGCGCTGTAATTACGATGTCTCTACCATTTTCATTATTGTACCATCGAAAATTGTATGAAGTTATGCATAGAATTGAACCAAATTTTTTGTGTAAGTTTCTGGCTATGGCAATCAAGTCCTCCCTGAATTAAAAAAAAAATCTGCCGGAAGGGGGGGGGGCGTTGTAATAGCGATGTTTGTGCCATTTCGTTTATTGTACCATCGAAAAGTGTATAAAATTATGCATACAATTGAACCAAATTTTTTCGTGCGTTCTTTTGGCTTTGGCCAACAGGAATTTGGAAATATTGCGCGGCAAATGGGCTCTGTGATAGCGATTTTTGTATCTTTTCTTGATTTTTTGTAGCTCTGTTGTCCATTGGCGGCTCTTGCAGAGGCAGGAACTCGCTTTTCGCTAAGCCGGCTATTCGCAAACATCTGATAAAAACAGAATAAGGAAAAACTATTAATTTTAACAAATACCATGATATTGATTAACTCGTTTTTAGTCCGTTTAATTGACTGAAGCAGAAATTTAAGATGAAAATCAAAGTTGGTATAGTATTGAACTAAAAATATTGAAGTGTTAACATGCGTAACTAGTTTTTGAAATATTATGTATAAGTTAGAAGAAAGTTTTAGGATTGGCACATCCAAATAGTTTTTTTTTTCGAATTACAAAAATTTAATCGTTGACTCATTAATACTTATCAAATACTTGCTTAATTGAATATATGATGATGAAAAGAACACTGAAGCTACTTATTGAATTACGGCAGATTTTACTCCCATTTTACGCTGCAATTCTTATAAGATTTTTTTTTTTTTCACACAAAAAAATAAGTCTGTAGAATTTTTTACGAGAGGTTAAAAGATGTTTATTTTGTCACAAGTTTCATTTACATTCTTGCCATGGAAAGCAATTTCTTAACCGTTTTTTATGTCAGTGAAAAATGAAAAAAAAGTACTTCCAAATAGCTTTTGAATCTATAATATGCTTAGTATTCTGCTCGCACTTATATGCGTATGTTCTGGTGAGAGATGAATATTTAACGAACTTATACGCTGAGTGAAAATTATTTTGTCTACATTTCACGCTTTGTTTAGGAGTGAAAAGAGCAGAAAATAGTGATAATGTTAAGTGAATTTTTTTACTTTGTATTTTCACACATGTTTTAAAATAAAATCTTTGCATGAATTTTATGAGTTCTGTGTGAAGCAAATTATTTTTCCCGTTTTTTTTTTTTTTTTTTTTTTTTTATAATTAATTCTTGTTTTTATAAATCTTTAATATTTTTAAGTACGCTTTGCAAAAATAGCTGAAGAACGGGCAAATTTTAAACTAAGATTATTAACATTATCAAATATGTATTTTTTTTTATTTATTTAATCTATACTTACAATACATTTGATTTTTTTTGTAAATTATTTATAACGAATAAATTATAAAAAATTTATTTTAAAATATGGAGCAGAAACCATAAATTGACTATTTTCTCAATCAATAATTTTGTACCGTTTTGGGGCCAGTAATTATGTTATTTCTTTATAAATCTGCGTTTAAGATTTTCACATTTTTCAATATAATCCACATATTTCAACTGTCTTTTATTGTTATTGCTTTTTATAGGAAAATAATTTTATCAAAATCAGACATTTGTTTAGCCAAAAGTGTAATTGGTACACTTATAGGGTTCCGACGTTTTCAGTTGCTTTACCAGTATTTTTCATGAAGAAAAACTCGACTTATATTATCGTACAATTGTAAAAAGCAAGTTTTTCTCGAAGAAAATATTGGTGTTTATCTCACCTAAAGTCAGGGAAATTCCCTGATCTGTAGGAACCCATACAGAGGAAAAATAAAGCAGTCACTGTTTAGACAATTCTGGTCATTGTTAAAATGTTTTTCTTTGTAGGAGTATTTTATAGCGGTATAGTAAAGAACAAAACAATAACTCATGAACGTGAAATTAAGATTGGATATTAAAACAAATAATTGTGTATTAAAACAGGTTTAAATACGCTATATTGCCAAAAATCACCGGACACATTCAATTTTAGATGCTTTATGGAATATCTAGAAGAACACGTGATGATTTATTTTAGAACTTTGGGAGTATAAAGAACATGTTTGACCTCATGTTTTTACACGAAGATTTGATCAAGAGTGAAAATAGGGAACCAACAGTAGATTACATGGCTCATATGCATCAAGGAATTTAGGGGAGTTTAGGTGTTTTAGCACCGGAAATTTATTAAAGTACTGGTTGCTATATCTGAAGATAGATTTTCTTTTTCATTAAATAAGGCAAATATTACTTTACGGAAATTCTGATAAAAGGTGCTTGAAAGTCCTTAAAGCGTACGAACCCGTGATTGAAGAAAAAAATAATATTTCGAATAATACATAATAAAATACCGAAATACACGAAACGATTTGTCGCTGATGCACTTTACTATTTAGATATTGTACAACATTTCTGTTCACTTATGTAAGAATAGCACAAGTATTAATGGAGATATAACGATTTCTTCAAAAAGTTCGGGAAATTTTTGTATATATTTTGTGTTTATAGCATGCCAAATTTAGCGTCAGATTCAGAAAATTTGACAAAAAGAAGTTGAAAAAGCATAGCACAACTAGAATATTAAATATTTTATGAAATATGAGCAGATGTATGAGATAATTTTTAACAGTGCATGCGCGAATATGCGAAATATTTGTTTGATTGAATTGGAAGTAAACTCTATAAAGCAACTGATATAAAATGACCAGTCTAATGTAGTGAAAATTCAGAAAGATATCGGCAATAGTGAGATCTGAAATACGAGTAGATTTAGACATCTATGAAAGTAGATTTGGAAAAAATGCTTCTATTTTTATGATTATTTTTTGTTGGAATAGGCTGGAATTGTGGTTTTCCAAGAACTAGAGCATCAATAAAAAATGAAAATGAAAAATGTTTTAAATTATAAATGGCAATTCGTGGATAATCACTTATCACCCAGCTAACTTTAAAAAGCAACTGAAATTCAGCTCTCGCTATCACCGGTATCTTTCTGAATTTTCACTGTATTGGACTTTTCGTATGAGTTGCTCTACAAAGTTGACTATCAAATCATGAAAGATATCTTTGGTATCGATCGCACATTCCTAGTTAAAAATTATTTTATACAAATGCTCATATTTTCCCCAATATTTAATATAGTATTTATATTCCAATTGTTCTATGTTGTTTCTATTGTACTTTGTCAAGTTTTCCGAAAGTAGTGTTAAATTTGGGTGAAAACCCTCCATGCCATAGACAGAAGCTTCCAAAAATCTCTTGAATTTTTCAAAGAAACCTTTTCATTTCCATAATTATACATGCTACTCTTACATAAATGAACACGGCTGTTATACAAAATCTACATAGACATGTTCTGCAACTGCAGGTCATTTTGAGCATTTTATTTTACATGGAGATCCCAAATATTATTGTTTTCCTTCAATTTGTGGGTTGTTCCCTAAAAGCTCTCGTAATCAAACCTGTTCTGAGAATATGATGTCAGACACTTTCTTTATATTCTTGAAGGTATAGAAGAATTCATCATATTTATCAAATATTTCTCTAGATATTCGACAAAATGTCTAAATTCGTAAGTGTCCAGTGATTTTTGGCTATATAATGTATATTTTTGCGTAAAGCCCTGTTTAAAAATATCGTAACCAGAATGACTTGAAAAAGTTTTTTTCTAACACATATAATGTGCAAAATACGAGATGGCCCATAAAGTATCTTTTCTTCTTCGGAGACGTCTTCATCTAAATGGAAGGAAGGCAAATTTCATATACAGACTTTTAACCTGAGTGTAGGCACATATTTATTTAGAACGCTATTGGTCACATTCGGTCTTTTTGCCGCCGGTACCTGCTGGCCATGTGTAAAGAACCAATTAGCATTCGAATATTACTTCTAAGTGAATCTATAAAATTCTAATTTACTGAAATTGTACTGTTTTCTCATAACTTTAAAGTACTGGGGGAAAATGAAGATATGAACTGACACTAGTGATCCAGAGTTTCCTTGTGTTCCGGTATTTTGAATACCAGTATTTCTGTAGGGAAATCCTCATTCTACTTAATCGTTGAACTCTGCTTTTAAATAAGACGAAGATTTCAATAGAAACATAGCGGTAATCAAATACCTGAACACAATCACCCCTGGTAATCGCGCCGCGAACTTTTCCAGAAGCTTCAAATTTAATTGTAAATATATACCTGAAAAAAATATATTGTAACTTCACAAACTTTGAAAATACATAGTATAATGAAATGAAATATTCATTTTGTATATTTAAGGGGAGATAGGCTTTAAGGAGATAACTGGTATGGGAGGTCAAAAAGCCAAAACGGGATTACTGCCTAGTTAAAGGCAAGAGGAGATGCATTTCGTGCAAAAATTAGTACTAAAACTCACCGACTAGGGAAATTTTGTAGCTGTCGGAACCAAAAACGGGCAAATTTTTACAATGAACGAAAGTAGTTAAATATGAAAAAAATAATGTTCAAAATACGAATCATAATATTAAACAAATTACTGAATGTTCTTAAAAGTATAAATATTACCTATTTGAATTAGTTCCCGCTTGTTTCCAGAAATCGCTAAAGAGCATGGGTCATTATACAGAATTTCGACTAATATGGTTCGCCACACAAGTTTTGTTTTCTCCCCCCCCCCCCCTATTCTTTGTATAGGGAAAGCAATGTAGAAAAAACTTAAAATATATTTACAAAAAGCTTCTATCGTAAAAATCTTTTTAAATAGAAGACATCGAAAACAACGATTTTACAAAGTTCAAAGATTTATAAAATCTTGCATATTTTCTGAAACAATATAGGTAAACAAGAAGAAAAAGATCTTAAATCTCCAGAATTGTTTCTATCAGACCTTGTAACTGCCGTTGATTTTATCTGTTTTTTTTTAGTACTTTAAAATATGCTGAAATATAAGTAAAAACGTCGGTTTATGAAACATTATATTTCATGAGGTCAAGTAGAAAACAGTATGCATTTTTTATGTATTATTACAACCTCAAAACATTTCAAGAAAAGTTTGGCGAATTTCAGTCTTGAAATAGGAGTGATGACATCCAGCCACGAATAAAAAAGACATTTAGAAAGAAGAAACATTTTATTAAATATATTTTCTGGTTTAGTAAAAAAAAAATTTCCGCATGTCACTGTATTTTAACTAATTGTAAACACACCAAATGTATCAATAAAATGTTTGTTGTTCCTGAATGTCCTTTCAGTTCGTGCCTGCTCTCTTTTCTCAAATTTCATAACTCTGCATCTCGTAGACCAAATGTAAAAACAAAAAACGACTTCCATATTGCAAATATTATATAGAGATGTCCTTCCTTGAAAAATCGCTTATGAATATTACTTGCCCCCTTTTGATTTAAAAGCTCTCGAAAATGTTGATTTTTAAAATTTGTAACATTTACATTGATCTAATTCTGAAGGGAAGACAGACAACTGTCTGCTTTTTTTTAAAGATGTTTCGTGCTAGTAATAACGCATATAAATACACGGTCAAATGAGAGTATTACTTGCGTATAGAGGGTTCCGCAAAATAAATATATTAATTAGTAACTGTATTATTACAAAAAAAAATCGTTGCTAAAAGGATAATAAGATTTTGTAAAAAACTATGCGACATAATTTCGGGTTTAGCTGTATATACTAGAAAAATATAAATGGATATACCATGAAAGTTCAGAGAGATATGAAGCCTAAATAGTATCAAATATTGCTATTCTATATAACTCTTTTTAGGTAGCTTTCATTACAAAAAGCTACCTATTGCAGCCGTTCGGAGGAAAGCGATTTCAAAAAATTTTGGTATATTTTCATCGATCATGACCCCCAGACCCCGAAACCACCCTCCGTTCAAAATTGATATATATATATATATATATATATCTGACATTTGTCATACTGTAACTCTCGTATTTATGAACCGATTTGGATGTAATTCGGTGTGTACATAGTACTTACCAATGTCTCGACCGAGTTCGTTGGCCAGCGTCATCCGACATTTTGTTTCAAAATGGCGGCCATTTAAAAATTTTAAAAAAAGTTAAAATTTGAAATGTGGTACCAAAATTTTGAAAATGGAAAAATATTTTTTTCTTGTGTATTTGATCTTTATACAAAGACTCCGGAGCAGTTTTTGTTTCGTCTATATCTTAAAAAATGGCTCAGTTATAGCATTTTGAATTTCTAGCATGGCTGACATTTTGAAACGTCCTGAATTTTATCACGCGATAAAAGGCGTATTTATGAACCGATTTGAATGTAACTTCGTTTATACATAGTACATACCAATGTCTCGACCGAGTTCGTTGGCGAGCTTCATCCGCCATCTTGTTTAAAAATGGCGGCCATTTAAATTTTTAAGAAAAGTTTAAATTTGAAATGTGTACCAAAAAACTGAAAATTGAAAAAATATTTTTTTCTTATGTGTTTGACCTTGATAAAAAGATTCGGGAGCAGTTTTTGTTTCGTCTATATCTTAAAAAATGGCTGAGTTATAGCATTTTGAATTTCTAGCGTGGTTGACATTTTGAAGCGTCCTGATTTTTGTCACGTGATAACAGGCGTATTTATGAACCGATTTGGGTGTACCTTGGCGTGTACATAGTACATACAAATATTTCGACCGAGTTCGTTGGCCAGCTTCATCCGCCATCTAGTTTCAAAATGGCGGCCATTTAAAAAAATTTAAAATGAGATACCAAAAAATTTGAAAATGAAAAAGATTTTTTTTGTATGTGTTTTACCTTAATACAAAGATTCCGGAACAGGTTTTGTTTCGTCTATATCTAAAAAAATGGCTGAGCTATAGCATTTTGAATTTCTATTGTGGCTGACATTTTAAAACGACCTGATTTTTGTCACGCGATAACAGGCGTATTTATGAACCGATTTGGATGTAACTTGGTCTGTCTCTGTACATAGTACATACCAATGTCTCGACCAAGTTCGTTGGCCAGCTTCATTAGCCATCTTGTTTCAAAAGGGTTGCCATTTAAAAAAAAATTTAATTTAAGGTATTAAAAAATTGGAAAATGAAAAAGATTTTTTTTATGTGTTTGGCCTTGATACAAAGATTCTGGAGCAGTTTTTGTTTCTGAAAATTTGATCTTTTTTTATATCTTAAAAAATGGTTGAATTAATAGCACTTTGAATTTCTAGCATGGCTAACACTTTGAAACGATCTTGTATTTGTCACGAGATAACACACGTATTCGCCTATTTCGATGTAAGAAGGCATGTGGATAGTATACATCAATATCTCGACCAAGTTCGCTGGCCAGCTTCATCTGCCATCTTGTTCCAAAATGGCGGCCATCAAATTAAAAAAAATTATATTTAATGTGAGGTGCAAAAAATTTAGAAATTGAAAAAGGTTTCTTTCTTAAGTATTTGACCTTGATTTAAGGATTCAGGAGCATTCTTTGTTTGTCTTTATCTTAAAAAATGGCTCAGATATAGCAGTTTCAATTTCTAATGTGGGTGACATTTTGAAAAATCTGATTTTTTGCCTGCGACAGCACTTAAGTATATCAACCGATTCCGATGTGAGTAAGCATTTGCACAGGAATTAGTAAGGTCTCGACCAAGTTCACTCGTTAGCCTCATCCACCATGTTGTCTTAAAATGGCAGGAACTTCAAGAAATCCCCGAATTTGGCAGCCAAATATAAGTTACCTTAAATAAAAGCAGCTTGGATAAAGCTGACTAATTTTGCGAAATTCTCATTCATAATGATTTTGTATTGATAAAAATTAGTATTGAATCTCCTATATTCGGTTTCCACTAAATTGAGCTTCGTGTGTTTGAATAATATAAGTTGGCTTTTTTAAAATAAGGAATATGAAAGCTACCTCTTCCTCCCGGCACTGGCCTGAAGGACTTTTTTAATCTTATCCTAATCTATTTATGATCTTAATTCGGTGCTGACAATAAAAGTAGTGCATATTTGAACTTCATTTGACATTTCATAAACCCAAATTCAACGTAGTAATAAGCTTTTCTTTTTGCAGTACACGTAAAACAAAACCCTTGTTCACAATTTAAACTTGACATTGTGCTTACACTGGTGGAAATTTATTTTCGAAAGTGCGGTTTTTTAACAAAAACTTCTATAATATTCATTACAAAAGAATGAAATTTCATGGGATATACATAGTATGTATAACAAATGAGTTACAAAATTAAAATTTCATTCATATTATTAAACATAAACAAAAAATAAAAAATTATATTTTCGTAATATGCAACCATGGAACTTGATTTATGAAATATCACATTTCCGAAGTAATATGACAAAGATTTGCCTAAAACAAGGTAACTTGACATACACAGTAGACATAAAAAGCGTTATATATTGGGAGCAATACGTTTTAGTCATACTTTTCACAATGGATAAACGAAAGATGTTGTCTGAGGAAGAAAGAGCTAAAATCAATTCATATTTAGAATGCTGAAAGTTTGTTCTTGAAATTAATAAATTAATTAAAATATCAGTTTGTGTAATACATAACTATAGAAAAGATCCAGCAAATGATAGCAAACATTTTAACAAAAAACGTAATCCACATTTAAGTAAGAGAGAGGAAAGGGGGTTTCTTCAACTTGCATCGAAAGCAGTGTTGGGTACGCTCACAAAATAAACAAACTAATTCAAACTCAAACTCAGTTTCTCAAAAATGAGTCAAGTTCACGTTCAAAATCAAAATTTTTGGAACGAACTCGTTCAACCCAAACTCATCTATGAAAGTGAGCGAAGTTCACTAAAAACTCGTTTTTTTTTTTTTTTAGAATTTTTTTTTTTTGTTTACAAACTTTTGTGTACAAATTTTTTGGTTATTCGATGTAAGGGTCTTCATAGGCCCAGCCCAAATTCCCTTTCTAATACTCGCTCCGAGCGTGGTTTGTGGATTACTTATTTCTAGAGGTTCAGAACGAGATGGGCCGGCACCGGGACTGGATTTATATTCCGACCCAAGCCGGGGCTTGACTGCATTCTTCTTGAGGTCTGAACTAGCAGAAATTTTTAGTCCCCGTTCCAACTCAATTCATTTGAAAATCACTGGACCAGCACTACTCTGGCCTATCTAGTAAAAATATCAATAAAATTTGGACCGGCCCAATTTTTTAAAAATTTAAATGCGCGCATTTTTAAATCGCTATTATTCCACAATTAAAATTCATACATATTTTTTTTTTATTATTCTTTAAGATGGGTAGATGGTAGATGCATTTCTTTGCAATAAAATTAAATTACAGTAAAACCCGAAAAAAAGAACCTGCCTATGACGCAATCCCGTGTTTAACACCGCCCCCCCCCCCCCCAAAAAAAAAAAAATAAAAATAAAATTGATCTATGTAAAATGAGCATAACAGTACTTGTGAAAAGAATGTAATGCATTTTAAACCAATGACGAACTTGCTCATAGGGAAACCAGCCCACCACGGATTTTTCTTCTTTCCTATGCAATTCAAAACATTTTATTGCATAGAATTTTTAAATTTTTCAAATATCCAAACCATAGAATGTGGATTAAGGATATTAATGGTAACAGTGATATTTATATATAATCACATGCATTTGAAAAATAAATACCACAGCTCAGAACAGTTTTTAAATCCTACACTTCATTAATGATACATTTCATTAAGTGTGTTCTCAAATCCAAAAGGGCAACTTTCTGACATAAGTTTTAATTTATTTTTGTTCGAAAATGCATGAAACGAGCTGGTGTTGTTCAGAAACTATGTAATTGAGCTGTTTTTTCCCTTTTTTTTTTTTTTTTTTTTTTTTTTTGCAAATCCAATAGATCTTTCAAAAAATAGTGTCAAAGTGGGCATTTTGAACCGAATTTCCGCGCGAAGGAAGAAAGAGCACTCAAAAGCAGGCGAAAAATGTGTTTGTCACGTGATCAAAATTGCTTATAACTCAATAGATATTTGATTGATAAAAAAATGGAAAAAAAAACAGTTCAATTCCAAATGGCTTCCATGGCCAGGCTTTCCAATTTTATACCTTTCCGTTAAAAAATGAATTTGTAAATGTGTTAAAACATTTTGCGCTTGTTGAGCAGAGCAGTTAAGAACAACCTTAATGAAATCGTACATTTCATAAATGATATTTATTATGTTAATCTTTAAAAAATAAGTTTTGCAAACAAAACACTTTTATTAAATAGAAGAACTTTATCAGATGAAACTAAAGAAATTAATGTTTGTTTTGTACAAATTTTATATTTGAGTAAGTGGATTTCACCTTTCGTTTCAAATTGCTATTTTTCATAACAATTTTTCACGTATAGAGAATGACTATGAAGTAAGATCTTTCATTAATCAATTGTCATCGCGTTATACATTAAAAAATACATGTATAAACTATATTTACATATAGTTTCTTATTCTAATAAATACATACAACACATTGATGCTAGAAAGGTCAAAGAATTAAAAATAATTAAATAAATAAATCATTGTATATTTAAGGATTTGTGATTCATCCCCAAATTTAAAGCTGATATCATTTTTCTGGGGCCTGGGGACCTGGGACAAAGATACTATGTGTTCCACAAATTCTCCTATTTCTAACAGAAAAATAATACTATTTTATTGAGGTGTTTATGCGGTCTGGGGAAAATTTCGATCCCAATTATAAGTGTTTGCAGTTATTGGGTTTTTATATTTTCGACCCAGGGCATTATATTTTTTCGTTGCGAGTCGGATTCGAGGTCAGTTTCGGGTCGAGTTGACTATGATTTTTCGGGTTCAGATTGGATTTTAACTCTTGTGATTCGGGTTCGGGTTGACCAGATTTTTCAAAAGATTTTTCAAAAGAATATCCAAAATATTTTTTTATATTAAAAATCTATATACAATAACATCTTCATAATGGATACTTCCGAAAGCACATATCTAGTTAGCGAACACTTTTGCAATT
Source organism: Maratus speciosus (assembly GCA_963932465.1). Lineage (NCBI taxonomy): Eukaryota > Metazoa > Arthropoda > Arachnida > Araneae > Salticidae > Maratus > Maratus speciosus. Next base: position 189,477,359 of record OZ010787.1, on the reverse strand, counting down.
CCTAATACAGTATTTTATGGCAGAAACGCCGCACCCATCGTAAACGCCGCACTCCTCAAATTGTCCTGAATAAGCTTAAAAATATTATAATCGCCGCACCCGTTGTAAACGCCGCATCCGTCGGAACGCTACTTTTGTCGACAGCGTCACATTGACCTAACTTTAATCAAAGTTTTCTGAGCGGCGTAGGATGCCTCGTTCTTAATATCTTAAGATGTCTGAAGTTTTATTTAAAATATTTAAATCCGATTTTAAGTATTTTTATGAATTTTTAAATTAAGGAAAATAAGTTGGTATTTAAAAAGAATCGTAAACGCCGCACATGGCGTTAACGCCGCACTTGGAAAAAAAATAACTTTTGAACTCGTAAACGGCGCGACGTTTCTTCCATAAAATATGGTACTTATATATTTATATGCTTATATCGCTAATTTGGGCATCTCCCAATCTACACACATGTAACATGTGTATGTGTGTATAAACTATCACAAGTATCAGGGCCGAAACTAGGGGGGGGGGGGGGCAGAGGGGGCATGTGCCCGGGCGCCAGAACGAAGGGGTGCCAAATGAAGGATTATACCTCTGGAATGGATCATTTTCTTCTGATGGACTGGTGGCTTCCATTATTATGAAACAGCCATTATAAAAGAAGTGTTAGGTGAAGATGAAAGAGCAGACGTAAAAAGTTAGAACTCTGATTTTCTAGTCAGAATTAAAAAAAAATGGCCATAATTTTTTTTTCTCTTTCATCTTCACCTAATATACTTCATTTATAATGGCTGTTTCATAATAATGGAAGCCACCAGTCCATCAGAAGAAAATAACTCGGTTAAAGCGGAGACACGGTTAAGCGGGACTCTACTGTATATTTCATTTAAAAAATAATGTTTAGAATCTTTTTGTTGGTGTTCAGAGGTTGGGGGGGGGGGGGTCATGATCCCCCGTGACCTCTTCCTTGGATCCGCCATTGTGGATTACGTAGTTCAGTATTACATATTTTATTATGACATATTTTAAATTTTAAAATAAGTCGGCTATTAGAAAATTAGTAAAATTCTCTTTGTATATATACTTTACGGTAGAGCGGGGTGGGGGTGGGGGTGGGGCAAAATCCATGTTTGCCCCGAGTGCAAAAAAGGCTAGTTTCGGCCCTGACAAGTATCATACATGCTTTTTTGTTGTGTATGATAAATTAAATGTTGGCAACATTTTTCATATTCCGAGAGAAGAAAAATTGTTCTTAACTGTAGCGTAAAGAAGGAATAATCTATGGTCACATTTTTTATAAATTTTATTTCTTATGCAGTAATTTAATATATGTTTTATAATATATTCATACACTAAACATATTTATTTTCTTCTGAAACACAGTTTTGCTCAAACTTTTTGTGAAAATGCAAACAACCTGACTTCCAAAAGATCTAACTATGGCTAGCAAGGGTTATTCTAGGCTACCCTACCGCAAAAAGAATATTAGAATCATTAAAACATGGAAACAGAAATTTATATACAACCTGACCCGATGCAAGACTCTATTCAATAATCCCGATTTCCCTACTATTCAGAGGTTTTACTATATTTTAATATTAAATCATAAATTTTATGACTATTCGAATATTAAACACTTGCCTTTTTTTTCCTAAAAAGCATAAAACTGGTATTAGAGATATAAATGTAGGTTTCTTTTCACAATTGCATTAAAACATAATTTCCTTTCATTTCATTTCGGATTCGGCACGGGCCGGGCCCAGGCTTGGTCCTATTTTTATTCACGGCAGTCGGGCCGGGCCCGGACCATACTTTTTTCTGAAGACTGGGGCCGGGCCTAGTCACTTCTCTTTCCGGGCCAGGTTCTGACTCTTTTCCTAAAGGACCAGGCAGGGCCTAACTTATTTTTTCCTTACCAAACCGGGACTTGTATCATTCTTTCTAGTCTTCACGGGCCTACATTTTCAGTCCCATTTTTGACCTAACCCGTATGAAAATCATTATCTCGGCGTGGCCTGGTCCATTCAAAAATCAGTAAAATTTAGCATGGCCCAAAAATTTTTGCAAAAAATGCATATATTTTTAAATCGCCATTATTCTGCAATTAAACATTTAATTTTATTCTTTATAAAGAATAGTACATTTCTATGGTTATTAAAATGTAGCTAAATTAAAAAATAGTAAAACGTGTGAAAAAGAACCTGCCTATGACGGAATTCTCTTTTAACCTGAAAAATATGTTGATCCATGCAAAATGGATGTGCTAATACATGAGAAAAGAATATATAATACATTTACACCTGTTAAGATGAGAACTTGTCTATAATGTATTTTTTTCTTTCCTATGCAAGAGAGTCTTTCTTGTGTCTTAGAAGATTTTACTGTATAGCATTCTTTAGATTTCTAAGCCTCCAATACATGGAATATGGATTAACTATATTAATAATAACTGAAACATTTATGTACAACAAATAGCGATTCATAAAAAATAAATAAATATCGCAATAACTTTTATAAAAATGAAAGTGGAAATATGACAATAAGAATCAAAGATAAGTATTTTTGTCAGAACTCTTCGTACGAGTAAAATTTTTAACCAAATCGATGGATGTTTTGTAGCAAGTCATTTGGGCCGGACTGGGCTCGGGCCGAGAGATTTTGACTTTTTTTCCGGGCCGAACTTTTAGCTATTATACAGGGCCAGGTCGGGCCAATAATTTTTTCTCTACGGGCCGGGGCAATATTTTTTGTACGGGTCAGGCCGGGTTCGGGCCGAACTTTTTATGTTTATACCGGCCGGACCGAATTTTTCTTCTATGGATCGGGACGGGACCGAGCCTAGAAATTTAGGCCCCTTGCAGACCTCTACCATAGGCTGCATGTACAGGGACCTCCGTTCCGAAATACTGTTTCTACTACATTTCTTTCTATATATCTTATTGTAAGCTCTATTAATTTTTTAATGGATCTCTATTAGTATGTAAATATCTGAATTATTATCAATATCATTAATCCATTTACACGGCTTGGATACTTAAAAATCTGAAAATTCTATCTCTAAAAACCTTCTAAGACGGAAACACATAAGAGAGAAAAAAAATCGTTATAGTTAAGTTCCTTTTTTATCAGGTCAGTCGTCTCTTGCAAGTGTATTATTTATTTTCAAACGGATTATTATATCCATTTGGAAGATCCAGCAGTATTGCCAGATGGGCTACTTTTTTAAAATTCGGATTCTTGATTGGCACCAATTTTTTGATATGCTAAAATGCACCTTACTTAATGACATATTTATTAAAGCGAAAACAAAGGTAATTTTACCGTTTCAAAAAAGTGGAGGCAATCAAGAAAACTGAATTAAAAAAAAGTAGCCCACTGGCAACACTGAGATCCAGATCCACCGATCAAGAAAAATTTCCGTTTAAAGCAGGAATTCGTAATACACAGATTCTTAAAACAAGGTTTTCAGTATTGTATGCCCTCCCCACCCCACCTTAGAAATGTATATGTACTACTATTCTTTAAAGAGAATTTTAATTGTAAAAAGATGGTAATTAAAAAATATATATTTTTTCGGAAAAAATTGTTGACCCAAGGTAAGTTGTTCATTAAACAGATTTTTGCACGAGTCAGACTGAGACGGGGCAATAGTTTTCATACAAGCAGGGGTGACCGGGCCAGAAAATTTCTGTCGGTACAGACTTTTAGGAATAATAGAGCACAAACCCAAAAATAAGTCCTGTTCGGCCCGGCCCGAGCCTCCAGAGACAGCAAGACTCGAGCACGACCCAAAAAAACTAATGATCACCCTCGACCTGTCCCAAGTCCGTTTAGGCCTCTAAATGGCATTTGAATGGGGAAAACGTGATCTTAACGGATGGAACAGTTTTAAATAAGTTATGAAAAAATTGAGTTTGAGTTGTAAATTTCGTTCAAACTCGCGGATTTTTTGAGCTTTCGTTCAGTTCACGTTTGTTTATCAAAAACTGAGTTAAGTTCAGCTCAAAGTTCACAGAAATTGAACTAAGTTCGTGAGTTTCCGTTCAATGAACGCGTTCATACCCAACACTGATCGAAAGCCGGTCACAGTTCAAAGCAGATTTGTGCATTTTTCCTACAATTACTTCTAGAAGACTTAGGCAAATTTTACATTCTTCACGGAGCTTGAGATGGTCGAAAATGAAGTTTGGGTGACAATTGGAAGAACGTCATTTAGGCCCGGATGGTTTGAAGTATTATTCGATGGATCTCCGAAAAGAACGAAAATATACATTCAGCAGAAATTTTGGTGGCGGAAGTTTGATGATTTGGGCAGCGATCGCTTATGATGGTAAAAGTGAAACTATATTTTTAAATGGTTGGCAGAATTCTTTTGATTAAAATTTAGTTTTAGAAAATTCACTTCATCCCTTTTCATGGCAATATTATGGTTTAGATTACATCTAACCCATAGATTTAGATTACATCTAACAGGTAAAAGTGAAACTATATTTTTAAATGGTCGGCAGAATTCTTTTGATTAAAGTTTAGTTTTAGAAAATTCACTTCATCCCTTTTCATGGCAATATTATGATTTAGATTACATCTTCATGCAAGGCAATGCAAGTATTTACATTTCAAATACAACGAAAGATTGGTTTGACGAAGATAATATTGTTCTTTTAGATGATCTATCTACTAGTCCTGATCTGAACACCATGAAAAACGTTTGAGGAGAGCTTGTTTGAATGGTTTATGGAAATGGAATGCAGTACACATCACTTGTAGAACTGAAAGCTTCAATATGTCAAAATTGGAAATTAATTGATCATAAATATATTCAAAATCTTTGTTTTATCAATGCCATCTAGAATAAAAGAAACTCTGAGAAATAATGGCGACTTTACTAACTATTAATTTCAATTAAATGTGATATTTCATAAATCAATTTCTATGTTTTTATGTTACTAAAATCTAATTTTTGACATTATGTTTTAGTTTATTATTATGTATGATATTTTATTTTTCTAAATTATTTGTTGTACATAGCATGTATAATGTATGGAATTTTATTCATTTTTAATAAATATTATAGAAGTTTTTGTTAAAAAATCGTGTTTTCACAAATCAATTTCCACTAGTATAGCACACTTCGAAAGGCGGCCGCAGAGCTGCACCGCCGACTTGGTCTGTGCCGCGTTTTGCAAGATAGGTTTTTAATTAGCCTTTAAAAAAAAAAAAAAAAAAAAAAAAAACGGGTGGCATTTTGAGAGAGCCACACAATCTAAACTAGTCGCGAATCCCATAGAAATTGTGTGATTAATACTAATCAAATTAGTCTGTTTTTAGTTTGACGTTTATTGCTTTTATACGACTCCTGAGCATTGCATTACACAAATATATCATTAAAAGTTGTTATATAGGCTTTAAAAGCCAATGATGCATACAGAACGCCTCCCGTGTCTTTATGTCCATACATTCCGTGACTATAGATTCCTTCCCTTTTCGCTGAAAGATCTCCCCTGCCTTTTTTCGACAATTCAACCAAGGAATGGTGATAAAAAAAGAGGGGAGTGTTAAAAATAAAATACCGAAGAGAGATAAGGAGTCTTTCTTTCTCTTTTAACCACGTATTATTGTATCTTTGCGAATCTGAATGCAATGACAAAAGAAGGTGTGAATTTAAATTTTTAATACTCATTTAATACGAAATAATCATTCATAGCTTTTAGTATTTTCCTAGGGATTTTGTGACCGTTGTCTTTTTTTTTCGAAATTAGAGGACGATTTTCATTTATCCCAGACATCTATTATTTGTTTTCTCTGTTTTTAAATATCATAATAGCCGTTTAAAAAAACATGTTTATTGAGCTGAATCTGATTCAATAAAGCGACGGATTTAGATAAGTTGAAGACGCTAATACTGATTTTGGATTTGATTCTTAAAATTTGAGAACAACGTGATCAATTAGTGATTCAAAAAACTGTTTTTTGCTGGTAGTGGGGGGGGGGGGGGGGAGACCCCGAAAATCCTTCGTTGCGCCATTTTTTAACCTAGTTTGAAAAATTATTTCGTTTGATATTGTTTTAAAAAAATATTTTTTTCAACAAAATTGATATATAAAAATGATTAATATGTAAATGATAACTTTTCATCATAGTATCCAGTAAGCGGCATTTCAATGCCGAATATAGGCTCAGTGAAAGTGATATACTTAACAGTGTACTGGAAAATTAAAAGTATAGTTTGGTTGTGTAAATATATTTTGGAAGAAAAAACCGAAAAATAATTTAAATTGAATCTTAAAACAAACCTATTAAAGTCACATCAAGATATCATTCGAATTTTAATATAAAACTCATTTTGAATTTATGAGAGAGTGAATGAAAAACCATCATCAAATAAAGTTTCATACATCTTTTTATGTTGAACATAATTTTTGCATATGCGGTTACAAATAGAAAAAAAATATGATGAAATAAATCATGCATATATCTATTAATTAATAGCATAGCGTCACTCAAGATTTAATATTAGTTTTAAGATTCATCTACAAAAATTTTAGAGCCATAAGATCAATTGCTGGGTCACAAACTTTTAACCTATTTTGATATTACTATTTTTTTTTTTTTTATCTTAATGATCAAAAGATCTAAAAAAAAAAAAAAAAAAAAAATGTTTTATGCTATTTGATGCAGAATTTAAGAAGATAAAATTGAAAAACTAACGTTTTCTTCACGTTAGAAAGATTCTGTATTTCATAGGTTTTAATCCCGAAACCTATGTGATTTAAAATAGATGAAAACAATGTCACTCTGAAGCATTTGTTATGAAACGTTTCCCTTTTATAAATCAAAATGCAAGTTGGCTTTTAAGTCTGTTTTCAAATCTAAACTACCTATTTCTAACACATTTTTCAATTTATTTTGTTCTCCAAAAATTGTCAAGATCTCTTATGCAGAAATTGTTAATCCAGTTTCTTTTTTCAGTAAAGACAGAATATTTTTTAGAAAATACTGTGAAAAGTGTAAGTTAGTGTTTTGAATCACATTTTAGTTGGCGACAGTGAGAGAAATGGAAAAAAACTGGCGTCTTGTGACAACAATCACTTTTAACACAAGATGTAATTCATTTATTCAAAAATGAAAAAACTTCTCAACCATCTTAAATAGCCATTTTTAAAGCTTTCTATCTAGTAAGTGACAGTGTGTGTGTTGGAGGGGGGGGGGGGGGGTTAGTTTATGTAAAGCATTTTAACGTTGTTGTTACTTGCAGATAATCGGACGTAACAAATGCACCACTGTAGGCAAGTCTCTTACATATAATTACCGGACGCGACAGTGGAGGAAAGAGAAACTTTTTCAAGACAATTCTGTTACATTTTTTATTTTGCAGTGCAAATAAATTAAAGATTTCTGTGAATTCTCTGCGTCATAGCACGTAGCTAATCTTAAAAATTGTATGGGATGTTTTCCTTTATGCACTCTAAAAAATAAATGTGCAAATTTAACATAAAACTGGTATATCGATGGTACAAAAACAATTTGTTTATATGTGTAAAGTGGTGCGTAAATTGCCAAAATACAATTTTACCCATAATGTGTAAATTTCAAAATAAGCATTTGGGAGTGTAATTTTTGTGTAATATTCTGCTCTTACATATATTTCTGCTTAATATGCAAAACATACATTTTATTGTAATATTTATAAAAGGCAAATTTTTGTGTACATAATTTTATCTTTAAACTTTGCTATGTGGAAATTGTGAAGTAAATGTTTTTTTTTTGATCGCAAAACAAAACTGTATGAAGAATATACTCATATGTGGGATGAGTTTGTTGTTTCTGGTAAGTTTTAAGACAACAAAATACTGTATTCAGAATGTATTTAGTCAATTTACACACCACATGCAGACAAAACGTTTTCTTATCATCGACATACCTTGTTTTACATAAAACAGGATAGACTCAAATACAAAACATTTTTTATTTAATTGATTCAAAAAGAAAAATTCTGATATGTCCTATCTAAGCAGCGCCGCAGCAACACTATTTGGCGCCTGCTGGGAAAACTCTTGTTAATTTTTTTGTAGGTGATTACGCATTAGTAATGTTTTGATTAATAAAATTATAATTATTATATTTTCAGAAATAATAAAAACGTCACATAAGTGATTTCATCAGTTAACACAAATAACAAATCAAACAAATATCATGGTAAGAATTTTTGCATTTCAACTTATAAAAATTGCTGTTAATACCATAAATCAAAACTTACAGGCATGTAAATGCTTATGCTAATCAAAACAAATTATGAAAATGGGTGAAAACCATTAATTTATGCACACAAATTAAATATGAGAATGACCAGTTTTACATCTGAAGTTATATTTGAAATCCACAAAATAGCAGCATTAGATTTAAATATAATTTTTAAATTGAATGTTTTTTACGAACTTGATTTTTACAAACTTATCATATTTAATTTTTTATAAACATAATCATTTAAGCTAAAACATGTATTTAAAGTATTTTTCGTTTATTCATTAAGGCAAAATATCCGTAGAATCTTTACAGATTAGGTTTTATTTATATTCCCATGCTTTTTTATACCGTTTTTAAAAAAATTAATTTTTTAACCACGATTTAATCACTAATTTTAATTGTCAGATTAAAATCGTTGACATCCTTATTAAAAGTATTATTATTATTATTATTATTATTTTTACAAATTAAGATCAAATTTGGAGTTTATTTTTAAAGCATTTTTGGAGGGCTTTTTTTAACATTTATTCAATTTAATAATATTTGATTATGACTTTATATATTTTTTATTATTTATAATATTTTGTCCTTGAACGTTAAACTCTGAGTTAAATACAAAAAAAGTAACTTTCAACTATCTTACATATACTTTTATCTTTCAAAGTATCCCAAAAAATCTTGTGTTTTATTTACATGAATTTATTTAATTTGTATATATCTAGTCGTTTTCCACCACAATTTTCAAAAGGTAATATTAACTCTTTATCGCCTTATTTAATTGCAAAGTTTCTGCTATTAAATAAGACAATATTTCTATATTGAATTAATGGTAATTTGTCGGTTCACGGACTTTTACCTTAGAACCTACTAAAAGCAAATGTGTAGAATTTTAATGAAATTTAATGAAAATTTAAATGTGTAGAAATCTTATTAAATTAGTAAAGTTTTAGTCTCAAAATGGCCATAATTTACAGAACTTTAGCACATTAAGATTCAAAGAAATCATATAGTTTCAAGAAGTATTGTACTAACTGATGTGTTTGGACACTAAACTTTGACCTAATTAATGAAAATTTGCATCAACAAATTTTTCGGAAGGACATGTTTTTACAAAATGGAATGTATCAGTTAATTTTTTTTTTAAATTATTTTAATTCTTTTACCTTTTAAAGTTTTGCATGTAACGGTTTGAACAAAATAAAATTTAAAACTCAGTTTTAGATTTTATTTTGTGCAAACCGTTACATGCAAAACTTTAACTACATGGATTAAAATCAACGCATTACAACTATATATATATATATATGTATTATTTCTCGTGGAAATTCACTAGGCTATCTGAAAAGAGTTATATATTGTAGAGATTATATTACCTTAAATTCAGTAGTTATACATATTTAAAAAAGATTAATATATATGTATATGTAATTTAAATATTTTTGATTATAAAAGAAAATTAAGCATTGTTTTGTTAGCCACAAAATAATTGAAACCTCATTACCTTGAAATTTTAAGAGACTTAGAGCTGTTTAATCACCAAAATATTGATTTTTTGAAAAATTATATATGAAGGAACAATATAGTATTTTGTTGCATTTTAAAACATTTTGCATGGAAATATTTCTATTGTTACGTAAGTTATGACTAAAAAAATGTGCCCGCCATCTTCCCTGCAAACAATGATTAAAAAGAAAATTTTAAAGATATTTTTCTCAAAAAGAAAACAGCCATTTTTTTTTTTTTTTTTTTTTTTTTTTATTGCGCATAAGATTTATTTTACATTAGTTAATATTTTTGCATGCAATCTTTACGAATTTAGATATTATATCTACAACTTAAGAATGGATCTAAATTTGTGCATATTTTTGTAAAATTTCTATTTAAAAAGTATTGTTGAAAGTATTGCACACATTAAGATTATCTGTTTTTGTGCCTAGAATTACAAACGAACTTTGGTTCAGTTTTAATATAATTCTTGCGTTACAGGTATTAGCGAGAACATAGCCAATAGTATTTATTTTGAATATTTTTTTATCTTGCTGAAATTCAGATCTGAACGTTGGCACTATGCGACTCCTATATGATCCCTTACATTTTCCCGTCTTAATGATTCTTGGACTCTGGTCCTTTCCTAACGGAAGTACTTAATTACCTATTTGATCAATGAGCATTCGGCGGATCCGGAATTCACGGTGTCTATAAGGGTTAATATCTCGGCTAATTACCGACAATTTTTTCCGAAAATCATTATCAACAATTATTTTACAGTTCTGCAAACATAGGTACGTCCAGCGCTCCTCAAATAATTTTCTGAACTGTCACAAATCGAAATTTGTGTGTAATGGAAAAATGCGATTTTCTGATAAACTATGTGACCTAGGGTAATCGCTATAGTCTTCCTGCAAGGTTTAAATTAACTTCTACTAACCCTAATTTTTTTCATAAATTTAGTTTCAGTAGATTCGGAAATAAAGGGGTGGGTGTGTACATTTTTGCATTACATTCTCGACAATATCACTGAAAATGTCATACCTAAAATTAAACAAAATGTATTTTTGATTTCGGCGTACTTTCACACGATATACAAAGAAAAGATTTTTTTTTCCAGTAACTTAATTAGCCCCTCTACATTTTTCCTAAATACATTTGTGAATGGTTAATAAACTATAAATATGTGGGTCAACAGCTTTATAACGTCAGCCAATTAAAACGTTCCACGTTCGATAGTTTACTAGTAAAATGGCTATCACAAACGGACAGACAGACACGGGAGTGATCTTATAATGGCATAGCTGCCAACTTGTACGGATTTTTGCTACCGCTAAAATTTAACAGAAATTTCTGCCTTATTTAGTTATCAATATTCACTGCAATTCGGCGATTGAATTAGGTAAAATTTTCTATAAAATTTTAGTGGTAGCAAAAATCCGTACAAGTTGGCAGCTATGTAATGGTTCCATTTTTACTTTTTAAGTACGGAACCCTAAAAATGCATAGTATTATCTCTTGTTTACTGAGGTGCAGGATAAGATAGTTAATGAGAATCAGTCAGAACTATTTCTATGTTTTTTTTATACTTTTTTTTTTTCAAATTAAAAGATGCGGGATTTTTGACTAACTATACTTTTGGGATAAATGATAGAGATCAAGTATCTCATTTTTTCATCTAGTGTAATGGAATAAATTTTAATAATTATATTTACACTTATCAACAAGTGCTGATTAATTTATTTCTGAAATTAATAGCATAATTATAATAAATATTTTTAAAAATAGAACAGAAAATCAGTATTTAAATTCAAACGGAATTCAAAATTGCTTATTTATAAATAAATAAATAGACACAAATGTGAAGTATAAATTCAAATGGGAATGTTTTATCTTTAAAAATAAATTATTCAGAAAACAGCCACATAAACTTTAAATATATATATCGTATGAATAATATACACATATCATATATTTTTCTAAAGATATTCGTTTGTTTCTTCTGCGAGATTTCTTAAGCTACCAGGTACAACCACCGATTATAGTTTAGAAAGTGTAGTATTAAAAACTTCTCTGGTTTAGAAAATCTTCTTTGATAAGTAAAATTTTGAATGTGTGAGATAGTAACAAATTTAGGATCATTTCTGCATTCAAGTACCAGGTTAAATAAACATGTTTCATACCAACAGTCTTATTTATTAAAAGAAATTAAATAAGTACTGTACAGAAACGTGTTACATTATATTAAGTAAAATTTCTGGCGAAATTTGATTTAGTGGATCGAACCCCCTTCATATTTGAGCAAACCTCACTGAAATGGGGAGGTTGAGTTATAGAAAAAAAAATTACAGCATGTATTGCCTTTTCTGAATTATATCTGGTAGAAATATAGAATACATAATAAGCTATTTATATGAGTAAACCGCGATGCAATTGTATATCAAACACAAATTACAAGCATTGAAATTAAAAGTGGGTCAAAAATCCCAAGATTCCCCTATTCTACTATCATACTTAAATTTAAATTAGAGAAACAATTGACTAATTTTAGTGCAGTTTACGTCTTAGATTTTCTTATTTTCAGTTGTTGATAATACGTGCGGATATTCACTTTTAGTAATGTGATGTATATAATAACGTTTTCATGTTTATTATAAAAATCTTACTTTCATATAAAATAACCAATCACATACTTAAGTTTAGCAAGAATATTGTTACTACTTAGGGGGAATACTGTCATACTATCAAAAAAAAAAAAACTAATGTAAATGTAGAGTCTTACAGTTTCAGTCGTATAATGCTAAAAAATTAAAATTATGTACCTTGGTATAGCTGGGGTACCTCTTTGATTTAGCATGACTCTTTTTCTATCGTTTGAAAATTACAAGCGATATAAATAACTTCTTGCCACATTATATAAACTAACTTAAATGTTTCTCTTTTTTTCTATTATAGTGTAAAATGTGACGATAACTCTTCATCCTCAACAGCGTCCTATGGATCCCGGAGAACGTGGGAAGTAGCTACTTGCTTCATGGCATCTAGACAAACCATTGCTGGCTACCTTATACAAAAGCCCGCCGGAGGTCCGTTATATCTTTCTGAAATGTAATGCTTGATGTTTGATCATGTTTGTAATGTTTGTAATGTTTGAGGAAATTTAATTGTTAATTGTATTTTCTTAAATTCCATATCTATTCGGTGAGAAATCACACAAACATAAAGAATTATTTGGGCAAAGGATAAACAAAACTAAAAGTAAAATAAGCAACTAAAAAACAAATAATAGTAAAATTTGACGAAAATAATTTATTTGCTTATTGCATTTGTCTTTTATATGGATATTATGGATATCATATGGATATCATATGGATATCATATCATATCATATGGATAAGGATTTATTGATTTATGATTTATTTATTATGGTTAAGAAATGACAGTATTCATTCTGATTCATTCATTAAAGGGAAAATTTACACATCATCAATATTTGTAAATTTTTCATTTAAAAGAGAAAAGTATCACAATAAAGGGTAAGAATAGGATACATTCTCAAAAATTCAGATGAAAATAAAGCATTTCTATCTGCTAAATACAAAAACTTTTTTAAATATATATTTTAAACTATCCGAGATAACTAAAAATCTTCTAAAACACCATTCAGAAAATTCAAGGAACGTGATATATCACATTGAAAAAATAAGCTTCGTTGTATTATCTCAAGGAATCTTTCTTCTTGAAAATATTAATAAATTGAGAATAATAAAAAAATAGTGTGATATGTGTGCAGAAATACTAACTCCTGAAAATTGTCTTAATAATTAAAACAACCGTAAATTTCAATAATGGCTGTCAGTCTTTTCAGTAATTTTGGGCAGTACTGTAAGTCTATCATATTTTTCAAGTAGAAACTAAAGCCTGCTTTTAACACATTGCCAACGAGCAATTTTTAGCAAATCTGAACTTTAAAACCGTAGAAGCTCCTACCTGTTCTGAAAGTCTTTTGTAAATTGGTGATCTAGAAATTTTCCCAAGTTTGGTAAATATCTTTCAATGTACGAATTTAATATAAAATGTCTTGCAGTCTAAAAAAATATGAACAACATGATATAAATGCATTTTCAGTAAGGTAGAAGCCACGCCCTTAGTCAATGATGTTTTTTGAATGAAAACGAGAATTCTCGTTTTCCGTCGTGAATGTATTAATTTATGAGAAAGAAACCATATCATCTTCGGAGAATCCGCCTTATGTTGGCATCTCTGTGTATTTTTTGTCATTATTTTATACTGTTGTGGCTTTCTATATATATATGCGTTATGTATGCATATGTATGGCTTTAAATGTTTATTGTTCGCCAGCGGTACTGTAACCGTAGTTTTCTTTTGATATTGGGCACACCATACATAAGTGCAAAGACTTCCTTACAAATCACCGTACAAACATTTTCAGGAAGCCCGATGTCAGGCAATTTCATGCAAATAATAAAAATTAACTCATTTAATTTCTCAAACGAGGTTAATTTGTAGTCAGCAAAGTTAATCCAAGCAAGCGCATGGTTGCAATACATAATTGCACTAAGCGTTTACGCGTGTTGAATTTTAGAAGTTTTATTAAGTAATGCAGGCTTCTTATACCTAATTATTCTGCGACTCTTTTTAAGGAGTCTCAGGACTCTTAAAATTGGAAAAAATGAAAAAAAAAAGACCATTTTTAACATTTAATATCTTAAAATGTATCACAATTCTTTGGAGCGATGGAAGATATAAGTATGTTCTTTCATTTCATATATTTAAAAAATTGCAAGATGCAGAACTAGCTTCCACAGGGGGCTCCAAACTGTCAGATATTTCAAGAGAAGAAAATTCGTATAAAAGCTTACGCGTAGGATTACAAAATAAATTTTACAACTAGAATGAAATTTTCGGTGCCTACTTATATTTCAGATCATAATAATGACCATGAACCTAAATAAATTTGCATTTAAAGAATTTTTATATTTTTAATACCAAGTTGTAATTAGCTAATGCAAAATTTAGAAAATTTCAACAGTATAATCACCTAAAAAGTATTTTCTTTTTTGAAGAATAAAAAGGAAATTTTGGTTCAGTTTATACAAACTAACATGAGAGATATGTTTTGAAAATTCCATGAAAAAAAAAAATCAGAAGTTTTTGAGACATCGTGCGTTTTCCTGTTTCCCAGTTCGCCATGTTTTCATACCTTTGGGTGCAGGAAAACGCAATGGTAAACCTACGGTTGGTTGGTTGATTTTTGAAACCGATTATCTACACTAGGGATATAGGCCCGAGGGGGGAGTGCCCTTCGTGGGGGTCTTTCTAAGGGATAGTATAACGTATTTACGCATGTATAACGTATTTACGCATGGAAATCCATGGCTCGAAGAAGACCACGAAAAGTCCGAATGATTAGGCCGACGTGCGCGATTGGGATAGAACCCAGCACATCCCGTCTACCAGCTTCGAGAGCAGAACCTCTCAGCCACTGGATAAACCTACGAGTGGACCGCTAAAATCGGGTTTTTAGGTATTTTCCACCAAGATATGACTTGGCAGACCGACTGCGTTTTAATATGGGAATCGAGTTTTAGCTAATTATTTTTTGGCTCTTCGGTTTAGTTTACATTTGGATACCAATGTCATTCGGTCAAGTATTTTAGAAATTATGCAGGTTTCAAATTTGGAACGTCTAATGATAAATAAATTTTTAATCTTATCAAAACAGATTATATTGCGGGTAGTTTTTAAGTATAACTCAAAAACTACAAGGTGGTATCGTAAATGTGTATTAAGTCCAATTATCTGCGCGAAGAATATACGCTATGAATGTGAGGATTGTCTTCCGTGGAAGCCGTAAGTTCAATAGAACCATGGAAAACTCCCAACTGTTAGAACTACAAGCCCGACATAGGTGCTCCGAACTAGCATCTACCACCTACCGGCTTTGAGAAAAAAACCTCTCAGCCACTCGTGGGGCAATAGTTAACGAAATGAACTGCAATTTTAGATTCGAATATTTTAAGGTTTTAGAAATAGATTTCTGTTAAAAAAATTCACACACCATAGTTCATATTTTTTTACGAATATAATTTCTAAAAATATCTGTATTCGAACCCAGATATTTTTTAATAGAAATCGATTTCTAGCAGCTTGAAATATGCGAATCCAAAATTACAGTTCAACCCACTAAGTAGGCTTTGAGTTATGTTTTAAAAACTATTAGCATTTCTACTTGATTTTCAACGATTAAAAATTAATTTAACATTAGCAGATTCAAATTTTAAATCTGCATAGTTCCAAAATACTTAACAAAATGTCATCCCATTTGGTACTTGAAGACAAAATTAGCCAAAAAATCCAAAGATGTTGTTAAATTAAAAAAATTAGCGTTTGTTATAATTTCTATGTGTATACGACCCCCTAAGCAAAATTTAAGTATAGCATTAATTAGTTGGCGTTATTTCGAATCCATTCATACTGGTCCAATTTTTGTACGATGATTTGCGACAAAATTAGTACCAGTGATTATTTTTACATTTGTTTCTATACTTTTCAAATGTTTTACTTAAATATAAATTAAATCATCATATTTATATGATTTTAATTTTTCTGTTTTTTTCCATAATATTGTTAGTGTAACTTTGACATTACATAAAATGCAACCGAAACATTCATTAAAAAAAGACTAATTACAATAAAATCCTTATACAGTGGTGGAAAAAATTATAAAGCCACTTGAAAATACGATGTAATTAAAAACAAAAGATGGAACATTTATGAAATTTCATACATATATATTACATGCTACAAGGAAGTAAAGAAAAAAAAAATTCTTTAATAACTACATTAATGAAAGGTTAATAGACTTAAGAAAATTTTCTGTACAAAGAAAGTTGGAAATAATTATAAAGTCGATACATGTATTTCATCAATAATCGATGTGAGATCCTTTTTTTCGATGACTTTGACAAGTCTCTTGCTCATTGAATCTATCAGACCACATAAAGTACTTGCATCAATATTGTTCCAGCAGTTTTTAATAGCATTCCGCAAATCTAACTTTGAATTGAATTGTCGCCCATTTTGGTAACCATTTCGGATTAAAATTCCCCAAAGATTTTCTTTTACATTCAGATCGGGGCTACGAGCTGGCCATTAAAGGCATTTCACCTGATTAGTTTCCAGTCAAGATTTAGTTAACTTCGAAACATGAACGGAAGCATTGTTCTGCTGAAATGTTCAGTCTCCTGAAGTTATAAGAGGAGCAATGGGTAATAAATTACCTCCTAACATATCTTGATACATAACTGAATTCATTTTGTTATGCATGAAAACAATTGGAGTGGTTCCACAGGCAGCAAATACAGCCCAAACCATTGCCGAGCCACCTCCAAATTGACGCTTTGAAAAAATATGAGGTTCCTGTCGTAAATTATGTCAAACGAATTTATAGCAGTCGGTTCCATCGAAATTAAGTTTCTTTTCATCGGAAAAGACAACATCTCTCTAATTTGTGCCTTCGGTTAAATGTTTTCGTGCAAAGTCTGAGCGAGCTTTTTTGTGGTTCTTAGAAAGAGGTGGTTTTCCTTTAAATTTTTTAAATTGAACAATGGGATTGTTACTTAAAACATTTCTTACCGTTCTGCTTGCACATGGTGTTTGTAACTGTTCTTGAATTTAGGCAGACGACATTTTTTGTCTGCAAGCTAGCTTCCGGATTTGTCTTGATTGCCTTACAGTTAAGGATTTCGGTCTTCCTGTACGCTTCTTACTGCCATAATCTTCGGGATTTCTGAGAAAACTGTTTGCTGCAGCCTTGGACTTTCCTATTTTTCTTGCAATATTAGAACCAGACATCCCAGCTTCATTTAAAGTTAATATTTTAATTTGTTCACAATCGGATAACTTTTTTCCTCTTGTCATCGTATTAAACACACTAAATACAAAATGAATGCACGTAACACATTTACATTTACCTAAACTTTCCTGGAGACCTGCTTTCTCAAGCCTGGCATTATGCCAGATAAGGCTAGAACCATAGGCTTTATAATTTTTTCCAAGTTGTTTTTCATTGGTTTTAAGAAATTAGCATAATTTATGTTCCCACTTCCGTTTTTCTAAACAATGTTTATACGTATTATTGCGATGTTGATCATGAAAATGAAAATAGAATTTGCGTTATCAACAATTCCATTACTTTTTGACTTTTGTAAATTTTTCTATCGGCTTTATAATTTTTTCCAGCACTGTAGTACAGAAGGAGAGATTTAGCTATTTTTTTCTAGATATTTAAACATTTTTTGCCCTGCAGTTATAAATTAATTTAGGAGGGGGGGGGGGCGGATGGAGTAACAAGATATGAACAAGATAATAAATATAGCAATTTTAATAATTATTTTAACCCTTTATGTACTGAATTATGAATTCGTGAAAATTTTATCTTCTAAAGCATTTTTCGTGAATTTTTGAAACTACATTAGAAGATGTAGCTAATCATTTAATAAATTTTTGAAGGATTTTTGAAGAATTGAAGGATTTAGAAGGATTCATTAAATTTTAATGTATAGGGATTTTGTGCAATATTTATAACTCCACTCAAATCTTTTATTTTATATATTTTTCTTAGTATTTTGTAGAATTAGAAAATGTACAAATATGATGTTATTGCAATTGAAATATAGTAATATTTCCGAATTGAAAAATCCTCCCCCCCCCCTCCCCTGCCCAACGCCAAGAAAGCTGAAAAGATGCAAAGGCAAAACAAATCATCCTTTTAAAAATATTTTTGTTTTGTGTAACCAATAGTGCTTTTGGAACAAGATAAATTAATGCATCTATAACTCATTCTAAACTGTATTATTACTAATCGATGTATTAAATGTATTTTATAACAAATTATTTTAAAGGTACTTATAAGTACCGTCAGTAGATAAAGGGTTAATGTATTGTGCGTGAAATATTGAAAATCTACTTCTGTGAAAAATCGAAATTCATATAAATTCTGATTAAAATATTTTTTTTTTTTAATTTCCCGCATGCTGTGTCAACGCAAAGTCAGCTAAAATGAAGAGTTTCGAGATTTTTTTATTAAGAAAAAATAATTTATCCAGGATTTAAAATAAAGCATAAAAACATAATTTTCGACGGAGATTAAATTAGAAGAATTGATTTTATTAACATCATGTTTGCAGAAACGTTATTAACACTTCACCGCAGATAGACGGAGTAAGGTTGTTTGAGTATTATTTATTATATTTTTCATAAGACGTATTTTATGGTGGAGTAAAGATTTTCACAGTAACTTTTTTTTTCGTTAATACAGTGGTTCCTTTATATTCTTTGGAACATCTTTAGCAGAACATTGCACATCACAAATTCCAATTCTACAATCGGTGTTACAAAAAAGAGAGATATGGCTAATAGTCCAGGCAATAGGAGACTTTACCTGGCAAAATTAATGGAAGTTCTAGAAATTGATTTACTTTATGTTTTTTGGGTCGCTGAATCCGAATTTGTAACTTCCCACCAAAATTTCCCCCGGCAACCCCCCCCCCCCCCCCCACCCCAAATTTTGGTAAAATGCCTCCAAAAAAGGTTTTTATAAAAAAGATTAATTTTTTAGATATATGACATTATGACTTAGGATGAAGGGGAAGGGGGATCTGCCTCGGAACATGCGCTGCGATGCTGCGCGGACTAAGTTGAGCAATTCCACTTAACCACTTACACGTTTACATTCGTGCTCCCATCTTCCCTCCGAACTTTCTCTATAAGGTTTACGTTAAGTTTTTTGGATCGCTGAATCCGAATTTTAAACTTCCCCCTAAAATTTCCTCCCCCCGAACCCCCCCCCCCCCCCAAAAAAAAAAAAGTTGTTACTAAATTAAATTTCTTATTGATTTAGGGAAAAGCATTACGAAATTCAGAAACCAGACAAAATTTGCAACAAATAGGATAGATGACATTATGACGTAGGACGAACGGGTAGGGGGAGGGCTCCCTCTGAACATGCACTGTGGCGCTACGTGCACTAAGTTATGAAGTCCAGGCAATAGGGGATTTTACCTGGCAAAATTAATACTAGTTCTGGATTTCGACTCACTTTACGTTTTTTGGGTTGCTGAATCCGAATTTGTAACTTCCCACCAAAATTTCAGCCGGCAACCCCCCCCCCCCCCAAAAAAAATGATTTTTTTAAAAAAATTGGTTTTTGAGAAAAGCGCGCGGGAAATGTTCCGAGGCGGATCCCCCCTTCCCCTTCATCCTAAGTCATAAAATCATATATCTAATTGGTTGCAAATTTTGTCTACTTTCTGAATTTCTAGATACTTTTCCCCTAAAACAATAAAAAAGTCGATTTTTTTAATAAAAACCTTTTTTGGGGGCATTTTACCAAAATTTGGGGGGTGGTTGCCGGGGGAAATTTTGGTGGGAAGTTACAAATTCGGATTCAGCGACCCAAAAAACATAAAGTAAGCCAATTTTCAGAACTTCCACTACGGTCTCTATTCCCTGGACTGTAATATATTCCAATCCTAAATTGTCACAGAAAAAAAAAAAAAAAAAAAAAAAACGAAAATAGACCTTTAATGGGAAATAATGTCTTCTTTTAATTAATGTTGATGAAAGGAATTTAAGGGGGAGAGGGGGGTCTTAATAGTGAAATGTTTACTAACTTTTGAATTTGAACGCTAATTAATGAAGTATTTTGGGAATTATGTAGATGTAAAATTTTGAACCCGAATGATATATCAATTTTTAACACTTTCCAACATAGTTGAAAAGTGAAAATTCGGTTTTTTCTGTTCGCCGTCTATTCCTGTTCTAATTCTCGTAAATATTCTCGGATTGTCATGTAATTTATATATGTTACAGAAGTTTTCTATTTCCTTTTCACTGTTGATAACGGAGTTTGTAGCAGTTATAGTTCGTTTACAGCGCCACACAAAAATACTGTTGATCAAAGGGGGAAATCATTTGCGGTAATTTAAACATGAAGAGCGTATAAAAATCTGTAGATAATATAAAGGGCTGTTCAAAATTTTTCGAGTGTACTCCTACATATTTCTTGGGAAAATGTTGAAGGTGAATATTCGACTGAAACATTAAGTTTCGCTGCTGTATTCTAGAAGTGTTGGAATGTGTTTAATAATCTATTCTTGACGCATGATTTTCTTTCTTGTTATTAGTGACAAAACAATCTGTAACGTGGTTAGTTTTTTAAAAATAACTCAAAAACTATTTGGCGAAATGAGCTTTAAATTTGGATTGATATATTTGATGCTCCTAGAAACCAATTTTTTTTTTTTTATTCAAAGGTTACAATTCATACTTTTTAAATATTAATTTCATAATACAAGAATTTCAACTAATAATCGAAACAAACGTGTATTGTAACCTATTAAAATTTTAAAAGAAATCGATAACTAAAATCTTTTAATATGTGAATCCAAAATTACAGCTCATTCCGCGAAGTAAATTTTGAGTTATGTTGAAACACCACACACATTTCAATTTTTTTTAATCAATTAATGATGGAATTTAACATTATAGGTTCCAAACTTTACATCTGCATACTTCCTAAACTCCTTCTAAAACAAACAAACTTACCATTTGGTATCTGAAGGTAAAATTTACCGAGGAATAAAATATGATGTCAAAGTTGGACGTTCGTATTATAAATTTCAAAGATTGTTAAAATTTCAATAGGGAGATGGCCTCCCAAGCTTTATGTTTTAAAAATAAATTGAAAGAAGACATTATTACCAGTCGAATGCTATTCTCATTTTCGTCTACAACAGTTTGGTATTGCATGTATCTTTTATTTACACTGACTGTACCTAACCTATAGCCAGAAATGCTACTGATTCTAGATTTTAATACGATATTTCCAAATAGTAAGATTCGCCTTATTTAATGACAGAAGTACTGCGTTCAACTATGGTGTAGATTGTAGCACTGAAACAATGGGATTCGTGTATAGCTATTATCACACGATATCGTAAGAAAGGAGTCTGGCTATTTTTGGTTGTTCATTTTCTCATGTAGAAAATAACTTTTTACTGAAAAAAAATGATCCCAAATATTTTAATCCTTCATCAGATAAACATACAAGTTCTTAATTTGTGAACTTGTTTGGCTTGAACGCGATACCGTGCTTTTGAAACACTACATTTTATTCATAGTTTAACGATCTACCACTTTGAAATACTTTTTACTTGTATTTTAGAGCTTGCACATATCTGTACTTACCATTATATATTAGATTAAGGAATCATATATTATATTCTAAGGTTAATGGGGCAAACGAACTGTGCATGTTAACTAGTTAATAAGATTAATGACTTTTACTTAAAGCATGCTTTCATAATGAAAACATAAATTAAGATCTTGTTTGCAGAAGATGAACGGGTTCCATAATGTAATATTATCCAATGTATGAAGATGTCTTTGTAAATAAAATGCTGTGTTAATTTCTGGAATAGTGTCCCGACATCAATCAGTTGAAATGTTACTTTAAACGGAAAACAATTAAGCAAACTTGTTCATGAAAAAATATAATTCATACACAAATATTCATGAATTAATCTTTATTTGTATCTCTGAGAACAGAAAATTATCTCTGCATTTACATGTTTCTCAATAACAAGGTTATCTTCATACAATGAATTATTTTATTAGTTTATACTATGCGTGTCTGCCTATTTTTACGATTTTTGGTTATCACTAAATTGTAATCAAAGTTTTTGAGTTATTTATTCGCGCATTTCGGCGACTAAATAAGGCAACATTTACTATTAAATTACAGTGGTAAAAAAGAAGGGTAAAATTGGCAGTTATGCTTATAAGGAATATTTATGTTATGGATATTAAATTAGTAAAATTACAAAACTGCAGTGTTCAAAACATTTTTTACGGATAATCATTATATCACTCTATACTTCTATTGAAATATAGGTGTATTTTTAATGGAATCTTAAGAGAGAATTTCTTTAAGATTCCCATACATTTACTTTTTAAAAACTTTCTTTTTAATGTACTTCTTTCATCTAAGATCTTTTATCCATATAAAGCCTTCATAATCTATAAAAGAAATATTTATCTTTTTCAAATGCTAAGCACGTTAAAAATAATAATAATTTAAAAGTCAGAATGATTAATGAACATTATATATGGATAACAAAAGTGTGTTAAATTGAAAGTTTTATAGACAAATTTAATAATAATTTATGAGCCATATCATTTAACAAGATCGTTTAAAGTACGAAAGCCTTGAATATTTATAAAATCTTTCTTATTTTAAAAAATATTACAAATTAAGCTTTGTATTCTTAATTAATATCGATCCCTAATCAAGTTTTAAAAATCTTTAAAATCAAACATTTTAAGTTTTTATTTTTGCACTATGTTGAGGAAGTATTTTAGTGCAACGACCTCTATATACCATTATGCACACCTGCAAGGATTGTCATTAGACATCTCAATGACGGTGTTTGAATGCCTCTCAGTCAGAAAAATGTCAGTGAACTGCAGTTAGGTGATAAATATGGTGAAAGAAAGTGAATAGATATGTTGTTGCTCTTTACTATTGCGGAAATACGAAATGTTTTGGGAAACTAAAGTTTAAAAAAATATATTTGAAAATTTCTTTTCATGCTATAAGAAACGTAAAACAAAAATTCATGAAATAATTAAACACCGCTACATCATTCGATACATCGCGTTTTATTCTTTCAAAAATCATCGTTAATTTTTTTCCCAGCAATAACAATGAGAGAACAACATGCAATTTTTAATCAACTAATAAACAAAAAAAATTAATATTTAAAGTTTTTTTAGCTGTTTTGTAAAAAATCCATTAAGCAAAATCTAGCACAATTTGATGCAAATTCTATTCAGACCATGGGGAATTTTAAAAAGAAGAAAATAGTTCAAAATTTTACCACTAGAAAGAAACGTATTCCGTTAATCCGTAAAGATTCTATAAAGTGTTAGAAAATCACAAGAATTATTCACTTTTAGGGTTTTGTTCATCTGGCGAAACCTTATTTGTCTCATTCCTCTGTCTGTCTTTCTGCCCGTCACAGAGCTCGTTCACAGAAACTGTGTAAGTTAGAGACTTGCAATTTTGCATACTTATAGATGAATACTTCCGATCACACGACAAATCATAAAATTAAAAAAAAAGGTCTAATATTATTTTAATTAAATGAATTAATTTAATGACATCGGACAGTTTTTGCGATTCAGATTTTAAAATAAAAACTTAATTTTAATACATTTCGTGTGGCCTTCATGACTCCGTGGTAAAGCGCTAATAGAAAGGTTCCCGAATCAAACGACGGCGACGGAGTTTGAAATCTTTCCCGGAATTGAGTTCATTATCTGATAATTACAATTTTAGTGATTTTTTCCTTGACATTTTGAGGCCAAAAGCTGTTGTAAAATAGGTTTATTTAAAAAATTCTTTTTTTTTTTTTTGAGACATTGTGAAATTTCAAATGGACTACATTTCACTGTAGTCTATGTAGTCCACTGTAGTCACATGTCCGTTGGATTTAATTAAAAGAACTTTTTTTGGTCATTTTAAGTGCTTCTTTTTTAAATAAAAATTAAATCATGTAATATAAATATGCTTTTCAGATATGCAAACATATTTTGTTACAATTGACTGAAAAGTGGTTCTTGAATATTTTTAATTTGACTAAAAAAATAAATTCGAATTTCGATAATTAAAAAATTAAATTTAATAGTGCTGTCATCTATGGTTTTATTGAAAAAAGTTAACTATTATAAATAACCGATTTGGATTTATTAATTAAATGATAAAGTGTTTTGAAAGGAATATTAAACGAAATTCTCTGTGCGATTTTTAATCACATTTACACACAAGTTTTTTATTCGTTTCTCGCTTATTTCACAGTCCCAAATTACATTGAAGTGCGAGTTTTGCTTCTGATGGCAAAAATCTAAGCTTCGTTCTTTCATTAAATATATTTCTCATGGTCTAAAATAGTACTTACAAAGATTTTTTTTGTATTGTATGTTTTACAATCGTTTTCTAGTCACCTACTTTATATATGGATACCTTACTTATTATATTCATCAACTTGTTTATTATGTTTTGATCGTGATAGCATTTAGCAATAGTATATATCTTAATAACAAATGTTTCTCTAGAAGAACCCATAAATAATAGCTCACATTATCTCTACTATTCAAAAGATTTTTCAGATTGTCAAGCCCTTTTCAGTAGTATGCACTCCTATTTTTACAGTGTATAGAAGAGTAACAAACAAAAACATACAGTAACCTATTCTGTATTAACCAGGATTCAGCAAATTGTTCTTTATCATTAGAAATATCAGAAACCAAAATATTTTCAACATTTAAAGAATCATTTGTTGTAACATCAAAGTTTGCTTTGATGCCACTGATTTTAGGAAACATTTCTTGGTAGTTTTTATAGTGTATAAATTAGTTTTCTGAAACATAAATAGGTTTTTATGGTGCTATTGATTCTCATTTAAATATTTTCATTGACGTAGTTGGATTTATATATTCGAGGGTAACAAAATAATATTATTTTAATGTTAATACTAATTCTTTAAATTTATCCTGTTTGTCTGTAAAATATGTTTGTTGAACATGCAAATTTTTCCTTGAGAGTTACTAGCATCCGAAAAACATATATTCCAGTTTGAGAAAACTGATTAATACACTATAAAATCTACTCGGATAAGTTTCTGAAAATCCAAGGCAGCAAAAGAAATTTTAATTTTATAAATTCTATTCTAAATCTCGAAAAGAGACTTTGAGGTTTTCTGGGAGATTTCTAAAGGAAAAGAATGCTTTAGTGACTCGGAAAGGGTTATTGTACATTTCTGTTCCTTGTTAAGGTAAATGCACCGGTATAATGGGCCACTTAAGTACATTTATCAAACTATTATTATGTGTTAGTGAATTCCATAAAAGATATATATATATATGTTACCCTAGTCCTAACTTTCATGTATCAGAATAAACATTCAAAGTTTCAAAATATATTCCTAGAAAAAAATGGAAAATAAAAAATATTATTTTCCTCTATGCTCGAATAGTAGGCCTAGTGAATTTCTGATGCATGAATCTTTAAGCTTTAGGCTTATCTAACAAATTATTTACAATATAATATAGTATATAAACAGTAGTTTAAATTAAAATAAAACATAATATTAAAGAAACGATGTTTTAAATAAAAATATCTCTTAATGAAATCGCTAAAAATTTGCCAAATAATCTGTTTTTGAAAACACTCTAGAAAATAAACAAATGTACCAAAAGAACAAAAAACAATTATTCCGAACAGTTTATGGAAAGTTAATATTTAAGGATGTTAGACAATCAGATTTATTTCAGTCGTTTTTCAAAAAATGCATTTTGGGCTTGTTTTTAAACTTTAAAAATTAGTAGAACACTACTTGTACGTGGCCCACTATAGGTGCGTTCACCTTATATTATATTTTAGATTAAAATCAGCTATCTTTTTTTAGAATGTAATTAATGCTATACAGTTTCACCGCCTTCTGCAATCTCCGTAGTGTTTTACAGATATTTAATATTAGTAGTTACCAGTAACCCTTAATTATTTATGGTAATCTTGTTCCCATCCAATTGTAAAAATCTCAGAGTCTTGCATTTATCAATAGTATTCACTAAAGCTCTCAGACGAGGAAATATCACATTACTTATTTTATTGTCCTGTTTATTAAATATATTGATCTTAATGTAATTTTAGAAAAGATAAAGTAGTTATGTCTAACTTGCCAACCAACTTTGTCTTGTCGAATTTATTCAGATTTATAGACTGATGTTCTAAGGCTTCAATACTCTTGTGATTTTTATTTTATAAACTGTACAATCACTCTTTATTTACAACTAGTTCGTGATACAAGGATAATCTAAATTTTGCAACAGCGTTTAAATAATCTATTTGACGAATTTTCATAATTGTTCCACGCTGAGTATCGCTTTGTTCGTGGAAATTTTCAACTGGCATGAAGAAAACTACTCTGTTCACATTAACTCTCATTTAATATATGTAACAGTCGAATTGAACAATAAAGTGAAATAATGGCACTGCTATGAGTTTTAATACAGAATGTCTTTCCATAGTTATTTTTGTTATTTCTGTTTCATTACTATTACTTTTAACATTTCGCCTAAAATTTTACTGACCCGTTAACTCGCCGTGAAGCAAATTCGCACCGACCAATGTTTCAAATGTCGTATTAGATGTAAAGATTACAGCATCTGGTCTCAGACCAGATGCTGTAATCTTCAAGGTTAGCTGGGTGAAAAAGTTCGACCAGAATCGTCCGGGATAGCTCAGATGGCAGAGCACTGGCGGCTTCAGCCAGGAAGGTCCCGGGTTCGAATCCTGGTCCGGACATTTTTCGCCCAGTTGGAAATTTAGATCTAATATGATTTGTTTACCAATTAGAATAATTGTGTTATAATTAATCTAGTTTTCAAATGTCGTGTTCTATTTTTTTCAATACGCCTTTATTAGTTTTCATTTTTAATTAACAAAATGAAATTTTTGATAAAAGAAAATATCATAGTTCCATTTCTCATTAAATTTCGTATCGGAATCATGTGTTATATTCTATTATCACTATATTGGCAACAAAGTTATACGTAGTTTAATTTATGGAATTCTTAATCATTCCATGGGTTAATCTTACTTACAGGACTATCAAATAATTTCTGATGTATTGCCACTCTATCACTATCTGGAAAATTTATTCATAAAATATAACAATTAAAATAACTAAACATATTAGGTATAAATAAGAATTTGAAAATTAAAAAGTCATTAAAATAAGGCATTTAACAAAACTAAAAACAACACATTAATATCAAATAATAAAATAAATTACATTAGGCGTTTCAAGCTTTATACAAGATATCTGCTCATGAAAAGCATGTGAAAAGTTTGAAATGTCTGCTATATATTTTTTTATTATTTGATGTTAACGTGTTGTTATTTAGTTTTATTAAATGTCTTTTTATTTTAATGTAACAATTACTCTATAATTTATTGTAATTCAATTTACTTTATGGTAACAATTATTTGGCATATTTGGGAAAAGGAACAAAATTTTAAAGCTCAGAAACCATTTATGTGATGCGTTTTCATACATATGTCATTGTCTTTGACCTTTTCATTTTTATAGCATCTATTGACATTTATTTTGGATTCCGAATATTAAGTGTCATATAATTTTTTAAGCTTAAAGTAATCGGATTACAATAGTTTAGCATCCACAAAGCATTATAAACCTAATACTCCAAAATTCTTAAGTTAAATGCATGTATATCATTAAAATATGGAAATAATTTAATAAAGTTTGTAAGAATTTTAACATTGATTTAATATCTATAGAATAGACCGAATGCAGTGTAATTAATCTGGTGAACTAATTATACAGACATTTACTACATGGCTTATATTGGTTGACTGAACAAACTAAATTATATTCTACAAATATGCAGGACGTTCAAGCAGCAACAAACTTATTTTGAAAGAGAAGAATTTAAATAGGTTAGCTATAGAAATACTTTGTTTTCTCCTTTTTTCTCATTAGAGAACAGCTTTAGCAATACATATTTTAAGAACGAGTTAAAAATTTCGCCGCATTTCCGTCCATGTGATTTTATTTTGTGTGAAGACTTATAAGAGCGACTCTGGCTTACAAAATATACAAAAAGACCACATATGTTATCATGCTCAAAATAATAATAATAATAATAATAATAATAATTTAAAAAATGAATAAATAAAATGTATCGAATAATTGAAACTAATAACACTAGCCTGCAAAATTTGGGTTATGTCATTGATAATTGGTTTTTGATAATTGATTCTTACAAATTTTGTAGCGGCGAATCCGAAAATTACCTCCATATTTAACCATCACGGCACGTTTTTTCGCAAACCGTAAACTTCAAATTCAAATGTAAAAAAAATAGCGAAAAATAGGTGATACTATAAAATAGATGTGATGGTTGTATTTTTTAGCTTTTGATAATTTATTCTGATGTATTTTATAGCCCTGAATCCGAAAATGGCCTTCAATTTTTACCATTACGTCAGGAATTTTCGAAAATAGAATTTTTTTTATTTTTTAAAAAGTCAAAATATTGCAAAAATGGACGTAATTTTTTTTCATAATAATTTATTCATTTTTTGGCTTATCCTATGCATTTTTTATAGATAAAAATGTAAAATATTGTGTATTTAAATTCCTTACAATTTGATTCCCTGTGTGTAAGTATGTTTGAACCGCTCATGCTCTGCCTTGCACTTTTCATTTTATATTCTCTATGGGATTTATTTGGGTGTTCTCTTTTATTTTCGTGGTTGATAAGGCTGGAAATTTGGCGCAGATGTATTTAAAACATTTGCTTTCTTTTGATACGTCTTTGACAAATTGCTTTGACAGATTTTAGCTATTTTTTGACATTTTAACTTTGAAATTTACGATTTGTGTAAACTCCTGAAGTGATAGTTAAAAAAGAAGGTTATTTTTTGATTCAGTGCTAAAAAATGCATAAAAATCAATTATCAAAAGTTTAAAAATACAACCATCACATCTATTTTATATTATCATATTTTCGCTATTTTTTTACTCATTGTCTTTAAATGCACGATTTGCGAAAACACCTTATGTGATGGTTAAAAATGAAGATCATTTTCGGATTCAGCACTAAAAAATACGCAAAAATCATTAACAAAAGTTGAAAAACACAACCATCGCAGTTTTGTACAAGTAAATGCATATCAGGCAATATGCTGCATCCTAGATCATAATTTAAATAAAGAAAAAAGCGAAGATTTTTGATCTCGGCAGTAAATTTAAATAGATATTTACCTTTATTTTTTCTCACTTACTTAATAAATCCTTTTTGATTTTATCCATTCGTGTGTATTTGTTTTATAATTTTTTTCTGATTCTTCTAATGAAAATTTCGATGAATATGTTTATCTAAACAAACAAATTGGTCGATTTTTTTTTTAAATTTTAGTACTTCTAAATAAGTACCTTAAATATATACATTAGTTTAATCCTTAAATCCTCTTTCCTGTACTTTTATAAAAAATCGTATACCACTCAAGTCAACCTTAATTTTATTACACAATTAGGTGCTAAAATACTTTCTAATCCTTCATTTCAGATATTTCTTAAAACACAATTCTGTTAAAAATATTTTTATGTACATCTAAGTTATCTTCAGGAAACAATGACATTTGAAAAACAGATGAAGCGGAGGATACCACTATTTTGAATAGTTATCTTTGTTGCATTTAATTGCAGAATACTCTGATTAAATACGATTATTATTGAGATTTTAATTAAAATTACTATTGAGAAATGATAGTATCCAGGCTGGAACTCCTAGCTATTTTCTTTCGGAAGGTTAACATTAAAAATAAAAATTCTCACACATTTCATAAGATGTGTCTCTACAGTAATTTTTGTGCATTACAGGTATAAACTAAGTATAAATTTCATTGTTTATACACAGCCCACTTGACAAAACACTCATGCGCTGAAAATTATTTGTTTACACAGAAGCTTAAAAAAAAAAACCTTAAATGCATATAAATTTGTAAACATTTCTGAGCAAATGATAAGTTAAAATTACATGCGGATAAACGATTTTGCTGATAACATTTTATTCCATTTTACAAAATGTTTCTGTCAATCTACTTTAAATAACATATCGGTATACCATAGATTAATGAACTTTGTTACAAGTATATGCAAAACATGAAGGTACCATCAGCAATTCTGAAGGAAACAGATGGCAAAAATGTTAGTTATGGTAAAAAAGAATAGCCATCATGACCGTTCATATATTTTTCCGTTTTGCAGGTGTGAAGAATATAGATCTGCAAACAATTATTATGTTATACAGGGTTAGCATAGCAGGGTTATAGTCGGATTTAAAAAATTTATATTTTCAAAACTATTACACATAGTACAATAAGTGATATATGAAGAAAAAAAAAAATCCAACATTCTTTTTTTCTTTTTTTCCATTTAAAAATGCTCGATGAATGAAATTTTAGTAACACGATAAATATCTAATCTGTAATAAAGTTTATTTCACACATTTTTCAGTTTTACACTGTCAACAGTTCTTAATACAGCACTGATGCTTTCTTTAAGTTCTTTGACTGTTTTCGACAATGGTGGTTCATAAACAAGATTTTTATTTAACCCCACAAAAGAAAATCACATGTAAGATCCGGGAATCTTGGTGGCCATATGAATAAGAGTAAATTACAGTTATCCGCATGTCCAATCCAGCGTTGAGTGACAGAAAAAAAAACCTTGAAAGTTTTTCTTTAATTTCATAACTGTTCATTATTAACCCTTTGAGAACGGAATTATGTGTTCATGAAAATTTTATATTTTAAAGCATTTTTCGTGAATAGTTTAAAGTATATTAGAAGATTTACATAATCATTTAATAAATTTTAGAAGGATTTTAGAAGGATTGAAGGATTTAGAAGGATTAATTAAATTTGAATTTATTGGGATTTTGTGCAATATTTATAACCCCACTCAAATGTTTTAGTTTAAATATTTTTCATAGTATTTTGTAGAATTAGGAAATGTTCAAATATAATGTTCTTGCAATAGAACTATAGAAATATTTCCGAATTGAAAAAATCCCCTTCTCCCCCCCCCCCCCAACCAACGCCATGGAAGCTGAAAAGATGCAAAGGCAAAAGAAATCATCCTATTAAAAATATTTTTGTTTTGTGTAATCAACAATGCTTTTGGAACACGATAAAATAATGTATCTATAAGTCATTCTAAACTGTATTACAACTAATCGATGTATTAAATGAATTTTATAACAAGTTATTTTAATGGTACTTATAAGTATACCGTCAGTAGATACAGCGTTAAAACATGTGAAATAATTTTGAAAATTTAAATTTTATTATTCCGGTCAATCCGGTCTTTATGCTAACACTTGGTTTCAAAGGAAGAAATATTTTGTCCAATTATCCACTTTAGCTCGCTAATTAGATAGTGAAAAAATGTATCTGATGTTTCTTAAATTATTCCATTATTTACTAGGAGTTAAAATTAAAATATATATATATCCGGATGTATATGTACAATTGATCTTACCAATTGAAATCTAAAACAACAACAACAAAAAAAAAAAAATAACTGTGTTTATGAACAATATATTGAACACGAATTCATGCTTATGCAAATGGATTTCTTTCTGTGCCTTCTAACTCATAAAGATGGCACAGTGGTGGGAGGAAAATTTACCATCCCACATTATTTTACCACCAAACCTTCGCAGACAGATGGGAGAGGTGCCGTTGGACTGGGAATTGTGTCTTCTTTCCGAAATTGTACTAGTTTTGTTTTTGTTTTTCCAATGGTAACACCCATTTCTATTGATTAATTTGAGTTTCCTCTATTAAAGCAGTTAGAAAAGTATATAGGTTTAGCTTTTTAAAAAATCCCCACAGAGTTAGACAAATTTTAAAGGTTAAAGATAAATCCACGCGATAAACGTCCAAGCATAATACAAGCACTTTTTTGATTAAAAAATATATTTTTAACTATGGAAATTGTTAACAAATTCATATTTTGAAAATATTAATTATGACACACATAAAGATTTACTTAAAAAGAATAAGCATGTCGATGTGAATTTACAGCTTATTCGTAACATTCGTCTTCGACATTAGAGAAATTTACTTTTCAGCTACCTAATAAAGCCTTCTTATGTTAGCGTTTGTATATACAAAAAGAAAATCATTGAAAATAACCGGGAAAAGTGTATAAAATTGTCTTATAATATATTTAAAATTTGTGTGCAATTTTCCAAGTTACTAACTGAATGACTCCAAAACGTTTTACAACAAGATCTTCAATTTATTTCTCTAAATTTCTGAATAAATTCATCACTTATATATACAGGGTGTTTATAAAGTCCCGGACCCATTTTGATGTTTAATTACTCATAAAATAATAAAGATAGATTAAAATTAATAACATAAATGATTAGATAGACTCAAAAAGTTTCATGACCCTTGTCAATGAACTTCCACGTGTGCCCCCTTCGTCGCACGGAGAATATCAAGTCGATAGTCAATTTCACGCCAGGTAGAGGCAAGCATGTCGGCATCCACAGTGGCTATTGCGGTTGTAATTCTGGCTTTTAAGTCATCAATGTTCGACACTCTCCTCCTGTAAACATTCTCCTTTACAAATCCCCAAAGGAAAAATTCCAGCGGCGTTATATCAGGTGATCTGGGTGGTGCACCACCTCATTGGGGTACCATCGTTTGTACTTCTTTGAATAACCATTTTCCAGGAAGGTGGATTGGGCGAGGAGGTCCAATTCCTTGGCCACCCAGATCACCTGATATAACGCCGCTGGACTTTTTCCTTTGGGGATTTGTAAAGGGCAATGTTTACAGGAGGAGAGTGTGGAACATTGATGACTTAAAAGCCAGAATTACAACCGCAATAGCCTCTGTGGATGCCGACATGCTTGCCGCTACGTGGCGTGAAATTGACTATCGACTTGATATTCTCCCTGCGACGAAGGGGGCACACGTGGGAGTTCATTGACAAGGGTCATGAAACTTTTTGAGTCTATCTCACCATTTATGTTATTAATTTTAATCTATCTTTATTATTTTATGAGTTATTAAACATCAAAATGGGTCCGGGACTTTATAAACACCATGTATATTCTTGAACTACTCTATGAAGATTTTAGAAAAAAAATGCATTAGAATAATAACTTTTTTTTTTTACAAATTGAAAATATCGTTTGGTAATCTAATGTCTTTTAATGCAAATATGCAAACGATATTTTTACTAAGAACTTATTGTTGATTAAACTTATTTATTATCTTAAAATTAATATCATTTTTCAAAAAGATTAATTGAAAAAAATATTTTAAAAAGTCAAAATATTAGAATATTTATTCAAGTGGTTTAAAATATTAGAATATTTCACATTAATTCTCCTTTAATTATCACTAATTCCTAACTGGTGGCATCATTGATTAAATTCAGACGATTTTATTTAAAAGCAGTATTCTTTTTGCAGTTTGCATTTTTGTCTTAAAATGGGTAGTGTGAGTGATACACTATGACGCAAAAGTTTAGACAATGAAGAAATTCTTACATACTTTGAAAAATATTTATTCAATTTTCAAATCACTGCTTGAAATTAATGTGCTGTACATATAAACAATATTTATAACAAAGAAAAGTGGAATTGTGCATATTGCAATAAATTAAATGGTAACAAAAATAAACTGCTGTCTCAAAAGTTTAGACACAAATTAAATAAAATCGAAATAAACAATTTTTAAAACCTGGTTGCTCATCCATGCTTATGTATTACGTCATATACACGAGATTGCATGGAAGAAACTAAATCTTGCATAGTTTGTGGATCGATATCGTACCATGCATTCTCAATAGATGTCTTAAGTTCCTTTTCAGAAGAGTATTGTCTAGCGTTGCTATAAACTTTGCGACACATGATGCTCCAAAGGTTTTCTATAGGGTTAAGATCTGGGCTACATGCTGGCCAGTCGAGAACTCTTATATTATGGGAATTAAACCAAGATTTTGAATGTTTTGCAGTGTGAATTGAAGCATTGTCTTGCTGAAATTCCCACTCAGGACCCCCTAGAAGCTCAGCAAATGGCAGTAGGTTTTCTTCTAATGTCTGTGTATAATGCTGTAAAGTTTGACGACCACTGGTGAAGGTCAGAGATACTTGTCCATTATAGCAAAAGGCTGCCCAAACCATCACCGAGCCCCCTCCTTGTCTGCGACTAAAAAAACGTCGAGGTTCCTTCCGCAAGTCATGCCAATACGATAAACAACCATCTGGACCATCCAGATTCCACTTTTTTTCATCGCTAAATATGACTGACTGCCATTTCTCTCCATATGACATATGCTTTCGAGCCCACATAAGTCTTTGTAACTTATGATGTGGTTTCAGAGCTGGTTTCTTCTGCATTTTGCTATAAACGATTGTTCCTTTTTCCAAAATTCGTCTACGAATCGTATCCTTTGATACAGAGAGTCCCGATGAGCTTTGAACTCCACGTACGCTCATTTGTTGAGTACTCGCTAGTCTTTGTATCAGGCGATCCTCTCGTACATTTGTCACACGTGGCCTCCCAGACCGACATTTTGCTTTATATTCGGAACCACTCGATAAAACTCGATAAATAGATTTTTTTGACCTATTAATAATAGCAGAAATTTCAGAAACGCTCTTCCCTTCACCTTTCAACTGCCAAATCCTTGAAACCTCATTCACTTGAATTTCTTTAGCTCTCGGCATGTCGACTACACTGTAAAAAAAAATCTGTAGCTCTACAGATGTAAAGTTACATGCTTACTAAACTTTCACCTGTAACTGTACGAAAAAAGCTGCAAATCTACAAAACTAGTTTTTGTAAAGCTACAAAAATCTGTAACTTTACAAATGAATCTGCTAAAATTTCAGTAATCTTACTAAACTTTTATTTGTAACCCTGGCTGCAGTTACATGAAAAGTTCTCGGAATCCCAGTTTCCAAAAAAATTCTTAGTAACCTTACAGATTTTTTGATTTTCGGCGCAAAAGTGTGTCTGTTACATGAAATTTTGTTGTTGCCGTTACATGAAAAGTTCTAGGAATCCAAGTTTCCTAGAAAAACTTTAGTAACTTCACAGATTTTTTTTTACAGTGTATGAAGCGCAATCGTTTGCAGAACTTAAGTACTCCAAATTTGTGACATCATCGATTCTAAATTTGCATATGCCAGCGAATATTCAAAGAAATTTAGAATAGTGTCTAAACTTTTGCGACAAGCACATTTGAATTTTTATGAAAAAAATTAGTATTATAGCAAATAAAACGACTGTCTTTTGTACATAGCATTTTAAATCAGTTTTTGAACATATTTACAGGTTTTTGTAATTCTGACGTCATAATTCTACATTTTAAAGCTGAATGACGTTATTGTCTAAACTTTTGCGTCATAGTGTATTCCTGAAGCTATTAAATTTCGTATAGTTGATTTGTATCGGTACGGTAAAAATCAATGTTATATAGCGAATTATATACATGGTTCGCAATCAAGCGTTAGTAAAATACTAACACAATATTAAAAAAATGGAACATTTCAAAATAATCGCCGAAATGGAGGCCGAAAACCAAAAACATCTGCTAGAGATGACAGGAAACTGAAGCGTATAGTTAAGAAAAACCGTTTTAAAAGTGTGCGATTCTTGCACCGAAAATAGAAAGAAGAAGGAGTTGAAGTTTCTACGTCGACAACATTATGACGTCTTCATTAATTTAAGTTTGGATCTCGTGTATCGAAAACAAAACCTCTCATGACTGCAAAACAAAAGCGTATAAGATTGAATTGGTGTAAATCAAGACGTTTATGGAGCGAAGAAGATTGGAAAAATATATTATTTAGTGATGAAAGTATGTTTTGTGTTTCATATGGTAATCAAGGTATTCGAGTTTGGAGAATAAAGCAAGGCGTTTTTGATAAAGAATGTCTTAAACGTTCCGTAAAATTTGCTGCTAGTGTCATGGTTTGGGGTTGCATTAGTGAAGAAGGACCTGGAAAGTTATACATCGTCTACGAAAAGATTAACTCTCAGATTTATCAAGAAATTTTGGAATTTTATATGATTCCATCAACAGAAGATTTATTTGAAGATGATTTCATTTTTCAACAAGATTTAGCGTCACCGCATACCTCGGTGTCAACTAAGAATTGGTTCCGCCAACGCAACATTAAGGTACTTCCTTGGCCACCAAACTCACCAGGCCTAAATCCCATAGAAAACGTATGATGTATAATGAAGAAAAAAACCCAAGAAAATCCTCCTTCATGTAAAACTGAGTTAGTGGCGCGTATAAAGTCTATTTGGGCTAATATTGATAGAAATGTTTGTAAACGCCTTGTATATAGTATGCAAGATCGATTGTACTCTGTTATGAAAGTTAAAAGCGATACAATAAAATATTAACTACCATTTACTTCATATTCATAAGGTAATATTGTTGCGTAAAATAAAATATTCTAATATTTTGAACCAGTCTAAATTATATTCTGATATTTTGATGTGTTTCAGCAAGCTATATACCTAATTTACTGTAGTGTATTTTATATTTTGTAAATGTTAAAATCTTATCTAAACATTCCAGATTTAATTTATAAGAAGTTTAATTGCATTTATTTAGTATCAAAAATAAATAAACCAAAAATAATTTTTTCTTATTACTTTTTCTCAATTATTCTAATATTTTGAATATGAGCTGCATATACTTTCTGTGGTAACATTGATTTAAGTAAATGAAAGTGCCGAAAGTGGGTATCAGCTTTTGATAATTAAAAGCTGGTACAACTTTTTCGGCTCTTAAAAAAAACTGCACTTATATTAGGAAAGAAGAGACATTAAAATAGCATGGGGTGATGCGTTTTTTTTTTCTTCCACGTATGTACATGTTGTCTCTCATCTTAAAATTAAAATCATTAAAGCATAGAATATATTTTATATTTAATAAAAATCCCTATCTAATTCAAATCTTTTTTAAGTATATAACATAAAAAATTATCAGTTATAAACCTTTTACTTTAACCTTTAAGACTCTCAAACTCTGTTCAGGCATTCGTGAACATTTATTTCTGTTTAAAAAAATTAAAGTTTTTCGAAAGAAAAATTATTACAAGTATTTTTGTTGCTACAAGCAAAATAAGTTGTCCATAAATTCATACGTACATTTATTTGTGTTTAAAGAGTTCTAAATTAGGAATACGCCTGAACAAACAAAATAAAATCATTAGAATTTTTAATGTTGTTCGCCACTCTATTTTAAGATATAGATTGTTAATATACTGACTCATGGATATACTAATGATGCGTTATACCTAAATAATTCAAATTTTATTATCTAAAATAATTATAATTGTCTCGAATAATTATGTACACACAAGCACTCAGATATCTACATATGCATATAATCAGTGGTGCTCACCGGGGTATTACCCACCTTTCACGATACACAGGGATCGCTCCCTTTTCTGGCTAATAATATTTCAGAACAAAGATTTTCGTTATATATTTCTCCTCTAAAATTCGTAAAAGTCTATCACGAAGGATATTGTTTCAAAATAGAGATAGCCAAAAAAGCACCGACTCCTGTAGGGATCATTTTTCATTTTTGATGTTTTCTTTTAACATTTTTTAATATTTATTGTAGGATATAAACTAAATTTTGTGTTTGCATATATTAGAAATTATAGAATTTAAACCTTAAAAAATATTTTTTCTTTACTGTATTTAGAGATAAATGACATGATTAAGCATTTCCAAAATCACATTTCATATCATTTGATAGAAAGAGAGAAAGTTATTGACATAAAACTATCTGAAAAATGCAGTGGTATTACAATTGAAAATATTTTTTTTTATATATAAACATGCTTTTGAGCACATGGATATTGTTCTGTAAAAAAAAGAGAATACCCATGGCAACAATCTTATCCTCGATGACGTCATGAACACCTGTCACATTGGCCATGCACGCTGAATCATCAGCTGCATCAAGGTCCCTGTGTTCCTCCTGATAGTGCTAAATGGCTCCATATCTTTCATTCTGATGGTTGTGTTTTTACTGGCTGTAGCTCATTTGGAGCTGAAAACAACTGTCTTTAAGTAAACGTCTGATTACATTACTTGGATGCTTCATTTTCTGCAGTATGCCAGTGATTAGTACTTTTGTTTAGTTCATGACCTTCGGAGTTATTTAAAATATTTTGACAACGGAATATTTAGAGCAGAAAATATATATTGAAAACATCTACAGCTGTAAATGCATTTCTGTATCAAGAAATTTCTTTATAAAATTCCTTCAATTTTCAAAGCCTTTCCGAAATTTAAATAAACTCCTGTGGAGCCTATATCAAGAAGCACGACCTGAACATTCTGTTTTTTTTTTTCAGTTTGATGTGGAAGTATTACATTTGACCTATTTTAATCTGAATTAGGAGTTACTATTTTAGAGGATATTTTGTTTGCATACAAAAAAGGACTTTCCTGTTCTATATTACACATATTTTTTAAATACCAAGTCAATAACATGCCATCTTAAGATGGTTATTTTGCAATACCCATTTATGTAATTAGGCTGGGTACATTGTGGAACAACATTTATTTTAAAAAAGAAATCAAAATGACATCGTAAGAATGAGTTTCATTTTGTTTCGTAAAATGAAAATACACATTATGTTTTAAAGAAATTGTTTATTTTCCCTATGATTTTCTTTGAAGACATTACGCTAAATGGGATATATTTAAAACACTGTAGAACACATTTTTTATTGTACAAAGCTCTTATTGAAAGGGTGAATGCATGAAATATGTATTGTATTACATTTTTTGTCACTGAAAATGTGTCTGTGGTGTTTCTTTAACTCTTCCTGCAAAAGTTATTGTTTTTAAGCCTTGGGTTATTTATATTGTGGTTTATGATGACTATGTCTCGTGGTCGTTCAAGATCAGACTCTCCAACAAACATTCAAAAAGCAATAAGTGGACCTTTATACTCAGTCACACCAAAGTTTTCAACGGATAAAGTTGAAAATAGTCTTTTTCATAAGGGTAAGTAGTAATTTTTAATTGCACTTTATAGCCAAGATTGACAGAAAAAAATCCGTAATATTCTTAACTCTTATAATATTTGAAGTATACATAAAATTTTCTTTTATTGTTTAAAAGCATAATTTAAACATCTATAAAATATTTTTTTTTTCAAATTGGTTATATTTTATTATGCAAAATTAAACAGCAAAGCATGTAATAATGACAAAAAAAAGTACGCAACATATTATTGCAAACTCCATTATTTCAGAAAATTTCTTTTCATCTTCATTAACCCGGGAGAACTCGCTAGTGCGAAGGCCCAGTTGCTTTTCTTTTACTTTACATTCATATAATATCAACTTTTTTTGGTTGGCTTAGTACTTTTATTCACAAAATAGGTAAAATAATTGAAAAACATTTTGAAATTTTAATTAAAATGAAAAATGATTTTAATCAGAGTCTTAAAAAAGTACGACTGTGAGAGAAAATCTCATGCAGCGAGTTTTCCCGGGTTAAATCATAATTTTTTTTCAACAAGAAAGGTTCTATGTGCATATCATTTTATTGTCAAATCTTGATTGAAATTTATTGTAGTGGCCACGTACAGTTGTGGGGGAAAAAAGTAAACACCCCCTGTTAACTCCTCAACAAATTATCGTACACGAAAGTTACTGGTACCGAACGATTGGAAATAAAGTCTACTTTTAAATGTTGTATATAAAATTTGCTTAGGGGAAGGGGGGGAATCTACATATTAAAACAAATCCAAACATCATTTTTTTCAACAGCAATACCCAATTTTAACGAGATATTTCAAATCTTTTGTTCAAACTATGCCTAGACACCAAATTTCAAGTCATTTGAATGATAAGTTCTTGAATTATAAACATTTAAAATTTAGTGTTTCTAATGTTAAATTACATTTTCATATTTTTATTTATAACTTCTGAAATTATGATCCTAATGTTTTATTTTTTATTTATTTATTTATTTATTTATTTATTTATTTATTTTACTTTTTTTTTTTTTTTTTTTGTAGCAATAATACTAATATACCCAATGTTGAATTTGCAATTTTTATAATTTTCTGATATGAATTATGAATTATGAAATTAATATTAAAAAAATTATGAATTGCAACCTACAATTTATTTGATGGATTCAGATTTATTAAGTCCTGCTTTATGAAAATCCAAAATTTCACATTTTTCTTCCAAGTAGTTTTCAAATTATGCTGAAAAAACGGCAAAATGATGGTTTAAGGGGCCGTCTATGATAGAAGTGACTAAATATTTTGAAATTTCGTATGCTATCCTGTAATTTTACAGGCTTAATTGACTGCTTAAGGTGCCTTGATCAACAAAGAAGCTCTCTCGGTTAACAATCCAGTACTGAACTTCAATTTGGATACAGCCCTTAAAATACGCTCGTTTTAAAATAATTAATTTTTCGGAAACTTATGGTACGAATTATATAAAAAATTTGTTTCTAGACTAATTGAAGGGTGTAGAGTTCATTTATGCTGTCAGAATTGTGTACTGCTATTGAAAAAAAACAAAGTTATGGTTCGTTTTAATATATAAATCGCCCCCTAAGAAAATTTTATATACATAAGTTAAAAGTAGTCTTTATTTCCAATCGGTTGGTACCAGTAACTTTCTTCTACGATAATTTCTTGAGGAGTTAGTAAGGGGTGTTTAATTTTTTCCACGACTGTACATCTCATATTTTAATGTAGAAAAAATAAATACAAATGTAATACACTGTAATTCTAGATAGAATCAGCTACTATCTGCACTTAAAATTTAAAAATCCTCAAACTCTGAGGCTTTATTGTGCAGTGCTCATACTTATTTATTTTTACCGTTCTTCCCCAAGATTTTAAAATATCGGAAATTTGCTGAAATTTTAAATGCTGAAAAATACTATTTCCAATTATGTGGATTAAAAAAGCGATAAAATTTATTATATCAATAGATGGATTATTTTTCTCCCATCTTTTTTCACTAGTTATATCATTATATAATTTTATATTTCTAAGATAAAAAAAATACACACACACACACACACACAGTAATCATATTGCTTCTTGAGTAAACCTAAATTAACGGCAGAAGAAATGATGATGTCAATCGATAAAAGAGATTTTTTTCTTATATTTGCATGTTTGAACAAGGTAGATTTCAATATCTTAATTATATTATCATTAAATGTTCCGCAATAAACGCTAAAAAATCTTGAAACGCAGCCTTTCTTTCTTCTGTAACTTAGTTAAGAAATTAGGAAAGCTAGATTATTTAATGGATATTCTCTATTTCATTTTCGAGAATTGTTAAATTCTTATTCCTATTTGTCTTTCTTTTCTATACGTATTCTTAATAAATTAAGAACTATTTGGATTCCTGATTATTTAAAATTGTTTATCTAAAATATATTTCGTTATAACATAATTAATAAAATTTATCAAAAAAACTTCTGAAAATTCCAATTAAATTATTTTTAATTATTTTTAATGTAAAAAATCAGGGAATCTGTTTTTGCATAAATATATATATTTATATAATGTTGATTTTGACAAAGGAGAGCTGGTGGTAAAATCTGCAATATCAATTGGTAGAGTAGGCCATGGCAAGTGATAAAACGGACACAACCAGAGCGCGGAACTGAGACGGACTCGGGCTAGATTTTTATGCCAATCTGCGGTCTCGGGCAGTCTCGAATCCAAAGTAAAATTTTTACTTATTCTCTAATTAAAAAAGGAAAAAAAAACTTTTCAGATGAAATTTGAGACAAAAGAATGTAGTGGAAGTTTCTTAAAACGTTTTACAATCCTCTTAAAATCATATTAAAAGGGAAGTGAATTGTTATTCATAGGACATATATAGAAATAATCTTCCTTATTCTAAAGCCTTGGCGCTGTCAGTATTACCCACGTAAAGAAGCCGTGTGTTATCCTTGTCTATCCTCTCTTTCTGTTTGGAAGTCTTCATTCAGAATTACTCGAAAACAAAATTCAAAATTTTCTGTCACTGATATTTTTAAAGAATAACATTTGTTGATTTTTTAGAAGTCAGCCTGTGTTTGGGTATAAAATATAAATTTGCTATTAAAAAAACAGGTGTTCATGGACAGAAAAATCACGAAACGTTGTCATCAGAAAGTAATTAGGATTAATAGTTCTTTCTATTTAAGAAGAGATTTTTAAATGAAGAATTTAGTCTTCAAACAATTTAAAAATTCTATTAAAAATTTTCTGTTGTGTACCTTAGGGAAAAACCGGGATCTGATGATACAAAAAATTTCGGGCTAGGAAAGGATAATATTTCAATTTTTAGGACCCTGGCAGGATCGAATTCGAATTCTTTGACTAGGTTTCTGAAAAATAAAAGTCCCCGAATCTCATCTCTAGTCCTGGCTGGTACGACGGATTTCAGAAGGTGGAAAATTCTGTATTACCCATTACATTCTTCATAATAGTACCACAATTTCAGCATAATAATTCAATTCAACTAAGTATTTTTATTGACAATAATTATTACATAAATTTTAAAATTATGAAATTACAGGGATTGTAGTCTTAATCTGTTTTTCATTTAAAACAGCTTTCATACACACACTACACGCGCTTACACTCAATAGTTAACAAATAATGTCAGTCCACAGGCATTAAAATCTTAAATACAGTACTGTGTAAAATATAAATGGTAATATGCATGCAGTTAAGTACCATATATATACATTTAGATAAATAAACATCTCATGCACACTCAAAATCCACCATGACGTATTCAAGCAACAATGGTTACGATGAGGATCATTTGAATGATTCAGTAGTTTAAAAAGTATTTAATACGTAAAACTTACTCTTGCGAAAATTAATTTATTAATGATTTAAAAAAACGCCGCGTCCTCCTTATTGAAACAGTATATTGAAAATGATAAACTTAACTTTAAAAAAAGATAAATGCTTCTGAATCTGCGAAAACGTAATATAACCTTTTCCGAGTTAACCACTATTCTGAAAAGCGTTCATTTACATTTATAAACCTTAGAAACCAATAGATTTTTTAGATTTAAAGAAGCGTTTATAAAAACAAAGTTTCTTTTCCTGTCCGTAATTTTCGGAAACGTTTCCAAACAGATTTTAATGTGTATTAATCAATTTTGTGAACCCGGAATATCCTTTTTTTCTGATGTTATCAATTCTCAAGTAAACATTTCGAGCTGCGTAAGTTAATTCCTACATTGAATAGTTTGAAAATAATATTAATATCAATGTTTATTCAGTGTTGTTAATTTAGCAAGCTTGCCTTTTAACCATATTTATTGAACATGAAAATGTTGACTTGAGAAGGGATTGAGAAGGTGCATCCGAAAAACCAATACTCCGGGTTCAGAAAACTGATTAATACACTGCAGAAACAACTCGGAAACGTTTCTAAAAATTACGGACATCCAAAAGGGACTGTTCTTTTGTGACTGCTTCTTTATATCTCGAAAATCTTTTGTT
Organism: Maratus speciosus; assembly: GCA_963932465.1. NCBI lineage: Eukaryota > Metazoa > Arthropoda > Arachnida > Araneae > Salticidae > Maratus > Maratus speciosus. The sequence goes on along the minus strand of OZ010787.1, from coordinate 189,433,392 downwards.
TTTGAAGTTTCTAAAGATAAAAAGGAAGCTTTTCGGAATCGTAAGTAACTCAGAAGAGGTTATATTATATTTTCGATCGTGTTCATATTACATTTTTCTAGAAGAAGACATATATATATATATATATATATATATATATTTATTTATTTATTTACAGTGTAGATTATTAGTCTATATGAAATCTAGGTTATAAAAAGTACATTTGTAATTTATTTAATATAATATCCATAACTCATTTTTATTGACTTAAGAGGAAAGTTTGTGCTTCAGGACACCCGATATATTTTTCTAAAATACACAAATCATTCGTAGAAAGTTCATGAATAGTTGGCCAATTTAAATTTTTGAGTGGAAATTGATATTTTATGTAATAATAAATCTTTATGATTTGTATTTTGAAGTTGTTTTTTATCGTTACTAGGGGGCTCTGCCCGTACGAGCTTTGCTCGCCGATCCCCGTTCGGACTCTAAAAATTCGTTAATTTGATCGACTTAAAAAAGATTACGGAAGTTTGAATTATAATTAAAATACCAGTGGCAATATCCCTGTAAACGGGTTTTCATTTATTTCTCTTTTAATGAAGGATTTTAAGGTAAAAAAAGCTGCTGTGAATTGTTGTTTTCATGTTTGATTAAATAAGATTAGTTAAACGTCTGAAAATTAGCTAATGTAAAATGAACTAAGTCAACAGAGTCTTTGCTTAGAGGTCTGCACGGGCCGGAATTTCCAGGCCCGTACACGGCCCGTCCCGAAGGAAAGCTATTTTGGCCCGGCCCGGTGTAAAAATTGAAAGTTCGGCCCGAGCCCGACCCGGCCCGTTTACATTTTTACCGTTCTCGGCCCGGCCCGACTCAATTTCTACAAAAAAATCCGTTTTTTCTCGACATACAATTAAGATTCTTTTAATGAATACTACATGCATATTTATGGGAACATTTTACAGTATATTTTAAATTACTATGTGTTCGCAAAATAGAAAACACACAATAGTAAACATTAACGATTACTTACAGTGTTTTAGTCAACGTCTCTACAGACGTTTCAAATTTTAAATAAGGGTTCATTAAAAGATTAATGTAGTTTAGAATAAAGGGTTAAAAAACATGATAACTTTTGAAGCTTATAATAAAAAGTAGATTTGTGAAAATATTTCTGCCATTTTTAAGGCTTTTCTCAAATCCAAAGGAGCTACATTTTGATACATTTATGAATTCATTTTTTTTTTTCGGAAACGCATGAGATTGGCAGGTATTCTTATTCAGGAACCATGTAAATGCCGTTTTTTTCTTAGATAAAAGTAATATATTTTTCAGAAAATACTGCCAAAGTTAGCGTTTTGAATCGAATTTCCGGAAGCGATAGCACAGGAAAGGAGAAAAACGTACAGTCGCGTGACAAGAGCCTCTGTTATCTCTGTACGTAATTTATGAAAAATGGAAACGCTATTTGATTCCAAATACTTAGGCCTGTCAATTTTATGCCTTTATAGTTAAAAATGAGTCAGAAAATGTGTCTGAAAGTTTCGCATTGTTGAGCAGCAAATATGAGAACCACCTTAAGGTACATTTCCAAAGATACTGTTAACAGAAGTTCATTATCGCTCTTAATACTTTTACAAAACATAATGCCTGTCCTACACATCCTGAGAACGATTAAGACCAGTTCCGTCCCGGCACAAGTCTGCCGAAAAAATTAAACCCGGGATCAGGCATCATGTAACTGTACGATGCCGATCCCTACGATGGACATGTTAAATTTCTGTATTGATGTTGTTAAACTCGCATCGGCTCGTAACGCACATTTATACTTCTCGAAAAAGTCATATTCATTGGAAATGGCCTCGTATTTTATCTGCTTCTCTCAAATTCTTATATCGGGCCGATAGGCCGGATTAACTTTTTTTATCGGCCCGGCCCTGCAGGCTCGTTCAATTTTTTTTTGCCGGTCAGGCCCGGCCCGGCCCGTTGAAAAAATTGCCCTAATTCTGCCGGCCCGGTCTTTGAAAATCCTTCTCCATTCCGCCGGCCCGGCCCGCGGGCCGGGCCGGGTACGGGCCTCGGGCCCGTGCAGACCTCTATCTTTGCTTCCAGGTATATTTTAATACAGCTATAAGAAAATGATTTTAAATCACACGTTTTAAATCTGAAGCAATTTTAACCAAACTTTTCTTTTTGTAATATTCACCTGGAAATATTTCAATTGTTAGAAAGGAAATATTAATATTTGCGCTGTCTTTGGCAACAGTAAATAAAAAGATTATTTCGAAATATGAAATAAATCTCACGTGTCCGTATAAATATATATTTTAATTTAATCTGTTCGGCAATATTATTTGGCTATTTGAAATAGGATGTAATTCTACCCACATTTACTGCTTTTAACACATATTAAATAATTAATGTTTTATATTTTTTTTCTTTTTAAATATTCACGTGTATAAACAATTTTTTATGACGTAATTTTTAATATTTTCCTACTTTTAACACGTAATCATTTAATTCTAATTTCATAGGGTTTTTTCTGTTTATAATAGTCACGCGTAAATAAAATATCAGTTTAAAGGAAATATTGTTATTTGTGACGTTTTTACAATTTTGGCAACAATTTAGAATTCCTCTTCTAAAATATGTAAAAAATATGTCTGGAAATGCTGAAAATTTGAATTTAAAATGGAAATAAACCCACAAAAAATTATTCAAATAAAAAAAAATAAATGCAGTCTGTACACCGGGAACTTCTAATGTATAAAATGATCTAAAAATGATTAAATTCCTATGTTTACTTTTTTCTCCTATAAAACTTTTTTAATGGAATGATTTTGACCAACTTTAACATTAAATATCTCTTAAAAGAATTCTTCGATTTCAAAACTGTCTGTATCAGCGTGTTTATTAAACATTTCTTTGTAATATCACCGATTTTCGTATTTTTGTATGCAATAGTTTTCTTAATATTAACGAAGAAAGACCCCAGATCACAAAAAATTCAAAACCGGCGGCGGCGGCGGTGGCAGCGTTAGTTACTTTTTTTTAGAATAGAGAGATACTTAATGTAAGAAAGCAAAGATTGTCACAAGCTTTATTCGCAAATGCAGAACACAAACCTCACGTTTTTTACAATGGAAATGCAACATTTCAGAACGAAATTTGTTTTCATAATATTTTTTAAAATATCTGTTTTTTTTTGTTTGTTTTTTTTTTTCTATGAAAATGTATTGTTGAGAAAAGCTACATGTTTAAATAAATTCTGTCTTGATAAAGAATTTTCCACTTAAAGGTAATGTGGTTATTCAAATCTGGCTATTATCTGTCGTAACATTTAAAAAAGGTGTTTTGCTTATTTGTTTGGTAACACGATTATCTTTTGAGGTTATTTATTTCTTCCTCTTCCATCCCTTCCTCCTTTAAGTTAACAAAGTGATAATACAAATTTTAAATTATTTAAATCATGTGGTTTTCTGTTTACTCGTTAAAATAGAATAAAACAGTTTCCGAAATGTATTTTTTTAAATAAAGTATTCAGCAACGCCTCTCTAAATATAAAACTATTTTATAAGTGACTTACCAACCATTGTTTCTTATTTTACATATAATAAGGTTATATATGTAAATATTATTACATATTATATTTTTTTAAATATTAAAAAAATTACAAATTTATAGTATGTGTTTTGTTGTATAAGGAGAGACAGCGACATATTTATTTAAGGAATTTAAGGAAGGATGCAAAATTGTTGAGATGATCTAAAGAACTCAGTGAATAAGAAATATCATGTCTTATACTCGACCCTTGAAAAAATACAGAAGCCTCAAACATACGGTGACCAGATTACAAAAATGTTTCAACTTTAAATATTTTAAAACATTTAAATGTATACGATATTAAGCTTTAATTTCCTTAAACGTAAAAAATTATGAACCTTCGAAAACACTTTGAAAAAAGTTTTTTTTTTTTTTAATTTAAAAAGCTGAGATTGACACTAACTAATTCCTCAGATTTCTATAACAGTTTGGTCACTTATCTAAATAGGACTACAAATCAATTTATGTGCTAAGTAAATATTGAATTTGTGGTATACAACAGAACGTTGAACGTTGAACGTAATAGAAAGGTTAAACGGGAAAAAGATGGAAAAAGACTGTAATACGAAAATAAATTAAAGAACACGGTTAGATTTGGATAAATTTTAAGTTGATTATCTGTATTTTTTTTTTCCAGGGAAGGCGGCTGCACAAACGATCGCCTCATCTAGTTCACGGCAGAAATTCCAGGATTAGTTAAAGCTAGATTCGCATATTAAAATGGAACTGGTCTGCCAAATCATATCTTGGATGAAAACACCTACAAACCCGATTTTATTGGTTGACTGGTAGGTTTACAATTGTGTTTTCCTGCTCCGAGCCCTCCATGTTTTGATGGCCTTGGGTACATTAAAACACAATGATAAACCTACCGATGAACTACTAAAATCGCTTCTGCAGGTGGTTTCTACCAAGATATGACTTGGCAAACCAATTGAATTTAACTATACTAATAGATTCTGTCTAATCCTGGAATTTCAGCCGTCAACTCGATGAGTTGATGATCTGTGCAGCTTCTTCCCTGTCTATAAGGAAAATTTATTTAAAACATTGTGTGGAAAATGTTACAGCTAAATATTTATATTGTTTTGTTTCTCGTTGAACTGGGCTAAATCGCTTATTAAATCTGAAATCAGACTTGAGATCTTACCATTATAATTTGTCCTGTGCTATTCTTTTTAACACTTTCCAACATAGTTAACGTTTTTATAAATTCGGTTTGTCTGGCAGGCTGGTCGTCTGCCTTTCCGTGCTCTAACTTGCGTAAATATACTCGGATTGCCATGTAATTGAAATATGTTATTAAAGTTTACTATGGAATGTTCAGTATTGAAAATGGGGTTGTAGTTTACAGGTTCACTCAAAATAATTCCGTTACGTTTTGGTGTCTAAGGGGAAATCATTTGGAGTGTATTTTAATGACGTTACATTATTCCAAACACATTGAAAGGGTCTAGCTGGATAAGCATGGCGAAATGGCCCCCATGGTCGATGTTTGAAACAACATGTGTGGTAATAAGGCTCACCAGGAGAATACAATATAGAGTGTTTTTAGCCTCTGACCTTGAACTGTCCTTGAGATAATCGGGGAAATATGTGCCGGCGCTACTATTTTTCAAATACTTTTTTCTCAAAAGTACAAAAGTTAAAAAAATGAAACCAACGCCAATTATTGAAGAATATATTAGTTCACATTATATATTTTTTTCACATTTTTACAAAAATTTTAACATAGAAAAATAAACAAAAATATTTAAAAAAAATTATTAATGTAGTAATTTTATATTTACACCAACCAAAAAATTACAGAGTAAGGCTCAAAGTATGTATTTTAAGAAAAAAAAATTTTGTTGAAATCGAGTTATAATAAAATCGAGTACCGCTTTTTGAGTTATAAAAAAAAATAATGTCAGCAACTTGCTAAAATATTCGTAACTTTCCCTGTTTGCATTTGTAGAAATACGCTACTATCAATGCATTGGTCGATTCGTGACATTTCCACTCGTGCAGGATGCGCAGTACACCAAAATAAGAGAATGTTTTCCATACATACCACTTCCCTATAGGTTTGTTTCGTGTTTGTAAACATTCTGTTATTTTGGCGTACTGCGCATCCTTCTCGCATAATAATATCAAGAATTGACAAATAAAATGGTAACATTTGCCTACGCTGATTTTCACATAGAAGAAAGCTATGGGGCTGAACAGTGTACATATATAACGTATCACTTTAGGGGGGGGGAGTGTGTGGGGGGGGGGGAGAGTCTGGCACTTGACATCGTAGGATATCTGTAGGGGAAGGGGGTTATTATTTGATATCGTTATCATTTGTTATTAAAACAAAATTTACTTTCTTGGTATCTTTTTCTTTACATCTGCTATCTTAATTTTTTTTAAGTCAGTTTTCTTCTTTTTATGAAAATACAAAGTTATAATTTAAACCATTGAATGATTATAAAACATTTCATTCCAAAATAGGGAATAACCCAACGTTCGCCATTAATATTCTCCTGCCATATGCGTATATAATTCGTTAGAGAAACCAGATTCGAAATTATACTTGTTATTTTTGCTAGTAAAAGATGGGGAAGAATGTTGTACACCTGTTTTGTTTACAAGAAGTTCTGTTTAGCCCCGTGCAAGGTCAAAGTGTGAGAATACAATATTACTGTTCAATGCATTACGTAACTATTATTAAAATTTTTACATAATATTTCTTTAAAATGTTTTTTGGTATAAAGTTTTTTCTTATATAACAGTGATATCTTATGAATTTCTTCCTTTATTTAAATAAGTAAAATATGCAAATAAAAAATGTAGAACCATACCTATATATCATTGCAATCGTATTAAAAATAAATAAAAAAAGGAAAACAATTGTAAAAATAAAAAGAATTTTTAAACACTGATAACAATATTATTAGGGGGAGGGGGATTTGAGGAATGATAACGAATGATATCTGAAGTTTGGGAGGGGCTCCGTAATTACCAAAAAGTTGATAACATTATATATTTACAGCCCATATAGCTTCACCTGCGCAATGGACTATACCATCGACTTGATATTATTGTGAGAGAAGGATGCGCAGTACGCCAAAATAACAGAATGTTTACAAACACGAAACAAATCTATAGGGAAGTGGTATGTGTGGAAAAATTCTCCTATTTTGGCGCATTGCGTATCCTGCCCAAGTGGAAATGTCACGAATCGATTAATGCATTGATAGTAGCGTATTTCGGCAAGTGCAAACAGGGAAAGTTACGAATATTTTAGCAAGTTGCTAGCGTTATTTTCTTTATAACTCAAAAAGCGCATCTTCGATTTTAGCGAACTTAATTTCTTAAAAGTACATACTTTGAGCCTTACTCTGTAATTTTTTGGTTGGTGTAAATATAAAATTATTACATTAATAATTTTTTCTTAATATTTTTGTTTATTTTTCTATGTTAAAATTTGTGAAAAAATGTATAATGTGAACTAATATATTCTTCAATAATTGGCGTTGGTTTCATTTTTTTAACTTTTGTACTTTTTAAGAATAACGTATTTGAAAAATAGTAGCGCCGTTGCATACGTCCCCGTATATCCCAAGGACAGTTCAAGGTCAGAGGCTAAAAACCCTCTATATTGTACTTTCATGGTGAGCCTTATTACCACACATGTTATTTCAAACATCAGTCGTGGGGGCCACTTCGCTATGTTTATCCGGCTAGACCCTTATATGCATCCTACAAGATGCTTACTACAGAATATGCTACACATAACATTTATCGTTTTATTTACACAGACACACAAAAGGATTCAAATACACAGTAATGCCTAAGAGCAATATTTGCTGGAAATGCGTTTTCAGTTGTTGTATACGTTTTTAAATTTAACTAATTTTTTGTATATTATTTGGTGTGATTAAATTCCATAGATCATATACAGGGCTGAAAAAAAGAATTCGAGTACATTTCCACTTATTGACGGTTTTGTTGAAGGGGAATTTTCATCTGTGTTATGTATTTCCTAACTGAACAAAAATTTTGAACAAAAACGAACCTATAGATTAAATGAAGGACTGCACAAAACAATACGGATATTTTTCTGACTACAGATGGCAATTGCTAATATTGGGTCTCCAAGGTGAAGTTTTGCTACAAACTTCTGAATATGCTGGAAAGTGTTTTATAATCTAGATGAGTTTTCTTTCTTGGTTATTTTAGTTTTCAGTTCCTATCTTTTTTTTATTAATGTTGGATCAATTTCATCATATTTTTCCGCATAAATTAAATATTGTTGATGCGATTGAATTTCGTTATCTGATATCGCAGCGTTTTATTTGTTAGGACCAAATCAATATTCTTATTTAATTACAGTAGTATGAGTTCCCAAATGTCAACAAAAATCTCATATATTACAATTTTTCTTAAGTTTTACTGCAATATTTTAAGATTTGTTTAATATTCTCAACTTATTATCCTCTGAGAAAGCACGAATGTCTCTTAAACAATATGAGTAGATAGAATTTCTAAGAGGTGAACTTTATTACTTCAAAGATAATTTCTATCTTTGAACCACTAGTGCGAAATTTTAATCATTTCAGTTATCTCAATATTTAACCTTTTCATTATGATAAGCTAAAATCTCTGTTTTTAAACTTACACGTAATTAGCTAGATACATTCAAACTGTAAGAAGAATGCAAGTACTGTTGAAACTCTAATTTTACATATAGTGTTTTGCCACCTTGTGATTTTACAATGTGAAATTTTAACATTCTCGACAATTCGTCTCCTATCAGTCGTAGAAAAATTACTTCTTTAATGTTCTAAATAAGTATTTGGCGACGATTTTCGTATCCTACTTGAAAAATGCAATAAGAAAGTAAACGTATTCTTTGCCTAATACCGTGCAATGCATTATAGGCTTTATATAATAACGTGTGTAAAACTACTTCTTCAGTAACAATAATGTGTGCGTAGGGAAATCATTTTGAAATTTTGTAGCAATAATGAAATTTACTTTCGTTTAAAATAATAGAACATCACTCGAAAGCATTTCAAGTTATAATGGTAACTTAATTAAATTATTTCTAGAGGACTTCTTTAGGAATTATAAACACGCATTTAACTCTAAAAAAGTTTCAGCATGAAAACACACAATGGGAACAAAAACGAAGAAATAACTACCAGAAGGCAATTTATCAGAATAATTATGTGACATTCTGTGTATTAATTACACTTACCAAATTAACAGAGAGTATCCTATGGATACTTTTTAAAGGCTTAAGGCTAGAAGAGGCGCATAGTGTTGTGTACGGTGGTAAATGAGCAGTTGAGTAAGCTCATAAACTTTCTCATTATATTATTCAACAATAAGACGCAGATTTCAGATCAGATTTTGATAATCAGGCGTCAACAGAACATTCGTCCAGTTTGCAGTTTAAAACTGTTAATCGCAGAAATCTTGGATTAAATAAGGTCAAAAATTCTGAAAAAATAGTGGTATCAATAATCCCTCTCCCCCTCCTCTGTCTACGCCACTGCCACACCAGTGGTCCAAGGTACATAGAAAATAAATTTACATCTGTAAGGATATGAAAGTTGATGTGTTTCCTAAAATTAGTTTATTTTTGTGAACGGCATTTAAGACAATAGAACACGGGGACAGTTACCTATTTCTAGATACATGGATGTGTAGAAATATCCAAACAAAAGCTTGTTACTCAAACCATCTTCAATATTTTTCATCAAATTATAATAAAACAAAATCCATGACATACTTCGAAACACAATGAATACATTTCCATTTTTTAAATAATTTTTGTTTGATGTTATTATAATCGTTGCCATTCAATGCGAATGTTTTATTTCATTAATTTCTTAAAGTAAACAGTAAGAAAATACACTTAGCCTGGATAATTTGAAAATCTCTTGAAAATTTGTATCGAGTTGCATGGGATATTTTTCCGAATTTGATTTCCCTTCCAACGTGACTTTTCCAAGTTTTGAAATACGAAGTATGTAAATCTGTATATATATCTTTTAAAAAATCGAGGCAAAATCAGATTTTAAAAATAGGTTCTTTAGAAATTCTCACTTATAGTATTTCAGTTTTTCCCTTTTTAATTATCTTGCACTCAGTTTGAAGATTATTGTCTTCTTAAGGCGACAGTGGACGTTCAAAAACATTTTCTACAGTTTTTGCTCAATTGCTTTGAAATTTAATACACATATAATTTGTGCAATAATTAAGAAAATTTCTTAATTTCGTAAAAAAATATTAATATACAGATGAGTAATTAATTATATAATATGCTAATTAGAGATACAAATTAAAAATGCTCCATGCGTATTAAATTTTGTTTCAGAAACCTGTAATTTTTTTTAAAGATAGCTTTCTGATATTATATCAAAAATTGGTATGCATTTTAAAATTATATTAAGTACCTTGGCAGAAAAAAATTATAAACGTACAATACTGATCATTTCGGATAAAATTCAATGATAAAATATTACTTTTTTTCCTTTATATGAAATAATGTACACATATTAATAGCAAGTTTTGTAACAAAGTATATCAACAACAATATTACCAAGTATTATTAAAATTGGTATAAAATTAAGACGTATGGAGCATTTTGAATTTACTCAGTCGGCAAAAATTCTCATTTTGAGAAAACTGGATTTAAAATTTTATTTTAAGCGTAGATTAACGATTGTTTACGTTAGAAAAACAACTATCTCTGCAAATAATTAACGAATTTTTTTTTTTTTTTTTTTTTTTTTTTTTGAAAGTAAAAGATTGTCAGAATATTTTTTTTTCCAAAAAACAAAAAAATATTTTTTTTAATGTTTTTTGCGATTTTAAACGTCTACTGTCGCCTTAAAGCAGTTTCTTATTGTCGTATTTAAATATTATTGCTTTTGAGACTTTCCTTATGCAATGTCGTTTTTGTTCAGCGTTGTAAAAGCATGAATAAATGAGAGATGCTGATACAAATCAAATTTCCTCTATTTTGTCTGCGATTTTACGCCCTTTTTACCAAATTTCTTCTAAGTGTTTGTGAAACGTTCTGTGATGACCTATGAATACTAAGGTAAACAGAAATGAGTGATGTCGTGGTTTTTGTTTATCAAGTTCATTTTAAAATTTTTGCGAAAATAATTTATTTATTAGTATTGGTCTTGATAATGTCATCAATTTTGTGTACAAAATATATTAATCTGTTTTTAAAAGGTATTCAAGAGCCTTTAAATGTACTGTTTTCACTTTAGCATGTATAACTTTAGGTTAATTATAATAAGTGATTTTCTTACATAATTATAAAAACATACTTGTATAAAAATTGGTATAGATTTTATTGATATTCGAATAAACGTATTTGTTTTTATAACAAAATAGAAAAATGTCTTATTTTACCAGAAACATGTTTTCAGCGATCAACGCGATGACATTTTTGTCTGCCACAATTTCCAAACTATAATTTTTGTTTTATATTTCTCTTGCAAATGTTGTATAAACCTTTTTCGTAGTAAATTACTTTTTAAAATGTCGTAGAAATATACCATGAACATTATTCCTTTAAAATACTGGTAACCAAAAAAGCAAACACACCCACGCCTGTATTTGATTCATTCTAAATTGATAGTATCAGTTACGTAGTATATGAAACTTTAATATATTTCTTATTTTTAGGATACACCCTGCACCTTATGCAAAATTTAACATTCTATAAATCTATTGATAATTTACATTTAAGACGAGTCACCGTCAGTAGCTTACCAGTCTTTTACGCGTATGTACCTCGTGATTGAGGGAGTTCATACTTAAAAATATATATATAAACCAAGTAAGTGAAATTTGATTTCCGAAATAAAATTGATAAATACCAAAAAATATAATACACTTAAAAAAAACTGTATGAAAATATAAACTTTATGAACACAGAAGTAATAAAACTAAACGGGCTGTAAAATGACCGTAAAAGTTATAACGCAATTATCAATTGAAAATATTAATACAATACCACAAAATATAGGACATGCAAGGACCCCTGCTTATACCTGTAATGTCGAGATATGAAAGACTAAGATGTAGAAAAAAGCTTTCTCTTCAAACCAACAATGTTAAAATTGTAGGAAAAATGGGCATTGTGATTTCTTAAATAGCGTTGATTTTTAAAAACAAATGGTCTTTTAGTGAGTCCGGTGATATTGCCGAAGCATTTCAGCCAGAAACCTAACTTCTGAAAAACATCTAATCAGTCATGTTCTTAATCCTGCGCTGTAGCGACTTATCTTCATACGGAAGTTTCTAATCAGTTTGCATCTGGAATCCTCTTCATCCATTCTAACACCTTCCACATAATGAAGTTTAATCAGAGACTATCCATATAGACCATTTCAGTTAGTTTCTAAATCTTAGCCGGATATCCAACTAATCTATTCATTGCCAAGGCTTTTTGACAAAGTATTGATATATCAAAATAGGAAATTGTGTAGAAACAAATTGTTATAAAAATATTCATCTTTTAAATTAAAAGCATTATTACATTTTATATTATAAAATCTGATTGATTGGCAAATTCAAGTATTAAAAAAAATCTTTCTAATTTTCAGTTGTAAACCAATACTGCATATTATGTTAAAAAAATAAAAAAATATTTCTATTGTCAAATAGATCAAAACACAGCTTATTCTTCTAACCGTTTAAAAAAAATCCAAAGAATCAGCAGATAATATAATAAATATTTAATTTCTATATCTAGTTCCTAATAAATTACATATTCCACCTAAAATACTCTATTTACTGTTTCCGATCTATTTCCTAAAATTCCATGATTTTACGCCTTGTATCTTAGTTTTTCCATATTAAAAAAATTCTGTTTCGAAATTCTTTTTCTTCACCTAAACCTCGTTTTTTTTTTTCTTTTTACATGCGTTCTAAAATGTTTTCCTGATATATTTTTTTTAATCGTATGTGGCAATAAACACCTTCGAAGTTCACTGATTCCAGTTGAATTTGGCTAAAATTTCAATCCGGTTTATTACGTGTACCGGTATAAAAATCTCTGCATACTCTCGGAACTGAAATTTTTTCCCTAGTTTTGTTGTTTTAGTAGGTTACGGCAGTCCATCATGGTGTTCTCCGTCAAACACCTTCTGTTATTTTTGGAAGGACGAACGTGTGCTTCGCGCTATTAATAAGTTAGCTGGATTGGATTGTCTTCGATTATTACCGAAGCTCTCAGCTGACATTTTTTTTTTTTTTTTTTTTTTTTTTTTGCATGTTAATAAAGCAATCGGAGCTCTCAGTCAATATCCATTATGAATGGATTTTGTATTTAATAAAGTTGTTTCCACTAAATAGCCAGACTGCTTATTGAATGGAAGTCTCGTAATAGATTTCGCTTCACCTGCATTGTTTTAACTATTAAACTGGTTGCCTTTTGTTATCGCGGGATTTCTTTTAATAAAATCAATTTTACAGCCTCCAAAAATGGTTAACTACTATTTTCTGTATTATCAGTTACTAATGTGCTATAAATTATGTGATATTGAAAAAAGAAAGGTTTAGGTTGGTTGGTTGGTTGTATTTATGTCGGCCAATTATCAGCACGTGGGATATAGGCCCTAAGGGGGGGGGGGCTTCCGTGGAAGTCTTTCTAAGGGAACCTAACCCGTATTAACGCTTGGAGAACCAAGGTTCGAAGAAAACCACGAAAACTCCGAACGATTAGGCTGACGGGCGCGATTGGGATCGAACCCAGCACCTCCCGTCTACCAGCTTCGAGAGCAGAACCTCTCGGCCACTGGTGGGGGAGAAAGGTTTAGGAGTTATAGTGTTATTCATCAACTGTGCGATTCCACTTTCCCTATTAACCATATTTTGTTTCGAAGAACAAACTGTAGGCGATGTTCCTCCTGTAATATTCTTTTGATAACAACAAAAATTGATATGGTAACTGGTACTTAACGTGCTCAAGTATCGAATGATTATGTATATTGTGTAAGTGTCATAAAAAATAATCCAGTAGTGGATTTTAGATAAAGTTATTTTTTCTAAGTAAAGTGCTACAATCAGGAAAAATGTGTAAAGCAATTTATAAATTATATAGATACGACATTTTTTTTTTTTTTTTTTTTTTTTTTTTTTTACGTAAACTTAATAGTTTGAAGAGTGTACTATTTTTTTACGATAGCTTGAGAAATTTAGCATGTTTAATATTTTTATTATGTGTTAAAGTTTCTATATATATATATATATTATTAATTATTCAGACCATTTCATTTAAATTAATATTGATATTTTTTTTATTTTATTATAGCTGATAGAAGACTAATTTTAGTATTTGAAACGACAGTATAGAAAGATCTCCTTCAGTTGTATTAACCACTTAGGTACACATTTGTTTTAGGGCTGCCACCTTTTTTTTTTAATTTATTTATTCCATCTCACACCACTTTCTCAAAACCAAAATCTTTCATGTACATTTTGACAATATGTGCAAGAGAAATATACTACAAATTATTTTTCTTTAAATAGTGGTATGAAAATAATATATAAATAGGCGCCAGTGGCCAAATGCATGATGAGTCTCAGTCGTCAAATGTACACAAAGGATTAATGAGATTGTCAATAGATAATGAGTTAATAATGCGTTACAGAGTATGTCATTTAATTGAGAAAGGGACATGTTTATAAGAACTGGTTGCACTATTTGGATAAAATTTGTAAGAAAAACCAGTACGGAGAGCATAGGAAGTGTATCAACATATTTAAATTTTAACTTAAATGTTCTATCTACTTATATAAATGATTGTCTTATTTCTAAATATTTTAATGAGATTACTGAGATCAGTTAAGAAAAGTTTATCAAAATTAATGTCCCAATTATTTTTGAAAAAATGAATCTAAACTTAAATTTTATGTCCCAATTGAAAGAATTTATTCCATAAATGTTAGAGTATGGTAGAAAGTTGTGTTTATATGAGAATTTTCTATTACAAGGATTGACGGATGGATTAAAATATAAATACAAAATTGTGTTTGTTGTCAATCCTCAATATGCTGCTACTGAGTACTAAGGTAGAAAGTAGAACTAAGTATTGTCTTTAAAATATTTTGGGTAAAAGTCGTAGTAAACAAAGAATGGTATATTTTTAATTAAGTTGCATATAAGTCTTTGTTGAAAATAAAGATTTTTACAAATAGTGTGATTCAAAGTAATTTTATTATTATTTTTTTAACAGCTGTTCATATTTCAAATAAATCAAATCGATGATGTGAAACTCACTGATTTCGCATATAAAATAATATTCAAAATACTATTTAATATTTGAATTCTTACAAGATACTATACCGACTGCAGGTCAAATTATTACAGACTTTTCTTTTTCTTTTTAATTATTACTGAATGACAACTACATATACAGTCCTCTTAAAATTTTTCAGCATGTTTAATTAATAGATTATACCTCAAAATAATGTAAATTACTTTCATTTCGTAAAATCTTTTAGCAGATCAAAACCGTATTTTTATGTGGAAATTCCACGTACTATCCTATCATGGATATTATATATTTTAGCATAAACATATTTTTCAAGAGGAAAGCAGTCGGAAACGCAAAATGTAACTGTCGAGGTCTCGTAAATTCGCTAATGACGAACTTATAGCTATTTGTGTCACCTTTGATAGATAGCAAAACAAATTCCACCAATCAGAACACTCTAAAATTAGTTGTTATCGGTTTAAGAATTTTGCACAACTTATAAACATATTTCGGAGCTATTACTCGCCAAATGTTCCGCGTGTTACTAACACTAACGGGTGCATCCAGTTTTAAAAATAACCCTACTTGCTGCGTGAATAAGCCGCACGAATAAAGCGAGATACACTAGCATATATTTCAGATCATATTATAGTGCGTGTGATCGAAGCTATATTGTGTTTAAATGAGCTTCAAACATTACAATTTTCTGGGTTTTATTAAGTCAAATATAGTTCTAATATTTTGCACTCTTGATGTCATTTTGATATCCAGGACATTGGAGTGGGATACATTTTAATCCTGAAAGTTAGCGAAAGACATAACATTTCGTATCTTAAAATTAATACACTTAGTTGAACAAAAATGCCAATAAATATTTAATAAACTTTTCTCTTTAAAAACTTTTTTACAGGAAATTAAATATATTTAATTTTTATTAAATTTATGTTACGAATTGTTGTATTTTTCCATTTTTCTGGCATGTATATCAAACTGGACTCAGTATAAGAATGACATAAATGCATGAAATAATTTTTTTTTTAATACTTTGAGAAATAGTTTCTAATTAAAATGACCTGTTATCGAAACAAAACTTATATTCTTTGAATAATAAAAAGTTAATTTTTCATACAAGTAGGAAATACAGAATTTTTTTACAAACATAAAGAAACACATTTTATGAATATTAACTTATCAAATGTTTAGATTATTTTACGTACTATACATGATTTTAAATTTTCATGAAAATCAGGATCACCATTTTCGCTTAATCCTGCATAAAGTTCAAAATAACCGTTTTGAATAATATAACTTCAAAGATAATAATTCCGTATGCAGTGTATGGCGGCATGTGAAGTTCTTTTTATCGTAGCTTTTGTCCTAAAGCAAATTTTTATTAATTTCAAATACATATTTATCCTAAATGATTCACCGGTTTTAAAACACTGTGTATTGAGGGACATACGACTTACAAAGATGGGTGATACGTGACAAGATACATACACTCACCAAGTTTAATATCCCGCCTCGTGACTTGCGTGCAGGAAGGCATCACTGCTGCTGTGACGGACATCAACAGAAACATGCTATTGATCGTATGGACGGAGCTGGATTACCGTCGGGATGTGTGCCGAGTGACAAAGGTCGCACATATTGAACATTTGTAGTATGTACCAGAATCTTGATGAGTGTATGTATCTTTTCATGTATCACTCGTCTTTGTACGTCGTGTACTTGTAAAGAAACAGTCTTTTGAAACCCGATGAATCATTTAGACTAATCCTGTATTACAAATTAACTAAATTTCAATGTAAATTAATTTTAAAAAAAAGAAAAACGATTTTTTTGTCGGTTTAAAAGTACTTGACCACATTAAAGGAATTATACTCCTACGGAAAGTGACACTGCCCACTCTGAAAAATATAAAAACAAAGAAAATGATTATATTGGAGTTGATTACTACCATATCACCAAATAGCGTCCAGTGCAAATGTAGTCTAAAAGTTTTCCAGTCTAATGATCGAGGCTGTAACAAAACTCTTACAGTTTTAAAGGAATACTTGAGGACTTGTAAGTGCATTTATTCAGAAGCATGCAGATTCTTATGGTCTGAAAAGCTGCACTATAACTTTTAATTCTTTAGCAAATGCTGATTTAAGGAACTAGAAAAAGACTCATCGATGATTTTAGTGGATACCATCCTGTCAATGTCTGATGTTATTATTTTTTTATAACAGATTCGTTTTCTAATCCCGCATTACTTTATATTTAGGAAGTGAACATCTTTAATTATTGCACGCAAGGAATAATTTATTTGTTATTTTTTGAAAACATATTACAGGTGTCCCAAACACGCTTTAATCTTATACATGTTTGAAATACGTAGGCAATGTAAACTGGAAAAGTGTTCAAAATAAGGTAGGGATTAATATTATGTCGATGAAATAGTCCTACCATTAATTTTCGAAAAGTTACACGCTATAAAAATGTTTGCAGTCCCTGTGTCATATTTTATGTTTAAGAAACTTTTCTTTGTACTTTGACAAGTAAAACAGTAAAAATCTCTTTTTTTTACGACCAAAACTCACTGAGTTATGATACATTCAATTTTATGCATTTTCAGATTTTTTTCGCATTCAAATAGCGTTTTTAGTTTCTAAATATAACGTTGTTTAAGGAAAACCTTATATTTCCATCAATATACATGATATTATTACACAGATGAACACAATCGTTGCCTAATGTCCACTAATCATGTTCTACAGCCGCGTATCGTTTCGGGCATTTTACTTTACAGGGTGATCCCATGTATTATTTTCTTTCTTAAATTTGCTGTTGCTCCCCTAATTGCCTTCGTGAACAAATCTTCGTATGAAATATGAAGTCAAACACTTTCTATATATTTCCGAAATTCCAGGAGAATTCTTCAAATTTATTTCTTTAGATATTTGACAAAGCATATAAAATCAAGTGTCCGAGGATTTTTGACGACATAGCGTATGAATAGCTTAAATTTAAAGCACAGAAAGCAGGATTTCAGTCTTAAAAGTTTCGAAATATCGAGACTCATACTATTCAAATAAATCATTTGCTTCTTCTACATAAATTTCAAGTATTTATTGTCCAAATAGTGATTAAAATTTTTAAAAGAATATTTGAAGAAAAGTTTACATTTTTTATTTGTGAGAAGTATGTCACTGTATCATTTCTTTAGGTATTTGTCACATCTATCTCAGTACATCATTGTTAACTTAGGACATACGAAAAGTAATTTAATCTATCATGCTCGTACGTTGTAAGTCTTAACGTCGAAAAGATAATGTATTTTCTTTGTTCTTTCAAAAGATCAAAACAAACGTAATGGTATTATGTATACTACACAAATAAAAGATTTTTCTTGAAAAGATTCCTTTTCAAGTAGCGTTCAAATAATCCAATGAACTAAAGATATATCGGATAAGTAAAGGTCGTAATAAGTATGCATTTTCTGAAACATTAGAAGTTAAAATTTGGAAATATATTGTCTAAAATTCTATTTATATTATTTAAGTCTTTTAAATTAATTTATTTTAGACTATTCTGTATACGTACTATAACAAATTGTTAAGTAGAACATATAATAAATGGATAAACTGTAATGTATCGGTAATAAAGACTATTTTTAAGCGCACATTGTGTTTCCATTCATTTAAATTTTAAAAGTGCTTATTAATTTCCTGCTGTATATTGATAAATCTGTATTATAAATCCATTTTGGATTTATACTTATATTCAAATTCATTGTATGAATTTGAATGTGGATTTTTAGTAGTGCGTTAATATAATTTATTCTGAAATCCGAAATATAATGCATAATAAATTTTATTTAAGGAATGGAAAAAGGGTTTTGAGGAAAGAAACATAACGTTGCGAGGGATTCGTAATTTTTCAAATTTACTGAACTATTTATGTTGATAACATCAGCAACAATAATTCACTCTCTAGTGGTGTTTCGTCAGTGGTGTGATTAAAGAGTGGGTCCTGGGAGTCTGCATTCCCCCAAACAAGGAACTGGTTTACTAAATCATGGATACCAAACTCTTAAGAAGGAGAAAGAAACGGCTTAAACGGAATTGCAAAGGAGTGGTGAAATTTTGTTTTGTTTCGTTTTAGACAGGTTGCAAACTTAACAGATAAAATTTTAAAGCATTTCTTTTGCCGTGTCCATAAACCTTTTCACTGGGCAAAGCAAGAATCTGACAGGGAACTCAATGAATAAAAAAAAAAACTAAACTTGCGGCTGTACTATCCATGAAGGATCAGAGCCTACAGTGTCCAACTCTGTTTACTTGACCCTGGGCCCCGAGGTGCTATGCAGCATGTGTCCCAGCCAGATGGTCAACCCCACGCGAGACCCTCGGTGTTTAGTTCCCAAGCAAGCTTGGTACACATTTTATCGACCCCGAAAGGATGAAAGATTAAGTGAACTTTGCCCAGCCGGGACCAGAACTCGCAACCTGTAGCGTGGTAGACAGGCGTGCTGACCATTACGCTACCTTGCTTCACTCAATGAATAAGTTAAGAAATATAACGCGCTGCCAACCATACCACTGAGACGCTTGTCAAAGGAAGTAATTTATCCGTTTATAAGCATTAAAGTAAACTTTGAGGCGTATTTTCTCAAGTAATACTCAGTATTGCACTTCATGGCTTTCATACATTTATTTAATAATAACTATACTCTATCTATACACAAACATTCACCGCATTCTGTATTCCCTACCTCGATAGTGTTCTTCGAATTTTAGCTATGTTGAGAATGAATATGCTTGGAGATGTTGCAAGAAATGCAATATTTTTACATTTCTGTAGAAAAATTCTGTTAACTCATAACTGGCGCCCGGAAGATATTGAATATAGTTTTCTTCACTTTAGAATTTAGAATTGAGCCACTTTGAAAAAAAAATTCATTTGCACAATTTTATTTGAATTGAAATTTATATGGATTTTTTTTAAATGGTAAATGAATATATATAGATATATATAATGTACAGTGAAAATTTTTACATTTTGCAAGTTAGTATTTTCGGCTTGGAATTATAGCTATATAAAATAACATCCATTCTTATTTTTAAATTCATAATGAACAATACATAGGTATACAGAGTGTCTAGAAATTAGTTGGGCAATTTCGTAAGTTAAGAACTTCCGCAATATTAAATGAAATTGACTAGTTGAATGTCAGACTAGTAATAATATTGCCGAAGTTTATTCATAGATGGTATTAGGCGTCATAACTGACGCTATCACTTAGCGATCGGTACTCATTCTTGTTCGGTATTACAATAATGGAGACGTACAACGGTGCTGAAAAAGCGAAATGCTGTCTTTGGTTTCATGAAACTCATTCTGCTGCGCAAGTACGGTGAAATAATGTTGATAATGGTAAACTTGAACTATTTATCTATCTTACAACAATATGTACTTTAATTTTTTTTCCCTGTCAATTCCATTCAATAAATCATTATTTTTGTCCAACTAATTTGTAGCCACCCTGTATTTTGATTGTTTCGTTTCCCTCATAGTATTTAATTTCATATCAATAATTCAAAACTCACTAATTTTCTTTGAAGCTTACAACCTATTCGTGTAGTGATTTAAAATTAATCTATCAGTATCACCATTTGAAACAGTCTTCGAATAATATTCTCTGTATAACTATTCTAACTATATCTAAAACTTACAATATTTACTTCAAAATGCTTCTAAGTGGGTAAGTAAACATTTCTAAAAGAATATCGTAGAAATGTTGTTTACAGTTATATCTGAAATACAGCATTTCATGCTATTTTCTGACATAATTTTAAAGGTAACATTATCATTTGAGATTTATGCAGTACGCTGACAGGTGAAACAGGATGATGCATAACTGAAGTGTCCGACTTTTTCTTGGAACATATTACCCAATGTTTCTGCAGCTGTGTATGTATAATCTTGATGTTACTGCCGAAACATAGAATAACCGCTGTCATCTGTAAGCATTTAGGAAAACATGCGATGTCTATACGTTAAGTTATATGATTAATGTGAGTTTTATTAGCTTCTAAACTTCAGCTTGAATTGCTTAAAATTTATATTAATAAAAATTAAAATCCTCAGAATGTATTATATATTACACAGGACACGAAGCTAATTTTCTACAAATTCTTCTTCAGTAAAAAGAGACATAATATTTATGGTATGCGCTGTAGTAGACATGTTTTATCTGTGAAATAGATAAAACAAAAATTTATATATCTCTGGGAAATTTTAAATAAAGATAAATCTAATTCATATCTGCCAAATCTTCCAAGTCTCAGTATAACTATTTACGAATAGAAATATTAGTTTCAATTAACGATAGACATTTGCGATTAATTAAGATGTAGATTCAGAAATGGTGGTACTTGGCAGTTTTGGTTATTTTGCTAACTCAAGAAAGTTTATGTTAATGCAATCACGATAAATATTTCCCGCGTTCAGCAAATAGGGAATCTGAAAATTAAAGTAATATCTATAACATAAGAAAATGTAAGCGCTATAAACCATTTATTTCTATGTTTCACATCGCTTGTATTTGTGACCATCACTTTGGGTATCACTGTAATTCGAACACATTACCATTAATTCTGTACAAAAAGGGCCAAGGTCCAAAATTGAGAAATTTGAGTTAAATGCATGAATGAATTCAGGATGGTTTATAAAGTAATTGTTAAAAGGGCCAAAGTCCTACCAATATTAGATAATTGAAACCAAAATATTTTTCGAGGCCAATGTTACTTATTGTTAATGAAATGTGTCAAATTTAAATTGGGTTTCCTGCCATTTGAGGAAAATAAACATTGGCCCTTTTTGTTCCAAGGTATAGAATTATAAATTTGGGGTCTCTTTTCATTTACATTTACAACGCTTTTTAGCTCACAGGCTATCAAAGCCTGTGAGCTAATGTGCCCGCCCGTTCTGTATGTATGTACGTACGTACATATGTATGTATGTATGTATGTACGTAACGCGATAACTCTTGATAGAAACATCCGATTTGCTTCAAAATTTTTTTCTAGGTTCATTGTGATAAGGCGCTTCCCTGATTAGTTTTGGGAGTTCATTGGTTAAGGATAAAGGGGGAAAAACGGGGTTAGTCCAACCCCTTAATTCAGATAAATGGGTTTTTCATGCAGAATCATTCGATTTGCTCCGAATTTGGTATACCGGTTTATTATGTTAAGGAACTTCCCTGATTAGTTTTTGGTGTTCATTGGTTAAGGATAAAGGGGGAAAAGGGGGGTTAGTCCACCCCCTTAATTCAGATAAATAGGTTGTTCATGAAGAATCATTCGATTTGCTCCGAATTTGGTATACCGGTTTATTATGTTAAGGAACTTCCCTGATTAGTTTTGGGGGTTCATTGGTTAAGGATAAAGGGGGAAAAGGGGGGGTTAGTCCACCCCCTTAATTCAGATAAATGGGTTTTTCATGAAGAATCATTCGATTTGCTCCGAATTTGGTATACCGGTTTATTATGTTAAGGAACTTCCCTGATTAATTTTGGGGGTTCATTGGTTAAGGATAAAGAGGGAAAAGGATGGTCCACCCCTTTTAATTCAGATAATTGGGTTTTTCATGCAGAATCATTCGATTTGCTCCGAATTTGGTATACCGGTTTATTATGTTAAGGAACTTCCCTGATTAGTTTTGGGGGTTCACTGGTTAAGGATAAAGGGAGAAAAGGGAGGTTAGCCCGCCCCTCTTAATTTAGATAAATGCGTTTTTCATGCAGAATGATTCGATTTGCTCCGAAGTTGGTATACCGGTTTATTGTGTTAATGAACTTCCCTGATTAGTTTTGGGGGTTCATTGGTTAAGGATGAATGGGGAAGGGGGGCTAGTCCACCCCCCTTAATTTATATAAACGGGTTTTTCATGCAGAATGATTCGCTTTGCTCCAAATTTGGTATACCGGTTTATTATGTTAAGGAGCTTCCCTGATTCGTTTTGGGGATTCATTGGTTAAGGATAAAGGGGGGCTTGTCCACCCCTTAATTTAGATAAATGGGTTTTTTTGCAGGATTATTCGATTTGCTCCAAATTTGGTATACCGGTTTATTATGATAAAGAGCTTCCTTGATTAGATTTGGAGGTTCACTGGTTAAGTATAAAGGGGGAAACGGGGGCTAATTCCCCTTCACTTATTTTTTTGAGGGGCATTATTCTTTAAAATAAGAATATAATATACAATTAGTGTCAATAGCCTGTGAGCTCAATGCCATCAGTTTAGCTGGGCACTTTTCTTTTTTATTTACATTCTTTCTAAAACCTTTGATTTTCAAAAAATAGTTTACATTCATTTATATTTTGCAGTTCTTATATTTTGTCATTAGAATGTAAATAAAGTCTTTACGTCGAAAAATTTTAATGAATGCGTTAGATCGAAATTCAAAGTTTAAGCATGACAAAATATTATAAGTAGCAAGCAAAAGAAAATTGCCATTTTCTTTTCATGCAAAAATTCATAATTTTTAAATAAGTATTGCAGTTACAAATTTCCTTTTAATATTGAAAAAACATATAAAAGCATACTTAATCACAGCGTACAATATTTTTTCTCGTAAGGATAAGACATTTGTTATAAATATGCAATTACACTTAAGATATTATAATAATAGGAATCTGAACTCAGTAATATTTTCAAGCTAGCGCGGTAATAGGTTGGTCTAAGAGAAGGAAAAGGGAGCCAATCTAAGGACAAGGATAATGGAGAATGGCGTGTAATTCGGCAAGTTTTACATCTCATACATTAGAAAGTAATTTGTAAAATTCATAGATTCTTTTTTTGTGGGGGGTGGGAGAACAATTACTTTAAACTGTTTTCTATTAATAGATAAAGATTATAATCATAGTTTAATTATTGAAAGGAATTGCCTTAATTTGTGAAATAAAATTTTGTTCTATAAGACCCTGACTCCTGTGTCTAATGGAACACATTAATTAAACATAAATGTTTCTAAAATAGCAGTATTCAAGAGTTTTATCAGCACTATTATAAAATCAATGAAGAAAATCTTTAATTTTTTTTCTCCAAATTTTGTAATACTTATCAAAGC
The DNA here is from genome assembly GCA_963932465.1 of Maratus speciosus. Classification (NCBI taxonomy): domain Eukaryota; kingdom Metazoa; phylum Arthropoda; class Arachnida; order Araneae; family Salticidae; genus Maratus; species Maratus speciosus. Next base: position 189,409,433 of record OZ010787.1, on the reverse strand, counting down.
AAAATTAATTTAGACGTCTGTTACCTTGTCATGCTTTTATTAAAAGTTAAGTTCGTTAAATGGTATTAATTTTAACACATATAAAAGAATAAGTAACATTTTATTTACACAAAACTTATCAATTAACATAAAATTTAGATGCGATTTTATATTACTTTGGGCAGTCTTCTAGTCTGCCATGTCCCATTTCTACACACACCACTTTTACCTGCTTTTAGGATTATTGTAAATTAACTATTAGTGACACAAAACGAAAATCGCAAATAAATAGCATTGATGAAAAGCTTCATAATCATATGTAATATTGTTAAAAGCACACTTAATGCTTTAAAAAAATATATATGTATTTAATAAGCATAAAAAGACCCCCACAGTTACGCTTAGGAATGTTTTGCTTCTTATTTTGCAACCAGAAAATGGGAAAAACAATTTTCAATACGTGTGCTTATGTAATGCTGGTTCTGCGATCTATTAACAAAAGCCGGAACATTCAAGTGATTTATTTTACGGAAACATCCACTTGATCCATTATCCACCAGTCTTTGCTACTCCTCAGAACATGTAACCCAGTGACCAAAAGTTTTATATATATATATATATATATATATATAATATGCAGGCAATTAGTCAAAGGCTAAATAACGATCTGAAGAAAATTTTGCACACTAATGATGGATGCCGTCCGGTGCCATTTGCAGATTTTCATTCAAAATGCTGCCTGAAAGTTATTACAAAGATTATGAAGAAAATTGCAATGTTTTAATTCTTTGACGAAAAATTAGTATAAGGTCAGTCTGCCTAAATGAGACACGATTCCCCGTAGTTTTGTCGCATTTAGGGTATATTTGGGATTTTATTATATAAATGCATATTTTATTAAGAAACTATTACTGAATACTGTACCTTTAGTTCAAAACTAACTTGTTTTGTAAAAATTTAATAATTATCTGTAGTATAAAACCACAATATAGGATTGTCTCATTTAGGTCATTTTTGCCACATTTATGGCAGCTAAAACCTAAATGAGACGTTCATAGCCCTAAATGTGATAATGCATTTTATACATGACACTTCATCTGAAAAAGTTCATTTACCGATTAACTGCTGTGACAGAAAATTGCTACATTACAACCTACGAAACCATTCGATTGAAAGATGAATAAAATGCGCGATTAACTCATAAAATGCTGTTTTTACACTAAACTGTTTGTACTGTACTATTTTTAATAAAATTTCAATTTTTCAAGCATTTCAATCAATAGTACTAGGCTCCAAATAAAGCAAAATTTCGTTGTATCAATAGTTAAACAGGAAATTACAAGTTAAACTGTGAAATTTTTTTAAAATTCAGCTCTAACAGCCGTTAAGGGTTAACTGTAATTATGTTTTGAATTAATTAACCCTTAACTGCTGTGACAGGAATTGTTGCATAACTACATTGACCGGTCTCCGAGACCATTTGATTAAAAGATGAATGAAAGTCTCTATTAACTCACAGGGTACTGAGTCAGTACTAAAATTTAAGTACAGGACTATTATAATTAAACTTTTCAATATTATTCTTGAAATGTTTATCAAAGCGCAGCACCGTGCTGTTTGCCAATTGTACACTGCTAATATACAAAAGTTATTTTAATGCTGCGTATAATGCCTAATATAAATAACCCTCAAATAAATAAATGCATTTCTAATATAAAAAAACTCCCATCCCTCTTTGCGAAGGAGCTATGGCCATAACTACAATTAAATTCGCAGAAAACATCGTTTAAAATTCGCACGTCAAAATTTACCCATAATTTATACACCAGTGCGATTTGGATTTCCGTAACTTCAACTCCGCATAATTTTGCTAACAATCTGGTGATATTGAAATATAACTACATGATCCATATACGAAATTTAATAAGGTATCCAAATAAAATATTTGATTTTTATCAAAATTTTTATTTTGTGAATGAAAAATGCGAATTAATTAAAGACGACGACATTTCGGTCGGCGCGAATTCACAGTGTGGAGCTTACAGGTTAAAAGAGTATTTAAAAGATATTTATAATATTGTTAACTAGATTATTTATTATATATAACTTTATTATAAAATGTCACATGATAAATATATCAGCCTTAGAAATAGATAAAATCGTACAATATTTCTAATAATTCTGATTAAGCCAAAGAGAAACTATGTGCCTGATATTCTGTTGCACTCCCCCCCCCCCCCCCCCCCGCTCTTCATTTTCCTTGCACTTTCACACAAAAATTAACATTTTCCGTACTTAAAAATACGTATATGGAAACAAATATTCATTTAGATAAACATGGTTTATTTATTTTTTATCGTTTACTAATTTAAAAGTAGAAAATGTCGATTATAACGAATAAAAAATTAAAACAGAATTAAAATATCAGATTTTATAAAAATGCTAACAAAAATTATGACTCCTAAACCAGGGAATAACTATATTGCATCACGTTTTAATCGGAGACAGCATTTAAGCTACCGAATGGTATAATATTGACAAAATTAACTTACTTAACCGCATTAAAATAAACACAAATTGTTTTCAATCTACACAAGATTCTCCAGAATTTCCATTATGTAAAATTATTGCAAACTCCTTAACCTTTAACTGATGTCACAGAAATTGTCACATAACTAGTGTGAAGCGGTCTGTGAAACCGCTCCATCGAAAGATGAATAAAAGCCGCGATTAACTCATAGGATGTTGTTTTTGTTCAAAACTTTTTGTACAGGAGTGTTATAATTAAAATTCATCTTTTCAAAAGTCTCTAGTATTAGTACTAATGCTCCAAACGAAGCAAAATTTCAGTAGTGTTTGTAGTTAAACTGAAATTTGCAAGTTAAACTGTGAAAATTGAAAAAAAGCACCGGTTTGTGAGGCCGGTAACATCAGTTAAAGGTTAATCATATGTCTATATTATGTTACTGGAAGAGACACTGCGTTTCTTCCTTTTTTAATTAAAAATTTTAAAGAAGCATATTTTTATTTTTAGATCGTCTTAAAAACATATTTAAGCACTTGGTTAAAGAAAAACTTTAATGGAGAATTATGCTGACTCAACATAGCTTAATTAAATAAATTTGATTTAAATATCATTTTAACACAATATATAAATAATACCATATAAATATCTTCGTTAATAGTCTAAATGCTTCGCCGCATTTACAACAATATGTATGTCGCTATTAGGCACAGGCTGAAAACAAGCTCGACTAAATGCGTAGTCCATTTCAAATTCTAAACCGGAAACTGGTCGCCTTTTCTTTAGTTTAACTGGTAAGGTAACTGAAACGGACAGCGTAGCTCTTAACGTTTATAAGGTTATTTGATCTTCAAAGTTAAATAATAAAAACCTTGAGCCACTTTCGGGAATTTTTGTCGCATTTAAGAAACACGGGGCGATGTAAAATGAACGATGTGTATTTGATGCGAAATTTCTTTTAAAAAACCGCTTTACATGCAAAAAAAAATGTTTCGAGTTTTGTTTCTGAAGTTCGTATTCTTCATTATATAACATTTATTAACGATTCTGGCATTAAGATTTTATTTAAATGAACATTGTCGCATTTAGGGGTTATCACATTTAGGCAGACTGACCTTATGCTGATTATTTCAAATGGGTCCATAAAAAAGTACTAATAACAGTAAAATTTATTCTCAACAATAGAATGCAACACTGTAAAAAAACGGACTAAAAAATGGAGATTCTACTGGCAATCGAGACGCCAGTACTATTTCCGTATTTTAACGGAAATTTACCCCATAAATTCCAGAAATCCGTATTTTTACGGAAAATTTCCCCATAAATTACAGAAATTTTTCCGTTTTTCCGGAATTTATGAGGAAATTTTCCGTTAAAATATGGAAATAGTACTTGCGCCTCGATTGCCAGTACAATCTCCGTTTTTTAGTAAGTTTTTTTTTTTTTTTTTTTTTTTTTACAGTGAACGGTTAAGTTGCCCCCAAACCTCCCAGACCTTTACTTTATTTAAACGTAATGAGTGAACAGTTGAAATATTTTTTTCTAATGAGGATTTTACAAGTACTATGGAATGGAAACTCATTGTTTTGGATTTATGAACAATATATCTCGCTTTCTTTTGGAGACATTTTTTTTTTTATTGGCATGAAAAAAATATTAGAAGAATATATTTCTTGAAACAGACAAATGATTCAAACATAAAGGATTATATATTTTATAAATTAGAGTTTCTTCTAAAAAACAATTTAAATGTTAATGCAAAAAATAATTTATCTATAAAGGTAGGTTTATTTATATCTTTGAGACATTTCTGCTCCCTACAACTATATGACTCTGCGTAAGAATATATTGACTTATTTAATTATTCCCTCCTTAAACATAGGCCTGAATAATAAGTAACATTGATACTTTAAGTATCCCGTCACGTCTGTCGTTTTCAGTTACTCTAATTTCCAATAGTTGAATTTTTTCACAAGATAAAATTTTGAATAAAATTATTGCTATTTTAAATAAAACCAACTTACTATTTAAGTAATTCTAAATATGGCATACTCTAGAATTTGTATATCTAGAATCTATGATCTGTCTATATATTTTTTGAAATATTCAGATAGTGAAACATCAATTTTTTAAAAACGCTATTTTTTTAAAATTCTTTAAAAACAAAATTTGGTTTTTAAATAACATTATGGATCAATTCAGAAAAACAAGTATTCAAAACTTCAAATTTCTAAAATATTAGAGAGAAATTTTATAAAATCAAGTTTGATTTATATTCTCCGAATCTCCAACTGTAGCATGTTTCTCTGAAGTATTTCTAAGAAAATACTAAGAAATTACTGAATCTGCATAAGACAGTTTCATTAGGTTGCTGAAAATCTTTATTAAATTTAGTATAGTAATTTGAGGATTTGTGAAAAATTAAGTAGCATGGAAACTGCAAGACTGCATTAGACAAAAAGTATAAGAACACTCGACTAATAATTTTTTTAAATGACAAAACTTTTCGTTCGCTACCTAGAAAATCAACATAACACCAACTTGGGTATAAGAAATGCATCAAATTACAAAATATCTCAAGTACTTAACTCCTTTCAGCGCAAGTAATTTCGTTGCAGTAATGTTGGAAACTCTCAAAAATTTTCCAACAATTTGAAAAAGAAAAAAAACAATTCTTTTTTTACATAACTTATAAAAGCAAAATGTTATTCAAACATTCTGGTCTAAAATTTGATTAAAATTAAGGGGTATAAGTTACATACTACCACCCCTTAAAGCAATTTCTACAATATTACTACAATATTTTGACAAAATTATATGCTTAATGAAATGCTTAATTATATGCTTAATTAATGTGGTTGAGTGTAACAGATTTCCTTTGTGTTACATCATTAAAAATTACATGTAATATTTCTCATAATTATGTGTAAGATGAGGTTCATTTGAAATTAATTTTATTCAATCCTTAAAGTATTGAATTCTGAATATAAGTTACACTGTTTACATATTTTGCTGAATCATATTCAATAACAAGTAGGGTCAATCGAGGCAGACAGGAGTTAATGAGAGACATACGAAAAATAGTTCAAAATTTTATAGTAAGAAAATTGGCTTTGAGATTATTTTATAAATAATACATCATTTTATTTATATCCATTACGAATACACTAAAAATTAAAATATATATATATATCCCAAAAATATACATTACACAACCTTACTATATTTATGAGGAAAGCTTTTCTGTCATACTTCAAATATTTTGTTGTGCAACACTTAAATAAAATTTTGTGTAAATTATTCTAATTGGCATTTATACAAAAAGGAATATCGAGTCATTTTAACATTAAGGGGGTTTGGGATAAAAAATTAAAAAAAAAATTATTTTTGATTTATTTTTCTAGCTAATAAATACTTCAAAGTTAAATTAAATAAAGCAAACGACGTATAACTACGATGAATACATCATCCGATATAACAACGCTTGTGTTGTACTATCAATTTTGCCCTGTCAGTAACTAAAACTTTAAGTTCATTTATCTCAAAATGAATTTTTTCATAATTTGTCATATTTAAAATGATATATCTAGACATTTTTTCAAGATATATGTATGAAATTTTGTACAGAGTTTTTATGTTATTTGTTAAATAAATTACTTCGGTATTATTTATTTCTTCTGAAACTTTTGAAAATAAATTCCTGAAAGTAAAAATTACTCTCAAAAATCCCTTTTTTTTTTCTTTAAAATATATTGTAAATTTATTATAAATTTTGTAAGTAATATTTTTATAAATCCAAAATAAAAATTAACAAGAAACTTTTTCTCCATACAATAGTGAAAAAGTAGTAAAATCGATGAAGTGTTTTTTTTTTACTTTTATTTTTATGGCAAAAGATATATATATTATTTATAATCAGATAAAGGAAAGGAAAACACAAATTACAATATTTACAATTTAGGCCTAGAATCAATAGATCAAAAGTAACTGTAAAACTTTCAAATTTTATCTTACCCTATTAGACTTCTTTTTACTTTAGTAATATATTTTTGCTGCTTGCTGTTTGATGGAATGTTGCTTTAAATAATAGTGTAACCAGGCAAAACATAAAATAAGGTTTAAAATATTCACTGAAAACATTATCTTTTGTTAAAATAATTTTATTAGAACAATTGTTTTAACTTAATGATATTATCAGCATTACTGTTGCGAAGACGAATATTTTAATATGAAACATTTAATTGAAAATACTTAACTTTTTGGGAGTAATTTTATTACTGTATGCATTTACGGCAAATAATAAATAAATAAAATTTGATTAAACTATTTTGACTATTTAATGTAGCTGTTATGCGGTTTTTTTTAGTATATATGATTGAATTTAATGTATATTTTTATTGCTTATGCTCATTTTTTAAGTTTAATTCGGCTGGGATAATTTTTAAGCAACAGACATTATCTACTCTGTAATATTTTTCGATATATTCCTGTCACATGGTTTAAAATATATCTTCAAACATAGGAATAAATTCTTTCTGCATGACTCATTTGGAGACGGTGGTTTAAAATGTACACATTCAAGTAGAAAATCCTATTTTTTTTTCTTTTCAGTGTTTGTTCACCTTAATCATTGTTAACAACGCGGATTGCTGCAATAAAAATCCGACACAGAGTCAGTATTCATTGCGTTCAAATGCAATTAACCGGTGGATTGCAAATGCATCTATTTTAGTATATGTCTAAGACAATTCAATTGGTATCTAACTTATGAGAACAATTGAATTATTAGTTATTGTAAAAGAGGTTTCTCATTAGATATTCGAGATCTTTTGAAATTAAGTAACAATTACGCTGTGTTGATTAAAACGAAATTTCATCCCTTCGGGAACAATAAATTGAATTCCAAGCATTCTTATGGACAAAATAAATGAGGGTTTCGCGTCAGACTGACCACTTGACGCGGGCGAATGCTATAAAGTGCACCTCGAGGCGGTCGTTAAAAGAGGATTTTGGCATCGCATGATTCTTCATATGTTTTCAGTGCCGCGGAGGTTTTTATTAAATATGTAATATTACTCTAAATATATAGGTGTAAATATTTGCAGAAAAAAATCATAAACTGCACAAGGTGTGGAAAACATTTGAAATACAAAGCATTTTTTGCTAAATTATTAATAATTCTGTAACAGTTTTTAAATTATGTGCCATTGCCTGAAAAACACTCAAAAGTGATAATTTATAGGGGCGTGTGAAATTTTCGTCTTGAAACACATGCATTTTTCAAGTTTTGATGTCTAGTACCAACTAAAATTATGCGCTTTTTGCATGAAAAATGCATATTTTGAACATTCAAAAATTTTTATAACTTTTCACTGAAAAATGCTTTTTTTAGACTCAATTTTTCTGAATGTTCCATGGTACATGAGATTTTATTGAATTTTATTTTTACCTGAAACCAATTAAACAAAAAGCACATTAAAATGTATAAAGTGTCTACTCCTTAAAGATTTAGATTTTGCATTTTAAGGAAATGGGAGACTGTCAATCCTAACCTGGAGCACCCGCACAGAGTATGGCATATCCAGGTTGCAAACGGTTAACCACCAATATTACCAAATATTTATCATCGCCTTATTTTCTGGCAAATAGTTATTACGTATTCTTAAATAAAATAAGTCAAAGATTATTTTTTGTAAATTTATAGTAATGACAAATGCAAAAAACCGTGCGAAGCCAAGACGTGACATACCCAGCACGCGTGTGCTCTGGGTTACTGTAGCCGTTTACAAAAATAAATTTTATTTTATTTTGTTTCTAAAAGCCGAACGAATAATAAGAATAAAAATTAAAAGCATCTGTGAAAGACTAGTTTAAAATATCTTAGCTTATGTTATTTTTTAAAAGCAAGGAAATCGGTTACTTCGTAGCTGAGATGAAGTTAATATCTACTGTCATGGCAATAGCTAGCAATTTCATATTTCTCTCTTCTTTCTAGTTACTAATAAAATAAACTCGGAAACAACCAGTGAGTTTTCCAGGATTCAAAATTTGTCAATTGTTTTTAGTTAATACTAAAGTATAACTGAAATTATACTCTAGTATACTTTCAATTTTATAGAGTGAAAAGTTTCATAATAATTATAGATGACAGTTTATGCAAATTGAACATAACCAAATATCTTTCTTGTCGATTGGATAATATTCATTATTTAGTGTTAACAGAATAATACTAGTTCATAGCTGCCAGCAGGTAATCATTCTTCTTACCACAAAAATTTAATAGTAAATTTTGTCGTACTTAATAGTGGAAATCTGAGATTAAATAAGGCAAAAATTTTCATTAAATTTTATTAGTAAAAAATGCGCAAAAGTTGGCAGCTATGCTAGTTAACTTCTGCGTAACTGTAACTTTGTAATTTAATTTTAATGAATAATAATGCATATTTCTTTCATAGAAAGATACTTGAGCCACAAAATTAAATTCCTTCGGTTAATTAAACGGTTAGTGAAAATAGTATGGATGATAATGAATGATAATGGATGGTAGATGTAATATATTTTATTATTTCTCTATATTACTGTGATCAGGGGCTGATTATCAACGGGGCAAACGTACACCAGTAAATTTCAATAGACGTTTTTGTCTTATTTAAACGTCGTTTTCATGCAAAATTGCAGTCATGAATAAGGTAAAAATTTCTATTCCTTTTTACTGGTGGAAATTATCCCAATTGGAAATCATGCTCTGACTGTAATGAATGCCTTTCGTATGAAATCATTTTCTGTTTAAACTTCTTAAATATTTTCTCGTCAGTGAACTGTTAATTTAACTGTTATTTTAATTATTTACTGAAATGCAATACCGTTATTTGCAGCAGTTGTATATTTAAAATTTGCTTTTCAACTGCGAATAGAAAAAAGCTAAGTGATTATTCCAGAATGGTCTTATCCATAAGATAATATTTTGTTTAAAAATATGCGCAATAGTTTTTATTTGTTTAACATATGAAGCCTAGAGTTTTCAGCTATCACTTATATCCCCTCAGCTACAACATTTGCACAATAAAAGGAAATTTTGCTTGCATTTTCATGGAATATTCGTTTTATGGAAGTGCTTTTATCGATTAAAATATTTTAATTTTAATGTACCTGTTCGCGTTAATAAAATATGTTCAATGAAGTTTTCGCATAAGCGAGATTTAGCGGTTTTTTGCGGAAAATGGTTTGTTTACCGTTACTGTAATGATAAATGTAAACTTTGAAAAACAAACAATTAATAGCGCTGGTCATTAAGTGGCAAAATTTATCGTAGTGTTACCAAATTAGGGAATTGTTTTTATTGAAAATATTTATCACTTTTTCCGGCTAATAATTTGCACTTTATTTAACAACGGAATGTCTTTCATTAAATAAAAAGAATATTACTATTCTGAGTTAGTGGCAGATTCTTATACTAGTGGTAGCTAGGTAATGCTAGTGACTAGCTAGTAATCTGAAAATGTAGTGGTAGACAAAAATTTCTCAACGTGGCAACACTGGCTCATCGCGCTTTCTTATTCAAATGGTTAACTTCAGGATGGCCTAAATAAGTGGGATAATCTTGGTCTTATTTTTCTTTTAGGATTCCTGCTTTCTTTATAAATATATTCACTGACGAACATGTTTTCAAAAATAAATCTACAACATTTCAAGATTTATTTGTTCATTTATTTTCTATTTATACGAATCTTTTTGGCTAAAAACTGAAAAAAAAAATATTATTCTGTATTTATAACGGATAACAGCCTGTATCATTACTAATTACGCTCTTTATTATTTCTACGAAAATAAGCAAGTTTTGAGGCATTATTAAATAAACTCGACTGTATATCATGGCTGATAATTATTCCATTTTTTATAGTCAAATAAAAATATTTTGAACTAGAATTTTCACTTAATAACTAAAATCAAATATGTACCACGTAGAAATATTACTCAATTTATTAAGCAAATTTTCTGGATTTATGTCTTGAAAAAAACCCAGAAGGTTTGAGTGTATGCTACATTTAGGTCTCTATTTTGTTTGTAAAATTGATTAGTTGAATTTAGTACTGAACAACGTATTTTTAATCAAAAATTATTAATATCAATCATGAAAATTCCCGTGTATTTTTTTTTTTTTTTTGGTATAATTAAAATTAATTTCTCAATAATTGTTTCATAAATTTGACTTTCAGTTCCCACAAAAGTTTTCCTTAAATATGAGTTACGTTATGTAAATGTCTCTGAAACTGATCATACAATTTTTTGCTTCTTAACTTTAAGACAGCGAAATATGAATAAAAATGTAATTTCCGATTTGAAACTAATAGAAACTTAAAAGTTTCACTGACTGCTTACCCTACTTTGTCCAGTCTTGTTGATGTAATCATTCTAATTTGATTTCCACAGGTTATTCAATACATTTTTCACCGTTTAAGCTAGAACACATTTCTTAAATTTAACTAAGACTTTCGAGTAAACACTTAAAACTTATAAATAATTTTCTTTTCGGGATAGTGACATATATTTTCTAAATTTTATGAGAAACACGCTGAAGTATCCTCTGCAATTGATTTAAAACTATTAGCGAAAATGTATTTGTTCGCTATGAAGACAAATCACCACCAGAAGTTCAAACTAATGAACAGAATCATTTCAAGACAACCATTTTTTTTCTCTGATGTTTGAGTATATTATTTATATCAGTGGTCACTATGCGGCTTCAGGCCGAAGAGTTACCAAGCTTTTTTAAATAGAAAAATTCGTCTTATTTAATCGTACAATTTCCATCATTAGAGAAGGCTTTTCTCAAATGGCAGAGTGAAATTAAAAAAAAAAATAGTGAGTACCACTAAATTAAATGCAGAACTACATGACGTAAAAAACTGTTATTTTATGTTAAATCCAAAAGCTGTTTCAAAGCGGAATACAAAATTAATTTTTGACTCCTTTCCAAGATAGTTTATCGGTTTTCCCAAAAGACGAAATTGAAAAAGACATTTTACTCATAAAAATGTATTATAAACAAGTGAAAATGAAAAACGAGTGTTTTTTCATATTCAACAGTTCTTTATATTATTGACGATATCTAGTAATAGTAATTGAACATTTCTTGCTACTCCTATTTATTTGAAAATGTGTTTTCACTCAAGTGTGTTTTCTCTTTCATTCTTTCAGCTTCCACTCAAATGTTTTACTCTATTACTCGGAATTCTCGATCCTTAAAAACTGCCCTTGAACACATTTATAAGCTACACTGTAAAAAAAATTTTCGTAAATTTATGGAAAAAGGACTGGGAGCAAAGTTGCCGGAATGTTTTCATTTTTTGTCCAAACTTACACTGTGCTCTCCGTAAATGGCGCGATACAGACGCGAAGGAGTTGAAGCACATGCGTGGCGATCAAAAATACTGCAATCTCATTGGATGATAGATTTTTACAATAATAATTCCGTATTTAAAACTATGTAATCTTAAAATGGCAACAGATATACGGGAGAGATTCCATTTTTCTAACAAAACGGAAAATTTCTGATCAAAATTCACGGAAGATAACCTGTCAATAAACGAAAATGTTTAACAGTGTATAACTGAACAAATGAAACATATGTTGACACAAAATTGTAATAATCGTAAACAAAGCAATACTTTTAAGTGCAAAGAAATTCCCATAAGCTCGAAAAATATTTGGCAATTTGATTAATTCATGAATCGCAATTCATTCTTGGACCTGTATTTTATAAATTAGGAAAATGTAATAAAAACATTTTAAAATCGTTTAAAAGGTGTAGTATTCTTATGCCAAAACTAATAAAAAAAGGATTCCTCGTTTATTACTTATTTTTCGAATTAATGTCCAGATAGCTATTCGCTATATAAAATATATTTATAATCAAAACTCAGAATTAAATGTTTAGATATCTTCTAGAAATTTATTTTTAACATTAAGATTTATTGTAAATTATCAGAAGTTTAATTGAAAGTAAAAGGGAGCTTCATAAAATTAAACTTATCAGCAAAAACGTATTTTCAAGCAAGAACTGCATTAAAAATTTTTTATTTATCCTTTTAAATAACCACGTGCAATCTTTAGCTCTATCTGTTTATATAGTTTAAGATAAATGCAATTTTCATTCTTTCATGTTAATTAATTTGAGACCACATTTACTTCATTATGTCAAGTCATTCTGTAGACTTTTTCACTGGTGTGAACTGTGTAATTTAATTAAAAATTTACTGTAATGAAAAAGCGAAACAATTACAAGAAAATTTGCTCTAAATTTATGCGCCGAATTACCAGAAAGTTTTTTACTTTAAACTTTAGCATGATTAAACTCAGTTTTTTCATTAAAATTTGTATGTTTTTGCAGCATTCCTTTCTGTAAAATTCAAAAAACAAAGATATGGAATATTTTGCTATTAATTTACAGAAAAAATCTCTTGCTATTTGGGTGCATACATTTACAGCAAATTATGCTTTAATTCTTGACATTATGTCTAACCTTTGTAAGTCTAGCCTCAGGAGTAATGCTTCTCAAACATTCAGAAAAATTATGTCTAAAAAATTAAAAATCTATAGTGGTTTCAATTTTTTTTCTTAAGATCAAATCTTAAATATTAAAAAACCCACGATTAAGATGAGAAGCTTTTAAAAATATCAGCGACTAATTTCGTATTCAAAAGTTTTTCCAAGAAAATAATTATTTAGAAATAATCATTAGTAAGGACAAACATTAATAAGAAGTAACCATTAATTTTCTTGCTGTCGGAGAATTTACGCTGGTTGAATATTTATCCTGCCGTTTTTCTTTTAATTTGTGAGTAGAAACTTTACGTAGGCACTTCGTTTTTTGTGTAAATGTATGCATAAAGGAAATTATAGCTTTAAGTATATTTAGCTTTGACCAGTTTGTCGAGAAATTAATTATAAATATATCACGTTCTAAAACTCACATATTGTCAATCAGAATTTCAAAAAGTACGTTTTTGCAAATATCAACAAAGAAGTATGCCTATTTTTAGCTTTGACAGTTTGTTAGAAATTAATTATAAATAAATCATGGCTTATAACTCACATATTGTCAATCGGAACTTTAAAAAGTACGTCTTTGCAAATATGAACAAGGAAGTATGCCTATCCCAAGATTAAAGTTGTCTTTTTAACAACACCTTAAGCCTTTATTTGAATGCTGTAACTTTGTCTTTCTCTCGCTCGCATTTCCTTTGTTATATGTTGCACCACGATCATCAAGGAGGTTAATTAACTTGAAACATATGAAAATTAATTGATGGACGTTATACTTAATAAAATATAAAAAAATATATACACAAAAAAAAAAATCAGAATCTTCCAGGTAATTGATATAAGTATTTCTATAAAATTCTCTACTTCTTATGCACTTAAAACATTTGCGTAAGGAAAAATATACAATCCGTTTTTCAGTATGAAATAAAGTACTTAAATACATCAGTTGTTCGGAGAAATAAATCTTAGATCAGACCATGCATAACCCTAATTTAATTTTTTTCGTTCACATAGCAACCCAATATGTTGCATTCGAACAGTATCATTATGATATTGATTTTATTAGATTTTTTATTATGAGAAAGAAATCATATTTATATTGTAAATTACCTGAAAATTACGAAAATTACATTTTTAAAGTTACATGATTTTTGTACAATTATAATAGACCGCTTTTACAAGAAAATGGTGACATACGGGTAATAAAATTTCATTGATCAAGAGTATTTGGGACAAAAACTTCTAAAATGTGAGATTGCTACACTGTAAAAAAACCATTGTAGATTTGCCAGCACAAACTCGATCACAGTCGAATGTGCTGTATCTTTCTTTGGTTTCTTGACTATATAAACATGAAAAATACAGTAAATGCGTAAAATTAACAGCACATTGTGCTGTTAATTTTATGCAACTACGCAATTACTTATATTTTTTAATGAAAATCTATCCAACCGTACTGAGAGTTCAGGGCCCATTGCTTTCGACAGATTGAATCGGGTGTTTATGTTCCAGTCCGATTTTATTATGTGCTGTTAAACGAAAATATTTCCAAACAAATCTAAAGTAAGACATCCTATTCTCTTTGGTAGTGTACATCATCGAATTTCTATGATTTTATATTTTAAAACGAAAATCTATCGAAACAAAACCAGAGTTTGACGACCCACTGCCTTCGGCATCGTACACTGCTACGAACGATGCGGTCTTTTTTTATTATATATTTTTAAACCAAAGACCAACAAAGCAATAATAACCTTAATATATCTATAATAACCCTCATAACCCTCATAATAACCTTACATATATCTAAAATCAATATTGAATGAATTTATATTTTTAAATGAAAATTTTTCCATTTGAAGCGTACACCGGGCATGCTAAGCACGTTCCTTTCAGTTTTGATTTTATATTTTTAAACGAATATATTTACAAACGAACATAGTGTTGGAGGGACGCGGGGGCGCTGAATTCGGCAGCGCACACACTCGATTTTTTATGATTTTATATTTTTATTTGAAAATCTTTCCAAACAAAGTAAGGGTTCCCCCCGATCTAGGGACTGTCAATTTAATTTGTAATAATTAGATATATTAAACTTTCAATTCTGACGAATATATCCCGCGGAAACCTAAATAATACCACTCCCCCCTATTTTTCAATTCCAAAACACAATTTTCTGGTTTCCTTGTTACTTCTGATTTCAAACCTTAGAATACTAATTGCATGGGGGGGGGGGGATTCACGGAGAAAGACCAAAGTCTGGCGAAATCGTTTAGTGAGTTCCAGAAAGGAATTTTTTGAAAAGATTAATATTAATATTTTTTTAACCAAACATTCCGTTATAGCGGAAAATGTAATTAAGTGGATAATTTTTATTTTTCGTATCTTGATTTCCAAAGCATATGCAGATTTTCAAACTTTGCAGTAAAAACGAAAATTGCGAAAGGAGATTTCGGAAATGAATTTTTTTGAAAGATTTAATATTAACATTTTTTAAAACAGATTACACAGTTCGAAAGGAAAATGAACGTATGTAAGGTTTTATATGTCCCCTTTCAATTTTCTTTTATTTTTCTTTTATTTATTTATTTATTTATTTATTTATTTTTGTATTTTGATTTCAAGAGCGGATGAAGATTTTTAAACATTGCAGAAAATACGAAATAGGGGAGACCGGAGCTAGTAGGCGCAGTTTTTAGATATTGATTTTTATTAATATTTTGTTTAAGTTTTTTATGAAACTTTAACTGTACTTTTAAAGAACAGGCATTGTGCTATAAATACCCGGATTTTTGAGTTTGTAGCTTTTGTAGTTTATGTTTAGCGGAAGCCTAAAGTAAACGGAAAAATGTGCGCCAACTTACCCCGTCACGGGGCAAGTTGCCTATACCTATGGGGTAAGTTGGCACACGCTTTATAAAAATTTAAATAAGACACGCAGTTAAGAGAAATCAATTTCCTTATTACCAGTAGGTTTAATCAAAGGCGTTATCGCCATACAATGTAAATTCTAAATTATACAGACATAAAAATAATGAATAAAAAATTAACATTGAGTAACTTCTATCCTACTCGATAACATCAACAGAGTTACAGTTGTCACCAATAAAAAATCGAATGTCTCCGTTTGGGCAAGCCCCGTGTGCCCAAAATCTTGCATTGCAACCACCTTTTTCGGTGTTTGCTGTTTTTCAAGCTACCAGCATACACGAGACACCGAGCCAACTTGCCCCGTGTTCAATGCGCCTACTAGCCTCATAATAAATTTCTTTACAAAAGGGACATGTAACCATCTAAGCATAAATAATCCAATTAAATCACATTTGGGGTAGGTACAGTTAATCATACACTGCACTGTTAAAAATTTTGCAGCATTCTGGCAGGTCATTCGACCGTTTTTTGAAAAAACGGTTTCATAACCATAATTCAACTATATTCTGACCATAAAATGGCCAGTAATATGGTCAGAATAGTGTTAAAATTACGGTTGTGTAACCGTTTTCGGAAAAAACGGTCAAATGACCTGCCAGAATGCTGCAAATTTTTAACAGTGAAGAAAAATTGCACAAGTTAAATCGCAATTATTAAGATAAGTATTAGAAATTAGAAAAAGAATGAAGCAACAAAAAAATACTTATGAGCGCAAAAAGCAGAAAAATCGTAATAAATGACCACTGCACGTACACTGTTAAAAATTTGCAGCATTCTGGCAGGTCATTTGACCGTTTTTTCCGAAAACTGTTACACAACCGTTAATTTAACACTATTCTGACCATATTATTGGCCATTTTATGGTCATAATATAGTTAAATTTTGGTTATGAAACCGTTTTTCAAAAAACGGTCGAATGACCTGCCAGAATGCTGCAAAATTTTTAACAGTGTTGGTAACGCTACAAAACTACACTGTTAAAACTTTTGCAGCATTCTGGCAGGTCATTCGACCGTTTTTTGAAAAAACGGTTTCATAACCATAATTTAACTATATTCTGACCATAAAATGACCAATAATATGGTCAGAATAGTGTTAAAATTACGGTTGTGTACCCGTTTTCGTAAAAAACGGTCAAATGACCTGCCAGAATGCTGCAAATTTTTAACTGTGTAAGAAAAATTGCACAAGTTAAATCGCAATTATTAAGATAAGTATTAGAAATTAGAAAAAGAATGAAGCAACAAAAAATTACTTATGAGCGCAAAAAGCAGAAAAATCGTAATAAATGCCCACTGCACGTACACTGTTAAAATTTTGCAGCATTCTGGCAGGTCATTTGACCGTGTTTTCCGAAAACTGTTACACAACCGTTAATTTAACACTATTCTGACCATATTATTGGCCATTTTTGGTCATAATATTGTTAAATTATGGTTATGAAACCGTTTTTTCAAAAAACGGTCGAATGACCTGCCAGAATGCTGCAAAATTTTTAACAGTGTAGGTAACGCTGCAAAACTACACTGTTAAAACTTTTGCAGCATTCTGGCAGGTCATTCGACCGTTTTTTGAGAAAACGGTTTCATAACCATAATTTAACTATATTCTGACCATAAAATGACCAATAATACGGTCAGAATAGTGTTAAAATTACGGTTGTGTAACTGTTTTAGGAAAAAACGGTCAAATGACCTGCCAGAATGCTGCAAATTTTTAACCGTGTACAATGAGGATTGTAAAACGCAAGAAGAAATGTACTCTGTGACTGATTGCACAATCTATCTACAAACAGGTGATTTATGGGGACTGCGTCTACTTACCCCTGTAGCCAACTAGCACCGGTCTCCACTATCACAAAACATCGTTTGGAAAAAGTTTTTTTGAAAAGGTTAATATTAATATTATTTAACGAGTTGTACATTTAGAAAGGAAAGTGTATGTAGATATAATTTGGTATTTTTAGTTTTTTAATATTTCGAATAGTAAAGTCACTCCGGATTCGTAAAGATGAATGGGAAAAGACACAAAAACAGACGTTTCGTGAAAAGGTTTTTGAAAGACAAATAATAATAATTATTATTTTTTTCTAACAGATTCATTAGAAAAATAAAAGTGCGTAGATACAGTTTTTTTTTTTTTTTTTTTTTTTTTTTTTTTTTTTTTTATATTTACTCCCGTATTTCGAGTTTAGTTAACTTAATGCGCTCTTGGAAAGTCGGGAAATAAAAGAGCGTTTTAGCCTTCTGCTTTCTTCGTTGCTTGCCGAAAGCTTCAGAATTCGTTTTGATCAGCGACAATGCCAATTTTGCAATGTTTATTATGGTTTTATTTAATCTCTCGGACAGTTAACAGAAAGAAATCTTAACCTCAGGTGCATTTGGACCTATTTTGTTCAATCCTCATCCAATTTTTTAGACCTCTACGTGCGATAGATTACCCATCGCCAACAGATAGACACACACACGGACAAACATTTTTCGTTTATTTGTGTAGATTAAACGTATTTAAATAAAAATTAAATATAAAACAAATTTACATATTTGTATATACCGGGTGTCCCGAAAATTACGGGCCTTTTTAGAAGAGGAATTGTTAAAGAATGGCAAGCAATCATTTGCTGCAACGTACTTGAGAAAACAGTGAATTTTGGCAAACAGAATAATATTTAATAGACCAGGAGCCGGCAGCACAGACACATGGTTCGTACGGATAGCGTTATTTCTCCAGGAGGACTACCAGTATCTTTTTATAGAAAAAGAAATCTAGGTTAAACGCGCAAAATTTCGCCTTCTTTTAAGAAGAGATTTTCTATAAGATAATACTGGGCCCAAAAAATTTTCTGGTTTGCAAAATTCAAGGAGGCGTACGAACCATGAGACAACCACCTCATCGAGTTGGAGTCTGAAATTCCAGAATTAGCTAAAACTCGATTCCATATTAAAACGCAAACGGTCTGCCAAGTCATATCTTGGTGGAAAACACCCAAAAACCCGATTATACTGGTTAACTCGTAGGTTTACGATTGTGTTTTCCTGCTCCCAATCCGCCATGTTTTCATGCCTTTGGGTGCAGGAAAAGGCAATGGTAAACCTGCAAGTCGACCGCTAAAATCGGGGTTTTAGGTCTTTTCAACCAAGATATGATTTGGCAGACCGATTGCGCTATAATATGGGAATCGAGTATTAGCTAATTCTGGAATTTCAGCCTCCAACTCGATGAGGCGTTTGTCTGTGCTGCCGGCTCCCGGTGTATAAGTATTGTGAATTTAAAAATAATAATAGATATAAAACAATGTAATTTTTCAAATGAGCCCGTCATTTTTGAGACACATGGTAAATTAATATTATATACCATGTTTATGTTAATAGAGTTTTTTAACAAAAAAGATTATAGTCGTTAATGTTCGCAACTCAAAATACGCATCTGAATGTCTTATAAATATTTTTTTGTTCATTTTCCATACAATAATCTTGTGATATTAATAAGGATATAAAATAATAATGTACTTTCGACAGATGGTCAATGCTTTCTTTATTTAATAGGAC
Source organism: Maratus speciosus (assembly GCA_963932465.1). Lineage (NCBI taxonomy): Eukaryota > Metazoa > Arthropoda > Arachnida > Araneae > Salticidae > Maratus > Maratus speciosus. The sequence goes on along the minus strand of OZ010787.1, from coordinate 189,389,906 downwards.
TAAGAAATATATTTCAGATTTAATCCACTGTTATCAATGTCTGAATGAAGTTAGATGCAAATAATTAAAGCCATTAATTCTTTATAATAATTCATTATAATGTTTTCTACGAACAAATTAATTCAAAAAATACTTTTTTTTTTAATTTAAGAAGAGAATTTAAATAAATATTTACATATTAGTCGAGATTTTTTAAAACAGTGTAACTTTTACTCCTGGGTTTTATAAATTTTCTAAAGTTAGTTATATATTTTTTTTTTACATATTTAAATGTTTGCGAATATCTTGAATGATTTATAGAGCGAACAAATTTTAAATAAATGACAAATTCAAATATTTGAACAAATGCGAAAGGTGAATAAAAATTTGTAATATCCTTACAGGGCGGAGAAAAAGCAGAAAAATATCTGGATGTAAAATAGTGTATTTTCAGTGAATAACAAGACTATTCTGGTTATTTTAGAATTTTTATTTGACGTAATGTTCCTATTAGGTCTTTGCATAATTTTTGTCGTATGTCTTATTAAAGAAAAACAACAAATAAACCTGAAATATTATAGAATGAAAATACATTAGAGGCTTTATAGGTATCATTTGCTCTGCTATATATGCTTTGTATGAAGTTTTCATTGTCTTTTTCATTAAGAAATAAGATAGCATCGACCTAAAAAATATTATGATATATACTTTTGTTCACGATTTCATCTATGTCTGTGGATTTAACAGCTTTTAATAAAATAAACTAGAGCCAGACAGCAATAAGCAGTTTAAAATAACATGCGTTCTGTAATGTTTAAATTGAGGTAAAACTGAAAATCAGGAATTTTGGCTAGTAGCCACTGGCCAGTAGATGACTTTTTTCAGTTGCCAGTTTCTGGTTGGTGGCTGCTTTTACTTGGTAGCCAGTTATTAAACATTGTGAATATTTCTGTTAAATTACAGTCTGTGTAAAAAAAAATAAAGAAAAAGATACACACACCTGTATTTGCAGATCGTTTACTATAAAATCACAACAAAGATTCCATTAGATTCGGAATAAAGTTTTCTTTCACAATATGAATGCAATTATTTTAATAGGAATAATCTACAGATTAAAAATTGCACTAACATTAATTTTCAAACAGTAACACCCAGTTTTGATATTTTATTTGAAATCCTTGAAAATAATTGGACCGGAAAAGCACATAGTTTGTGGGTATTTCTCCAATGGCTTTAAGATGTTTCAATTTGAAATATACGTAATAAATCTTATTTAATATCTTGCCAAAAATTCCTTCGATTAATTATTGTTTCTTTTTGTTGAGATACAGTGAATGGACTCAAACATAGTCTGTATATTTTTCTATTGAATAACATTTTTAATTATATAAAGGATTATTGAATTCATATTAAAAAGATTATGAATTATGACCTGTACCAATTTTCACATAAAATAACGGACACCGTGACAACCATGGGTATGTAAGTTTGCAGCCCATTCCAATCAATATTTTCGAGATATAGAGAGTTCATAGTTTTTAACGAACAAAAGAGACCATCTCCTTTTAAATTTCACTCATATATAAGAAAATCGAAGAAAGAAACCGGAAAACTTGTATGGTGGTTTTAAAAATAAAATTAGTAATTCTAAATTGAAATTTTTCTCAAAATGTTTTCTGGATAATAATGTTATGCTTTTGGAAGTTTTTCCGTCATACCTAAATTTTAATTTTTATGAAGATTTAAGATTTAAGACAAATTATATAAACTGTGCCTTTTTACGGTCTGCTTTGAACCATGGAACACAAATAAGGTGTCAGAAGTTGTCAGTATCTGAAAAAATAAAAATTGTACATTTTTTAAATATGTAGACGGTCGCTATTCAAAAAAATGCATTCATGTTCTGAAAGAAGACATTATTTTGAATCTATGGACCCTTTCCTTTTATTGTAAACTGTAATATTAATGCCTGATTAACCCATAAACCCCCGAATTATTTTTCTATTTAAAATAGAAATATTTCATTTCTTACCACTTTTTCAAAATAAAATTTTTTGTCTTACTTTATCGCGGCATTTGTGTCATCAAAAAATCGAATATTTATCTTTATAATTACTGGTGTGCAAACAACAAACCTATTGGCAGATATGATGTTTCCCTGAGGCAACTCTACACTGTTAAAAATTTTGCAGCATTCTGGCAGGTCATTCGACCGTTTTTTGAAAAAACGGTTTCATAACCATAATTTAACTATATTCTGATCATAAAATGGCTAATAATATGGTCAGAATAGTGTTAAATTCACGGTTGTGTAACCGTTTTCGGAAAAAACAGTCAAATTACCTGCCAGAATGCTGCAAATTTTTAACAGAGTAGGCTTTTATGGGTTAAGATAATTTCTGAAAAAATTTAACTGCACATAAGTAGCATTTAAAAACTGAAAAGTAATATATATAATTTTCTTAAATTTGGTTTTATTTAAATTTTATTATGAAGGAAAATTGTTAATAATTTGCAAAATAACTATCAAAGTAATATTTTATATCGTCATGTATCCTACACTGTTAAAAATTTTGCAGCATTCTGGCAGGTCATTCGACCGTTTTTTGAAAAAACGGTTTCATAAGCATAATTTAACTATATTCTGACCACAAAATGGCCAATAATATGGTCAGAATAGTGTTAAATTACGGTTCTGTAACCGTTTTCGGAAAAAACAGTCAAATGACCTGCCAGAATGCTGCAAATTTTTAACAGTGTAGTGTATCGCACACTCGCGAATGGCGATTAGTTATTTTCTCTTTTAAATTGAGGATTAATGAAAATTTTTTTTATACACATTATACTCTAAGAGTACTAGATAAAAATTCAATGAAGATATTTACAGATATCATTTTGCATCCAACTCTCTCTTAATCTGAAAATGGCAGAGTTGCATTGTTGATACCTTGGTATATTTCCAAGCAAAATTTTCGTGCGAATTTGTCAAATCTAAAGCAAGTGCTTTTTTGAAAAATGCGGCCGAATTTGAATAAAAATGACTGTGAATTAGAAAGTAAATCAAAACTCTTCAATAATTCTCTGCTTTCTTATCCTATACCTACACTGTTAAAAGTTTTGCAGCATTCTGGCAGGTCATTCGACTGTTTTTTGAAAAAACTGTTTCATAACCATAATTTAACTATATTCTGACCATAAAATGCCCAATAATATGGGCAGAATAGTGTTAAAATTACGGTTGTGTAACCGTTTTGTAAAAACGGTTGTGTAAACCGTTTTGTAAAAACGGTTGTGTAAAAACGGTCAAATGTCCTGCCAGAATGCTGCAAATTTTTAACAGTGTAGGGTGTATTATCTTTGTAATAGATAGTAAAAGATGAAGCCACTTTTTTGTCTCTGTCAGTACGGAATATGCAGTTGAAAAAAAAAATGAGCTGTTGGTTTCTTCTGGGTAATTTTTTTAGAGAAATAAATAATTTCTACCATCAATCCGTAAAAAGCCCACAATTACTTGACTGGCGATCGACAGTTAACGAAATACGCATATTTACGCTCCCAGTTAGCAATGTATTAATGTTTAAAAGATCACCGAAGGAGTGTAAAGGATAAGTACAAGATTCCGTTCAAAGTTCTGTACTGATAATATGCCAGAGCTGTGAAGATTATAGATTTGTGTAATAAAGCATCTGTGCTGGTGCGTAAATTAAAATTAAATTGCATTGTATAATTCACCAGAAGAAAATTTCTTCTAAACTTTTAAATATTTTGTCTGGCACACTGATTTAGAAAATAATCTGTTATTATTTTTTAATAATATTTTATTTTCCAAATTATGTAATTTTATTATCTGATAAGATAAAATCTTTTATTACGATTTTTAAAGTGCAGATTTCAAAGAAAATAATTGAAGTATAAGGCATTATTTTTTTTTCTGGTTATCTTTACTTAAGAAATTTTTTAATTCCATTTGTTTAAAAAAATCTATTTTAGAAATATTTCAAGCCTTTAATATTGTTAACTAACTTCAAAAGTGTATATTTAATACTGTATCTAAAAAGTACGCTTTAGTTACAGTAGAAATTTTCCACTTACCAATTAAACTGGAAAAAAAAAAAAATATGCTTGAAAAATTTATTGGTAAGAATTCCCTTGTATATTAAAAGAAATAACATAATAAGAATATAATTTTAAATCAAAACGTATATACAATCATGTTAATAATTCATGTAATTAACTCTAAACGGAGAGTTAAGTAAAGCATGCTTTCATTTATTTCAAAAACTTATAGGTATTTCGTGATCAAATTTAGCAATCCGGAGACTTTTTCCCTTTCATCGGTAATATGCTATGTATGTAACATTGTCTATGTTTGTTTGTTCATCTGCATTTAATTTCAACCTCGATTAAGTTGTTTATGTATTCCCAGCTTTAAATTTTTGCAGAATTTTTTAAACTCTTATTTAAGTAATTTTTTTTCTAAATTTTGAGAAAAAAATTTAACATCCAACAGATTCATATCAGTGTCGCAAATCCTCTACTCAGTTTATGTTTTTCCATTGCGATTATTTGATTGCCACGAGTTTTTTGAAGTAAAAATATTTACCTTATTTAATGACCAATTAAATAAGGCGAATTATACTATTTGATGCATGTGGTAGTAACCAATCAATATGAATTTTTGAAAAATAGCGCACTGACAACACTGATTTATATATTTATTACATTTTCTCAAAAAAAAAATTATAAATATGCAATAAAATTACATTATATACATTGCTCAAAACAATTAAAGGATATTTAGGTTGTGGATGGATCTTGCTGCTTGGGAATTGTTTAAATGATTGATAAATCACCCAGAGACATGGTAGGCTATATGAGAAAAAATTACAGATGTTTAGCAGAAAAAATGCATTGTTATAGAGCATTTGGGTACAAAGGGGAAAAACACAATTTGTGCATACGAGAAAAAACGAATAAAAAAGGTTTTACCTTCAGAGAAATCGTTTTTAGTAGCGAGTATGATTTCCCCTGGCGGCCAGAAACGTTTAACACCTTTGAGGCATGGAGTCAATGAGGCTATTAATGAGGAGCTGAGAAATTATGTCCCACTCCTCCAGAAGAGATCTTTCCAGTTCTTGGAGAGTTTGTGGGAGTGATAGGTGGCCAGCAACTCGTGTGCCTAGAATGTCCTAAGCATGCTCTTTTGGGTTCATGTCCGGAGAACACGGTGGTCATTTCATTTGTATGATTCCTTCCTCGAAAAGGAAATCATACACCAAGTGAGCACGATGTGGCCTGTAATTGTCGTTCAATAACATGAAGTCACCTAAATTGCTGCAGGTTAAGCGACTACAATAGATTTGAGGATCACATCCCTATATCGCTGACCGGTCAGAGCTTCATTTCGATTGTTGTGAAGGTCGGTGCGCCCTTCAATGGAGATGTCAGCATAGACCATAATTCCCCACCACCAAATCTGACACTTCCTTTCACGAACGCAGTATTGTTTCTAGTGCCATGTTCCCTCCTTATTACGTATGAAAATACGCCTATTATCAGGATGGTCAGGAAAACGGGACTCGTCAGAGAAAAGTATATTGCGCCAATTATTTCTCATCCAGTTCACATGCCCTGTTGCCCACTCCCTGTGAGTACCACGTTGCCTTGCTGTTAACATAACGCATGCCATTGGTTTGAGAGTATATTGATCTACAGCCTGGAACCGGTTTTGGACAGTTTGAGTCCAAACTGTGGTACCAATGTGTTGTTGAAGACGAGGGGCATTCATATTTCGGTGTCTCCGAGCCATTAGTGTTAAATATGGATCGTCATTGGGCGTTGTTGCATGTCTAAGACCTTGCCTTGGTCTTCAGCTTGTATTTCCGGTCTCCAAAAACGGTTCTAGATCCTGTAAATCACACTTTGTAAAACTTCAGTGACTTCTGCTACTTCGGCTGGTGTTTGGACCCCTCTAACCGACCAACAATTCTCCAAGCTTCTGATTTGTTTAAATGACTTCGTTGAGACATCGCTCACATCGAAACAAAGCACTTACTGAATGTCGATAGTTGTTTTCTGTTTTATCTTTCAGAAAGTTGAAAGCGAAATTTCATTCGTTGCCGCCAAAGCGTAGTTTTTGACGTCAAACTCAAAATTTGCATACTCCGAAGTTTGAATATGCGAGAAATTTGCATGTGTGACCCTCTTCTTCCATTTTCTGCAAAAAAAAAATTCTTATACCGTTATTTTATATAAGACTTAATAATATCCTCTAATTGTTTTGAGCAGTGTATATATTTTTCGCCAGTCCATAATAAAATTAATTGTTATATTTCATAGCTTCTTTATCTTATAAAAGATATTAAATGATTCACAAACAAACGTGTATGAATAAATATCTAACATAGATATAACGATAAACATGAATAAATATATTTTATAGAGACAATCATAATAAACCGTTGGCCGTTATGTATTGAAATATTTCAGATAAAGTGTCATACGAGTATTACGAAATTCATTATATATAGTAATATTCCAAACTATTTTGATGTAATATTGTTGAACCATCCTATTTTAATATAAAATCACGCTGTAAATAATTCCTACACTGTGGAAACTGCTTTATCCGAAAAAAATAGTGCATGTCTTATCTATATGCTTATTAAAATCAAATAAATATATCATCAAATTGTACTTTGATTTCAATTGAGACATATTCCTGCAAATTAGTGGTTAAATTCTAAAATTGTAAATGATGATTTTGTTTGAATTGATTCCAAAAATGCTAAAACTTTTGTGTAACTTTCCAATAGTAGTCCAGCGTAAATTATTCAGTTAAATTTCGCCAAAAAGCTTAACCTATTATAAAATCTGTAAATTATCAAATTATGAGTAACAAATTAATTGTATAACATTTCGATATTTTGGGGAAATACGTTTAAAAAAATAAAAAAAAATCAATTTAGTGGATTGTTGGGAAAGTTGTGATACTTAGCTGCCAATTTTTCTCTTTTTTGGTTACCACTATTTCTGAATACTAATCGTCGGATGCCTCCTATAAAGTAGAGCAAAAATTATTATTGGTAATTAGTGGAAACTAAGCAGTGTAAAATTTGGCAGCTAAAGATCATGACTTTCCCGACATCTCAATAAATCGGTTTTAAGGTGAGTATTCTTTCCCTGTCTTCTGAACCAAATAAGTTTAATGGCCAAGAATCTTTAATAGCAACATATATTTACTGTAACGCTTAGTTTTAAACATATAAAAATTGATGAAATATAATTTTTAATATTTTTAAAATAAAAGAACCACTTTAAAATTATTAAATCTTTGAATATTTTAAAATGTCTTTTATTTGTGTTGTTGAAATAATAGTCGTAGAATACTAAACATTATTACAAAACAGCGAATTCAAAATTTCGAAACTCATTCCTTTTAAAGATGTAGTCTAATTTAAGGTCTTTTCTACGTATCTTTTGGTTTGAGATCATTTACTTTAACCGAAGTAGATAATTTTTAGGCGCTTTTTCCCAGTGATGCTGTTTAATGTATAAATTTAGAATATGAAAATTTGAAAAAAAAAAAAAAGTATTATAGCTATGTTGTAGTACACTGTAATCGTTCGTTGCCGATCCGGTGATAACTATTATTCTAATTCTAATCCGCCACGCGTGACGATGCAAGTATACACTCCCTAGTTGATATGCTGCCACCACGGGTTTAGATACGTGATACCAGACACGATGTGAGAAGATTAGGAACTAGTAATTAAGATACTTCAAAATAACACAAAATGGAAAATTTATTTACACTATATTTACATATTTATAATCAAACACACTAATTCATTTATAGGCACGGATATAGCAGATCATGCTCAACATTAAATTACGTGTTAAGATATTATCTGCGTGCTAGATTATACCAATAAAAATACTTTCTTCTCGTCTCAATTGACCGTACTGAGTTAGGCTTACTCAACGAGATGGTCTTTAGCGAACTCTTGGTACATACGTACTCATCAGTAGAAAAATGATTCTTCTCCACAGCACGAGTAGCTTTCTCCAAACTACACGTTTCACAACCATCCTAAGACTGAACTCTCTTTCTCAGTAGCGGATAGGGACAGCTTGATGCGACAATATTAAAACTTAGACTGCATAACGATATGGGGGGGAATCTAAAAATCCCTAGCCGGCTTTGGCACGTTGTTTTGGTTTTGATTGTGTTGGTGTTCGTTTGTACTTGGTACTTTAATTATCCATGTGTTGTATATTTCATTGTGTTTATATTTTATTTTTCTCATATTTTTATTATAATTTAAGATGCTAATATTTGAAGAGAATGCATTGTAATGATTAATATTCTAATGTTAAAAAGTTTATGAGATGCTCTCATTATACATTTGCTATAAAATAGGAACTGAAAGAATCATAAAATTAAAATATGTTTAGTTCAACGTAATAATTTTAAAAAAAATTAAACTAAACACTCTCAATTGGGATTTTTTTTTTTTTTTAACGAAGAAACATGTTAAATTAGGAACAAAGAAAAACAAATAGTAATAGCTTTTAAATCTTTCTAAAAAAAGAAAAAAAAATTAAGCCACATTGACGTATTATATATAATAATAGTTTCATATACACAATTATACTTACGGAACAAGTATTAAATTATGTATATTTTAATTATAGAAGTGTAGGTTAGTTAAATCATATTTGCTGTTTTCTAAAGCCTTGACTGACAATGAAGTCAAAAGATTTAGCTTAATATAAAAAATAATAATTTTATTGTATCCCTTGGAAAATGGAAACTAATTTTCTTAAAGCTGTTAAAACGCCACATACACATCCCTATCAGTTTATTTATATGAAATGAGTTAATTAGTAAATAACATTATTATGACATAAAAGATGAACTGCTTTTAAATTTTAAAAGTAAAAGTTGTAGATATTTGTTTACTTATTTAAACATTTCTTACTACAATGTTGGAAAGACTATGTTCTAAAGATTTCGTTTTTAATGTTATATTCAAATATTTTTGGTAGGTGGCGCCAGTAAAAATGCTAAAGCTTACTATTATTTTTTTTTTCCTGCGCTTCGAACCAGGTTTGAAGAAATCCCTACGAGATTTCCTTCTCCCTTCTTCTATTACGCAGTTGCTTTTTTAACATTGTTGCATTAAGCTGTCCCCATCCGCTACTCTCTTTCTCTCTCTTACAGTGCCTTCTGCACTTAAGGCCCTACTTCAGTCAGGCAAAAAGACTCGTTCGCTAATGCTATTCCTATGGAAGAAATTTATAAAGATATCTCGGTCGCATTTCAATATTTTTAGATGATTTTTTTTTTTTGCAGTGACTAGCTGAGGTCGATATGTATGCAGGACGTTTTCTACTTTTTCAGTTTCGTTTACAAGTATTTTTAATCAGGACACTTTCATTTTCAGAACCGGTTCCTAAAATGAAAACATCCTCTTGAAAAAATCACCGATGAAAATCGAAAAAGTAAAAAACGTCCTGCATACAGATCGACCTCAGCTAGCCACTGCAAAAAAAATCATCTAAAAATATTGAAATGCGACCGAGATATCTTTATAAATTTCTTCCATAGGAATAGCATTAGCGAACGGGTCTTTTCGCCTGACTGAAGTAGGGCCTTAATGTTTTACTGGTTCTCTCCTGTAAAGTAAAGGACAACCAATGCGACCCACCCGTTCACAGACAAGTCATCAAAGGAGATTATATCTTTTTCATCACCCTTGCTTCTCACTATCTGGCTTCCCATTGTTACCCACATTCCGATATATGAAAGACCTTCTTCTGTTATTTCCTTTTATGCAACAGAGCTTTTCATACAACACAAACATATGAAAACAATCGTACTCATTTTAATACCATAGATAAGAAACATGCATCCATAACACTGTTCGAGGTGGTTCGGAGTAACATTGTTCCCATGCTTTTTTATTTTATCTCAAACATATCTTACCTGTAAAAATAACCTTATTAGAAACCAATTGTTTTAACTATGCCAAATGTGTTTATCACCGGAACACATGCAGAATGCATAATTTTTGCCGAAGGTAGACACATTTAGCATATTTGACATTATTTTCTTATCAAATTCAACTGTACGTTGCTTACATGTGTTAGCTTTATTAGTAAGTGCGTATCTGCATTATACTCTGCCACACTGATGCATGCTATTTGTGGCATATTTATGCTGGTAATTGAATGTCAAAAAATTACATTTAAATGCTTCTAATTAAATTATTTTTGCATGCAAGACTTCATTTCGTACTAAATTGAGACCTCTCTACAACTTTGTTATTAACCTTTTCCTGAACTTCGTATTAGTTATGACATAGGAACACTAATTCCACAGTTTTCCGCTAGCTGTCAACGGTCTCATCGAGCAGCTCACAAGCACTTTACACACCTAGCACCTAGACACTGAATGTGAATATACTATTAGTCCAAGAGCTGACAGCACAAAAACCTATGTTATCAAGCACAAGAAAAAAACCTTTATTTTATCGAAGAGTAGAAGTAGGGGGATCTAATGATCCATGTCTGCCGGAAGTGAAGTGGTGCAAAAGCCAAAAATTAATACCACCAGTGGTTGACTCGTAGATTTGTTATTGTGTTTGTCCTACAAACAAAGGTATGAAAACATGGAGGACTGGAAGCAGGAAAGCACAATGATAAACCTACCAGTCAAACACTGATGGTATTAACTTTTAGCTTATGCACCACTTCACTTCCGGCAGACATGAATCATTAGATTATCCTACTTCTACTCTTCCATAAAATAAAGGGTTTTTTCTTGTGCTTGATAACATAGGTTTTTGTGCTGTCGGCTCTTAGACTATATTGCTGTCGGCGTTCTGAATTTAAAAGAAGTTTTTGGGACTTAGTGGATCTGGATACTCTGTATATGACATCATTTATTATTTCTTGAACATTTTGTGTTGAATAATGAAAAACATCTTTTCAAATACATAGGTAGTACCCGTAAGGCATGGTGACGTCACGGCGACGTCGTTGTGAAGTCACACTGTGATTTTGTGACCGTCGATGTGACGTCACGTGACGTGGATGTGACGTCATAGTGACTAGAATGCGAGGTCGTTATGGCCGTTTTAGAGGTCGTTTGTGACGTCACATTGTGACCACTCTGTGAAGTCACGGTGTGACAAATTTGTGAAAAGTGTGTCATTTGTGATTATTTTGGCATTAACTTTGTGACGAACCTGTGACGAAAGTGACAATGTTTTGAAGTCACACTGTGACCAATTTGTGAAATATGTGTCATTTGTGACGAACTTGTCATAAACTCTGTGATGATTTCAAATGAAAATCAAATTTCAAATTAATATCTTAAAAGGCGCAAAGGCGAACTAGTGAAAAAAATTCCATGCTGGAAATCAAACCCGGGCCATAGTATAGCGCACTGACATTCTACCGATTAAACCACATGGAAATACCCAGCCTGGAAAATTTCTCACTATTACACGTTGGCAAGACTACAAACGCAGCACAAGATGCAAGATGCGTGAGCCACCGACATGGCGCAAACACGAAACTTAATTAAATCCAGCATCGATGGAAACTATATTAATACTTGGAAATTTTTTCAGAGAGAACCATTCGCCTTGCATACAATATTTCAAATGAAAATCAAATTTCAAATTAATAGCTTAAAAGGCAATTTTAATTTGAAATTTGATTTTCATTTGAAATACTGTATACAAGGCGAATGTTTCTCTCTGGAAAAAATTCCAAGTATTAATATAGTTTCAATCGATGCTGGATTTAATTAAGTTTCGTGTTTGCCCCATGACGGTGGCTCACGATAAATATTCCATCTTGTGCTGCGTTTGTAGCCTTGCCAACATGTAATAGGGAGAAAATTTCCAGGCTGGGTATCGTACCATGTGGTTTAGTCGGTAGAATGTCAGTGTGCTATACTGATAACCCGGGATCGAGTCCAGGCGTGGATATTTTTCACTATGTTGGCCTTTGCGCCTTTTAAGCAATTTATTTGAAATTTGATTTTCATTTGAAATATTGTATGCAAGGCGAATGTTTCTCTCTGGAAAAATGTCCATGTATTAATACTGTGATGATTCTTGTCATAAAAACTACGATAATTTTAAAGTAAAGTTTTGTTTGAAATATAAAATTTTATCTTTTTACCGTACTTTTTAGCAAGATATCGCTATTTTGGAGTCCTATTCTTCTAAAATATTTTTAATTTTCCATTTAAAAAACAATGTTTATTAACTGACATCTTTTTTTATTAAGTTCTAAGCTTGATCTTGAATTCAAGCTTAATATTAAGAATGTGTAAGCTTTTTAATGTGTTATGATTTGTCATTGTTTTATTAAATACGAACATGGAGTCTAACGGACATTAATGCAACTGTTATTTATAGAACTACATGATAAGCCCTATTTATTTAAATTTTTTATTCCCGTATATATTGTATTTTGTGAATATGAGCTAATTAGATTTGGTATGTTTTATATGAAAAGACTGATCTGAGAAATAGAAACAACAAGTAAGATATATCATGCGTTAAGCATAGATTATAAAACACTTTCCAACTCTTCCTAAATGTTTTAACAAGACATCGGGGGAAATAACGTAAATAAGATAACTAATTAAACATGAAAACGCGTAAAACATTTGAAAAACTGATTTACGCAGTTACCATCCACTAAAAAAATCATAATTTAAAAAAAAAAAAAAAAAAAAAAATCGTATTTTTTTATTTAAATCAGATTTTTTTGATTTAAATCAGATTTTTATGATTTTTTTCCCAGCGTTCAAATACTGAATAGCTATCATGAGTTTTAGGTTTCCAAAACAATTACACCACTAATTGCTAACATAATCTATGTTTTTACACTTTAATTAATAAAATTATAATTGTTAGTTAGTAATTACAGAAATAAAAATTGCAAATTAGTAGTTTCATTAGGTAGTATCATACAATAATGTTATATACATTAATATTGTAATAATTATGTAAAAATTTATAAATACTAGTGACACTTAACATTTATTAAAATTATTAACTGCATTTTATATTAAATAGCTAACATTACTTCAAATTAATTATTAAACAATCAACTCTCTAATTAGGAACATATTATACATTTTTAAGCCTTAATTATTAAAATGATAATAATTCATTTTAGAAAGAAAAAGGCACAGGATGCTAGTTCAAAAAACGGGCACTATTTCATGAGGAAATATATTAGTAATGTGTTTAGTAATGATGTAAGAAAAAAAAAGAATATTTTTTTAGCATTATAAGTAAAGTGTCCTTAATTTTTAATAATTTTATGAATAACAAATTGAAAAATACAATTAAATAACATATTTTAATAATATCCTGTTTTTTCTAAAGAAATAAAGTTTTTTTTTTTTTTTTTTTTTTTTTTTTTTTTTTTAAGACAGAGTGCATTTTGCCAATTTCAAAAGGGGCATGGTGTGGCACCATTAAAAAAAATGGCCTAGAAGAAGCAGTAAAAGTAATTACAGAATTAATAAAAACTGCAAATAAGTAATTTCATTAGTTAGTAGCACAAATAACAAAACTAACAAATATTATTTGCAGCTCATTTTGCATTTGTATTTAGGAAAATTTCTGTAAACCACCAAAATCTATACTTACACACATGTACGTGTATGCTAACCAAAAAAAAAATATATATATATATATATATATGAAAATGAGTTAAACCCAATCATATAGAATAAATATAAGTTCACCACTCATATCTGAAATCCTCAAAATATTTAAGTAACAGCATTATTACCTCTATTATCTTTCAATGGTTCAATTTTTTAGTATATATGAGTTACAAAAAAAAAAAAAATAATAATAATAATAAACATTTATTCAACCTATACCAAAGAAGCTCTTGCTGTGCTTAGCATTTTTATACCAATTATTTCTTTTTCTCTTATTCATTCATTTACAATTTAGCTGCTGAGCAGATGTCATTCTTTCATTCTTCTTTAACTTGAGATTGCTATTAATTACTATTTATTCTTTTACTTGTAGAAATGTAATTACACTTGCCATGTGTATTTTATATAAAATAATGCATAAATTGATTACCTAAAGGAAATTATGACATTGCAAATTATGTTAGATTTAAATATCATTTTTAAATGAAACTGTTTTAATTTGGATAAAAACTTAAAAACAATGCTTTTTACAAACTCAACTGTTTTTAATTTTTTACAGTACTAATGAATTAAGCTTAGAAACAATTATTTAAAGCTCTTTTTTTTGTTTATTCATAAGTCAAAATACCTGTAGAAACTTTCAAATTATGTTCATGTTAGATTTTAATACTTTTTTTTTTTTTTTTGAGATTTTAAACATTTAGAAAATTTTTGATTTTAATCAATGATTTTTTAAAAAAAATCGGTTGAATAAAATCATGATTTAATCGCTGATTTAAATCAACCGATTAAAATCGTTGACACCCTACCATCCACAGCCAAATATGTTTTCTAATTCTTTTAAACAGTCCTGTATTTGATCTGTAGATTGATATATATATACTATATAATGGAAAGATTTAGTTTATCAAGGAAACGCATAACAGGTTGAAATTCTCTTTCAGCAATCTATACTAATATATGGAAACATACTTAAATAATTTTGTACAACCCTGTAGTTTACCTAGAACCTTTATTACACGCCACTATTTAGTTAAAATTTAATTCAAACTAAAACACTCTTAAAACTGCTGTAATCACATTTCCAGAAATTATAATTCATAGAGGCAACGTATCCAATTCTTTGCGTGACCCTGTATATCATTTTATCTATATACTACAAACATTTCTTAGTAAATTAAATACAGTGCAGCGTTAAAATGCATAACTTATTTAAAAACCACCTTTAAGCAATACCCAGTAACCCTTACGAATACTTTTATATAGTCCTGTATATGAATTATAGCATATATATATATACACCATATACTATGCATAAATGTAGTGAATCATAACCCTTACGAATACTTTTCTGTAGCCCTGTACATGAATTATAGCATTTTATACACACCATATAGTATGCATGCTTATAGTGAATCATAAAAGCACATATCATAATTAAAAATTCATTTCCAGCAATCATCGCTAATGAACAGTACTTCGGATACAATATAGTATCTGAAATATTTTGTGTGTCCCTGTAAATGCTATATACACTTCGTATTATACAGGAAATAATTCATAGTATGTAAACCTAAACGACGTATATCAATTTCATTACATATCAAATAGATTGACATAAATAAAGTACGCTGCAAACAATTCCCTCCACCCCTATATCATTATGTATTGGAATTCCTTCTTTAGCCCTGTAAATGAACAATAACTAATCTTTGCATCGCATATTCTGTGGAATGCACATTTTAGTGCGCTTCAAAAATGCATATCAATTTTATTCTGTTTGAAAGCGTGTAAAATAAAATCATTTGAAACGATTTTTCCCCACAGGCCGTAATGTAATGAAATACTTTTGACTGTCCCTGTAAATGAACTAAACATGCTACAAACTTCATTACAAATAGGGACCTTGCTATGGTAAACGTCAATAAAATCCAAAAATTTCAGGTCAATCCGAGTATATTTACGCGAGTTAGAGCGCGGACAGACGGCCAGACAAACCGAAGTCATAAACACTTTTCAACTTTATCGGGCCTAAAAAACACTTTATTTCAATGCTTAAATATTATTTTTTTTATTTTTTAATGCCAAAAAAATAAATGTATCGAAAACGTAGAAAATGAGTTTACAATCAAAGAAAATTTAATAGCTGATTCTGAAAGTCTACAATTAAATGTTTGATTAAAATCACAAACAGCAAAAAAAATGCTGAAATACAATTAAAAAAATAAATATATCAATTTGAAAAACACTAAATAATTAGTGTTTATAATTGTACTATTAAACAACAACAAACTACAATAGATGAATTAAATGCATTTAACAATTTCTCAAAAATCTTTCCATATGTTATAAGGAATTCCTATTATTTTATAATTTTGGAAAATGTTAAATCTGAAAACATTGGTATGAAGATTTAAGATTTTAAATACTAATTTAAAATATTATTAGCAATGAAAAAAAATTCTTTCGAAAGTAAAGACTTTTTCCCAGTATAATGTTAATTTCAAAATTGAAACAGTTTCCTAATATCATTATAATCGAATATCATATTTAACTCCAAAATATTAATGAAGATAAAGACTGTGTTAGAATCAGTCTCTGCATCAGCTTTTTTTTTCTTCTAGCGATGGCAGATTAAGATATTTTAAAGCATCTAATCGGAAAAGAATTCCAGATCAGTCTCATTGAATATAACATACTACAACTATTTAACTCGTGATAATAATCTATCAAACGGAAATAAAAAATTTAAATTAAATAAGATATACCTTTTAAGTTCCATAAGTAGTTTAATAATATCCGTGTTTTATCCTAAATTGTCAGACATATTTCTGACAAAATGACAAAATTGTCAGACACACTTACCGCGTCAAAAGTTCTGATCCTTATTTTATTCTGCGGTTTAATCGAGCGCAGACGATATTGGCAAGCAGGTGCTTATACTGTATTATTATAATTTTTTTTTTGTAGACAACAGATTTTTAGAGTTTAAATGCGCAATCATTTTATCTTTATGTGAGTGTAATGAAAATTTTCTATTTGAATGAAACACCTGCCTTTTTTCTTTCTTTTCTTTTTTTTTTAAGTAAAGTTTGTTTTACACGTAATAAATAAAAATTAGGCATCTTCTTAATAAATGAAAAGAGAGTATACAGGATAAAAGATTTTCTTTGTCAATCTGTCATTTTTTTATATTCATTTTCTGCAGAATAAAACAATTTGTAAAATAGCTTTTTTTTAAAGTCGTATCTCTAAAATACGAATTTAAAATACGAATCATTATATCATGGGTTTTGTATAAAATTTGTATAAATATTTTTTTGTAAAATGCTAATTTTATTTAAAAAGACTGAAAGAAGTAGAATTTTTTAAAAATTAGTTATTTAAAATAGTTAAACACTAACAGGAAAAAATATGACTTGAATGCAATTTCTAAAGCAAGAAATGCATATATGACTAAACTCTGAATAATCTTTCTACGTGCTCATTAAAAGCTACAGACTTACTGTAATAGAAAATTTTAGTTTGAAACCACAAAAGTGTTTCGAATACCAGTGGTCGGTAAAAATAAATTAAAAATTTTCCTTCCTGCAAACTAAATATGTAAAGTGTATACATTTAATATTCCTAATTCTAAATATGTTATCCAAATTGCGCCAGTACGTACCATTTTTCCGAGAAACACTTTTATAATAATAACAATCAGTGAAGGATTAAATTGCAATGGTAGATAAAATTGAAATCATAAAAAAAGTATACTTTCACTGTCTTAGATAACAAATTGATAAAATATAGCATGAAAATCTAGTTTGTTGATACTTCTACCGTGCATTTTCCTTTTTATGCCCTCCTCCCCCACCTCTTTTTGTGTCCGAATTTACTATTTCCTATCCACTAATATGTTTTCATTCCTTGTGTTGCTGTAACTCGGGCATGTTTAAAATATTTCTGTTCATTTTCAAAGATTTTTGATGTTCATATTTTTGTCACACTGTGACTTACAATATGGTGGTTTTTTCGTCATATATGTGACATGACGTACGTTACATGCAGTGCCATAACAGTGACGTCACAATTTTTTTTTTTTTAATTGCCAGAAAATATAATTTTACATAAATAACATGTTTTGAATATTTTTTGTAATTTTTTAAATTTTTCTAAGAAGTTCACATCTCAGTCACAATGTGACATCACTGAGTGGTGGCATTTTGGTCACAGATGTGACGTGACCACAGTGACTCACAGTGACGTCACAACGACGTCACCGTGACCATGCATGCTATGAGGGTATGTATTAGTTTATATTAAAATCTTATATTAGAAAGCACATAATTATACTTTTAATAGAATTTTTACTACGAGAAGCTTTTTATAGAAAATATGCTGATTTTTAAAATTAAAAAACCTTTCAATTTCAAATTTAGAATATTATGTTTATTTAATATTAAGCATTATATGTGAATGAAACTATGTTAGATATATATAAAAAGAATAAATGTGTAGCTGTTCATCAAAGGTTAACCAATTGGAGACATTTTAATGATATTGATAACTCGCGTATAACATTTGTCATTTATAAACTTTTTAGGAATTCAATATTGTATTTCTGAAATGTTTATTCCATTAATTTGATTTTTGTAGAAAAAAAAAAACCATACACAAAAGTTTTAATCAATCGATCTATCAAATTTCCTGAATTGCATAAAAATACCTTACAATTTCCACGCGTCTGTGACTTCGGAAATTCAATATTGAAATTTCATCGAAGGATATTAAAACTTAACAACAGATGATGCTCCGCCCCTGGAAATTATTTCAGCAATTGACATTACTCAAAAAAAAAAAAAAAAAAAAAACATTTTCCGTATTCGTGCTTTTATTATAGATAAATGCGTAAATTAACGGTGATTGTTCTTATCGATTCATTTTCATTTGCTGTATAAATATGAATATTGTTTATATTTTTCCCTAAACATTATACCATAAACTACGTAAAAGTAATGAATACGAACGGAAGAATACATTGCGAAAAGCGAAGAGACCTGTCCGAAACCTCATGATTGATTGTTAAAAGAAGGGCATGAATATTTAAATTACAATTTAAAAATAACAATTACTTTTAAACACTCTCGGACTTATTATATCAGCAGTAAATAAAATTGGGCTATTCCACGAAAAACGGACAAAATATCCTGCACGTGATTCTTACATATATGTATTACCTATATGTATTAGCTTATAAGTTGTTAGAACATAAACTATACATTAAAATAACAAAAAACCCTATATTTTCATATTAGCACAGTTGTTTTAATTTTAGGATACAATAGCATTGTTAAAACAGCAGTAATATGTAGAAAAGCTGTTCCACACGTGATATGGAATGGGCCTTTAATAGATGTAAAAATCTCCACATTTTAAACATTATATCTAAGTATGCTTCCCGTTCTTAATAGGTTTAAAAATCTCCACATGATAAATCCTAGACTTAAGTAATCTACCCGTTTCAGGGCCATTCCATGAAAAAGTTACAAAATGTCCTGAGCTGACACTTACATAAATACCTATATCTATTAACTTGTAAATTGTTAAGACACATTAAAAATAACAAAAAAAAAAAAAAAAAAAAAAAAAAAAAAAAAAAAACATGGATTTTTATAGTAGCATAGTTGTTTAAATTTCAGGATATAACATTGTTAAAACAGCTGTAATATGTAGAAAAGCTGTCCCACACGTGACATAGAATGGCCCAAAAGAGTATTGTCATATTTAAAACATACCATGTTCAGTTAAATGAATTAACTTTTTTATTTTTTGAAAAAAAAAAATGGTACAGAAACTTAAAACCACAAATTTTATCCACAATTTGTAAATTTTTTTTCAAGCAGTTCAATGATAGATTATTTTAACATTTTACGAAAGGGGATGTATCGAAACATAATGGCGTTACTGAACGCATGGGTGTCACATTTGAATATTGTATTTTTGTGAAAAAAGGCAGGATTTGCATGGTTCCTACGTGTGAGTAGCACTGTTTTCGAATTGTAATCTTCGACATATTTAATCTTAGAATTTCTCTCGTTGAATACGGTGACGATTATTATTCAGATATAAAGGTGGTAAAAATTAAAAACCTTGCAAGTTCTAAAAAGGAATTTTCATTTTTTGAGGTGTTCAAAACTAAAGTGTATCGAGTCCGTTTTTTCATTCAACCGATTTTGTGAAAAGTTTCAAACTGAAATGTTAACTCTTTAGATGCCAGTTTGTAAGGTGACGTAACAAACCCTGTCTTATGTTGAAAATATGAACAACAAATGGCGCTAACGTCCTATGAATAAAATGCCCCACGGCTTATTAACCTAACCGTCATTTATGGCTGTAAAATGGTTTATGAACTTCATCCACTATTATTCGGACAGCCTGATTTATCTATTCACAAAAAATATGTATTCACAATAGTAGTTCTTGTTGAACCATTGATATCTATAGAATTTCACTATCTAATTTAAATAATCTATATTCATTTTAATAAATATCATATCAGATATTTTGAATGGTTATTCCCATAAGGATCTATAGAAAAAATTAAACGAGAGTACCAGTGAGCTGTTTGTAATGTGTCGAAGAATCCACTTTTTTTTTTCCTCAATAGCAAACACTGAAATACATTGGCCTGTATTCTGAAAATATCTGTAAGCATACTAGAAGACTAAAAAACATAGTAATCTTCTTAAAACGTTTATATAACACTGCCTTGATCTTTAAATCAAAGGAGATTTACTCTCTACAGGAAAAAGAAATTGATCTTCTTTAAAAAAAAAAAAAAAAAAAAAAAAATTAAAAATACACTTCTTTAAAAATGTTTTTGCGCTTTTTAAAGTAATACAATTCTTTATAAAATATTATAATTCGATGTCAGAAAATATTTTTCCCAGCGAAGAGCGAAAATGGGTAGAGTTTCCCGTGAAAAGTGAAATACAAGCTGCTGGCAACGATATTCAGCGATTTTCTTTTATTTTTAGTAAATCGAGAAAAAACCAATTGCATAATATTAATATATTTAACCTACATTAGCCATATGGCACACAACTGAGAATTAAGCAGCATTG
The DNA here is from genome assembly GCA_963932465.1 of Maratus speciosus. Taxonomy (NCBI): domain Eukaryota; kingdom Metazoa; phylum Arthropoda; class Arachnida; order Araneae; family Salticidae; genus Maratus; species Maratus speciosus. Next base: position 189,369,110 of record OZ010787.1, on the reverse strand, counting down.
TTTTTGCCTCACGTGTTTTTCCAAATGCACCTGAACTTTTTCCTCGTGAAGATAAAACGAAAAGCGTGCTCTAGTAAATAGAGCAAAACAAACAATAAAGTATATGTATTAGTGCAACCGTTGTCAGAAAAAAAGAATTGATTTTCTTTTTTCGTAAGTGGAGTCAGAAACGTAAAAATAATATGTTTCTATTATGATTTCACTATTTTATACGGGATTAAAATGTGAGATGTTCTACTTCATTATACTTCCTTTAATTTTAGGAAAAGCAATATATTCAGTAGTTAAATTGTAATAGAAAAATTTTGCACCTAGTATAAATATTCTTTTAAAAAAATATGCGAAATATATTTAAATATTTTTATTCAGATGTATAAGCTCTGAATGTTTCAGCATTGTATATGGAACAAATAAAGGAAAAATACAGAGTTTAGTGATGAAAAAATTGTCTAAAAAGTAAGTGTGTTTTTGTGGAGCTATATGGATGCTGATTACTGGGAAAATAATGGGAAAAATCCATCACGCGCAGTTTTATGACAAATCACAAGCTAATTTTTATTATTTATGTGTGTGTGTGGATAGGCTAGGAAAATGCACTACATGTACAAGGCTGAAAATTTTTGTGAGGTAGCCCGAGGTCTGAAGGGATGCACCTGAGACTCAGAATTTTAATTTTTTGGTAGGATATTAAGACTGGAGATATTAAGAAAAAAATCACAACGAAGTTGTATTAAAATTCATCTCTGTCTTTCCGATCGAGAAAAAGCGCTCGCGCATGAGCAGATGCCCTATTTACGTATTGGAAGGAAACGAAAGTCGAAAAGGAGGAATTTTGGGAAATATTTTGTCATTTTTTATTAACTTGCATCGGCCAAACAGCTTTGTAACTTTAAAACCGAAAAACATATTCTCAAAGATCGAACTCAAACGTCTCAAATTCCGCAATGTATTAAAAAAATAATATTTCAGGTAATCTTTTGAAAAAACTAAATTGAAAAAGTGTCGTTTTTCCGAAAAACATTTTCCCCCTTATTACAACGCCCCTCCAGGGCATAATTTTAGAGATACCCACAAACAAAAACTAGGTTCAGATGGTCAGATACCTTTGATCGATGGAAATACAAGGAAAATGTGTGCACGGCATTGATCACAATATCTTAAAATATATTCATTTTAGAAACCTCAAAATTTTAACACAAACTTAAATAACATTCATTTAACACTTACAGGTCATAGAATAATTTTATGTCTTCATCATAAAATAAAATTAAGGAATTATAAAATGTCTTTTTTTTCTCGGATAAAAATCATACAGAGTCTTGCGCGCAGCATAACCAGGGGCGTATTTAAGCAGAATTCATTAGGGGGGCGTATATGACGATTTTGCCGACTGACTTTAAAAAAAATATATATATCTTTAAAAGTAGGTTTCTGTGTCTGTATATATGTATCTACCCGGAATCCTAAAATGGACTGACTGATTTTAAAATTCATCAACTTGGAAATGGTGACAGCTATAAAATTAAATTCTTGCAGGAGTGTTATGTAAGATGCTAGGAATTTTTTTACTGCGATTGTCGTTTTTAGTTTAAAGTAGTGGCGGTAGATGGCGCTGCTTGAAATAGGCGCTAAATCGGGGCCAGATTCTGGCCTCTCTCTTTTCTCAATATTGATGTGGAAGAAGGAGATTAAATATATGCAGTGGGACTCTAAGAACAAAATTTCATTGGCGACTGAGAACCATTTCATATATTTAATCTCCTTGGTTCGCATCAATACTGAGAGAGAAGAGAAACAAAACATCAGGTCCCGATTTAGCACCTATTGCTAGCAGCGCCATGTATCGCTGCTATTTTAAACTAAAATCGAGAATAGCTGTAAAAAACTCCTGGCATCTTACATAACCCTCCTGCAAGAATTTTTTTAAATAGCTGCCACCGTTTGCAAGTTATTGAATTTTAAATCAATCAATCCATTTTAGGACACCCGGTATGTTCTATATAAAATTGAACATTATTAACCCATCGAGATAAAATTTTTCACTTTAGAACGTCGAATACTTTTCACTTTAGAATATTGAGGAGAGTATAAGGTAGACATAAAGATGGATACACCACGCCTTCACTTTCGTTACATTGTTGCAAATGTTCCAGTAAAGTATTTGATATTTTTTCCTGAATGTGCAGATGAAAATCTGCAATTCGGATTAATTACACAAGTTGAAGTTTTTAGTAAGATGCTACGTGAAACTTATACAGAATCATCTTATTTATATTTACATTAAAAAGGATGAAATCAAAACTTATTTTAATTACATTTTTGTTCATCCATTGCATAACATGCATTTTAACTCACTATTTTTTTAGACGAGCCCATCTGTTCACGACGGTGCCCGAATCTAAGTATTTCGAAATATCCTCCTAACATAATGAGTGTATTCAAACGTGGATCGGTCATTGTTGTTCTTAGATATTTTTTCACAGTTTTTAATTTACAACGTCCTTTCATTCGAGGCAACTGTGGCTGGAGAAGTTAGAGCCAGATGACTGACATGGTTTGCAAGTGGCAGAATGTATCTCAAAGATTCTGTTTTCATGTAAATATCGTCCATTCTTTCAGCCTCTGCGCAGAAGTGTTACAAAACTTTCAGCTCTGCGTGTAATGCTTCCATATCAGAAATTGTCACTGTTTCACGAAAGACATTTATTTAGCGCTTTCTTAACCAGATTTAGTGTTTATTTCCTTCTTGCAATGAGAGGATACATATTTTATCCAGTAATGAGATTATGCTGATGCAAGAATTAAGACTTTCAGCTATCACAACTGTAAGAGTATCCAATACGTTCTGAAACTCCATGCGTTAGAACATTAGAAATTCGGGAACAAAGAGAATGTTTCAATTACCGTCTAACTTCTTTGGTGCCAATCTTCGTGGATATTGCATAGTAAATTCATTTAATGGATCAACACCTTACTTTCTTTAAAAGAGAAACTGCACACTATATCTGCCTATTCACATTTTCATTGTCATTGTTGACTGTTTCCAATGATTTGGTACAAATCTTCAGTATTTTCGTAGCGTCTATTTTAAGAGTCTTCGTCTTCATTTTTTCAGTAACTAACTTACACTTGTACTGAACATTCTTGAGAAACATCATAGTGAAGCAATGAAGTCGAGCGATAACGTTTTCTTTCTTAAACCTCGTGGCTTGGTCATTGTTTTGCTAACAGGAGTAGAGGAATAAACTTTTTCGAAATTTGTAGGATACATTCATATAAGATCCAGACCGCTTTCAATGATTCCGCTCGAGCAGTCCATGTCGCCTTATAAAGATTCCGCAGCAGAAGAGCATTTTCTATTTCTTGGAGCTTGTCTACTAATGGCTTCTTTGATTTAGTACTTGCTGTGAAAAACACAAATATCTTCCAGCACGTCGAACACATCACCTATAATACTGCTGGCATTGCATATATGAGGCATTCTCACAATCTTTTGACTTTTGGGAGAAAAAATCTGGCGAAATTAAACTTGCTAAAATAACATTTTAATCTGATAGACGAATGCCTTAATGATTCAAAATAAAGAAAAAAAGGTCGGCAGCGAAAAAATTTTTATTTAACTGAGGTTTAGGTTAAACTTGCGAGTTTAATTTTCCTTACCATTTTACCCCTATAACTTTTTATTTTCTTCTAAATTTTTACTTATAATGAATTTGCATAGTACCCACAGGACATTCAAATAAGAAATAATACAAATGTAGTACTTTTAATACAGAATTTTTGTATAACATTGTCTTAAAGGGGTGTTAAAGAAGGGACGGTAAGGTAAAAAAGGGACGAAATGGTAAAAAAAGAGGCGGTAAGGATGGAACGGTAAGGAAAATTAACACCTATTTTTAGGAAAATCATGCTAAGACTAAGTGATAGCCACAATGTTCATTGATTTTTAGAAACAGTTGTTAACACTGGATTAAATTAATTTTTTTTTAAATTTACCTGGAAAAGTGCAGGAATAAACCTTGGGGACGGTCAGACTACCAATAAAGCCACGGTGCTTGAAATTGATATTTAAATGCTGATTTATATTCTGCAGTAAATTTCCTGTCAAAGAATTTTAGATATTCTTTCTCTAGCATGCTTCTGCATGAGAAAATTCTGTCGCTGCATCTGAAGTGATTTTCTGTATAATTTTAGAAGAGGGATGGTAAAAAATCTAAAACCCAGGGACAGAGTTCAAAAAACAATATCAACCCTAAAAATGTGTGCAGGTTAATTTTTAGCTACATATTTGTATAAAACAATAGTTCCAGTTTCAGAAAAAAATTAAATTGAATTATTTTTATTGAAACAATTTTATCCAGACATCTCCAAACTTCAAAATCAGCATCAGGGACACGGGACGGTAGATGAGTTTTCCATGTGTTTGGACCCCCAACATCGTCCAAAACTTATTTATCTCGTCAATATTGTTGTGAATTCATGGAATGGGATGTTCCCAAGTATATGAAATAAAAAAAACACAAAAAATTGTATTAAATAAAAAATTATTATTCAGAGACATGAAAGTTAAAAGATTGTGAGAATGCCCCATATGTGAAAGGAAAGTGTTGAGTCTGTGACATTGACAAGGAATAGTATAGGGCACAATTCGACCCACGATTTCTGAAAACGTCTCCTAAGTGCCGTTGAATTCTCCAGACATGCTGCTTGTAAAAACGTATGACTGGAAACTGCCTGTTCTATTTCGAGCTCATTCTTTGTAAAGATGTGTGATATCTAGCATGCAAAATCGACAATGGTGTTGACGACTTCTTTTAAAACTTCCAAAAGCTGATCGGAGTTTTTCCATCTTTGTCGGCAAATTTCAGCCCAACAGCTGATCGATCCTGGTGGCGTATCTGCCATAATTCCATAAAATTATGCTTCTTGAAATCATTTACTATCATTTTGCGCACTGCTGTAGCAAAAAATTCAATCATCTCGTTTTGGGATGAAGCGGAAAGGTAAGTTATATGGTAAGGGCTGAAACGTATGCCCTCAAACATTTCTTCAATTGTGGGTTATGTCTGGAAATTAATTTCACAGTTTTTCAAAAGCTTCCATTTACTCAGCATTCGCGTAATGTCCCTTAAGATTGCTACAATTTCTGTGCTGAATGCAAGATGTTGCTATTGCTCTTCCACAATAATCTGTTTGCGCTTGCTCTCGTCGAGTAAGTGATTACCATCATCATGAACTGACAAAATAGGAAACAGTAAATTTGATGGGTGTTGGAAAAGCAATGTTGTGCGAACTTTCTGTTCTTTTCTTTTCCTTAAGCTTTTCATTTTGTGTCCTTTGTTTACACCACTCTCAAATGAAGCATTTTGTATTTTTTTCTCTCCCCGGTCCTTCATGAAACACGCAAAAAAATTAGTATTGAGTTCTGTACTATAACGTATTTGTCCAAAAACATTTTCTACCAAGCTCTGTTGAAATGTCGCTGTCTATCTTGCGTGGTGGAATCAGTTATCGGATATGCGCTTAGTTTTGGCTGATACGGACCTGAACTGATCAAATATGTCTCTGATTGTCTGACTTAATTTTAGACCTTTTCCCCGGGTCATGTTCGATGATGGAATCGTTCCCACTTTCCGTTATGCTAACCTCTACACGGTTCTTCTCGATTTCTTTCACGATCTTACTATAAATATTTGACAGAGACGAACAATTTTATTTTTCCCTATCTATGGTCTCCTTAAGGAACAAGAAAACACGTAATTCATCAGATGGGGTCTATTTTTCAATAATTGGCTTGCAATTATTTAAACAATCGACTAAATGATTCAATTGTCGAGCACATTTCAATACACCACGAGTAATATGAATGCCTTCATCGAAGTTTTCATCATCTTCAGTGCTAGTCTATCATCTAGATGTTTAGAACCCTACTAATCCGGTGCAGACTCTAAGAAAGATCCCTTTAAATATCGAAAAACTAGTCTCTCCTAGTTCTTTCTCAATTTATTTTCAGCAGTTACGCAAAAGTCGAAGAAAGGAGAGGAAAACTTCGGATTTTTGAAAGAAATTAAGACAAATTGGTGTTTTTTTAGTGTATGTTTTAAGAAAAAACGTAGAAAAATGGAAAAAAAAATCGTTTGTTTCAGAGTTGTATTGATCGATACTGACTATCTAGAATTTGCCGGCTGTAATCAAAGTTGCCGACATTGGGGGGGCGAGACGCCCCCCTACGCCCCCCTAGTTGCTTCGCCCCTGAGCATAACATTCATGTGAAATATCATAATGACTTGAAATAGCTTTATATACAGAGGGAAATAGCTTATAATTAAAATGACGAGCCGTAGTCACTTTAAATTCTGTCTTTGTTTAAAAAAATACCTATATGAATAATAACAAAATTTAGCACTTTTTTTTTGTAAATAGTTATTCATAATTTGAAAAATTCTTACACAAAAACAATAACAGTTCGTCATTTTAAGCACTTGTATGTTATGTAACTGCTGCCAAATTTTTATCCACTTCTAGCCAGCCGTTTTGGAGCAATCATGCGCGCAATGTGAAAAACTAGTATTTTGAGAAAATTCAATTTAAAGATAAAATTTCCTTTTAAAACTTATTATACAAAATATCTTTAATTATTTAAGCATTTATATATTTATTTACTTACCTTACTATATAAAAACATAAATTTAACAAGTTATATTACAAAAAAAAATAAAATAAAATAAAAAAAATAGCAAATAGTGAACTCTAAAACATGCAAAATGAACGTAGATACACAAATAATATTTATTGGTACAATATTTTTGTCTATAATTTTTCATAGTTAAAAAAACATTTACATAACAGTTATAATAGTTCTCCAATTTCAACATTTAAATGTTATGTGAGAGCTGTTGACTTTTTATAAAATTTTAACCAACCATTTTTCAGAAATCATGCGCGTAATAGAATCGTAAACGTAGAAACGGAAATACAGTTTTTCGTCATATCAATTTTTGTAAATAATTATTCATAATTTTAAAAATCCTTACATAAAAGTTATAATACTTCGTCAATTTCACATTTGTATGTTATGTAAGAATTGTTAATTTTTTATAAAATTCTAACCAATCATTTCGGAGAAATCATACACGCAATAGAATCGTAAACGTAGAAACGAAAATTCAGTTTTCGTTGCATCATTTTTCTAAATAATTATTCACAACTTAAGAATCCTTACATAAAGGTTATAATACTTCGCCATTTTCAACATTTGTATGTTATGTAACATATTTTTATAAAACTTTACCCCACCGTTTCAGAAAAATCATGCGTGTAACAGAATCGCAAACGTAGAAATGAAAATACAGTTTTTGCTACAACACTTTTTGTAAATTATCATTCATAATTTAAAAGATTCTTACATAAAAGCGACAATACTTCTTCATTTTCAACATTTGTATGTATGTAGGAGTTATCAATTTTCCATAAAATTTTAGCCAACCATTTCGGAGAAATCATGAGCACAACAGAATTGTAAATGTAGCATCAAAGATACAGTTTTCTGCCATGACAGTTTTTTGTAAATATTTATTCATTATTAAAATAACCTTACATAAAAGTGACAATAGTTTGGCATTTTCAACATTTATATGTTATGTAAGAGCAGTTAATTTTCTATAAAATTTTAGCCAACTGTTTTGGAGAAAGTGTATGCGCAATTGGAAAAAAATCTTTTTGTGAAAATTCAATTGAAAGATAAAATTTACTTTTAAAACTTATTATGGAAAATATTTTTAAATATTGCAAGCATTTATATAATGATTTACTTATCTAAATATTTATATGCATGAATTTAATAAATATTATAAAAAATAATAAATATTGTGCACTAAAACATGAAAAATATATGTAGAAATAAAAATAAAATTTACTGTCACAACAAGTAGTACTGAAGCACCTGTTTACTTTGATAATCAAGTTGATAAAACTAACTGTAGCATGTAGAAATTGATTTACACATAATAATTAATGCAAAATTAACAGATTATTTTTTAATTGCATGTGCATTTGTCTCATCTTTTTCCATCATATAGTTGACAAATTAGAAGACTGGTTAACCAAACATCTAAAAAATCTCATTCTTTGCATAGCTATCATCCTATGAGGTAACAGATAGCGAAAAATATTGCATAATATTTAGAGGATTTTTAAAAAGTACACATTTAAAATGCACATGCGCAGTATATTTCACCTTCCACCAAAAGAAAATTTTCATTTTGAGTATTTTCTTTTATTCTTTTACTTTTTCTTGCTTCTTTTGCATTTTGGAGAAAGTGTAAGTTAGAAGTAGCAATTCTTTGATGTTCCAACTCGTTCAAACATCCTTTTGCATGTGCAACAGCTGTCAAGCCGAATTCTTGCATTACATTAATTTTCCCTTGATTTCCGTCGTTAAACAAAGCAACTGCTTCATTTGTTGCAATTTCCACAATTTCATTTGCCAGCTCCTTGTGATTTTGGACATAATTTCCATATTAAAGTGTTTATAGACTCATTGTTTTTTTTGGGTCTTACCTCCCAGGCATCTAGACAGAAGTTTTGCTTGCGATGAATCATTAAAAATTGGTTTCACAACATCCATAACACTCTGGGTACTGTGTTCTTGTGTATAAACTTTTTCTCAGCACCACAAGCAATTTCTTTGTTATATTTACACCAAGACTCGCTTCCGGTAGGCAAAAAGAATGTAGAGGCTCGGCATATGTTGAGCGGGTATGGAAATACACAGCCCATGGATCTTTGCGCAAGTAGGTTGTTTTTATGTTGTCGAATACATTTTCATAATAATATGTTAGATTACCAAGGATTTTGTCAGAAAGTATATATTTTCCTCCAATCGCTTTACCCTCGCTACATTTCGCCTTGTTTTGTTTATGTGTTCGTAAACGTGTTCCCATTCTCTTTTGTATGTGGCCCACGGATTCAATTTTTGACAATTTTACATCTCAGCCACATGGATTGGCCTCCGTTATGGCTTGAAAAGTTTTCGCATAACCATCGCCTATATATCCAGTGTATTTTACACTTCTTGCGATTTGCGAGCGTTCAGCTATTCGAACCATGCCGGTTAGTTCCCTTTTTCCGGCAGATCCATGGTGATTGCTGAGGCATTCCTTTTCATGTTTTTTGCTCCATGAGTTATATTCATGTGTCCCTTTTTTCTATTTCCATACATCACATGATTTGCAATAAGAGGAAAAAACTTCAGTGTCAACGACTTTTCCAGTTTTGCCACCAATAACCGTGCATACACCTTTACGTGATGTGTGACCCCTCGTTTTCCGTGTGCCGTCACCACTTTGATAAAAGATCGATTGATACAAGAAGAACCAGTCAGGGCAACTTGTTTATAAGCTGCAGAATTCATCGACTTTTCTGCGACTGCTGCATAAAATTTTTATAGCTGCTTTATTGCTGTATTATAAGACGTCTTGGAAATTCGTTGAGGCAGTCATGATCCCACAAAATAGCTTCATAGCTGCATACCCCAATCCAATTGATCTGATGGCATAAATATATCTATAGTTTATTTCAGATATCTTTTTATTTGTTCCGATCTTCTTTGAATTTTTAAATCTAATCACTTCGGCACAATTTTCACATAAAACTGAAATTTTAGATGATAAGCCCCTTTCAATTTCTTCTTTTAGTTTTACTTCACCACCACAAGCTTTACATGATAAAAACTTTTCCAGAATAGAAAACATGTGACTGACATCCAATATTCTATATCCTTGAAAGTCAGAATTATATTCAAACTCTTTATTCAGAGGAAGTTTTCTCTGTAAAGCACGGATATTCAATGAATCATTTTCGCTGTTATTTAATGCATCATTTTCACTTTTAGTCTGTTTTCTGGTATGCACATTGTCAGTAAATTTCCTTTTTCTCGGCCGTGTTCCAGACGCTCGTTTAGGCGTTATTTCGCTATCAACTTCACTCATTATACTTGACGATGATAAACGAAAAAAAAATTAATTAATTACAAGATACAAAATAACTTATACGTAAAAATATATCACTATCAAAAATCAAAAATTGGAAGAGTAAAACAACATGTTTGGATCCATTTAAAAGATAAATAGCTAGATAACTGAGGTTGAAGTAGAAGTTACTAATTTCTGCTTGTTTTCCTAAGAGGAAATGAAAAATAAAAGGCCACAGAGTAAAGAAAAATCGGAGCAGAAATCCTTCAATCTTATCCACTCTAGCCGGCGCCAATTGGATGAAAAATGTAAACAAACCGTCTGGACCTGCTAATGATACTCTTTCATGAAAAGGGGTCTTACTATTTTCCCCATAACTTCGTTTCTAATGCGAAATTTTTTATGGGATTTGTTTTAATATGCATCTAAAAAATTATACTTTCACATAAAGTAATAAGAAAAATCAAATTTTTGACCATTTGAAAGGTACCTGACTCCATAAAGCAGAAAACTTCTTCTAATCCATGTTGCAATCGGTTTTACATAATATGATTTTTAACCCTTTCAAATATACCGACGAACGCAGGACACTTCGCGCCTCAAGGAGACGGTATTTTTTCAACGATAAAATCAACTATACGTCCATATTTTAACAAAATATTTTAAAGTATCTCAGTAGAACAGATTTGCATCACCTACAAAAAATTCGAAACGTTCGAACGAGTAGAAGTACATTTTACGAAATAAAATGTTTGAAAATTTCAACGAAATCAGTAAAAACCTGAATGTTTCGTCGCGGTTTCCCTCGCTTTCGTTACACATAGACTCCGAAAATCAAATTACGACGTCAATAAAATGCCAAATAGCATATACTCTCAATTCCATATGTTTCGCGATTTTTTCATTTAAAAATATAAATTCAGACAAAATGGAGTTAAAGATATGAAATCATACAAATTCGAGGCTCGTTTAAGGTTATTATCACGGGTCCGGGCAACGCCGGGTGGGTCAGCCAGCTATAAATACAAATGAAACCTTTACAAATTCAGAATACTTTTCTGAACTGGTGAAACTGTCTCAAGGTGAACTTAATTGCTATTGTAGTATTCCAATTGTAAGGCAAGTTTCAAAATTCAATAAAAGCTAGAGGAATGTAGAGTTTTCATTAATTCACCAAAAAGAAATCGGAAACCAGTACAGTTGCATAAAGAAAAGTTAGCATGATCAATCATGACCAATGACATACAAGGCCAGTTCATGACGCTTAAAACGTCACACGAAGTTGAAGATGATCCACTCCGCGTGGCGTTTTAAAAGTCAAAAACATGCCTTGCACATCGACTTGATTGCGGCTCAATATCCTTTCGTATTTAGACATCGAACGGGCAGTTTGCAACTAAGTTACTTGCACCTTGTTGTGCCCGAGTTGTGTTAATTATCCGTGAAGATGTGCTTTCTAGGCGAGTTCGTAATTATATGAATATGTAGCACCTATAGTCGACGTCTGGTCCACTCGTCTGTCTGTCCGTCTGTTCGCATGTAACAGCGCAAAAAATACCCACTGAATGCCTTCAAAGTTAAGAGTAGGTTTTTGTTTGATATGGTAAACAAATAAGTGATTTTTATTCTTTTTAGGTGCGTGCGTCATTATATAAATACGTGGCACCTATAGTTGTCGTCTGGTCAGTCCGTCTGTCCGCATATAACAGTACGAAAAGTATCCAACTGAATGGTTTGAAATCTACCCTATATATATAAAATCCTAATGAAACGAATTTATGAAACGAATATATGAAACGCCTGAAATGTATCGATTCTTTGAATCGACTGATTAAACAACTGATTTTGTTTCACGGCGATTTCTCCTAAAATATGGAATACTTTGCGATGAAATTAACACCAAAAATCCGTGTTGATCCACAGATCTCTAAACTGGTATTAGAATTTTTAAATTCGAATTAGTTTTCGAAATATTAATTTTTTTCTAATTTTAAATACATTTTTTCTAATGATGGCAACTCAAATTTCAATCATAACAGAATTTTTTTTTCATAATTCAGAAAAGGTTACAATTTAAATTAATTTGGCGACAGTTGGGCCTCCTTTAAATCTATGCTAAGAACAATGCTTTTTTTGTATTTCGTTATCATTTTATTAAATACAAAACTTTCATTTAAAAATGAAACATTAAAATTGATGGCTTTCACTTCTTAAAAAAAAAAAAAAAAAAAGAAAAGAAAAATATTAGACACAGATGTCATATACGCACCGGGGTACCTAATTGGCGCACAAACGGCATTATTTTGATAGACATGGTAACCCGGCTATTGTTGTTTATTTAATAATAAATGTATATTTACTTTTATTTCTTTTTTAAATTTATATAAATTATTTTGTTCTATAGTAATTAATTATTTTTTTGCTATTTCCTTTTGAAAATAATAGAAAATAATTAAAAAATACGGTACAATGTAGTAGTTATTCCGTCACCCAATTTCGCAAATTATATAAATCGCCAAACCACTCGCCAAATTGTACAGATTGACAAAATTTTTATTTTAAATAACGAAAGAACAAATAAATTAGTATAACATTAATAAATATAAAAATAAAACGTCGAAATAAAAATCACTTGATGACGTAAACACGTGTAACTTGCTAAAAGTCAAGTGAATGTGAGATTTGTGATCAAGCATTATTGACATTTAATCTTATAGTTCGCGATAGATTTTTTGTCGACGGGATAACTAAGTAGTACCAAAAATACATTTGTAACTGGTATTCGAAAACGAGGTTTTCGCCAAATTTTCGTAAAAAAAAAAAAAAAAAAAAAAAAAAAAAAAAATCATGCCAAACATGCGTGCGTATATGACATCTGGCGAAATATTAAATTATGTAACAAACCATGACATTTAATTTCAACTTAAAATCAATGTTTTAATTTACCACTCGAACAATAAAAAAAAATGCTAACTGGTGAGTTGAAAAAAAGATATTGGCGAGATTTGCACCCGGCTTTTTTTCTTTCGGCACAGATGTCATTTAATTATAGTATTATATTATATTATATTATATAGTATTAGTATTTAATTATAATAATATCATATTAATTAGCCCCATATTGGCGCGATTTTTTCTGACGCCAATGTCATATACGCAACGGGTACTTAACTGGCGCCAAAGTATCGTTATTTTGCTTGATATGGTAAGCCGGATGTTGTTGTTTATGCTAATGATGCGTTCCCCAAATTGGTGTTGGAAAAAAATCGCGCCAATATGGGGCGTATATGACATTTGTTCCAAAATTTCATATGAAAGGCGAAGGGATCAGATCGTATTTGTTTATGGAATTTGATGACTTGAACTATTATAATATAGATGAAATGATGGGGATAGAATAATATTTGGCGACTTATCACCTGTGCCTGGATAACATTAAAGTATCAAAATGGCACCTATAGTATAAAAAGCAAATTGTTCCGCCCGGAACTGTTGATGATAGTCACATGATTCAGGCTATTGTTATAGAGATTGTTTTAAAATATCGGTTGACAAAGACTCTGAATGCTTAATTCATTTTATTTTAGCTTCTTTTCAAATGTTTAACTGATCCTCTTTAATCAAAAACGAAAACAACCATTGGATGTCTTAACAGCAACTGATTCTCCGTTAAATTTTTGCAATCAAAGGGAATTGAATGGAAACCCGTTTACTGGGAGATCCGCACAGCTTTTTCAGTATAATTTAATCTTCTCTAATATTTTTAAAACCCATTAGATTTTTAGATTTTCAGATTCTACGGTGTCTGAACGGGGGTTGGCGAGCGTAGCTTGCAGGGGGCAGAGCCCCCTAGTTTAATATATATAATCGTTACAGAATTTTGTCGAGTCATTTCAAATTTTATGAAAATCAAATCAAAACTTAAGACATTAATAAAAGCGTTTTTCATTCTATTAAATCCTATCATATTTAAATAATTCAATGATATCCCATGATAGGTAATGATTCTAGATTGTCATGGTAATTACATCATATTTAAGATGTAGTCATATTATTTCCGTATTACTGAATTTAATATATATATTCGTAATAAATTTGTATTCATGCATTTTTGCATTAGACTGCAACAGCTATTGCACCAAGATCTGAATATTTATAAAAATATTTATAATACGAACGCACCTCATTTGTCACGTTTGACATTCAATTTCCGACTTGTGTAATTACCATTTATTGCAAGTCCTTTGTATCGTCATCTCCTCTCCCATATAATTTTCAAAGTTAAGATTTGAAGCGTTTGATTTTCAGAATTGAAAAACTTTTTCTGAAGTTAATTTATTTCTGGTTTCAGTTTTTCTAAACCTATTAATATGGACATGATTTGCAAAATAAAATTATTAATAATGTTCACAATAGACTAATCAAATGTGTTCATCACTAAGAATTATCATAAAAGTGCTATGATCATTTGATTATATCACCTTTTCCTTATATTAGACATAAGTTTGAGAAAATATTTAAGAGAGTTTAAAACAATATCATAGCTTCCAAATAGTTCTCTTTTTATTACCATTATTTAAGAAGAGTAAGCTTCGTCTTATTTAATCATAGAATTTTGCTATTAAATAATGTGAATTTGATTATTCGTAGCACTAATTAACTCACTCGCAGGAGATTAAAAGTTAACACAGGAGCAGCGGTACAGCTGAAAATTGCTTTAGAATTCATCATTAGGCCTTTTCTTTTTGTATTATACAATTAGGCGAAATTACGTGATGTTAATTGGGAGAAAATATTTTACATTTGGGAATTCTTATGTATATATTACTTAATGATTTAATTTTTTGACATTTCTGCCCTGTTGGATATGCTGCTGAAGTCGACATTAATTAGTCAAAAAGGTAAATTAGATTATCTTTTATTTGTCATGACTGGTGTAACTGGACACAATTAGTAACAAACTGGATTTTTAAATTCAATATCTTGCATTCTAGCTTCAGTACTAGCAAATACTATATAAGGAATAACAAAGTTTACCGATCTTTGTAACCCGTACTCATAGAAAATTCACTGGGCACGACGCTAATCTACCTTTATCTAATACAAATTCTTACTTCAGGTTCCATTTATTTCACTTTATTTACATTCTAGACGGCCAATTAGCTGAAACATTTGCATAATACTCTTACAGCAGAGTTCTCTGTCAAATGTTCAATTGTGTCGAAGATTAAATATTCGAAATTTTATGTTAACAAATGATTATCCCAATTTACTCTGGATTTCGCAAATGATTGTCACATTCGAACTTCTTCCCAATTTGTAAGTATCTCATCATCCCCCCCCCCCCCCCCACTAATTTGATTCTTCCTTTATTGCCAAGCATCTCTGCGTTCTATGGGCTTTTGATTCTCTATTGGCTAACAGCATCAGCATTGATTTTACTATCCGCTTTATATATTTTATTTGTTTGCTTGCTTTTTATTTGATATTTTAGTTAAGCTTGGTATGCTATCGATTCTGCTCAACCCCCTCTCATTTTTCATTTTCCACCAAATAAGAAGTTTATTTTTTTTTTTTATAACATGTATAAAACATTTTATAAATTCAACAAAACAAAAGCATTTGTATATTTCATAAAACTAATATTTAAAAAAATTTACTCATCTAAGTTGGACTTATTTAAACTGGTGCAGCGTGTAGAGTACCGAAAGGTTCTAAAGTTAATATTACGTAACATGCAGACTGGAAGCTTACAGCTCACAAAAGAACATTTGTATTTTTTGTATACATTGAAATGCATTTCAATGAAACAAAATCATTTTGGTTTGTTTGTATTTAGTTATTTTTTAAAATTCAAGACCGTATGATCCTATCCCCCCCCCCTTACTTTCTTTTTATGTTTAATATTTTATTCCATATTTTTACAACAGAATTATTTAAAAATATCTTTAATCAGGTTAAATAAATAATTTTCTTTACCACAAAGTTCACGTTATTTACAATTTCACTATCATATAATTGTTTAAAGTTTTGTTCCAAGATTTTTTGAAATCTCACCGGCTCCATAGTATTTATATAAATTTTACAAAAGTAATTTTTAGTTCAAAAAACTTTTTAATAATTTAAATTTTGTTCTGAATTATATAAGACAGTTAAGCTTCAATAAATCAAAAAGGTTACATATTTGTTAAAACTTAAGCCTTAAAAATGCCCTTTTTAAGCTAAACAAATTTAAAATGGTTCAGTGTGTAGAATGTAAACATTCCTTGCGTAAATTTTACTCAACGCGTGAATTTGAAGGTCATTGATCATAAAACAGTATTTTTTATTTTTTATTTCATTGTGTCACCAATCAGCGACACACCACCAAATAATGATATTTTCATTATCTGTTCATTCTTTGAGCGTGTTATTGAGATTCCGAAGAAATTGTTTTGATAAACAGGAATATACCCACCCATATGAGCAGAACATTTCCAATTTTTTTGAAAAAAATTTAGTATGCGCTTATGGAGACCTTCCTTGTTAGATCACTAATATTCTCAGATAATCATATTAAGCGGATATTTTGACGAAAATTTAGTATTTGATATTTTTCGTAATGTCTGAATTAAAAAGTCTTCCTTTTTCCCTTGTCGGGATAATTTAAGTAATGAGAGTATTGCATAATCGTTTTCGGTTTATTTTTAAGAAATGTATTCTTCTAGATTTAAATTATGTAAGTGTTACAAACATAGTATGAACAAATGGCAGAACTTGAACTATTCTAAAAATAAATAATGTTTAGTTTTAAGCAATAAAAATACTTTGATGTTAATTACCTATATTATGGAGATAAATAATCATTCTGAGAGTCCTAACTTACAAAGCCTAAGAAGCAAATATAAAATAAAACAATAACTGCTATTTTCTGGAATAGGAAAAAAAATTCGTTGTACGAGACTGAAAACTAAAAAATCATTTTATTTGAAAAATCATATTAAACCATATATTTGTACCATTTTTTAAAATAAATTCTCATAAAGAAGTCAATTGCAGAAAATGCAGCAAATATATGTTATTAATTAAAATCGTATACATCTTCCAGAAAAAGATCATTCATTAAATACAGAATTTTAATTATAACTATGCAAAATTAATTTACGAATCTTTTTTTTTTCTTTTGTGCTCAAAAAAGGGGAAAAAATTAAGCAGCACTTTTTTTCTCCATGAATAAAAAATCAAACAAGCAATTCATGAAAATGAATTTGAAAACAACAAGCATATCAAGAATAATGCAAATTTATGAAAGAAATGCTGGAAACTTTTAATAAGTCTTTTGAATTAAAAAGCCTTCTTTTTTCCCCTGTCGGGAAAATTTGGGTAATGTGAGTATTTCCTCACTTTTTTCGGTTTATTTTTAAGAAATGTGTTCTCCTACAGTTAAATTATGTAAGTGTTACAAACATGGTATAAACATATGGCATAACTTGTATTATTCTAAAAATAAATTAGGTTTAGTTTTATACAATAAAAATACAATTTGCACTCATATTACCCCACCATACAAAAATTACCCCGATAGGCTAAACTTAATTTAAATTCGTCTTGAGCTTCGAAACTTACTGATAAATTAAGAGAGAATATTTAATATGCCCCTGAATGCAAATTACTTTGTCAAGGAAACTAAATACCGTAAACTGAGATTGCTTGAAATCCGAAAGAAATAAAAAATAAAAAATGATTTAATTCAGTTCTAGGTCTACCCTGCTGAAAGATTTGGCACTGATTCAACAAGTATTTTTCAATTATGTCAAGTAAAATCAGGACTGATTAAAAAAATATATATATATAGGTTCAAGTAATCACAGTTTG
Source organism: Maratus speciosus (assembly GCA_963932465.1). Taxonomy (NCBI): domain Eukaryota; kingdom Metazoa; phylum Arthropoda; class Arachnida; order Araneae; family Salticidae; genus Maratus; species Maratus speciosus. Next base: position 189,351,285 of record OZ010787.1, on the reverse strand, counting down.
CGATAGTGTGATAGGGGGCCTCATGTTCACTCCAGGAGAGATTGTAATTATTTTCTAAAAATTATTATTGTTTGGTTAAGAATATTGCAATCAGTAATATATTTCCGCTCAAATGTGAATTGAAATGTCTGAATCAATTGCAGCAGTACTGCGCTTTTTATGAGCTGTTTCAACTCCCCTAGATAAAACTGACAGGGAAGAACAAATTTCGCTTCCTTTATGTGCTCTCCTCCTCTTATAAAAAGACAAAAAAAAAAAAACATTAATTTAATTTAGGTCTTCCTAAAAACCATTGTCTCAGTCACATGCTATAAACTTTAAACGAACCGTTGATAGATTTTCGGATTGGAGGTTTTTTCACAATCATCAACGAAAATAGCGTCACAAATAAATAAATTAAATTAAAAAAATCAAAAAACCCGTCTGCGTAAAAAGCGAATTAATTAATTATTTCTCATCAATGTGACACTATTTTTTATATTACTTACCTATTTTTTTATTTACTTCTATTAATGACTTTTAAGTTGTATTTAATTGTTAGTTTTTATCTATAACCCCTGTTTTGATAAGGCCTATAGATGTCTAAGAAGGTTAGAGTTGCAGAAAAGCTAGAGATCCTACCTACACAACTTCCAGGTTGTATAATATTTAAACGGAGCTTCTGACTGTAAAATAGTAAATGAAACATCGTCTTCATTTTGAAAGACCTATCCAATGATATGTCACACAATAGGGTGCGTAAAAAATTTTTTCCTCTCTACCGCCATTTTGTATTTTACGGCCGCCATTTTGAATTTATAAAAACAAAACCTTGCCTATAACCATCGGACGGTTAAGACGAATCGATAGAGACCTCATTCATTAAAATCCATCCAGCCATTGGGATGTTTCGAGGGTATAAAGAAATACACATACCCAGATACGCGTGAAACACATAGACCTTCTTGGCAGTCGGGTAAAAAGATAAAGATAAAATTTGGCTTAATTCAGGAATGCAAAAAGCATTCTTCTCTGCAGATGTTGACATTTTTGACTGGCTAGTCATTTCACGAGCACGTTATCCCTTACATCATTTCTCTCAATGGTGAAACACAAAAACTTTATGATTATAACTTACTAACTGTTTACAGTTGTAGTCAGTTCCTTCAATTGGAATTGTTTTACAGAATTTGCAAACTGTATACTGTTTAAAAAATCTCACTTGACTAAATTTAATTTAAACAAGAATTATACAAACACTAGCTTTTCTTTTACAAAAGGTAAGTTTACCTTTCCATATATCACTTGACTAGTCTCGAGACATGGAACGAGTAATACGTAGATGAATTGGAGAAGAAATTATCTAAATCAAGTGTACATCGTAAAGGTAAGTTTAAACAACAGATATTACTTTTCTTTTAATATACTTAAAAAAATTGTTGAGAAAATCTCTAAGATTTAAAAGAATCTTAAATTGATAAATTTAAATACAAGTGATATATTTATATTTTTAGGACTTTGTAATAGTATTTTTTTATATATAAGTTACTCGAAATACTGTTGAAAAATATTTTAGCAAACTTATTTATTTAATTGTACTCTTTTACAAAATATTTTTTTTCTTTTTCAGATTAAATTTAATTCCAATGCTGATTTTGTTAATAAATTACAGAAGAAATCCTACCGATAAGGGAGAAAATTTTGAAAATTAGGAAATATATTTCATTATTCACATTTCAAGATATGTATTACTATAAAATGTACTCTACGAGCGAAATGTACTTTCAAGTTATTTTACATTACTTTATTCCATGAAAATTTATGTTTAGGTTTGAGAAAACTGTAGTGTATATTTTAATGCAAATAAAATTTTTCTGTATATTCGATATGTTCTGTCTATTGTCGTTTTCCTTTTAATTTTTAAGATCTCTAAATGCAATATTTTGATAACAACAAAAAGTTACAGAAACGATATATCCCCCAAAATACTTTGGATTTTATCACACTAGAGAGAAAAAGAATTCCTACGAAAATATTATTGCATAGCGAATACATTACCAAATATCTATACACAAAATTTCCCAGAAGGAATCAATTTTTGTTCTTAAACACATTTTTGCTCTTTGAAACTCATTCGTATCAAGTGATAAAATGTTTCAGTTACGAATGTTTTAAAGCTCAAACATAAATAAACTTTGATAGTGAAAACAAATGCTTGAAAAATTCTTTTTCTTTGAGTAAATTGTAGTTTTCTCGAATTGTTTTTTGTGAAAATTAAATGTTTATTTCGCAAAATAAACATTAGAGGTAAAGTACAATCATCTTATAATCTTTTTATGTGTTAAACTTTTTAAAGATTTCCAAAAGAATGATTTAAAAATCTGAATGTTAATTCAAAATATATTATTTTAAAATTATTTTGATTCATCTAAAAATAGTTTTTGAATATATGAAAATGAAAATTTACTAATTAGCAAATTTTAAGGCACCAAATCGCTAAAAAAAAATAACAATACCTATCATAAATTAGAATATCAAATGTAAATGTTATCGATATATGCATATACGGGGTAAACAGAAAGTCGGTATAAATTTGAAAAGTCATTAAAAAAAGAAGAAATGATAAAACGGAAATGCATTTGTACTGAACGCATTGTTTTTTTAACAGCAAAAAAGATTGTAGTTCAAAAAGTCACCGATAGAGGGCACATTCGTAAATGCATCTTCGGGAAGTACGCACATGAAGATGATTATAAAAGGAATGGTGGTTAAAGAATTACTTGGAGGATCATTTGTTTATGTGGAACACTAGCTGTTGTAACAGAATTCTGAATGTTGCTCACTTTGTTACTTATATTAAGTAGGCTGGCCAAATTTGGTAAAGGTTTTATAGTGGAACTTTTTTAAAGCTTTCATAACTTTAAAATTTTTATCTTTTAAGCTTTAAACACATTTTTTATCCCCCGAATTTATCACTTACTTGAAATGTAACATGTGTTGGAAAGGAAAAACTGCGTAAATAGGGTCCCTAAATTTGAGGACGCCCTCGAAAATCGAAAACGTTTATCTTACTGCAAGATTTTTTTTTCTTTTTGGTTAATATATTTGAGGAACCAAGAATTATATTGGTTATTTCCATTATTTAATTATAACTTTTTTTGCTGTGCATGATACAAAATCAGTTCCTAATTAATATCTCAAAAGTTTATTTAAATTGATAAATTTCTAAAGCTAGTAACATTCTCAGATTCTTATGAATAATTCATGTACGTTTCAGATTTAAACGTCATGTTCAAGTAGATGTATACAGTATAAATATACACTATAAAACATATGTATACAGTCAAATTTTAACATATAAGATTATAAAGCTTATTTCATGTAACAGCTTTTTTGTACGTTATAGCAGCTTTGTTCAGAAATTGTATTAAGCGATTTTTAATTCGTACGCATGAACGAATGCTCGCGAATTTTTTTCGATAATTTTATGCTTTCATTTAATTTTTTTTTTTCATTTTACATTTAACAGCATTAAAAGGCAGCAAAAGTTAGATGCCAAAAACTTGATCATATTTTATTGTTGAAAAACAATGAGTGCTTTCAGTACAGAGGAAATAAACAGTACTGTCTAATCATATGATAGATGAAAATACATATCAAACCAAAACGTAACCCAAAATTGAACATTTCTGGAAATGACTAACGAGAAATTCTGGCTGGATTTTTCGTAAGCATTTGTAATATACATGAGAAAATTGTTGCTCATACAGGGCGATTCAAAAGTCTTTAGAGAAAATTTGAGCTTTGCTAAAGCACTCAGAAATACAATTTTTTTTTTACAATTGCACATGGACTATCTTTCCTATTTTTTAAGCAAAATTTAATTCCCCTATAACTGAACTGGGGTTTCTGTTAATAACCTTGAGAAAAATGGAGATATTGTAATGAAAATTTGAAGAGATTTACATTGCTTTGTGATGAAAAAAAAATCTAGTACTTCAAACACAAGTTACGTATGCACTGGCACCACATTAAAAAATGTAGTCCATCGAATTCTTACTGTTTAGAAATTTAGCTACTTAAAATTAGTTCAAAATAGGGGAACTTTCTTGCACTTGTCTAGATGTTATCATATTTCGCACAAGGCATGGTAAGTCTATTCAAAATTTCACTACACTATCTATATCTTTCTCAAAGTTATTAATAGGAAATCGAGTTCTCTTAACCCTAGATCTACCGGGAATTTTATTCAAGTTTTAATAAAACGTTCTACACCAGAATTTTTATTTAAAACTATTTAACTTATTTATTTACCTTATTTTTGTCTGGTTTATATACTTAGTTTATTTTAAAGAAATTTCTGGTTTGAATGAATATTTTGTATGTACCTGTCGGGTCCAATGGACCCGTCTGGTAGACGGAGGGTTAAGGCGGTTCTCGAAAAAGTATTTTTCCTCGCTCAGTAACAGGAAACTTTCTGACCCATTTTCTGACTTATTTTTAAACTTAAAAGCATGAGACTTGCAGGTATAATTATTTGAGAGATTTGTAATCGAAGAATTTTTTCTATTTGTCTTTAAACTAGTTGAGTTACAAGTATAAGCGATTTTTGCATCGTGAAAACAGTTTTTTTCCTCTCCCACATTCTTACGTCACGAAATTCGGTCCAAAACACCAACTTTGATATCATTTTCTGAAAGATCATGTGTTTTATTAAAAAAAAAAAAAATCAGTCTGATTACAAAGTTTTTGAATAAGAGTGCATGCCAATTCCATTGCGTTTTCGAACAAAAATGAATTTAAAAAAAGAATCAGAAACCAGCCAGATTTGATTTTAGTACAGCCTAGTGTTTTTGATGAATATGTGAAAAGAGATTCACTTTTCTCTTATACTGAAAGAAAATATGTACCGTCTTCACCTAGAACGAATAGGTAGTCATTTTCTAGATCCCTAAACTAGAATATAGAATTACGAGTTATGCGAATAAAGTAAACAAATGAGCTGAATAGACAAAATGATCGTGAATTTCTAGTCTTAAATTTTCAATGTGATGAAACGATATATTATATTATAAATCGTTTAAAAATTAAGAGAAATTATCACTTGATTTTTAGAATTAGTTCATAAACTAGAATTATAGTTACTAAAACTCACTTCATGTGTTCGCATTTATTTGCACAAATTTTTAAATAAGTTTTAAATAAGGTTAATATAGGAAAACGCACTTGAATTTTAATAGGAATAACTAGAACTCTCTATCAAAGGGAACTAGAATTTATAAGGATGACATGAAACTATTTTTTATAGAGTCTCAATTTATTTTCGAGATGCCAGTGACATATTTTTTTCTCGGTGTATAAAAATCCGCTGTTTTCGTAAGCCTCATTATCCTTAAAATTTGTTTAAGGACTTTTGAATCATCCCGAATATAATTTAGTATTGCTTATTTAAGCTTTTAAAAAACAAAAGAGAAAAACTTAAAATCTTGAAAATTCTTCTAAATTTACAATTAAAAAATTGTAAAAGATAATTTTCTAATTTCGGTATAAGGTGCTCTGACGAATGTGATAAATGAACTTCATTAAGGCAGAACAAAATAAATACATATATGTTACTCTCTTTGATTGGCAAAAAAAGAAATTTTAAAGTATTTTAGAATGAGTCTAACTTTCTTTTTCAAATGTGACAGTCTGTAACTTCAAATTTTAAAAAAAAGAAAGAATGTTTCTAATGTTTTATTTTCATTTTCTTTCTCAGATACAACATATAAAATTATTTAGTTTGTGACAGAACGACACCTTCGTGTTAAAAGTGGACGTAGTTATTTCCAGACGAAAAGTTATTGTAAAGCTGAATTCGTTCTTTGAAATTTAGCAGAAATTTGGTTTATTTAATTTCTATAAAGTTGTTAGTAAAGTTAAAAGAATCATTTGCAGCCGTATTAAAAATGTTAAAGGATATTCTATTGAAATTTGTATTGAAATTCTACATGCTTTGAAAATTTTTATTTTAAATTAAGTATATTTACTGCTTTGAAAGCGATAAATAATGAAAAAAAAAAAAACTGTAGAATAACCATAGGAAGTTTAAAGCTCAAAAGTTTGCTAAACTTTACCTTCCACTCCATACTTCCAATATTTCATGATTATCATTAGATAATATATTAATGTGCCTCGTTTTAAATTGGCTACTCTTCATTATATATAGATGGATACATATATCGATACATACATACACACACACATACACATATAGTGGCCTTAGCCTTAGGTGAGATACTTTTAAGCATCAATTTTATGAACCATTTTTATTAACTACATTTGTCTTTCGTAAGGTAACTGTTAAGGTAACAGGTAACATATGTATGTATAACATATCTATGTATGATTTTATATCCATTTTATGCTTTATACTAGTATATTAACTATATTAAATACTATGAAGTTAGACAGTCGCCCATTTAGTATTTAATTCATTTTATTATTATCAACAAAATTTACTGACAAGACAAAAAAAAAAAATTAAATAAATATATTGAAAATATAAGTTGAAATAAATTAATTTATTAAAATTACACACACGAACATATACACCGCGTCCCAAAAGTTTAGACAATCAATACAATTTGCATTAACATATAAAGTAATAAAGTAGAATTAAAATTCGTGAGATAGGTAATAAAGAAAAGCAATTTTGCTTATATACACAATTTAATTATGATCAAAGGTTTGAAATTATAAAATATACATTAAATTATATAGAAATGTGCTGTCCCAAAAGTATAGACAATTGTAATTTCGTTTGGTTTTACATTTTTAAATGTAACTAAAAACTTACTTTTTATATTTAATTGTATTGCCACGCACTTAATAACATCAAATACACGTTGTTCCATAGAATTAACTCAGCATTGCATTACAGAAGCAGATATTTCATACCACGCTTTGTCAATTGCAATTTTTAAGTCATTTACACATGTATATTGCTTTCCATTTTCATATATTTTACAAGATAAGATCCCCCATATGTTCTCCATGGGATTCAAATTTAGTTTAAGTGCTGGGCAGTCAAATAGTGTGATATTGTTTCATCTAAACCATGATTTCGATGATGTGGAGGTATGGATAGATGCCCTATCTTGTTGGAAAACACAGTCCGGTCCTGCTGGCAAATCCATAATTGGCAGTAAATTGGTATGTAAAATATCCTGATAATCCTCTGATTTCATTTTTCTTTCCATAAATCGTAGAAATGTTTGGCTTTGAAAGAAAACCCTCCCCAAGTCATTACGGATCATCCGCTTTGTTGCTTGCTGAAACATTTCTTGAGTTCTTTTCTTAAGTCATGCCAGTAAAATTTATGACCATCAGGGCCGTCTAAATTCCATTTCTTTTCATCACTGAAGAAGACAGTAATCCATTTTTCACCGTATGACATATTCTTTCTAGCCCACTTTACACATGCATCTTTAAGACGTCTCTGCTTTAAGCAAGGTTTTGCTTTAATTCTACTGTAAACAATATTTGTTGAAGCTTTCAATCTTCTGTGTACAGTACTTTTTGAAATTCTGGAAATTGATGCAATTTCACGCAGAGATAAATTATCAAATGAAGCCATTTTTAATAACATTCTATCATTACGTAATTTGGATTTTCTAGCAGGACCGGACTGTGTTTACTAACAAGATGGGGCATACATCCATTACCTCCACATCATCGAAATCATGGTTTAGATGAAACAATATCACACTATTAAACTGGCCAGCACTTAGTCCAGATTTGAATTCCATGGAAAACATATGAGGGGTCTTATCTCGTAAAATATATGAAAATGGAAAGCAATATACATGTGTAAATGACTTAAAAATTGCAATTGACAAAGCGTGGTATGAAATACCTCCTTCTGTAATGCAATGCTTAGATAATTCTATGGAACAACGTGTATTTGATGTTATAAAGTGCCGTGGAAATACAATTAAATATTAAAAGTAAGTTTTTAGTTACTTTTAAAAATGTAAAACCAAACAAAATTATAATTCGAATTGAATATTTCCAACTGAGCGAAAAAATGCCCAGGCTGGGAATCGAACCCAGATCCTTGGCTTACAAAGCCAATGCTTTTCCGTTTAAGCTAACTGGGCCGACAACCAGCCAGCATATTTCGCTCAGATAACCTTATTGGTAGAACATCTGGTCTGTCATGTAGACAGCTCAACAGAATAAACCGCAGGTAAAGGAACTCCATATAAACGATGGATATGTTGATGAACTATTATTTTAACACAATCAAACTGATTGGTAAAGTTATCATACGAATTGAATATTTCCAACTGAGCGAAAAATGCCCAGGCTGGGACCAGCCAGCATATTTCGCTCAGATAACCTTATTGGTAGAAATATCTGGTCTGTCATGTAGACAGCTCAACAGAATAAACCGCAGGAAAAGGAACTCCATATAAACGATGGATATGTTGATGAACTATTATTTTAACACAATCAAACTGATTGGTAAAGTTATCATACGAATTGAATATTTCCAACTGAGCGAAAAAATGCCCAGGCTGGGAATCGAACCCAAATCCTTGGCTTACAAGGCCAATGCTTTTCCGTTTAAGCTAACTGGGCCGACAACCAGCCAGCATATTTCGCTCAGATAACCTTATTGGTAGAAATATCTGGTCTGTCATGTAGACAGCTCAACAGAATAAACCGCAGGAAAAGGAACTCCATATAAACGATGGATACGTTGATGAACTATTATTTTAACACAATCAAACTGATTGGTAAAGTTATCTTACGAATTGAATATTTCCAACTGAGCGAAAAAATGCCCAGGCTGGGAATCGAACCCAGATCCTTGGCTGACAAGGCCAATGCTTTTCTGTTTAAGCTAACTGACCGGCCAGCATATTTCGCTCAGATAACCTTATTGGTAGAAATATCTGGTCTGTCATGTAGACAGCTCAACAGAATAAACCGCAGGTAAAGGAACTCCATATAAACGATGGATACGTAGATGAACTATTATTTTAACACAATCAAACTGATTGGTAAAGTTATCATACGAATTGAATATTTCCAACTGAGCGAAAAAATGCCCAGGTTGGGCATTTTTTCGGTCAGTTGGAAATATTCAATTCGTATGATAACTTTACCAATCAGTTTGATTGTGTTAAAATAATAGTTCATCTACGTATCCATCGTTTATATGGAGTTCCTTTACCTGCGGTTTATTCTGTTGAGCTGTCTACATGACAGACCAGATGTTCTACCAATAAGGTTATCTGAGCGAAATATGCTGGCTGGTTGTCGGCCCAGTTAGCTTAAACGGAAAAGCATTGGCCTTGTAAGCCAAGGATCTGGGTTCGATTCCCAGCCTGGACATTTTTTCGCTCAGTTGGAAATATTCAATTCGTATGATAACTTTACCAATCAGTTTGATTGTGTTAAAATAATAGTTCAAAATTATAATTGTCTATACTTTTGGGACAGCACATTTTTATATAATTTAATGTATATTTTATAATTTCAAACCTTTGATCATAATTTATATGTGTATATCAGCAAAATTGCTTTTCTTTATTACCTATCTCACGAATTTTAATTGTACCTTATTACTTTTTATGTTAATGCAAATTTTTTGATTGTCTAAACTTTTGGGACACGGTGTACACTGCTGTCCATTAAAATTGCAACACCATGAATGATTGAAAATACAAAAAAAGATATTTATTGCACGTAAACACTATGGCATGAAAACAAAATGATTAAATTTGTAAACAGTTTGGGTGTTTACAAGGGTGCGAAATTGGTAGAAACAGCTGCTCCCCCTGGCAGCTAAAACGGCCTTTACCCGGTTAGGCGTGGAGTCGAACTGGGCTTGGAGGACAGAAACGGGCTACTCATTCCACGCTGCTTCAAATCTATGTCACACTTCATCAACCGTATTAGCTGGAGAAGGGTGGCTGGCTAGTCTCTAAGCAATTCATCACCAGATGTTTTCAATGGTTGACACATCTGAAGACCGTGCAGGCCAGGGCAGCAATCGAATACCCTGTGTATCGAGGAAGGTCAGATCACGCCGTGCAACATGTGGCCTTGCGTTATCTTTCTGGAAGATGGCGTTTGGCAGACCACAAATACAGGGCACAATCACTGGACGTAAGATTTCAAAAATGTACCGATCTGCGTTCAAATTACCATCGATCCGAACTAGAGATGTGCATGTCGTGTACCCAATGTCTACCCAAACCATCACACCGGGTTCAGGGTCCCTAAGCCGATATTGAATGCAAGCAGGTGACAGGCACTTTCCTCGGAGTCTCCAGACAAGTATACGGCCATCAGAATACGGCACGTAGAACCGGGACTTGTCTGAAAAGACGACATTGGGCCAGTCATGCATCCAACTTTGTTGTTCGGCGCACCAGAGTCGCCGACTCTCTCTATGCTGCATTGTCAAGGGAAGCCGCAGTACTGGTCGCCGTTCTGACAGTCCACACTGCTGCAAACGTTGTCGCACCGTACGAGCGGATACTGGGCGCGCTTCAAACATGCCCATTTCCTGACTAATGGTTCGTGATATGGTTGTACGGTTTTGCAGGGCCGACCTCACAATATGTCTGTCCTCTCCGGCGTTAGTCATGGAGGGCATGGAGTTCCTGCATGCAGGTATGAGCCTCAGAAATCCAGTGATTTCATATTTGCATGAGAGTGGTTGGATTTCGACCAGTGCAATGGGCAATATCACTGAAAGATAATCCACACTCTCGATAGGCAACGATACTGCCTCTATCGAATACCGACACTTGGTGGTAAGAATTTCTTCTTATTATTCGAGGCATAACATGATATTCTGAGCAAAGACCGACCTTCCAAAGCGCGTTCCGAATGAGAAATCCACTACACATTTTTTTTTTTTTTTATGCAGTGCTTCAGATGTCGTTTCTCCCACCTGCCTCGTCTAAATGCGCTCAAATACTAATCATATGCATATTCCAACCTCTTCTTCCTTTCATGTAATTTTTACGTTCGTCAGACCTTCTTGGTGTTGCAATTTTAATGGCCAGCAGTGTATATACACTATATGGCCAAAGGTGACCGGTCACTTGCAATTTTAGGCGTTTTGTTAAATATCTGGAAAAATACATGAGGAATTAACCTGAAACTGCAGGTATGTAAGCAGTATAGTATAGGTCATATATTTCTGCGACGATTTTTTCCGCAAACCCCGTAGGTGATCGTCAACAAATTGAAAAATAACGAATATATTTTGGATAACCCTGTCAAAACTAATGTAGCAAAAGCGTTCAAATTCGAGATTATTAATAAGTTGGTTATTGTAATATACTATGTTCATTTTTATGAGGATAGCATGTATACTCGTGGAGTCCCAAATTTCGCCAAGTTTTTTGCTTATAATTTGCAGAGTTCTTAATATAAAAAAAGTTATTTTCAGAAAATATGACAAACAACATTGTACGCAATACTCTGTAATCAGAATTAAAAAATAATAAAAATTGGAGGGAAAATGAGCAGGTTTATTAAAAAATATTTCACTGCGCATGCGCGAATGCAATCAAAATATAATGTGCATAATGTATTAGCTAAGTATATAGAGCAACGTTTGTGAAATTCTCAAAATCATAGCTCGAAAATTCTGAAAATTATCGTCGATAGAATAAGCTCGAAATCCACTGTTCCCCAAAAGAAGAAAAAGACGAGGGGTTGTATCAAGTATCTGTTGATTATTGCCAAGATAGCGAACACAATATTGCACGTACTACTATATATGGATACGACCCCTCATCTTTTTGCTTCCTTTTGGGAACAACGGATTTCGAGCTTATTCTATCGACGATCATTTTCAGAATTTTCAAGCTATGATTTTGAGACTTTCACAAAAGATGCTCTATATACTTAGTTAATACATTATGCGCATTATATTTTGATTGCATTCGCTCATACGCAGTGCAACATTTTTTTGTAAACCTGCTCATTTTTCATCCAATTTGTATTATTTTTTAATTCTGAATGCAGAGTGTTGTGTACAATGTTATTTGTCATATCTTTTGAAAAGAATTTTTTTGTTATGTTAAGAACTCTGCAAATTATAAGCAAAAAACTGGCGAAATTTGGACTGTTTTTATAACAACCTTAATTTTTTCTACAAGTATAGATGCTATCCTCATAAAAATGAGCACAGTATATTACAATAAGCCACTTATTAATAATCTCGAATTTAAACGCTTTTGCTACATTCGTTTTTAGAGGGTTATCCAAAAGGTATTCGTTCTTTTCAATTTGTTGGCGGTCTTCCATGGGGTTTCGGGAAATAATCTTCGCGAAAATATATGCCCTATACCATACTGTTTACACACCTGCAGTTTCAGGTTAATTCCTCATTCATTTTTCTAGATATTTAACAAAACGTCTAAAATCGCAAGTCACCTTTGGCCATATAGTGTATATATATTACACGTTTTCTCCTGTCTATTTCTTTCGCCATCCAATTAACTACAGCCACTTAACAGAAAAAATAAATAAAGATAAGAAATATTTTAGTTTGTTTGATTTTAAGTTTTGTATAATCTAGTTCTCAAATTATAATTCACTCACTACTTTTTTCATATATTTTTATTTTTCATTATGGCAGTTCATAGTAAATTATTAGCAACTTTCAATTGAGGCTCTGTTAAATCTCAACATAATGTCCAGTATATGGTTAATTATACGTTGGGCCTTGAATCATCATCCCATTACCTATTTCCTTCTCCTTCACTGCATCTTCAATTTAGCAGATACGTTGATAAACTTTCTCTCAAGGAGAACAGTCATAAATTGTTAATAATAATTCCCACACTATTTTTTTTCAAAGCTTACAGTGTGAATGTATTAATGGCAATGCTTGCAAAATGCAATATTTAGGTGAAACTGATCAACTACTTTATAAACGTATTAGTTTGCATCATTTAGAAATCAAAAATTATAAAAGCTCTCACCACATAACTGTAATGTTGAGTACAAATACCTCAAGTTTCATAAATTCATTAATATTGCATTTGGAAACCTTACCATCCAAATTATATACTATTGATATCTTCTTTTAGAGCCACATACCTTCCATTACAACACAGTCTACCCATATGATTAAACCAAATATATGAAATAATAATTCACTGTACTCGCCACATAATCATCATTTATACAAATTACATGTAATAAAATAAGTCATTCACTAAAATCTCAAAAAATAATACTCACATCAAAAAATTTTAAAAACGCTTCAACCTTCTTGCTGGAGTAAATATAACTGCATTAATCTTCGCAAAATTATTTTTCATTTTCCAAAGTTACACCTAGTCAGTATTTGAAAGTTTTTACTACACATTTTACATTTTTGACTTGTTCTACTTTAGGTTTAATGTCCTTAGCGGTAACACAAATAAAAGAAACAAAGAACTTAAATAACATTAATACACAATTAATTATTCTTCATACTAATCCAGAATTTAATAAATGTAAACTAAATCATATTTTTCACAATGAATAATGAAAATTTCAAGTTCAAAGTGTAAATCCTAAAAGTGCATTCAAATTTGTTATTATTCTAGGGGCAAATTATTTAATTATAACACATTCTGAAAGTATACACGGCGACACGCATCTATTAAATCTAATGAACCCCATTTAAAAATATATATTGATGCTCACCATGGACACATTATAACTAGTAATTTAGAAATAGCCAATCGTGCTTAACCCTAGAACTACCGGAAATTTTAAACAAGTTTTATAAAAACATTCTACACCAGAATTTTTACTTAAAACTATTTAATTTGTTTATTTAACTTATTATTGTCTGATTTATACATTTAGTTTGTTTTGAAGAAATTTCTGGTTTGAATAAATATTTTGAATGTACATGTCGGGTCCAATGGACCCGTCTGGTAGACGGAAGGTTAAGTAAGATCTTTAATGCACAATACCACTAAGTATTTCATACCACCACAGTCACATCCACAGTCCATTATTCAAAAATTCACACATGATCTAGATTTCATCATTTACAAAATAGTTATTAGTTTTTATAAACTCATTAATGCACCGCATAATTTCATTATTTTTTACCAAAAATATTGGCAGATTGCATAAATCAAAAAGTTTTATTTCTTCTTCCACCCTTAAACATCATATTCTTGAACTTCAAAATTATTTCATCATATTAAGGCTGCTAATAAATGCTATCACCTACAAATATCACTACCATTACCTTTTAACAAATGCAACAAATAAATAATATTTTTAAAATGTATAATCATTAGATTACATCGAGACATAAATCGACATATCTTAAGTTATTATAAATAACTCGGCATAAAAGTAAAAACTTTAATTACCCATATATTGCTATTATTCCTAAATTTCATAAAAATCTTTTAAAATACCGCACTGTCATTGTAGGATGAAATAATTTAACAAACGTGTACTAATACACTATTTTCAATTATTCTTACACAAATTTATAATTTAAATATTAAAAATGACAACGCTGTATTGTATGAAATTTTTTTTAACCCTTTCAGGAGCAAGGTACTTGTATTCATAAAATCTTGAAATAATTTATTGACACCAGTATTTACAAGAGAATTTATTTGTAAACAAGTAAAAGCCTATTTTCGCGTACTTAATAAAGGTGAAAATTTCATTATAATATTCTGGTGCCAATGTGGCAATTAGGGATTAAAATTATGTGATGCCGTGACGGCATCAGCGCCCTTCAAGGGGTTAAATTAGTAGATAAAGTGCAATCATTAAAAAACTCAAATAATATCAGTACACATGACTTCAAGGACTTATTCCTTAATATTAATTTAGCAGATTCTCACGCTATTACTGATTCATTATTTATAGAATTCTACCCATCTTTAAAAATACCTGATAATATTGACAAGGATTTCTTCAAATCTTTAAATATTTGTTCTACTGTATCATAGCTATTATTAATCAGCATCAAAGAATCACACGTGCTGTCGTTTCTAGCATATTATCTGATATATATATTTATTACTATGAAAAAAGTCTATAAACAATAATACTGTTCTATATAGAAATATAGATCATGTAATTAAATTTTCTCTCAATGGTTGTTTTTATATGTCTGTTCCTGTAGCCTATACTAATAGCGTTACGAGTAGTATTACAAATTAAACTAATTCTACAATTATATTTTCGTGTTAGTATTACTTTTTAACCTAATAAAACTTTGACGTTCATTATTACAGATAAAAGGAATTGTTTTTCCTTTAATGTAATAAATTGTGCAAACTTTAATTCCCGTATACATATTTTGGTTTACGGGAATATGTTTCTAAATCGTTATAATGGTATTAAACGTGTATGTTCTTCTCAACATAATAAGCCAAATTTAATAAATTTAAAACAAACAAAGCTTCTGTATAATTATTCCCTTTCTTTTATTTCATCATGGATAAAACATTAAATGTTCATTTTCATTCAGAAATTTGAGCATATATTACGTATAAGAAAATTAAAATAGGAAAAAAAAATATTAATTAGAGTAGGCGAGGATTGCCGAAAAAAAAATACAAATTAAAGACCTACAAAAAATATTAAATATAGGGTAACTCCGGGAGAGTCGACGCATACGGGATAGATGCCGAACCCCTTCTATTTCTAGTAATTATCGATAGATGATAGTCAAACGCACAGTATAGGTGCGCAATGAGATTATTTTAACCTGTGTATAGCGTAAATCCCATTTCGATGTTTACTTGTAGAAGTACAATACTTAATTTGACGTAAGTGCATGATTTCACTGTCCAAACTTTTAAAAACGTTATGTTTAAATACTTTTCATACACTAATTACTAAATGCATGGATGATTTCGAAGTCAAAACTAAGTGTAGCATTTGTATAGAGTACTGTGTGTATGATTACGCCATTCTCCGCATCGATGGCAGGTAACTGTGATGGCCGAAGTCTGCATCATGGAAAATGGGATACATACCGCACTGCTATTCCGGTATACATGCCGCAGTTTCTTTTGTGCGGGATGATTAAGTGTTATTAACTTTTCCTTTTCCTTTTGCTAAGACTAACCATGTTAGGCATGTTATCAAGTTTACTAAAACCAAAGGAGAAAAAGAGGGAAATAAAAAGTAAGAAGGGCAAGAAAGATGCAATTCAAGATGATAATAATGAAAAATTGGATTACGCGTAATGCAGATGTTCTTTGCAAACTACTCCAAAAAAGAGGAAGTGTAATTGGCTTCGTTGCATCATGTGTTTAAAGGTACCTACATAAAGACTGTACTTTTTCGACACTTTTTCTGTGGATTGAAGTCGATCTCTTAACCCATTCGGGACCATAGGTGCATATAAGCACCTTTATAAAGAGCTTACAAAATTTGTTTCTGGCACCAGTAAAAAAGGAACGTAATATTTTCTTTGTTTAATTAGAGTATTTTCATGATTATTTAAGTAAAGGTAACTTCTTTTAAAAAAGAGGTACCAATCGAATAAAATTTGTATAAAAGCCACCGCTCCCGAAAGAGTTAACAAATAAATTATGTAAACACAATTTTGCATTGACATTGCATATGCAGATGACATTATCGGTTTTTCTCTTTCAAAGTGTACTATTTTTAACAATGTCACAGTACATGACTCTGCAAGTTTATACTCAGCTGCATCGAAGTATACTTTTCTTTTGGCCTTGCTAAGAGTTTTTCTTTTGTCTATTTTTATTAATATTTCATTAATTTCCTTGGTTATTTTATTGCAGTTGAACTATTCTTTATTTTTTTTTAATGTTAAAGATTAATACTGTCATTTTAAAGCCTTAACCCAACAATATTCGACGAAGTAACATATATTTCTATGAATTATTATTCTGAAGCTCCTCGGAAGATTCAGCAACACATTCATAGTTTTTTATTTTGGTATTTTAAATATTTCTTCTTTATTTTGATCTTGCACTTTTATTTTATATTTTTCATTTTCTTTTCCATTTATATTCACTTTCATTTTAAATTACACACACACACATACATGTCTCTCTCTCTCTCTCTATATATATATATATATAATGCTTTTAAATTTTTTTTAAAAAAAACAAACAACCCAGTGCATCAGGCGCAACGCAGCTTCTTATATGCACTAAGTGAATATAGCTCTATTAAATGTGAATGATTATGAAAATGATTATGAAAAGAGGGTGCAAAACAACAATAAAAATCCATGAAAATTTATAACGAAAAAACAGTAAACAATCCACTCCCTGCTCTTCAGAAAGTGGGAGGAGTGAAAAAAGCAGGTACCAAAAACAGAAATTGGATCCTCACGGGTTTCGCAAGATATGGCCAACCCACATACTCCAAAAGTATAAAAATAGATTTAAACTTTCAAAAACACAACATAACAAAGCTATTTTTAAAAAAAGCTATTTAAAAAAAATTTTTTTAACGAATCAAAACTGCTTTATAAACAAATATAACCAACCAATTCAAAATCCAAGAAAAACGATTTAGCTTATGAAACGTAAATAAAAATTAATAAAAATTCCAATATGACTAAATCATTAAGCAATTAGAAGTATTGAACATGTGAGAAGGCCATACCCCCACCTTTACCCATGAAGACCTGAAAAAAACTTGCTACCTTTAAAACAATCACTACGCTCCACTTCTTTCAATCATCAGGAGTTGCAAGCAAGGCCATAATCCAAGTTAGACCATCGTCCTGAAGACTTGTCTTTCCATTATCCTCATAATCATTAATTTTCTTTCCAAGTCACCACAGTTTCTACTTGAAGCACATCAACATGCAGACGTTCTTAAAAAGACTTTAATCCACACCCTTCATATATTCAAGCAGCTACCTTGGCATCCATTACGGTGTTTGGCCGCTTAGCTGTTGCCACTTTAGAGAACTCTTCTCAAGTTGATTTACATAATGAAAAATAAGCTGGTATGGAAATAAATTATTATAAAAAAGATTAGCAGTAAATTTAAAAATCTGTGAACTCAAAAATTCTGTATTACTACAAATTCTATAAAATCTATTAACTTGTCCCACAATAATGTTAATAAAAACCCCTTTACTTAAATTTGAATACCAGTGTGGCATCGATTGAGTATTAAAATTAAAAAAATCCCGTTTATCAAAAAGCTTAATTAGTATATTGCTATCTTTAATTAAAATGTCTAAATCCAAAAAATTAACATGTAAACTATCAACAGAAGCCTTATTTAATTTTAAACATGGAGGATAGATATCGTTAATCGATACCAAAAGTTTGTCATCGAATATTATTAAATCATCGATATACCTTAAAACTGAATAACTCTTATTACTGTTTAAAACATAATTAAATTCATAATAAAAAAGAAACAGATTTGCAGCAGAACTCGAAAAATTAGTTCCCATACCGATGCCACATACCTGGTAGAAAAATGAGCTATTGAATGTAATGAAATTAAGAAAACAGAAATTACATAAACTTAAAAAAAAATCTCTTTTAATTCCAAGCTCCTCCTCAATACAAAACATATCAAAAATGTTTTTTAGTGTATCATAAAGTAAATCTATAGGTATATTAGAAAAAAGATTTTCAAAATCATAGGTATACAAATTTGTGGGCGTTATGGGCGTTTTTTTAATTTTATTAAAAACCTCATTACTATTGTCTATACACCAAAAATAGCTAGTATTTCTATATTTAAACTTC
Organism: Maratus speciosus; assembly: GCA_963932465.1. Classification (NCBI taxonomy): domain Eukaryota; kingdom Metazoa; phylum Arthropoda; class Arachnida; order Araneae; family Salticidae; genus Maratus; species Maratus speciosus. Next base: position 189,332,554 of record OZ010787.1, on the reverse strand, counting down.
AAAAAACCATAAATGCGCTTCAAAAACTCCTGTAACTTAACATTTAAACTTTTACCTATGCCTCTTGAATTACAACATATAAATCTGAATTTAATAGGTGTCTTGTGAAATTTTGGGGTCATAAACAGAAATGGAAAAGTATGATGATTATTAATAGAAAAATTATATGAATACATCTTTCTAGCCTTCTTGGTGTATGCATTAAATTTGTTTACAACAACCTTGTGACTTAATTTACATTCTTTATAAAATTTACTATTATTTAACTCATTTTTAACTTTGTCAATATAAAAAAGCTTTCAAATAATTGCATAATTTCAAGCCGCTTTGTCCACAGGTACTATTACAAAATTGTTATGTAAAAATTGAATATAATTTATATCTTCTTTATTGAGACTATGATAAACATAATCCTTACTCTTCAAATAATTATTAACAAAAAACTCAAATTCCTTTAATATATGCCACTCCCATTCAAAAAAAGCTTCATAGGGGGTGTTAAATCTGTAACATAATTGCATAATGAATTTTTTTAAATCCCTTTCAAAATTCTGAATAGCCGTTTTCTTGCTAATTGTTTTATTTAATCTAAACTTAGTTTTAACTAAACTCCCATCATAAAATGTAAATTTTTGTTCTGTATAATATCTAAATTTCCAGTAATAACATGTTTATGGAAATCATCAACTGAAACATGTAAATGTGACACAGGTTTCTTAGATTTTATTGATGATTTCCATAAACATGTTATTACTGGAAATTTAGATATTATACAGAACAAAAATTTACATTTTATGATGGGATTGGGTACTAAGTTTAGATTAAATAAAACAATTAGCAAGAAAACGGCTATTCAGATTTTTGAAAGGGATTTGAAAAAATTCATTATGCAATTATGTTACAGATTTAACACCCCCTATGAAGCTTTTTTTGAATGGGAGTGGCATATATTAAAGGAATTTGAGTTTTTTGTTAATAATTATTTGAACAGTAAGGATTATGTTTATCATAGTCTCAATAAAGAAGGTATAAATTATATTCAATTTTTACATAACAATTTTGTAATAGTACCTGTGGACAAAGCGGCTTGAAATTATGCAATTATTTGAAAGCTTTTTTATATTGACAAAGTTAAAAATGAGTTAAATAATAGTAAATTTTATAAAGAATGTAAATTAAGTCACAAGGTTGTTGTAAGCAAATTTAATGCATACACCAAGAAGGCTAGAAAGATGTATTCATATAATTTTTCTATTAATAATCATCATACTTTTCCATTTCTGTTTATGACCCCAAAATTTCACAAGACACCTATTAAATTCAGATTTATATGTTGTAATTCAAGAGGCATAGGTAAAAGTTTAAATGTTAAGTTACAGGAGTTTTTGAAGCGCATTTATGGTTTTTTGAAGTTTAAATATAGAAATACTAGTTATTTTTGGTGTATAGACAATAGTAATGAGGTTTTTAATAAAATTAAAAAAACGCCCATACCGCCCACAAATTTGTATACCTATGATTTTGAAAATCTTTTTTCTAATATACCTATAGATTTACTTTATGATACACTATAAAATATTTTTGATATGTTTTGTATTGAGGAGGAGCTTGGAATTAAAAGAGATTTTTTCTTAAGTTTATGTAATTTCTGTTTTCTTAATAATTTCATTACATTCTATAGCTCATTTTTCTACCAGGTATATGGCATCGGTATGGGAACTAATTTTTCGAGTTCTGCTGCAAATCTGTTTCTTTTTTATTATGAATTTAATTATGTTTTAAACAGTAATAAGAGTTATTCAGTTTTAAGGTATATCGATGATTTAATAATATTCGATGACAAACTTTTGGTATCGATTAACGATATCTATCCTCCATGTTTAAAATTAAATAAGGCTTCTGTTGATAGTTTACATGTTAATTTTTTGGATTTAGACATTTTAATTAAAGATAGCAATATACTAATTAAGCTTTTTGATAAACGGGATTTTTTTTATTTTAATACTCAATCGATGCCACACTGGTATTCAAATTTAAGTAAAGGGGTTTTTATTAACATTATTGTGGGACAAGTTAATAGATTTTATAGAATTTGTAGTAATAGAGAATTTTTGAGTTCACAGATTTTTAAATTTACTGCTAATCTTTTTTATAATAATTTATTTCCATACCAGTTTATTTTTCATTATGTAAATCAACTTGAGAAGAGTTTTCTAAAGTGGCAACATCTAAGCGGCCAAACACCGTAATGGATGCCAAGGTAGCTGCTTGAATATATGAAGGGTGTGGATTAAAGTCTTTTTAAGAACGTCTACATGTTGATGTGCTTCAAGTAGAAACTGCGGTGACTTGGAAAGAAAATTAATGATTATGAGAATAATGGAAAGACAAGTCTTCAGGACGCTGGTCTAACTTGGATTATGGCCTTGCTTGCAACTCCTGCTGATGAATGAAGTGGAGCGTAGTGATTGTTTTAAAGGTAGCAAGTTTTTTTCAGGTCTTCATGGGTAAAGGTGGGTGTATGGTCTTCTCACATGTTCAATACTTCTAATTGCTTAATGATTTAGTCATATTGGAATTTTTATTAATTTTTATTTACGTTTTATAAGCTAAATCGTTTTTCTTGGATTTTGAATTGGTTGGTTATATTTGTTTATAAAGAAGTTTTGATTCGTTAATTTTTTTTTTTTATATATATAGCTTTTTTTTAAAATAGCTTTGTTATGTTGTGTTTTTGAAAGTTTAAATCTATTTTTATACATGTGGAGTATGTGGGTTGGCCATATCTTGCGAAACCCGTGAGGATCCAATTTCTGTTTTTGGTACCTGCTTTTTTCACTCCTCCCACTTTCTGAAGAGCAGGGAGTGGTTTGTTTGCTGTTTTTTCGTTATAAATTTTCATGGATTTTTATTGTTGTTTTGCACCCTCTTTTCATAATCATTTTCATAATCATTCACTTTTAATAGAGCTATATATATATATATAGGATGTTTCGAGATATTCAATATTCAAGTTTTTAAAAGTAAAACTACAACCACAAGTATTGTCATTGTTTCCTACAAAACCAGCTTATCTGTTAAGATAGAGGCTTCCGTTAACTTATATCCGATAGATTTGATTTTATTGGACATCTTGAATTTTAATAAAAAGCACTCTCTGCATTTATCAAAAAAATTAATGTGATTATGATGGTATATACTGAGTAAAATTAAACCTGTTACTTTAAATAAGCTGGCAGGATGCAGCAAAATAATTTTACACGAAAACCAGAAAAAAAAGAGAACTTCTAGTTGCCATGTTTTACAATCGAGCCCCTTTATGTGACGAAAATATACAAGTTATATTTCTCTCAAAATTTTCTTTTTTTCCATAAAAGTTTTTTGCATCGATCACTTTTATCAGGAAAAAGAAAGTCTAACTGTTATTCTTTCTAAAATGTTTTTTCAGCATTTGTAGGGTTCCTTGAATTTGAGTGTCACTATTTTAGAGTAGTATGCTTAATCATATTTAATGGCAGAAATTTAAATCCATGATTATTATTTGGAAATAGTGCTACTCAAATCGAAGTGACTGTACAAAAGCTTCAAAAAATCCGCTTAAGACAGCCGCCATTTTTGAGTCAGTGCGTAATCATAGCATGGACTGTCGTTCAGAACGAAATGTTTCAGGAACTTTTTAAAAAAAGGTAAACACTACTTCGAAGCAGCCCAAAACCCTATAATGAAAGTTTAACTGATTAAAAATAACATAAAATACATATCAGAGTATTATACATGCTTCACGTAGTTTCATCGCGAATTCAACTACTGATTCTGAAAGAACGACAAATGATAGTAAATCAGTTCATTATCTTCTAAAATCCAATTTCAATTCCTTCCATTTAAATATACATGCATATGAAAAAGCTTTAAAAAATATTTATATCTATATATATTCTTGTAAATGTGCTTTAAGTAAAAAGAAAATGTTACCGTCTAAAGTATAAGAACAGAAAAAGGAATCGTGATTGAACTGATGTAACAATATTGTGATAAAATATTTGCGAAGAATATTTTTTGAAGAGTGTTTCCTATTTCCAGAAAAAGATGAGTGGCTTTATAACACTTTTTAAAGTACTTGTAATGTATGTTAACCCTCTCATGCATCAACTATTTTTAAATGGATAAAAAAAAAAAAAAAAAAAAAAAAACAATTTGCTCTTAAAATGGATTTACAATGTATTACTAAGAAAAAATAATATCGATTTTCTTTCTAATGTAGCACTTATTACGATATCACAAAACTCTTATGAAGTTAAACAACACTGAAAAATTATTATTATTAGTTATTTAAAAGGATTGTGCTTATTTAAATTTGGAATAAATTAACACAAAGTAGTAAAAATCCCTTTTTCTTAAATTTTGCCTCGGATTCAAGAGCAGAAATTCGTTGAGAAAATCTTCTGTCATGCAGAACAGAAACAAACTTGTTAAAGGTGAATTTTTCAACTAAATATTCAAAGCAAAATAGTTCTGCTATCTATTGTTTTATTTCGCAAGCATTATTGAATTTCATACGAGGTGTATATGTAATGAAAGTATAAAAGTATCAATAGATTTCTGAAGATTGTTTCACCACGCCGCCTAATACGAGGTTGTCGTATATTAAAAGGTTCGAGTAATATAGTAATGAGAAAAAATCTATTGTGGAACGAGGTAATAGTCACTGATTTAACTATGGAGCAATAATAAAGTACAGAAATGGGTATATATGTATGGAATTCAGTTATTAAGTTTCTGAGTTCAATTATTCAGTTAACTGAATTAAGCTCATTTGCATACAGTTTTAAGTTTCAGGAAAATATCCAAATGAAAAAAATTATTATTCCATAAAAAAAATTATTTTATCAATTGATAAAAAAATTAAAGCAATTCTTTCATTTACAGAAGTTTTGAAATGTATAAAATATAAATGTAGAGATTAGTATAGCAGTTCTATAGCAGTTACCGGTTTATAGCCTATTCAATATTTGTTTTCACATAGGGTAATTCCGGGATTTATGCCGCACATTTTTTTGAGTTTGTGTATAAAGTCCCATCATGGACATAAAATAAAAAAATCATGCTGTGCTATTTAATGTTAAATATACAACGCGTGTACTGCGACAAAAAAATCTCAAAACAAATTATTAATATTATTTAACAATTTTTTTCTAAAACATTACACTGCGGCGAGTCACCAGTACATTCCGGCTGAGACGCCGCACTTGTGCTGTAGTTATGCCGCGCTTGTTATAAGAACAGAATGAAATTATAAATAAAAATATTTAAAAAAAATCATATCTGGACTATAATTAACGATGTAATAGCAACATGAAACTAAATGAGTACAATGAAACGTATTAGTAGATGTGATTTAATAATTGTTGCCTACTTTCACTATTAAAATTATCGACTTATTTTTTACATTAAATTTAAATTGCTACTTCAGCAGCAACATAACATCAATTTATTAGAAAGGAAAAAGAAAGAAAGTAAAATTGTGTTGACATAATTTATTTGATAACACTTTCGGGACCGGTGGCTTTTACACAAATTTTATTCGGTTGGTACCACTTTTTAAAAAGAAGTTACCTTTACTTAAATAATCATGAAAATGCTCTAATTAAACAAAGCAAATATTACTTTTCTTTTTTACTGGTGCCAGAAACAAATTTTGTAAGCTCTTTATGAAGGTGCTTATATGCACCTATGGTCCCGAATGGGTTAAGAGACCTGTTTCTTCGACTACAATCTACAGAAAAAGTGTCGAAAAAGTACAGTCTTTATGTAACTACGTTTAAACACGTGATGCAACGAAGCCAATTACACTTCCTCTTTTTTGGAGTAGTTTTCTAAACATTCCTTGTAAAGAAAGTCTGCGTTACGCGTAATCCAATTTTTCATTATTATCATCTTTACTTGCATCTTTCTTGCCCTTCTTACTTTTTATTTTCCCCTGCATCTATCTTGCCCTTCTTACTTTTTATTTTCCCCTGCATCTTTCTTGCACTTTTTACTTTTTATTTTCCCCTTTTTCTCCATTGGTTTTTGTAAACTTGATAACATGCCTAACATGGTTAGTCTGTGCAAAATGAAAAAGAAAAGTTAATAACACTTAATCATCCCTTACAAAAGAAACTGCGGCATGTATCCCATTTTGTATGGTGCAGACGTCGGCCATCACAGTTACCTGCCATCGCTAAAAGGAATGGTGTAACCATACACACAGTACTCTATACAAACCCTACAATTTGTTTTGACTTCGAAATCATGCATGCATTTAGTAATTATTGTATGAAAAGTATTTTAACATAACGTGTTTAAAAGTTTGGACAGTGAAGTCATGCAGTTACGTCAAATTAAGGATTGTACTTCTACAAGTAAACATCGAAATGGGATTCACGCTATACACTGGTTAAAATAATCTCATTGCGCACCTATACTACACGTTTGACGACCATCTATCGATAATTACAAGTCATACAAGGAGTGCGGCATCTATCCCGTATGCTCTATGCTGAATATGCTTTAAACCGGTAACTGCTATACAGGATTTTTTTTCTCTTCATGAAATAGAATGACTAAATAAAAAGTTGGGCCGTCGATAACTCTGTTTTAATTATATAATGGTAATTAGAACATTAATAAATCAGCAAAATTTATTTAATATACTAAAAACCTTAAGTAATGATTTGATACATATTAATATTTTACTAAATGTATATTAGCAGCAAAATTACAGTTTTTGAAATAATCAAATGAACCATAACGCTCTCGATTTATGTTTGTCAAGAGCATAGTTGCCATAACTTCCGATTTTGAACACAACTTTTTTAGTATAGCAATCTTCTTTTTAGGTAATCTGAAATTTGTGTCCTTAAACAAAGCAAATATTTATGTTTGACGATAATAGTACTTAATCTCGGGTGTTTGGCAGGGAAGTTAATTTTAATTAGCTATATTGAGAGTCAAATCATTTAACTTAACTCTTTACACAGTACTTTAGAATACCATTAAAATAACATGTTATAAAATTCAATTAATGCATCGAATAGCCGTAATACATTTTAGAATGAGTTATAGATACTTTACTTTATCTTCTTCAAAAAGCATTATTGGTTGCACAAAACAAAAATGTTTTTAAAAGGTGATTTCTTTTGCCTTTGCACCTTTTCAGCTTTCTTGACGTTGAAAGATTGAGGGGAATTTTTTCAGTTCGCAAATATTTCTATATTTCTATTGTAAGAACATTATATCCGTACATTTCCTGATTCTACAAAATACTAAAAAAAAAAAAAAAAAAAAAAAAAAAAAAAAGATTTAAATGGAGTTATAAATATAGCACAAAATCCCTATACATTCAAATCTAACTAATTAATTTTATTAGCAAAATCCTTCTAAAATTTATTAATTTATTGTGTAAATCATCTAATGTAGTTTCAAAAATTCAGGAAAAATGTTTTAGAACAAGAAATTTTCATGACTTCATAATTTGGGACATAAAGGGTTAAAGCGCATTTGTAAGATATCATTTTAAATTTTGCTTATTACAATGAAAATGGTAGAAATTTACTCCTGGTGAAATGAAGTTCATAATAAGTTTGTAATCGTTCATAATAAGAATAACATGAATGGAGGACTTACCTAGAATAATTATACGTATAAACTTTTGTATGTTTTTTCAGGAAAAAGTCTCAAAATTGCCATTATATATATTTTTAAAATGATAATAATGATATCGTTTTATATCACATATTTTTGTTTTTATGGGTAGTTAATACTAATTTATAAAAATTAAAATTAACATTAATTGTCGGAAAGAAAGAATCCGTTTCCTTCTAAGAAATGAATATCTACTTGTTAAATTTATCTGTTTCTTTTTTACAAATTCCTTTATCCACATAACTCATTCTATTTCGGTCTAAGGGGAAAAAAGAAAAGAATATAATTCATAGCCATTTTAGTAGGAATAGCGTATTGTATCTTGCTTGCGCAATATTATTCCACACAATAATTCTTAACTAATTCAATTGTCAAAAATTTACTCATAACTGTCTTCATCTAAGCGATCGTATAGAAACTCTAAGATGCAATTTTTAGACCTCTGTCGTCATTAAATCCCTGGTTTCAAGTTATCTGTGGTACGCAAAATCCTTCTTTTCTCCATGCCCTAGGTTGGCGAATTATCGCACATACTCTTTTCGTCTGTATTTAAATTTTTCAATGAATTTTAAAGCCACGATCACCTGTTGGCAAGACCTGTTCCATAGTCAATATCTACATCTCATCAAAAACTTCACCTGTATAAAATATATAATCATTCATCCTATGATGCTTTTTCATCATACTATGCAGCTATAAACATTCTTCAGTCCTGGGCAGTGTTGCCAGGTGTACCGCCTAACCCGCCCTAATGCTCTGACCACCAGTATTTTAAAGTAATTTTCTTCTCCTTATCTAATTGCAGAATTATGTGCGATTAAAGATCACGAAATAAACTGTAAGAAATTAGTGGTGTCCAGAGTATTTGAAGCTCCTATTTACGCGGTACACATGGGTACCTAGTCCTGGGGCCATTCCCATCCTCTTATGTGCTATTAGTTAAATTTTTAAAGACTATTTTTAAAGGCCACAATAAAATCTTCTCGTCTCTGTGTTATTGCTCAGTAATGTACTCTATCGATCATAAACGAAATAGAATTAAAATAAATTTTTCAGAAGTATCTGCATTAACCGAACCTTAAAAACATTACGACAATTATAATGTTCCATAAATTAAAAGAAAAGTTGCACATTATTTTTCGACTGATAAATAATGAATATTTCAATGCAACGGTAACCAGTTGGCAAGATCTGTGCCTTAGCCAATATCTGTATCTCATCAAAAGCTATTACCAGCTTTTTCATCATACTATGCAGTTGTAAAAAAAATTGGGTCCCGGGGCCACTCAAATGCAGTTATGTGCTATCCTTTAATTTTATTAACGATTCTTTTTAACCCCTTGAGGGGCGGCGGGATAAAATATATCCCACCTAATTTAAACAAGATTCTCACCAGAAAATTTTAACTAAATTTTATATTTTTAACTTTGAGGGAAAATAGTTGAAAAATTGCTTTTCCTTATTTAAAAATAATTTCTTTCGATTATTCCGGTGAGAATTCAATATTTAGAGGCATTTTTGCTTGCCCTTCAAGGGGTTAAATGACACAACTGAATCTTCTCGTCTCTAGTGTTATTGTTTAGTAGTGTACTCTATCCATCGAAAAAACTTTAGAAAAAATAGAATTAAAATTAATTTTTCAAAAGTATCTGCATTAACCGAAGCGTAAAAACAGTACTACAATTATAATTTTCCGTGCATTAAAATAAAAGTGATGCTTTATTTTTTGACTGATAAAAAATGAATACCCATATCTAATGACATTATTTCACTCAGAAATTTTGAAAGCCATTCTAAAGTATATATACCACGTTAATTTTATTATTATTATTATTATTAATGTTGAATTTGTGGTGAAACGATGAACATTGTTTTTTCTTTGTTTATGTGAATCATACTGTACTCAATTTGTGCCTTTCTTTTATCACCAGAAGAAAATACATTACCATTCCACCAAAAGAGAAAGGAAATGAAAACATTTATTCCGCTTATAAGTTATGTAAAAAGCTTTTTTCTAATCTGTGTGGAGATTTTTGGACGAATTAAGTTCACATTTTTATACTCTTAAGTAAACACTTAGTCCAACATAAGATTCACTGAATGACACTGTATATGCAAAAGGTGGCTAGAGTCATATGAAAGAATAAATGACATTCTTAATTTATGAAAATTTATATAACCTATGAAGTCTATGTTAGATTTTTAATCACTTGGAAATCTTTTATTAAAAAGTACCTAAATCAACCATCAAACAATCGCCAAATTTAATGAGTATAACTTCTTACTTGTTTTAAAATATCGATTAAATGCAAATTGAAATTAAATATACCACTTGATTTTGAAATGAGGAAATTCAAGCATCGATAAAATCCTCTTGTTTTTTCTTATGTCCACTTGAACCTTAGGAAACTTGATCTTTCTGAACCAATAGCCTAAGAGGCATATTGCTGGCAACCTTTTTTGTGTAGTACTCATATACAGGGTGTCCGGTCTCAACGGTGTCCAATGGCTAATTCCTAAACCGTTAGTCATAGACATATAGTTCCAATTACAAAAATGTTTAAAATCAGGTAAACAAATATTTTAAAAGCGATTTGGGTCCATAAAAACATTTCTTTAAAAAGTACGAAATTTAAATTTTTATACGGTCCCTCGGTCCTATAAGTTATACTTAGTAAAATTTTCCTTTTACGCTGACAAGTAATACACAAAAAGTCCCGTTGTTCTACGATTAAAATTGACCGAGTAATAGCTGTTTAAAGTTGGAGCACATTTTTTGCTGCAAATTGGGGGCCATTCACAAATTTAGTCGAAATATAATTTCGCCAGATATATTAAAAAATGGTTGAGAGTAAAATTAACATTGCAATATAAATTTGAAATCTTTAATCATTCTGACATATTAATGCAAAATATACAATTTGTAATAAACGTTTAAGAAGAAAGAAAAAACAGAACATTTGTTAAATAAAATTATGCTAAATTAACAGCCTCAATTCTTTACAAAATGATACGTATTTTAAAATATTATTAGATTACACTAGCCTGCAAAAGTTGGGTTATATCATGTTTTTTAGCTTTTGATAATTGATTATTATGCATTCTGTACCGCTGAATCTGAAATTGACCTTTATTTTTAACCATCACATCAGGATTTTTCGAAAATTTCAAAGTTAAAATTGAATCTCGTTTCTCATCTCATCGGACTACTCAGCTATTTAGCTGTAAAAATCCCAGGATAAGCAAAAATATCGAATAAATTATTGAATAAAATAAAATAAAATAAAACAAATTTTTACATATGTTTCATAGTATGAGATTTTCGCTATATTTTAACTTACACATTTACGATTTGCAAAAAAATTCTAACGTGATGGTTAAAAATGAAGGTCATTTTCAGATTCAGTGCTAAAAACTACGTAAAAAACAATTATCAAAAGTTAAAAAACACAACCATCTCCTCTACTTTATAGTATCCGATTTTTGTTATTCTTTAAATTTGACAATTTATGATTTGCGAAATATCCTTACATGATGGTTAAAAATTAATGTAATTTTCGGATTCAGTGCTAAAAAATATATAAAAGTTAAAAAAAAAGACAACAATCGCAGTCTTGTATTATCTAATTTAAAACTTTTTCTTAAACTTCTTGGCGGTTATCTATTCGAAATATTTTGTGTTATCCTGTAAAATAAGTATAAATGGTAGCTACCGAAAATCCTAATAATATTAGATTGTTGTTGGATTTGCGCCATTATGTAAAATGTAATCTCTATCGGATATTTAAAAGTGAGTTAAAGATCAAGTACAAATTTTGAACTGGAAAAACATTCATACGATCGTTGAAGTAACATATAAACTTATAAAAATAACATAATTTTTGTTAAAAGAAATCATAAAAAAACAGTCTCAAATCTTGACAAAATAAAACATATGTTATTTTAGCTAATCTGAAACTTAATAAATGTTAACTTAATCGTAATACTTGTACGATATTTTTCAAAGAGCAGATACACATGAAATAAGATCTTTGAATACTTTAAGCACTTGATACGTGACCCCTCAAAGCCAAGCCGAACTCATTTGTTTTCAGAGCAGAAAAGTGGCATAAGTCATGCATTTTTAAAGTTTCATAACTGGCTCAATTTTAGTGTTATATGAATGGTACCTTTTTTGTCTTGCTTGTCAGTGTAATAGGAAAATTTTACTAAATATAACTTATAGGACCGGGGGACCGTATAAAAATTTAAATTTCGTAATTTTTCAAGAAATATTTTTATTGACCCAAATCGCTTTTAAAATATTTCTTTACCTGATTTAAAACATTTTTGTAATTGGAACTATATGTCTATGACTAACGGTTTAGGAATTAGCAATTGGACACCGTTGAGACCGGACACCCTGTATATCAACCTATTAAACATTTTGTGCTATCATTTAATTTTATTAAAGGCTATTTTTAAAGCCCAGAATGGAATCTTCTTGTCTCTGGTGTTATTGTTTAGTAATCCAATTCATCCATCAGAAGACTTTAGAATAAATAGTATTAAAAGTAATTTTTCAAAAGTATGTGCATTAACTGAACCATAAAAACATTACGACAATTATAATTTTCCATAAATAAAAAGAAAAGTTATTCTTTATTTTTAGACTGATAAAAAATGAATATTTCAACGGAACGGTCACCTTTTGGCAAGATCTGTCCCTTAGGCAATATCTGTATCTCATCAAGAACGTCACCAGTATAAAATATAAAATTATTCATCCTTGGAGTTCTCATCATGCTATGAAATTATGAAAATTTCTTGTGTCCTGCGGCCATTCCCATGATCTTATTTGCTATCATTTAATTTTATTAAAGACTTTTTTTTAAAGGCTACAGTGGAATCTTCTTGTCTCTGGTGTTATTGTTGAGTGATGTACTCTATCCATCAAAAACATATTAGAAGAAATAGAAGTAAAAGTGATTTTTCAAAGGTATCTGCATTAACCTAAGTTTAAAAACATTACGACAATTATATTTTTCCATATATTAAAAGAAAAATGATGCTTTATATTTCGATTGATAAAAAATGAATACCTATATCTAGTGATATTATTTGACTCTGAAATTTTGAAAGACATCCTGAGGTGTATATAGGATAGACTAGGGGCGGTTGACCATACGGGAGGCTTGACCCACCCGTCAATTTTCATATTTAAATGAATTTCAGAGTTTTATCAATAGGTGTCAACCAAAGCTCTCTGGAATGCTTAAACAACAGTCTTCGTTTCATAGAGATAATCGAAATAGGTGTGGAAAAAATCAATAGTCAAGCGTTTTCAACCTAAAAGTTATGTTTTTTATAAATACTTTGTAAGCTTTTTTCAGAAAAATTATATCATTGAAATTTAAGTAAGTAGGTTTAAAGTATTGCAGATATATCTTGCTTTCATTCCAGGCATAAAGATTGTACAGTAAGTTAGGCTGAACATAACAATGTGCTATTCTTTAGAAAATGTCTATGTAGGGAGGCTTAACATAGTTAATGTGAGGGAGGGTGGACCAGATACTGAAGGCTTCCTTAATTAAGTGGTTTTAGAAATCTTTTTATTAAACACTGTGCATAATGAAAAGTTAATGGTTATATATATAAAAGAAAGTAAATTCATCCTGTAAAGCTACAGTAAAATAGTGTGATAGAAAAGAAAATGTTTAAAACTGACTAAAGAAAGATGTGAAAAATTTCTGGAAAATGGGAAAGTTAATAGGAACATTTTTCCATTTAAATATTACTTACAATAGCTAAATAGAAACAGTAGAAAAGACTAAAAAGGACTAGAAAGGATGAAAGCAGCAGTCTTAACCCTTTCAGGAGCAGTGGTATGTTTATAAAACCACTTAATTTTAATTCCGAAACTTCACAATGGTACCAGAAGTTTCTTAAAGTCTTTTCCATTTAATATGTTAGAGAAATATAGCCTTTTTCTTATTTACAAATAAATCTGTGGTAAATTCCGGTGTCAGTCATTTATTTCAGCATTTTAGTACTGAAAGTACTTTGCCCTTTAAAGGTTTAAATCATGTTAATGATACGTTAAGTGCTCATGCGGCTACAAAAGAACATAGCATCGATCGAAAAACTTTCCGAAAGTATATAGACAAATTTCACCAGGGTGAATACAGTGAGATGAAGCCAAACTAAGTGACAACTAGAGTTGTCAGGTCAAGTGTCACAAAAAATAGTACAAGGAGACAAAAAAAAGCGGGACAGTAGCTCCTAAATCCGGAAATGATAACATGAAATATTATGAAAACGGAAATTATCTCTAACAGAATACTGCCTTAAATGTTAAAATTTCAGTTTTCCTGCTGTACAATATTATACCTGCTCAGACAAAACCCAGTTTAAAACAAAAATTTTCTCCTCTGACTTGCGATTACCTTTATTAGGTTTGTTTAAGCATTATATTAAAAAAAAATATTTTTTTTTTTTATAATAATTAAAGTATGTAGCATAAAGTTATTTTGCTTTTTTAAAACTGATTTTATTTCTCTTCACAAATATTGCAATATAAAACAAAGTGGATCAAGCCTCCCATATCGTGGGTCAACCCTCCCATATGTGGGGAGCCTTGACCCATTATTTTTTCATGATTATAATCAATCATTTTTCAAATTTCTTGTATGTTACACTTATGTAGCAATTTTATTTTGGTAACTGATTGTATAACGAATAAAATGATTCATAAAACTTTATTCTACGTTCAATATTTAAAAAATAAAAGATCATTTTTTTAAAAAGCGGGTCCACACTCCCTAGTCTCTAATGTGGTAACATTACTTTTTTTTCTATTAATGTTGAGTTTGTGATGAAATGAAGAAAATTATTTTTTTTCTTTGTTTATGTGAATCATACTATACTCAATTTCTGAATTTCTGTTATCACCAGAAGAAGATATATTACCATTGTATCAAAAGTGAAAGGAAATTATAACATTTATTCTGATTATAAGTGATGTAAAAATCTATTTTCTAACATGTGTGAAGATTTATGGACGAATTAAGTTCATATTTTCATACTCCTTACGTAAACATTCAACACAACATAAGATTTTCCGAATCACAATGTACATGCAAAAGGCGGCTAGTTTCATATGAAAGAATAAATAACATTCTTTTAAGAAGTTTATGTTAGATTTTTAATCACTTGAAAATCATTTATTAAAAAGTACCTAAATCAAGTATTAAACAATCGCCAAAACTAATGAGTACAACTTCTTATTTTTTCTATATCGGAAAAAGGCAAATTGAAATTAAATATACCACTTGATTTTTAAATGATTATGTTGAAGCATTTATAAAATCTTCTTGTTTTCTTGCTTTATCCACTTGAATCTCATAAAACTTGATCTTTCCGAACCAACAGTCTAAGAGGCATTTTTTTGACAACATCTTTTGTGTAATAATCATATATATGAGTCTATTAACCTTTGCAAGGGCAAAGCATTTCCATTCCTAAAATGTTTAAATGAATGAATTACATTGGAATTTAATAACAAATTTATTTCGAAATAAGTAAAATCTATATTTCACATACATAATAAAGTGAAAAAAAAGAACCAAAATTCTGGTGCCATTGTGGTGTTTCCGAATTAAAATTAAGTGGTTTCATAAGCATACTACAGCCCCTGAAAGGGTTAATCTTTTCAGGGTCATAGTACTTCTGTTGATGAAATTTTAAAAAGATTTATTTACACCAGGATTTACGACAAAAATTATATGAAAGTAATTAAACGCGTACGTTATATAAAGAAAAATTTAGTTTTAAAACTATGGTGCTAATGTAGCATTTGAGAATTAAATTTAAATGATATTTATAATATACCGCCACCCTTCAAGCGGTTAAAGCATTAGTAGTGTATATCATTAATTTGAGAAATTATTATCAACTAATTTTAAAGCACATGTACGGTATCTAGGTAAATCAGTATAAGTCTGAGTTTAACAAAATTTCCTGTAGACATCATATTACTTCGTTGTAATACATTATAACGCTTCTGTATTGTTTTGTTTTTGAATAGGTGGCTTAAACCACTATGACTTTAACGACTCATATTTGAAGTTGAAATTTTTATACGCAGTTGTTAACTTGCTGCTTTCAAAAGTGCAGTTGATTTACACTGGTTACAAAAGATTCCATTTATTTTATTATAAATTTGATTCGGTTTGATGCTTCCCATTCATGGAGAAAATAGAACAAACGACTGTTTAGTCTTAAAGAAAAAAAAAAGGAATTTGTGCAGTTTAAATCGTGTGGTTCAGTAATAGAGGACTTCTGAAGCACCCTTTTCTCTCTATAAAAGAGTTGTGACGGTCACCATAAAAGAAAAAAAATATATATGTTTCTAATCTAGAAAGTCTAATCTAGTTTCCGAAAGCAAATTAGATATTTCATGAAGCACTTTAGTTTTTACACAAATTGGGTTTCTAGTATTGTAATGTACTGCACAGCTAGAAAAAACATATGCATTTCTTTAGCTTTTTTAATTGTTTTTTTACATGATGTGGAGCGTTTTATGTATAAACTTTTACACAGCATTTGATTTTATAATCCCATTTTTATTTTTTCCTTAAACAGTTTTTTGTATAAAAGTCGTTTTAGAAGGATTAGTTTAATCCATGTGTATAGAATTAAAGACTATTACGGATTATTTTAAACTAGAATAAAGCCTAAAAATAAAAAGGTAATCTGACATTTTTATCACACGACTATATATATATATATATATATATATATATATATATATTGAGTAAATAATGATAAACATGAAATATTTTTAATTCCTATCGTCAAAACTTTATATCGTAACTGAAAATGAAGCTTACAACAAAAGGAGATTTTTTTCTGATTTTGATTTTAATTTTACAATGCTCAGCATTAAAATCAGTTATGTTATATTATAGAAAAATATCTGAATAATGTTTTTCATTATTTTGGGATAATATAGATGTTTAGTTATGAAATGAATTTTAATTAAGTATGCTTATTTTTTCCGCACAGATGCAGACACATCTATATTTTTAAATTCACTGTAAAAAAGTCTACGGGCAGTTTCAAATTTAGAAATATTTTCGAATTTTTAGATAAAAGCAAAATTTATTTTTCTTCAGCTTAAAATGATCGGTAAATTTTACAAATGATGTGACTTACTATGGACAATGTTTCCATTCAAATTTATAAAAATAATATGTAAATTCTCGAAAATATAAACGTTCGTTTTAAAATTTTCTATTTTCTCGCATGTTTTTTGCTCATAACATGCAGAGTTTTCAAGCAAATTTTACGAAATTTACAGAAGCATGAAAATGTACTAATGGCGGATCAAAATGCCCCTCCTTGCACTAAAATAAAACTTCTCCAGGATGTTAGATCTAAGCTAGTTTTAATGATTTTTAACTGTATAAAACGGATAAATCCGTCTTTATTATATTTCATTGTATAGAAATTTTAAAATATGATTATTACCAGGAAAGGTGTTTAAATTTCTTTAATATAAGAGAAATAAGAAATTTGGTAAACACAATATCTTAAAACTTTTTCAGTTGTTTAAGGAATGAAAATTCGCAATTGTGTACCCGTCTGAATGCCATAAATTAGAAGAGTAAAACAAATTTTCTGGCAGCTATCCATAACTACTAAATAGATGTTTCTTCAAATAAATTTCAAAGCTTATTTTATTGAACTACTTTAGAAATTAAAAAACAAGCCGTTTTATATGAAGTAAATCTTTTTCAAATACTTCTTGCAATAATTCTAGACATTTTCCTAGACGTTGTTGTTCAGTTACATTGCCCTCAAAAGAAGTAATAGACATCAATAATAAATCTTTGCAATCTTATTCATTCATGAATCGAGAAAGAATCACTAAATTTAAAGAATTGCTGGATTTTTTTTTAAGACTCAAAACATGCTCATGCTTTTTTGACGCACATTCTCAGAAAACTATGGTAAAAAGCTGAAAAGACTTGCTTAATTGGAATATTTGGCGTAATAGATAATTCTATTCAATTTAAACATTATGCGTTTGAAAGATTACATACATGGAATTTTTTCGATGGGTCATTAGAATGACATTGTTGCTGTAAAAAATTGTCTTTATATCGAACGTCTACTGTACAGGCACATATGGGCTGTTCCTTATTTTTGGGCATTGTAAACCCATCCTTATGTGGAAATCCCAAGTTTTTAATACCACCCGCACCTTAAAAACATCTATATTCGTCCTTGCGACGTATAGCTGTAATACAACTTACAGGCTGAATTTCAAAATTAATTCTTTGAGAATTCAGTGCGATATTATTATTTCTTGCAAATAATTACTAACTGTGAGAGTGCAAAAAAACAGCAGATTCCTCTTTCATAATTTGGTAGCCAACTGGATAGATCAATTTGTATGAAAATTCCAGTTGAATATCATAAAGTTTAGAAATATATCGGCTATAAACACTGTAAACTGAAATGTCTTAAATTCAGACATTTAAGTGTCTGAAACGGAGTGTTCAATTTTCAGACGTTTTAAAGTGTCTTAATTTTTAAGATACTTGTATGCGTCTGAATTTCAGACACTTCAAATGTCTGAATTGCATCCATGTTTGACCACTTTGACAAACATTTTTTCACCTTTTTTTTTTTTTCTTCTGTAAGCATTATACACTGCAAAACGTATATATATATCGCTAAAAATATGGAAATTGTCGCCACTCGAGACTCCGGTATAATTTACATATATTAATGGAAATTTTCTGATCTAAATTCCAAAAAAAAAAAAAAAAAAAAATCCGTTTAGTTTGTGCATATGTATTTAAAAATTTCCATTTAAAAAGATAAAATATATTTTTCAAGGACTAACCACCATATTTCAGCAACCACCTTCCCGAAGGATCACGGTACATCTAATTTGCATTCAATTCTACTGTAAACTTTTAATACTTACCCGAGGTGGGATTCGATCTGAGGTCCTGTTGTATAGGAGTTCAGTGCCTTATCCATTCGACCACGCTTTCATCGGCCGATCTTTTAAATAAAGTATTTATAAAGCACAAAGCAATGTTTTTAAGGGGACCGGGTAAGTCCTATCTCCGCCATGTTAAATTCACCAACTTTATGTACTTTTTTTTCAGAAATTGTGAAAGACAGAGGTCTAGATTTTTTAGAGTAGTTAAAATAACACGATTTACGTATTTTAACTGACTATTTTCTTTCTAAGTGAAACTCAAAATTAATTATTAATTATTTATTGAAAGTCATTTTTAAATTATCACTTTTGGTAAGATTTCACTGCCAAAAATAAATAATTCTCAACAAATCATTAATACCCTGTGTTAAAATATACAATTTATCATAATATAAATATTAAATAGAAATCTGAGTTTTTAATTTTAATAGATATTGAAAAAAAGGAACATAAACATGAAAAATCTAAGTTTTAAGAAAAAGTCAGATTTAAATGGCCATTAAGCTGTGAAGTATTTTTAGAAAAAATGATTAATTTGAATACTTATTTCTTTTATATATAAATATGTGTGACACAACGTTGGAAAGATAAAAGTTTGAACTATTTAATGATATAAAAAAGTAAAAATCGATTTTTTAGTTGAATTTTGCTTTACCTGTCCTCTTAAGTAGCAGTAAGTTTTTTTTTTTTTTTGCAATTTAGTACAATTGTAAACATTTTTCACACAGTGTTGTAGTCGTAAAAAAATTAGAGGGTATACGCTAGAGGCAGAGGGTATAGGCTAAAGTCATGTATCGAGTTTTCGTTGCAGTTTTATTTGAGAAACAGGGTATACGGAGTATTTTTTAAAAATCCAGAAAGAATACGGCGTATACCCTCCACATCCCTGTTACACATTTTCTTTCTAGAAATTTGAATATGTGGTATTTTAAGTTCAGTTTTTTCTTTTCTACCAGTGGAATTGTTAGAGTGCAAATGAGGACCCCCCCCCCCCCCGCCAGAAGCCAAGGGATGCACGCCATAAAATAAAGGTTTTAACTAAATTGGGTTATATGTTGAACATCAGTAGTAATGTACTGATTTAAAATATGAAACTGCAGCTTATTTAATAGTGGTCTTTGAACTGTTATTAAAAGGAAAGTGGACTACAATTTTTTTTTAATTTAAATAGAGATTATAGAGGTTACGAATTAAGTAGTTTACAGGGTTTAATTAGTTGACTTCTAGAATGCAGTACATAATTAGAAAATCCTTTTCTTTTTACCAGCAAACGAATAAAATTGTTTCCAGATAAACTACTTTGACACCAATAGATGGCGGCACTATTCATCTTAAAATTGAATGTTTAATTTCTAATCCAAAGAAAGATTCTTCTGGCATGAAATATTTAATGTTTTGGAAATGTATAAATTTTTATTCATTTTTGTTTGTGGTCGAAATGATGAATAAATTACCTATCGAATTATAAGCTATCCTCTTTAAACAGGTTTTTATAACGGTAAGTTATTATGCAATCAAACTTAAGACAGAATCGTATGGGACTGGGCAAAATTTCACTTTCAGCATGGTTATACCGTATTTTTTTAAATGGACTACAGAACATTATTTGCTAAATGAAACTCAATAAACAGTAAATAAAACTGAAGTAAACCTCTGTATAACGGAAACTTGGCTAAAATGAAAAATTTCATGGTTTTTGCGAAATAACACGCATTCTAAGGTTAGAACAAGCTTTTATTGAAACTTCCGTACTTAAATTTGACATTTTCTACACAGCAGCTCGCCTCTTGGATACGAAACTGGTTTGAATATAAATAAATAAATCATGTCTAATATACGTGGTTTTTGAAAGTGGGGAATGAATTATATGGGTTTATCCTTGAAAAGTTACATATTATCTTTTAAATGGAACTTTTTAAATACAGAAATATGCAAAAAAATGGAAATTTTTCTGGAATTTACGGGGAAAAAAATTACATTAAAATACGTAAATGGCTGAATAGCCAGTACAACTTCCATATTTTAACGGATATTTTTTACAACGTATAAAGCTTTAAAAAAAAAAAAAAAAAAAAAAAAAAAAAAAAAAAAAAAAAAAAAAAAAAGACGGTTGCCTATTGCCGAACATGCAGGTTGACCAAAGATGGATGCGATTCAGACGTTTGAAATGTCTTAAATTCAGATGCATACACGTGTCTTAAAAATTAAGACACTTTAAAATGTCTGAAAATTGAACACTCCATTTTCAGACACTTAAGTGTCTGAATTTCAGACATTTCAGTTTACAGTGTTTATACCATGATCATAGTAAGACACTTAAGTGTCTTAATTTCAGACATCTATGGTGTCTGAAACTTCATATTCAGACACTTAAGTGTCTGAATTACTTTTTCAGTCACATATGTGTCTGAATTTTAGACGCCTTTATTTGCAGTGAAGTGACTTGCAATTCAATAACTTACGAAAACAAACCGGATGATAAAGGATTTTCCACAAATGATTATAATATATGGAATATAATTTAATGCAATTTATCTGAGGTAATGTATTTCATTTATAGCTCAATATGCATATTTCATCGAATTTTTATTTTTATGCAATTTAGTTTAACTATAATGTGATTTACGATACAAAAAATGACAATTTGAAAAAACTCTATTATAATTCAAATATTTTTAGAAAATAATTAACATTCAAATCGCTAAATAACTTAGATTCTTTTTAATTCTCACGATATACAATTGAAGCGTTTACATAAATTCTAGCTTTCGCGTATGTGCCGCTAAAAATTTTTTCCTAAAAATACTTTTATTCCCCTGGATAAAATCTATGCATTGAAATCTATACATTTCAAATTTTAGCATAATATTCACGTGTATACCATCAAAATTATTTCGGTAGAGTTTCGTGAACTCAGCAAGTCATAATAAAAACATATGCAATAAAATTAGAATAAAAATAAGTTTATATATTCGTAAATATGCATTTTATTTTTACAAAAATACATAGAAGCATACCATAGAGTAAGTCCAATCTTTTAGAGGCTGAGAGGTTCTGCTCTCGAAACTGGTAGACGGGAAGTGCTGGGTTCGATCCCAATCGCGCCCGTCGGCCTAATCGTTCGGAGTTTTCGTGGTTTTCTTCGAACCATGTATTTCCATGCGTTAATACGGGTTAGGTTCCCTTAGAAAGACCCCCACGAAGGGCACTCCCCCTCGGGCCTATATCCCTAGTGTAGATAATCGGCCGTCACAAAATCAACCAACCAACCAACCAATCTTTTAGAAAGGTTACAGATCATTCGAGCTTTTCTGTAATACGGGATAATCACAGATATTTTTTTTTATTAAGTTTGTTTGTATTCCTAAAAATGCACTCGTGGCTGAATCTGCAGTGAAAAGTATGAATTAAAGAATGTTCTTTGCATGCACAAAATTAAAAAACAGTCAATCCAGATTTTTTCTAGAAATTCGAAAATATGCCTAAAATCCAAAATATCCGGTTACTTTTGACTAGATAGAATATATCTAAAATTTATTTCCTAAAAGAAAAGAATAGAAAATACAAAAACGTCTTTGAAAAAGCTTTAACTTTTTTTATATTTATAGTGCTTACTTAGAAATTTTACATTTCGAATAAATTAAAAAATATATATCTATACATCAGGTAAATTAATATTTCTAAAAAGTGAGAGTTAATTACATATTCTGCTGTCTGGAAGCTAATTCTGATACAAATTTTTGATACAAATAATCACTTAAGAACGTCCAACGTTGGATTGTTTAAAATAGACGTTACTCATTATCTGGTTAGTAGTTAATACTTAAAGTTTCAATGGTGTAGATTAAACATAACTGAAGAGTTTAATTGTAATTAAATAAGTAGTTTAAACGTCCATACATAATAGTCTCTGAGTGAGTGAAGTCATTTTAATTATAATGAACGCTTATCGTATGTAATGCATTGCATAAATATCCCAATACACATCGGACACTTTTGCATTAAAAAAAGAAAAAAGTCCTTCCGGCCAGTGCCGGGAGGAAGAGGTAGCTTTCATATTCCTTATTTATAAAAAGGCAACGGTTATATTATTCAACGAATATTATCACACGAAACTCAATTTAGTGGAAACCGATTATAGGAGATTCAATACTAATTTATATCAATACTAAATCATTATGAATGAGAATTTCGCGAAATTAGTCAGCTTTATCCAAACTGATATTATTAAAAGTAACTTATATTTGGTTGCCAAATTCGGCGATATCTTGAAGTTCCTGCCATTTTAAGACAACATGGTGGATGAGGCTAACGAGTGAACTTGGTCGAGACTCGGTCGAGATTAGTAATTCCTGTGCACATGCTAACTCACATCGGAATCGGTTGATATATACAAGTTTTGTCGCAGGCAAAAAATCACTGAGCCATTTTTTAAGATAAAGACAAAACAAAAAATGCTCCGGAATCATTATATCATGGTCAAATACTTTCAATTTCTAATTTTTTGCACTTCACTTTAAATATAATTTTTCTTTTTTAATTTAATGGCCTCCATTTTGAAACGAGATGCCTGATGAGGCTGGTCAGCGAACTTGGTCAAGACATTACGATATACTATCCACATGCCTTCTTACATCGAAATAGGTAAATAAATACGCGTGTTATCACGTGACAAATATCAGATCGTTTCAAAATGTCAGCCATGATAGAAATTCAAAGTACTATAATTCAACCATTTTCTAAAATATATTCGAAACTGCTCCGGAATCTTTGTATCAAGGTCAAACACATAAAAAAAAATCTTTCATTTTTCAATTTTTTGATAACTCATTTTAAATTTAAAATTATTTTTTTAATGGCAGCCCTTTTGAAACAAGATGGCGAATGAAGCTGGCCAACGAACTCGGTCGAGACATTGGTATGTACTATGTACACACCAACTTACATCCAAATCGGTTCATAAATACACCTGTTATTGCATGACAAAAATCAGGTCATTTCAAAATGTCAGCCACAATAGAAATTCAAAATGCTATAACTCAGCCATTTTTTTAGATATAGACGAAACAAAAACTGTTCCGGAAACTTTGTATTAAGGTCAAACACATACGAAAAAATATTTTTCATTTTCCAATTTTTTGGTACCTCATTTATATTTTAAATTAATAAAAAATTAAATGGCCGGCATTTTGAAACAAGATGGCGGATGAAGCTGGCGAACGAACTCGGTCGATACATAGGTACGTATTATGTATACACCAAGGTACATCCAAATCGGTTCATAAATACGCCTGTTATCGCGTGACAAAAATCAGGTCATTTCAAAATGTCAGCCACGCTAGAAATTCAAAGTGCTATAACTCAGCCATTTTTTAAGATATAGACGAAACAAAAAAAGCTCCGGAAACTTTGTATCAAGGTCAAATATATAAGAAAGAAATATTTTTCAATTTTAAATTTTTTTGTACCACATTTCAAATTTTAAATAAAAAAAAATTAAATGGCCGCCATTTTGAAACAAGAGGGCGGATGAAGCTGGCCAACGAACTCGGTCGAGACATTGGTACGAATTATGTATACACCAAGGTACATCCAAATCGGTTCATAAATACGCCTGTTATCGTGTGACAAATATCAATTCGTTTCAAAATGTCAGCCAAGCTAGAAATTCAAAGTGCTATAACTCAGCCATTTTTTTAAAGATATAGACGAAACGAAAAATGCTCCGAAATCTTTGTATCAAGGTCAAACGAATAAGAAAAAAATATTTTTCAGTTTTCAATTTTTTGGTACCACATTTCAAATTTAAAATTTTCAAAAAAGGTTTAAATGGCCGCCATTTTGAAACAAGATGACGGATGAAGCTAGCCACCAATCTCGGTCAAGACATTGGTATGCACTATGTATACACGAAATTTCGTCCAAATCGGTTCATAAATACGAGAGTTACAATGTGACAAACATCAGACATATATATATATATATATATATATAAACTTTTGAACGGAGGGTGGTTTCGGGGTCTGGGGGTTATGATCGATGAAAATATACCAAATTTTTTTGAAATCGCTTTCCTCCGAACGGCTGCAATAGGTAGCTTTTTGTAATAAAGCTACCTAAAAATCAATATCACTTGAATCAATATCAATTGCAATCGAATTCTATTTGAATTTATAATTCTAAAAAACTTATCTGGAGATACAAAAATCGTGAAAGAACTTTTTCCTCTTGGAGCAATATTTTATTCTATACTAGCTGCTCCGCCCGGCGTTGCTCGGGCACGTGATAATAAACTAAAGTGAAACTTAAATATTTATAATTGTATATCTTTAACTCGATTTTGTCTGAATTTATATATTTAAATGAAAAAGTATTCATTTTTAGTGGTAAAAATGCTTGTAAGAAGAATTTTTCATTTGAGTAACAGGATTTCTCCTTTCGGTACAAAATGTTATTTTTCACGAAAATATAATAAATTTCACATCCTATAATTGTTCAAATACACAGAGATTTAGACATGTTATCTAAAATGCGTGTCCGGTGACTGTGTCGAAAGCGATCGAAACTGCGTCGAAACACTCGGGTTTTTACTGTTTTCGTCGAAATTTTCAAGCATTTTATTTTGTAAAAAATAGTTCTACCAGTCCGAAAGTTTTGAAATTTTTGTAGATGGGGTAAATCTGTTGTATTGAGATGCTCTAATAAGTTTGTGTTAAAATACGCATGTTTAGTTACTTTTAGCGTAGAAAAAATACCGTCTCCGTGAGGTGCGACGTGACATTTGAAAGAGTTAAAATTCGTATTTTTATAAAACCCGATTACACCATCGATTATTAGAAGGTTTCCGCTTTAAGGACATATTTTTGTTTGTCGGCACGTATAACATTGCGCCCTGGAGTGACGTTGCAATAAGGGAGAAAAACTTTTTCGGAAATAAAGACTCTTTTGAAATGTTTTTTTCAAAATATTAACTGGAATATTTTTGAATTCATTGTGGCATTTGCGACGTAAGAGTAAGTTCTTTCCCGGTATGTCTTGCAATTTTACCTGTACCGAGTCGAGTGGTTTGGTCGATTAAGGTTAAATCAAAACTATGAAAAAAACGCAAAGAAACTCGAATGGTCGCTTCTTTGCTACAATGTTCATTTCTCCTGATACGTAAAAGGGTTTCTAGGCATGCGCGAGCGCTTTACCGAGTTCGCAATGAAAAGGTGAATTTTTAATGAGAGTACATTGTCGTTTTCAATTCTTATCTCGATTAATTAACAACATATTAAAATTTTGAGCCTCGGGGCACCAGGAGTGGTCTTAGAGCACCCTCACAAAAATGTTCAGCTTAGTACGTGCGGTAGATTTCGCTAGCCATCGCAGACAGAAACAAACACACAGAGAGCGAAACTTAGTACAGATTATCTCAGTATTTTATTAGTACAGATAGCATAGGACGAAAAGATATTCAAATTGTTAATAAAAAATATAATGAACACACATTGGAATTGAAGTCTTTTCGTTAGTATATGTTATTCTTTATTATTTGAAGAACAGTATTTTAATATCGGGTAAAATGTATAAAACATGAAATAATGCTTTAATTTTATAATTATTTTTTTATTGGAATATTGAGGAGAAAAATTGAATATTATTGTACTAAAACTAAAACATAATATGAGATATATATATCCAGCTAATTACATTAAGCCAAAACTATCAGATAGGAATCTTATTTCTACTTTATTTTTTAATCTACAGTTTCAGATATTAATTTCTCATTAATTCTTGGAGGTTAATCGATTCTGGCACCATTTTACGAATATCCAGACATTAAAAACTAGCAAAAATCCAGTTATAATAATTTTATAACGTGCTTAGGTGCATAGAAATCCTTATTTTTTAGTACACTATTTTCCAATAATAATTTTCTGTTAAATTATTTGCAGAATTATGCTATTAAATAATGTGTAGATTACTGTTAGAAAATAGCAGCGCAAAAAAAAAAAAAAAAAAAAAAAAAAAAAAAAAAAAAAAAAAAATCCCTGCCGACTCGGCCTAAAGGCGGAGGTAGATTTCGAAGTTAAGTACTAATTTCATCAACAAAAATTAAATCTAAATTAGAGATAAACCCAGTTTAACAATTTTACCTCGCCGCTTTTGTCGAGTTTTTATTTTCATTTTTCTGAAAGAACTGGTTTTATCAAAATCATGTTAAGGCGGTATTGAAAAAAATATTTTTCCACTCTCAACAACTTTTGGGTTCCTGGAGTCATATAATTAACAGTTATGAAGGAATTTTTCAAAAGTCGCACCATGTTAACGACTGCAGTGGGTAGTATTTCTTATGAAATCTACTTAATTCTCCTCTATGCATCCAGAATAATTTATGAAACTTTGAAATAAATCTATAGAGCTTTTGATGAACCATATCACAAGAACGAACTATGGACATTTCTAACAGACGTAGAATAACGTTGGTACAAACGAAAAACAAATTTATAATACTACAAGAGGAGGTAGAAAATTACTACTTATCTTTTAATAATCGTTGTATACTGTTTAATTTTATGTCTATTATGTATGTTAAATGATTTTATGAGACGATCTTTACTTCTTCAAATTCTCCAGCTTAAAATTTTTTAAGCAAGTTAAATAGATGTTAATTTTAAATCCTACAAAAAAGCTAAATGTTTTCGAACGTGTCTCGTAACAGTCTTAGTAATTGCAAAACAAAATAAAAAATATGTAAATGTAGCAATGTAACCTTTTTTAGATCCACTTTGAGTGATAGAATCTATTTATTTGGTATGCAAGAAATAAATAATTTTTGATAACCATTAAAATATCCAATTTTACTACAGGGTTGCAGTTAAAATGCTATTTGTATTCTTAAATTAATAAATTTAACTTTCCCCCTATAATGTTTTAAAAGTTGATTATTTTATTAATGAAAACATATTTACTTCAACAATTATCAAATTTAATACTAATAATTACAAATAATATAATTATAAAACATAATAAACATATAAATTGCAATAATAAAAAATAAATAAATACAAAATTTAAGAAAAATATTTGCATGAAAAAAATTAATTATTCTTTATATAAAAAAAAATCGTCTTATAAAATAACAAGTTACGAATAACCTTTTTCAAGATATGCATTTTGACGCGAAACCACGCTGACCACATAAAAGTCATATATATTATGTAATGAAACATTTTGCAAATAAAATCACTATTACATGACAAAATATGATAAAATCGACACTATAGAAATTAACCAATTGTTCGAATACGTTTTAAAATAACATCAATCTATTATTGATAATTGCACTGTTTAATATAAAGGATAAAGAAAAAATCTAAAATTTAAAGAAAAGAACAATACAATAAGAAAATGGAGATTTATAATGTGAAACACGTTATCAAGGACAAGGATTTAAGAAAGCCGCAAATGATTTCCGTTTCAATATAGAAAGATATTGAACATAACTATATATATTCAAATTGCCGATAAACTACGACAACATATTGAAATAATAGACATTCAGAAGAGATAAAACATTAATTCACATAGGAGAAGTACTAATGCAATACCAATAAAAATATTCATAATGTATTATAATAGTAAATGAAAAAAAAAATCCAAAATGGGAAGTGCAACAATAGAAAAACATAACTTATCAATACCAACCAAATACTAACCAAATTAAATAGAAAAATGAATATTACAATCATATGGAAAGATTACATAGTAACAGTTAATAGGTTATAGCTATTTCATCTAAATTATACAGTAACCATAAAGATAACCAATTTAACTTAAAATAAAATATAAATAATTATTAAATAATTCATTAATTATAAAATAAAAAATGGCTATTTTAACAACCCACAAGCACAAAGGGAAAAAATATCAAGCTTCATTAGAAGAAGAAATAGATAATCTATTATTAATACTTTAAATTAATATATGTAACATAAATTCTCCCATCTGTTAACAGAATTTGTATGAATACGTATCCAAATTTAATTTAAAATTTTAAATGAAAATAGAAAATTTACAAAGATAAAATAACAATAAAAACAAATTAAATTTAAAAAATCAAAAAACCCGACTCCGTAAAAAGCGAACTAATTAATTATTTCTCATCAATGTGAAACTATTTTTTATATTACTTACCTATTTTTTTTATTTACTTGTATATATTACTTTTAAGTTGTGTTTAATTGTTAGTTCCTATCTGTAAACACTGTTTTGATGAGGTCTATAGATGTCTACAAGGGTTAGAGTTGGAGTAAATCTAGAGATCCTACATACACAACTTCCAGGTTGTGTAATATTTAACCTGACTGTAAAATAGTCAATGAAACATCGTCTTCATTTTGAAAGATCTATCCAATGATATGCCACTCAATAGGGTGCGTAAAAAAAATTCCGTCTCTACTGCCATTTTGTATTTTACAGCCGCCATTTTGAATTTATAAAAAACCTAGCCTATAACCGTCAGACGGTTAAGACGAATTGATAGAGACCTCATTCATTAAAATCCATCCAGTCGTTGGGATATTTCGAGGGTATAAAGAAATCCACATACCCAGATATGCGTGAAACACATAACCCTTCTTGGCAGTCGGGTAAAAAAAAAGTTGTAATCAGTGAGATAAAAATAATTAATTACCATATAACTATTTAATTGTAAAATAACTTTTTAGCTCACAGGCTATCCAAGCCTGAGAGCTTATGTGCTGTGACGTTTTATCTGAGAGGACTCAGAGACCAGATGTCCCATAACGAAATAAACATCGTTAATTGGAACCTCCAGATGCCTGCTATAACTTCACATGTCACTGTTTCACCAAAATCCAGATGGAACATGCAAACAGTTTTAATCATGTAAATATCTCGAGAAAAAGTGCTGCGTCGAAATGGTATAAACTGAACTTGATGACTAAGATGAGTCAAAACCTCACGTGGGGTATCTAGGAGATGAACTGATCTCTGAAAAACAAGGCCCCGTAAGAGTAGTCTCTGCTGTGACACGACCCCAGACGGTCATGTTTTCTCGGCTCTGTCGAAAGGAGCGTCTCGCTCTGGAAAAGATGAATTTTTTTGCCGTGTAAATACAAACGTGTGCTTGTTATATGTGTGTCCGAGTGTCGTCTAATAAAAACTCTGAACAAAAAAACGAACGCCAAGTTCTTTTAATTTCTAGTTAAGATTCTTTCTTAAGTGAGTTATTATACGGCGGTACAGCTGGTGTCAGAATTTGGGATTCGAGTTGTTCGAAAAGTTTGGGCACACACGCACACACAAGGCCTGCACTTGTTACCCACGGAAGGAATGATAAGGTGAAAGATTATTCTTCAAGAAGCGGAGAGCCGTCCTGTTACTGGAAAAGAAAAATAAGGGAAAGTGTCGAAAGTGTCCTGTTGGAAGAAGAAAAACCGTGGAATTTTCCTGAAGTCTGAAATCTTGTCCAGCGGAAAAGAGAAAGAGGAGGGAGCAGGTTTCGGTGTGTGAAGATTTTCGCCAGCTCAGCTGACAGAAGAGAAGGGTGTTGCTTTCACTCCCCTGCTGGAGGAAAGAAAAGAAAGCTTGGTGTTATCTGGTTTCGGTTTAGGAAGAAAAGGAGTTTTGGAGGAATCCTTACCCAGCGTCGGAAAAAGAGGAAGATTGTTTTCACCTACCCCTGGAGCAGAAAGTCTCGCGGACGTCTGTGATCAGCTTTTCGACTTGCGGAAAGGAAACAGAGTTGCCCAACCCCGCTGTTTGGTGATGAAAGGATTGCGGAAGAGTGTAAAAAAAGAGTTCTGTGATTATTAGGGAGCCAAGGCCTGAAACAAAACTGTGATTGTTTTAGCAGTGGATCGGTGGACAGAAGAAAATTGTGAATGTGAGCGGGCCCCGTTTTGGGTCGAAGATAGTGTTCAGTGGGTTCCACGCCTGTGGATATATTGTTTTAGTGACCTTAGGGTCAGAAAGTTTGTGTTCAGTGGGCCACCCGGCTGAAGAAAAGGTCTGGATTACCGTGTAATGTTTGAGCCGTCAAGTGGAGTAAGTCACAATTTTGAATTTGGAGTTAATGTTTAGTGATTTTTAATTACTTAAAATTGCTGATTTTGTTGGGAAAATTCAAAAACGGGAATGACAAAATTTGAACAAGTACTAGTCATGGAAGTGAGTCAGTATTTACATATTGTTTTGTTATTGAAAGAAATTTTTATGATTGATTGTGATTATTGTTAATATAGTATATAAAATTTTTGTTGTGGTATTAGAGTAGAGAAGTACCTTTGTATAGAGAAATTTTGTTTAAAAAAAAGGGGGGGGGGAGTTAGATATGGCTTTCCTGGGTAAAGGAAAAAAGGAAAATATAAAAAAGTTAGTGGATGAACTGGAACTTGCCAGGACGGGAAACGAAACTCGGATTCAGTTAACGCACTTAGTGCTGGAATCTGAGGAGTATGAAGAAGAAATAGTACGGACTCTTTATGAGACTATATTAGAGACAGCTAAGGAGGAATTAGAAAAGGAAGAAAGTGAGCGCGTCCAATTACAAGCTATCGAACGGGAGGACATGTTGCGTAAACAGACATGGGATCGTGATCAAGCCATTCGGAAAGAAAAATTGGAGCAAGAGAAAGAATTAAAGGAACTAGAATTAAAAAATAAATTCGAGTTAGAAAAGCTAAAAATCGAGAAAGGAATTTCCCCGTCTTCAGAAAGTGCAAATAATATGCCTTCGCGTTCCTCTGAACAGAACTTAAAAAAATTAATCCCGGATTTTATTCCTGAAAAAACAGATATTAGCTTGTATTTGGTTCTGTTTGAATGCCAAGCTAAACGGGTTAGGATACCGAAAGAAAATTGGGTCTCTCATTTAATTGGGCTTCTGCCAGTAGATATTATTTCAATTATTGCCAGACAACCCGAGACAGAGTCAGAAGATTATGATAACATAAAAAGTATATTGTTAAAAAAATTTAAATTAAACCCGGAGAGTTTTCAACAGAAATTTGTTAGCCATCAGAAGTCGCACTCTTTAAATTGGCAGGATTTCGGTTTCGAAATCCGAAATTATTTAAATGAATGGTTAGCGGGCTTATCTATAACTTCCTTTGACGAATTTAAAGACCTTTTGGTGGGTGATCAAATTAAACGGCGGGCAAAGTTTGAAATGCGTGAACATTTCATTGACAAATGGCCACTGCTTAAGACGGAAGCAGAAACAGTTGAGCTGTTAGATGGTTATGAGAGTGTCAGAGCGTCGTATAAGAAAAATCGGTACGCAGAGGATGGAAATACGCGTCCGAAATCGAATGAAAAACAGGTAGAAACGAAGAATGAAACTCCCCTCCCTAGTGCGTCAGCCCAACGCGGTACCATGAGTCGGGAGAAAGCATTCGAAAAAAGAGTGGAGCGTAGATGTTTCCATTGCAACTCCAGGAACCACTTGCGGAATTTTTGTCCAGAATTGAATAAAAATTCAGGATCTAGGAATTTGAGTGAAGAGGTTGAAGCGGGAGCGAAAGCTAGGGTAAGCTATGTAGGAGTGGAAAAATTAGATTCTAGATGTGTCTGGGATAAACAACGGAAGGCCCTAGGCAAAAGTATATTACCACTCATTGTTTTCAATTTTTCGGAAATCAATATTGTTTATCAGAGATGTAAGGGAGTTAGACAGAGATTAGAGATTAGGGACGTTTTGGTTTGTTTATTTTGTTTTGTTTTGCTAAGAGTGAATTGCATATTGCGTTATTTAGTTTTATAGTGTTTGAATATGTGTTTATTTGAAAAGAGATTTATCTACACAACGTTAAATAAATTGTTCATTGTATGAAATTTATAAAGAAAAAAATGAAAGGATTTCATATGTTAAAAAGAAGAGTTAAGTGTTTTTATGAAAGACAGTTAAGTCAGTATTAAGAAGTAAGAGAATTTAAAAATATAACTATTCTTGGATTTCTTAGCCATTAGATTATAAATGCTTTTTATTTTTTGGCTTGAGAAAAAGAAAACAAAAAATTTTAATTTGAGAAAGTTAATAAGTTGAAATTTAGAAGTTGTAATTTGAATTAGAAATTGTATTTTGAGTTAGTAATTGTATTTTGTACAGAATAGTTAGAATATACATTTTGGTTCTTCATGTTAATATTGTTAATATTATTCTTTTAAATTACTTTAAACTGAGAAAAAAAACTATTGTTTTGAAAAAGTAGAGGTTAAGAAGAACCTTATAATAGAATTACTTGAAAATTTTGGTTTACTGATTTATGTTAAAAAAAGTTTTTAAATCAGTTAGTGAAGGACTAAATTGCTATATGTCTGTGTAGGATAGAGAGATTATATATTATTAAGAATAAATTGAGTGTATTTTATTATTGGGTTAAAATTCTTTTAAGTAACTTATTGTATATAAAAAGTTTAAAAGTGTTTGGTTTTATTAGTGTATTAGAATTCATTCTTAAGAAATTTATCTATATATATATATATTATTATTGTTGGTTATCCATGCGAACAGGAGAAAGCGAATTTTATTGGAATTACCTGTGATGTTTAAAAATTTTATCTATTCTGATTATCTGATTATGTTAAGATGAGGGGTTCATCTTCCGGTCCCGGGCCCTTTTCAGGCCCATTTGTCGACGCAAGGAACCACCCGTGAAGCAAGCCCCGCGACGCGTCCCGAAGGTCGCCGCCAGACAAGCTCCAACAGAGCGGAACCCCACGCCAACTCCGGTCAAACCGACACCGCTGCCCAGCGCACACGGTGACGGCTATTCCCAAGAAGAGACGAACGGCCGCTACGACAGTCCTCACCACCCAGCTAGAAAAACCAAGTGGTCCCTAAACTTGGTTACTCGAGCCGGTAGACCGCGCAAGCCATCGCAGGAACCAGACGCCTATAAAGACGCTGGGCCCACGGACTGAACCGAGGCTTCCCGACCCGAATTTAATTTACGGACAGGCCCCCAAGATCAGATACCATTTTCCGGCAGAGACATTTTTGTGGGCCAGCCGATAGGAAAGTTAGTGAGAAGCCCCTAGCTTGAAAACCAGGGAGGACGGGGAAAATCCCTCCGGCCGTAAAGCGACCCAGCTCCTGGCTTTTCGCCCAAACCACCCGGCTCAACCGACGGAACCCCTCGCGGATCACGCCGGGAACCAGTTGGCCCAGACTAGGTGCCGTTAGCGACCCCAGGCGGGCGCGGAAAGCTCCACCTAGACGGAATAGACTCCGCCTCGCTAGGGGGTCGGACGGAACGGAGTCCCGCCAGCCCCCACCGACTCGACTCCATCCTAGGACAGAGAAGCCAGCGGAGGCCGACAGAAGCCCGCCCGCCACTACCTTACCTCACGGCCGTCGAGGGTACCCAGGCCCGAAGACCCCTGACCCCGTGCATGGACCGACCGCTACCTTTGTTAGTGCGTTCGAAAGTTAGGTGGAGACACCTCTAGGTCCTCATCACCAGGCGAGGCAAACTCCGGTACCGCATAGACACGGGGGACCTGGATCGGACCAAGAGTTCACCCGAGGCACGATGAGCCGCCGCGTTACCGGCGAGCCTCCGGCCCGTTTCCCTGCGGGAATAGCGTTCGATGGTGGACCTGCCGACCGACCCCCTCCCAAGGGTCACGCACGACATGGAGCAACCAGAGCCATACTGGCCTCCCCACGCGACCGCTCCTTGGTCAACGGGGGCACCGCCAAACCCTACCACCCTGAGGGTCGGCTCCCAACTGCTCCAGCTGAGGTCCTCGTAGGGATGAGCCACCCAAGTCATAAAGTAACCTGGGCGCTGTCCGAAACCCTCGCCCTTCGGTTGCTCCGGGAGTCCCTGCATGGCGTTCCCGCGAGCCCCGTCGTCACTAGCGAGCACCGAGGACTTTCCACTACGAAGCCCTCACTCATACTTCAGGCTCCCTCTTAGTCAATAGGTGGATGGGGTCCTATCACCTTAGCTAATCTTTGCCCGGCGACACCGTCCGGCCCGTAGACCGGCACCGGGATCGACCTATGGAGCGTCGCTATCCGGCTTGGCCAGAGAACCCAGCTGCCGGGGGTGCGTCCCTAGTTGCGGATCCCGAGGGACCTACGCACCCGTGCACAACGTCCGTTAACCGTGCGCCACCGTGCTCAACGCCTGTCGGAGATGAGCCTCTCGAGGAAAATTATTAATGAAGGTTCTGGTTTGTTATAAAATTGTTGAAGTGCTTATTATAAATCTTAGTATTATTATATAACGGTGTGCAATTGCAATGTGTTTATTGTTTACTGTATTTATTATGTTTGTTGTGTGTTATGCTGAATCCCTTCCATGGCAACGAAGTACTTTCTGATAAATGTTTTGATTTTTAAAATTTAAAATTTTATTAATTTTGGAGTAGATAACATTGTTAGGGATAGCATTAACTCCGAATTTCACTATGATTGTGCACCCAAGTGTAGAAATTTTTCCCTTAAGGAAAAATTTATATGGGGCATGGAGGGACTATGACGTTTTATCTGAGAGGACTCAGAGACCAGATGTCCCATAACGAAATAAACATCGTTAATTGGAACCTCCAGATGCCTGCTATAACTTCACATGTCACTGTTTCACCAAAATTCAGATGGAACATGTAAACAGTTTTAATCACGTAAATATCTCGAGAAAAAGTGCTGCGTAGAAATGGTATAAACTGAACTTGATGACTAAGATGAGTCAAGACCTCACGTGGGGTATCTAGGAGATGAACTGATCTCTGAAAAACAAGGCCCCGTAAGAGTAGTCTCTGCTGTGACACGACCCCAGACGGTCATGTTTTCTCGGCTCTGCCGAAAGGAGCGTCTCGCTCCGGAAAAGATGAATTTTTTTGCCGTGTAAATACAAATGTGTGCTTGTTATATGTGTGTCCGAGTGTCGTCTAATAAAAACTCTGAAAAAAAAAACGAACGCCAAGTTCTTTTTATTTCTAGTTAATATTCTTTCTTAAGTGAGTTCTTATAAGGCGGTACAGTGCCCACCGGTTCTGTATGTACGTACGTACGTAACGCGATAACTTTTGATAGAAATATCCGATTTGCTTCAAATTTTTTTTCTAGGTTCTTTCTGATAAGGCGCTTCCCTGATTAGTTTTTGGGGTTCATTGGCTAAGGATAAAGGGAGGAAACGGGGGCTAGCCCTCCCCCTTAATTTAGATAAATGGTTTTTTCATGCAGAAATATTCGATTTGCTCCAAATTTGGTATACCGGTTTATTATGTTAAGCAGCTTCCCTGATTAGATTTGGAAGCTCATTACTTAAGTATAAAGGAGGAAAGGGGCTACCCCCCCTTAATTTAGATAAATGGTTTTTTCGTGTAGAATTATTCGATTTGCTCCAAATTTGGTATGCCGGTTTATTATGTTAAGGAGCTGCCTTGATTAGATTTGGAGGTTCGTTAGTTGCATATAAAGGAAGGAAAGGGGGGCTACACCCCTTAATTCAGATAATTGGGTTTTTCATGCAGAAATATCCGATTTGCTCCAAATGTGGTATACCGGTTAATTATGTTAAGTAGCTTCCCTGATTACATTTGGAAGTCCGTTACTAATGTATAAATGGGGGCTAACCCCCCCCCCCTTAATTTATATCAATGGGTTTTTTCGTGTAGAATTATTCGATTTGCTTCAAATTTGGTATACCGGTTTATTATGTTAAGGAACTGCCTTGATTACATTTAGAGGTTCATTAGTTAGTATAAAAGGAGGACAGGGGGCTACCCCCCCTTTAATTTAGATAAATGGGTTTTTCATGCAGAATTATTCGATTTGCTTCAAATTTGGTATACCGGTTTATTTGTTAAGGAGCTGCCTTGATTAGATTTGGAGGTTCATTAGTTACATATAAAGAGTGGAAAGGGGGCTACCCCCCACTTAATTTAGATAAATGTGTTTTTCATGCAGAGTTATTCGATTTGCTCCAAATTTCGTATACCGGTTTATTATGTTAAGGAGTTCCCTTGATTAGATTTGGAGGTTAATTGGTTAAGTATAAAGGGGGAACGGGGGCTAGTCCCCCCTTTAATTTAGATAAATGGGTTTTTCATGCAGAATTATTCTATTTGCTTCAAATTTATATACCAGTTTATTCCGGTGTGGCTTTCTTCATTTGATTTCGAGGTTCATTGGTTAAGTATAAAAGAGGTAAAGGAGGGC
This sequence comes from Maratus speciosus, assembly GCA_963932465.1. Classification (NCBI taxonomy): domain Eukaryota; kingdom Metazoa; phylum Arthropoda; class Arachnida; order Araneae; family Salticidae; genus Maratus; species Maratus speciosus. The sequence goes on along the minus strand of OZ010787.1, from coordinate 189,295,691 downwards.
AAGTGTCCCCTCGCCTTAATTTAGATAAATGGGTTTTCATGCAGAATTATCTAATTTAGTTGAATTTTTTTTCTAGGTTCATTCTGATAAGGAGCTTTTCTGATTAGATTTAAAGGTTCATTGGTTCAGCATACGGAGAAATGGGGGAGCTAATACCCCGCTTAATTTAGCGAAATGGTTTTTTCATGCAAAATTATCTGATTTGCTTCAAATTTGGTATGCCAGTTCATTATGTTAAAGAGCTTCCCTGATTAGATTTGGAGGTTCTTTGGTTAAGTATAAAGTGAGGAAACCGGGCTAATCACTTCATTTACTTTTCGAAAGGCATTATTCTTTGAAATAAGAGTATAATATACAATCAGTGTGAATAGCATGTGAGCTCAAAGCCATCAGTTTAACTGGGCAATATTCATTTTATTTTTTTTTACTATTTTAACAATCGTCTATAACAAAATGAAGCCATTTAATATAGGATGAAAAAATGTATTTTTTCTTAATTATTTTTTTGGAACGATAATAGAGCACAAATAAGGACATCCGAAGTCTAAATTAATACACCTAATATAAAAGTAAGAAGATTAAAATAAGATAGAAAAATGAAAATTTATGAAACAGTTAAAGTTATTTATATGGGAATATTATTCAAATTTATCGAATCACAAATAAAATCAGTTCTCGTGAGACGAAAAACAAGATACAGTATGATTTACAACTAAAGATAAAAAGTGAACAAGTGCAATCTACTTTAGACTCAAATATTAAAATTATAAAATAAACCAAAAGTAATACTAATAGATTTATAATTGGAATATAAAAAAGCAAAATAAAATAACAGTAAATGATATTTTAAAATTAAACTTTAATTCAGAACTAAATAATAAAAAATAAATAATTTTTTAAATCCAAACAAATGGAAATAATTTAGAGGAATTAAAAAACAAAACAAAAAAGGGAAAGAAAAATGTATAAAATAAAATTTTCTTTTCCTAATATTAAGAGTTGAAGCAATCAATAATTAATAACAACGTAAAATTAAAAAGATCACAGGTAATCAAAATTGAAATAATATAGATAAATGTAATAAAAAAATTATAATGAAATTAAAAAATAGACTGTATGTCTAATATATATATATATAGGAAAAGGTAAACAAGTAATTTTATGTTTAAAAGTTATAAAGTATTAATTTTAAAAATAGAGAGTAATTGAAAGAACTGGAATATATGCAATATGCTTATAATATTATATAACCATAATTACTATGTTTTGCAATAAAATACACTAAAAGCTACACTCATCAAACCAGTGATGAATAATTATACAAGATCTCAAGTATTAGTGTTATTTTTTCGGAATACGTAATCCCAAATATATAACATAAGTAGATATATAAATCTAAACACAGCATGCAATGTCCTTAATCGTACATGATCCACCCTATCATGCAATCATTTTTGTGAACATACAATAACACACAACCTCCATAATTCATCATTTACCCAACCTGCTAACAATATAATTAAGCCTAACAACATTCACCCATTCTCCTTACTAAAGCATCTGCCTGCCCTAAACTTTTTATATTTAATAATAAAACTATATGTGTAATATTGATTCAATAAGATATGCCGGGTACCCATAACTTATGGCTTTTTAAAAAAAACTTGTTTCAAATTTTGAACTTTATATTTATTTGAGAAAAGACGTTTAATTCTACGGGCAAAGTTAAGTAAAATATTAACTTAGGCAGATTTATTCATACAATTTAGTGAATACTGTCATAAAATTACTTTCTTTTTTGTTTTGTTTCTTTTCTCATAAGTATTACAACCAATAGTAACAGTGCGATATTTTATTGGATTCTTATGAAATTTTGGTATAATGAAAATATAAGAATAATTAATGTTGTATGATTACATATTTCATAATTTATAAAATTGATACGTGTGTCTATTTTTTATTACCGTAGTGAGATATGTTTTCCAAAAAATAGTACTACTATTAATAGCATTAGAAATTATTTGTTCATAAAAATACTTGCAAATAATAGCATATTTATTAAGTTATTTGTAAACGTAAATAAGTATGAATTTATTTGAGAAATTTTGAATATGAGATTTATTTATTTTACAAGTATATCATTAATATTTTGCAAATGGCTGTGCAGTTCCCAAATTAATTTATCTAAACATTACATTTCAATTCATCAAAAGGGTATAAATTTCTTATAATTAATAATTTTGTTATAATCAATTGAAATTTTGCAAACAAAAAGATCTAAATAAATTTATTTTTACAAGTATTTTCAAATAATTTTCTTAGTTCTTTCAATCTATGTGTTTCTTATTTTATATTGTTTTTGTACTTCTTGGTTTACAGTCGATAGGGTACAAAAAAGAATTCATTTTACAGCTTATAGCTTGATACTTTTACAGAAATCGACTGTGTATTGCTTATATTTGTATTTCATGTACCCCTGATGAAGTAAATTACACTATAAGCTTCCTTCTACATCCATCAAATTGATCTTTCATTTTTTTTTTCATACGTTCAACTTTATTTAGCTGGATTTTAGTATCTTTTGTCTATATCTCGTTATTGCATCAAATTTGGTAAATTTCATGTGTTTAAATGGTTTAATTGTATATTGATTTTGATCACCTATTCGGAGATCGTGCTGTCACATACTTTACAATAAACGTGATTTTTCAGAAACATTGTTCTCACAAACAGCATCGAAATTAAAATTCAATTTTTTCTGCAAGTATGTATAATTGCTCTGTAAGCATCAAGTATCGTATATGACTGCCCGTGCAAAAAAAAAAAAAAAAAAAAAAAAAAAAAAAAAAAAAAAAAAAAAAAAAAAAAATAGGCGCACCCTCTGAAAGGTTAACTTGAAAAAAAAAAAAAAAAAAAAAAAAAAAAACAGATTGCAGCATAAAAAAGATGTAACACCACTTTTACCGGTTCAAAATTAAAAAAAAAATTGTTGCTTTAACTATTCTTTATAACACTGCAGGGCTCCCAAATGGTCCGCCAACTGAATGCCAATATGTTTTTAGAAAAATTTTCTTTTTCGATTTTTTTTACAAACTGCCCTGGAAGCACCTTTGAAAGTTAATTCTAGCGTAAACCTACCACAAAATTTTCTGTTAAAATTTATTGGTATTCAGTTGGCGGACCATTTGGGAGCCCTGCATTGCTACTCACTCACCGTTAACGGGGCCACACTTTCACTTATGAAATCTTCACCATGTTTAATCACAGAATTTCTACCATTAAATAGAGAGAAAATTGCTTTTTAAAAATAGCTGTGTGAGAATACTTTTTCAAAAATTAGGGATTACCATTGTTTTCTACTCACGAAAATCCCTTTTTATGAGTTAGAAATATATATCGAAAATGAAAGGCATATTCGAAGCTATAGGGAATAGGATTTTTCATAATGAATATTTTTTTCAGAAGATCGTTTTCAAAATCGGTGGGCTCTCAAATATCCTATAATTTAAATTTTATTTTCAATCGCTGCATTTCACTAGAAATGCATATTTTTTATAACGGCTACGTATTTCTCTACATTTGGACTAGGAAAGCTAATTATTTTGTAACATTGTTACGTCAAACGGATGTAGTCAAGTCTACGCTAAGTTTACTTGTACACCACTTGTTCTTTTTTTTTTTTTTTTTCGGGTTCCGTACTTAAAAGTAAAAACGGAACCATTATAAGATCACTCCTGTGTCTGTCTGTCATAGCCCTTTTACTCGCAAACTATGCAACGTGGAAAGTTCAAATTAGTGGAAGTAAAAAAGACTATTGACCCATATATTTACAGATTAATAAATATTCATAAATATATTTACGAAAAATGTAGAGGGGCCAGTTACGTTAATTGAAAAAAAAAATATTTTCTTTATCTAATTGAAATAAAAAAATATTTTCTTTGTGTGGGGTACCGTGTGAAAGCTTTCGTAACGCTGAAATCAAAAATATATTTCATATAATTTTAGGTATTATATTTTCAAAGTTATGGTGTAAAATGTAGTGCAAAAATATGTCCCCCCCATCTAATTCCAAGTCTACTGAAACTAAAATTATGAAAAAATTAGAGGTAGTAGACATTAATTTAAACCTTGCAGGAAAATTATAGCGATTACCCTAGATTACATAGTTTTTGAGAAAATCGCATTTTTCCGTTGCACCCAAATTTCGATTTACGGGCTTCAGCAAAAGTGTTGAGCAGACTGGATGTACCTATCGTAGCAGAAGTATAAAAGAATTGTTGATCATGCACTTCGAAAAAAATCGTCGGTAATTAGCCGAGATATTAACCCTTAAAGACATGGGCGGTTTTGACATACATAATGACAGGGATGGCGTACTCTATGCTCCATCAGCTTTTAAAGCCTAGATAACCAATTTTAAGGATATATTTATGTAATGTAATGCCCAGTAGCAGTATAAAAGCAATAAACGTCAAATTGTTAAAAACAGACTAATTTAATGAGAATTAATCGCATAATTACTATGGTATTCGCGACAAGTTTCCTTTGAGTGGCTCTCTCAATACACCTACTATGTCTTTAAAAGTTAAGTAAAATTCTATATGGCATAACAAATATACAGAATATCTATATTTGCTATTATTTAGGTTCCATATATCTTAGAACTTTCATGGTATATCCATTTATAATTTTCTACTATACAGGGTGAAAAGGAAAGTCCCTTTAAACTGAAAATACTTGTGAACGGAGAGAACTACAGCTATGCAAGTGGGGGAACGGTATAGTAAAGCGACTACGCCCGATTTAATGAAAACGACTGCAGCGCTCCCTATCGGCGAAATTTGGAAGATAGCCACTGCAAATCGAAAACGAAAAGAGATAGAGCAAAATTTCCAGATAGAAAGTTTTAGAGCATCAATTAATTAATAGAATACGGCATTTGGTTTACACGGATAAGATAAATCTTCGCCTGTTTACCCAAAAATGTCCAAAATCGATGCACTCCATTTTGTGTAAACGCATGAATGGAATAGGTAGAAGTATGAAGAAATACGCACAATTTATGCTATAAATACGTATTTATCTCAATACATTTTGATAACATCACACGCACAAAAAAAGTCCTTCCGGCCAGTGCCGGGAGGAGGAGGTAGCTTTCATATTCCTTATTTTTAAAAAGCCAACTTATATCATTCAAACAAACGAAGCTCAATTAAGTGGAAACCGAATATAGGAGATTCAATATTAATTTTTATCAATATAATGAATGAGAATTTCGCGAAATTAGTCAGCTTTATCCAAGCTGCTTTTCTTTAAAGTAACTTATATTTGTCTGCCAAATTCGGCGATTTCTTAAAGTGCCGGCCATTTTAAGACAACATGGTAGAAGAGGCTAACCAGTGAACTTGGTCGAGACCTTAGTAATTGCTGTGCACATGCTCACTCACATCGGAATCGGTTGATATATAAGAGTGCTGTCGCATGCAAAAAATCAGATTTTTCAAAATGTCACCCACAATAGAAATTTAAACTGCTATATCTGAGCCATTTTTTAAGGTAAAGACAAAAAAAAAATGCTCCTGAATCCTTATATCAAGGTCAAATACTTAAGAAAGAAACCTTTTTCAATTTCTAATTTTTTTGCACCTCACTTTAAATATATATATATTAATTTAATGGCTACCATTTTGAAACAAGATGGCTGATAAATCTGGCCAGCGAACATGGTCGAAGTATTGATGTATACTATCCACATGCCTTCTTACATCGAAATAGGCGAATACGTGTGTTATCGCGTGACAAATACAAGATCGTTTTAAAATGTTAGCCATGCTAGAAATTCAAAGTGCTATAATTCAACCATTTTTTAAGATATAAACAAAAGAACAAATTTTCAGAAACAAAAACTGTTCTGGAATTTTTGTATCAAGGCCAAACACATAAAAAAAACCTTTTTCATATTCCAATTTTTTAATACCTCATTTTAAATTTTAAATTTAATTTTTTTAAATGGCAACCCTTTTGAAACAAGATGGCGAATGAAGCTGACCAGCGAACTCGGTCGAGACATTGGTATGTACTATGTACAGACCAAGTTACATCAAAATCTGTTCATAAATACGCCTGTTATCGCGTGACAAAAATCAGGTCTTTTTAAAATGTTAGCCACAATAGAAATTCAAAATGCTATTACTCAGCCATTTTTTTAGATATAGACGAAACAAAACCTGTTCCGGAATCTTTGTATTAAAGTCAAACACATACGAAAAAAATCTTTTTCATTTTCCAATTTTTTGGTATCTCATTTTAATTTTTTTTAAATTTTTTTTAAATGGCCGCCATTTTAAAACAAGATGGCGAATGAAGCTGGTCAACGAACTCGGTCGCGATATTTGTATGTACTATGTACACACCAAGGTATATCCAAATCGGTTCATAAATACGCCTGTTATTACGTGACAAAAATCAGGACGTTCCAAAATGTCTGCCACGCTAGAAATTCAAAATGCTATAACTCAGCCATTTCTTAAGATATAGACGAAACACCCGTAAGGCATGGTGACGTCACGGCGAGGTCGTTGTGAAGTCACACTGTGATTTTGTGACCGTCGATGTGACGTCACGTTACGTGGATGTGACGTCATAGTGACTAAACTGCGAGGTCGTTATGGCCGTTGTAGAGGTCGTTTGTCACGTCACATTGTGACCACTCTGTGAAGTCACGGTGTGACCAATTTGTGAAATATGTGTCATTTGTGACGAACTTGTCATAAACTCTGTGATGATTTCAAATGAAAATCAAATTTCAAATTAATTGCTTAAAAGGCGCAAAGGCGAGCTAGTGAAAAAGATTCCATGCTGGAAATGGAACCCGGGCCATCAGTATAGCGCACTGACATTCTACCGACTAAACCACATGGAACGATACCCAGCCTGGAAAATTTCTCATTATTACATGTTGGAAAGGCTACAAACGCAACACAAGATGGAATATTTATCGTGAGCCACCGACATGCGGCAAACACGAAACTTAATTAAATCCAGCATCGATTGAAACTATATTAATAATTGGAAATTTTTCCAGAGAGAAACATTCGCTTGCATACAGTATTTCAATCGAAAATCAAATTTCAAATTAAAATTGCCTTTTAAGCTATTAATTTGAAATTTGATTTTCATTTGAAATAATGTATGCAAGGCGAATGTTTCTCTCTGGAAAAATTTCCAATTATTAAAATAGTTTCAATCGATGCTGGATTTAATTAAGTTTCGTCTTTACCCCATGTCGGTGGCTCACGATAAATATTCCATCTTGTGCTGCGTTTGTAGCCTTGCGAACATGTAATAGGGAGAAATTTTCCAGGCTGGGTATCGTTCCATGTGGTTTAGTCGGTAGAATGTCAGTGCGCTGTACTGATGACACGGGATCGAGTCCCGGCGTGGATATTTTTCACTATGTTGGCCTTTGTGCCTTTTAAGCAATTTATTTGAAATTTGATTTTCATTTGAAATATTGTATGCAAGGCGAATGTTTCTCTCTGGAAAAATTTCCATGTATTAATACTGTGATAATTTTTGTCATAAACACTACGATAATTTTTAAGTAAAGTTTTGTTTGAAATATAAAATCTTATCTTTTTACCGTACTTTTTAGCAAGATATCGCTATTTTGGAGTCCTATTCTTCAAAATATTTTTAATTTTCCATTTAAAAAACAATGCTTATCAACTGACATCTTTTTTTAATAAGTTCTAAGCTTGATCTTGAATTCAAGCTTAATATTAAGAATGTGTAAGCTTTTTAATGTGATGTGATTTGTCATTGCTTTATTAAATACGAACATGGAGTCTTACGGACATTAATACAACTGTTATTTATAGAACGACAGGATAAGACCTATTTATTTAAATTTTTTAATCCCGTATATATTGTATTTTGTGAATATGAGCTAATTAGATTTGGTATGTTTTATAGGAAAAGACTGATCTGGGAAATAGAAGCAACAAGTAAGATATATCATGCGTTAAGAATAGACTATAAAAGACTTTCCAACTCTTCCTAAATGTTTTAACAAGACATGGGGGGGAATAACGTAAATAAGATAACTAAGTAAACATGAAAACGCGTAAAACATTTGAAAAACTGATTTACGCAGTTACCATCCACAGCCAAATATGCTTTCTAATTCTTTTAAACAGTCCTGTATTTGATCTGTAGATTGATATATATATACTATATAATGGGAAAATTTAGTTTATCAAGGTGACGCATAACAGGTTGAAATTCTCTTTCAGCAATATATACTAATATATGGAAACATACTTAAATAATTTTGTACAGCCCCGTAGTTTACCTAGAACCTTTATTACACGCCACTATTTAGTTAAAATTTAATTCAAATGAAAACACTCTTAAAACTGCTGAAATCACATTTCCAGAAATTATAATTTATAGACGGCAACGTGTCCAATACTTTGCGTGACCCTGTATATCATTTTATCTATATACTACAAACATTTCTTAGTAAATTAAACGCAGTGCAGCGTAAAAATGCATAACTTATTTAAAAACCACGTTTAAGCAATAACCAGTAACCCTTACGAATACTTTTGTGTAGTCCTGTATATGAATTATAGCATATATATATACACCATATGCTATGCATAAATGTAGTGAATCATAATTAAAATTGCATTTCCAGCAATCATCGCTAATGAACAGTACTTCGGATACAATATAGTATCTGAAATATTTTCTGTGTCCCTGTAAATGCTATATACACTTAGTAATACATGAAATAATTCATAGTATGTAAACCTCAACGACGTATATCAATTTCATTACATATGAAATAGATTAACATAAATAAAGTACGCCGCAAACAATTCCCTCCACCCCTATACCATTATGTATTGGAATTCCTTTTTTAGCCCTGTAACTGAAAAATAACTATTCTTTTGAATCGCATATTCTACGGAATGCACATTTTAGTGCGCTTCATAAATGCATATCAATTTTATTCTGTTTGAAAGCGTGTAAAATCATTAAAAATCATCTGAAACGATTTTTTCCCACAGGCCGTAATGTAATGGAATACAATTGACTGTCCCTGTAAATGAACTAAACATGCTAAAAACTTCATTACAAATAGGGACCTTGCTATGGTAATCGTCAATAACATCCAAAAATTTCAGGTCAATCCGAGTATATTTACGCGAGTTAGAGCGCGGACAGACGGACAGACAAACCGAAGTCATAAGCACTTTTCAAATTTATCGGGCATGAAAAACACTTTATTTCAATGCTTAAACATTATATTTTATTTTTTAATGCCAATAAAATAAATGTATCGAAAACGTAGAAAATGAGTTTACAATCAAAGAAAATTTAATAACTGATTCTGAATGTCTACAATTAAATGTTTGATTAAAATGACAAACAGCAAAAAAAAAAAAAAAAAAAAAAAAAAAAAAAAAAAAAAAAAAAAAAAATGCTTAAATACAATTAAAAAAATAATTATAACAATTTGAAAAAACACCAAATAATTAGTATTTATAATTGTACTATTAAACAACAACAAACTATAATAGATGAATTAAATGCATTTAACAATTTCTCAAAAATCTTTCCATCGCCATATTGCTTCTGAAAAGAATCCCAGCTCAGTCTCATTGTATATAACTATAACATACAACTATTTAACAAATGATAATAATCTATCAAACAGGAACAAAAAATTTAAATTAAATAAGACATACCTTTTAAGTTCCATAAATATTTTAATAATATTCGTATTTTATCCTAAATTGTCAGGCATATTTCTGTTAGCTTAAAAAATTAACTTCCCGCGTCAGTAGTTCTCTGATCCTTATTTTATTCCGCGGTTTAATCGAGCGCAGACGATATTGCAAGTAGGTGCTCCTACTGTATTATTATTATATATATATATATATATTTTTGTACACAACAGAGAGTTTAAATGCGCAATAATTTTATCTTATTTAAGAGTATCTGTAATGAAAATTTTCTATTTGAATTAAACACCTGCCTTTTTTCTTTCTTTTTTTTAAAGTAAAGTTTGTTTAACACGTAATAAATAAATACGTATTTTCATAATAAATGAAAAAAGAGTATACAGGATAAAAAAAATTTTCTTTGTCAATCTGTCATTTTTTTCATATTCACTTTCTGTAGAATAAAACAATTTGTAAAATAACTTTTTTTAATGTCATATCTCTAAAACACGAATTTGAAATACGATTAATACGAATAATTATAAATATCGTACTTGAAATACGAATAATTATATCATGGGTTTTGTATAAAATTTGTATACATATTTTTTCAGAAAATATTAATTTTATTTAAAAAGTCTGAAAGAAGTAGAATTTTTTAAAAAATAGTTATTTAAAATAGTTAAACACTAACAGGAAAATATGACTTGAATGCAAATTCTAAAGCAAGAAATGCATATATGACTAAACACTGAGTATTCTTTCTACGTGCTCATTAAAAGATACAGACTTAACTGTAATAGAAAATTTTAGTTTGAAACCACAGAAGGGTTTCGAATACCACTGGTCGACAAAAAAAGTATAAATAAATAAATAAAATAAAATAAAACAACTTCCTCCCTGGAAACTAAATATATAATGTGTACAGATTTAATATTCCTAATTCTAAATATGTTATCCAAATTACTCCAATACGTACCATTTTTCCGAGAAACACTTTTATAATAATAGCAATCAGTGAAGGATTAAATTGCAAAGGTAGATAAAATTGAAATCATAAAAAAGTATACTTTCACTGTCTTAAATAACAAATTGATAAAATATAGCATGAAAATCTAGTTTGTTGATACTTCTACCGTGCATTTTCTTTTTTCTGCCCCCCCCCCTCTTTTCGTGTAAGAAATTACTATTTCCTATCCACTAATATATTTTCATTCCTTATGTCGCTGTAACTCGGGCATGTAATATTTCTGTTCATTTTCAAAGATTTTTGATGTTCATATTTTTGTGACACTGTGACTTACAATATGGTGATTTTTTTTCGTAACATATGTGACGTGACGTACGTTACTTGCAGTGTCATAATAGTGACGTCACAATTTTTTTAATTGCCAGAAAATATAATTTTACATAAATAACATGTTTTGAATATTTTTTGTAATTTTTTTAAGTTTTCTAAGAAGTTCACATCTCAATCACAATGTGACATCACTGAGTGGTGGCATTTTGGTCACAGATGTGACGTGACCACAGTGACTCACAGTGACGTCACAACGACGTCACCGTGACCATGCATGCTATGAGGGCAAAAACTGCTTCCGAATCTTTTTATCAAGGTCAAACACATAAGTAGAAAATATTTTTTCAATTTTCAATTTTTTGGTACCACATTTCAAATTTAAATTTTTCTTAAAAATTTAAATAGCCGCCATTTTGAAACAAGATGGCGGATGAAACTGGCCAACGAACCCGGTAGAGACATAGGTATGTACTATCTATAAACGAAGTTACATCCAAATCGGTTCATAAATACGCCTTTTATCGCGTGACAAATTTCAGGACGTTTCAAAATGTCAGGAACGCTAGAAATTCAAAATGCTGCAACTCAGCCATTTTTTAAAATATAGACGAAACAAAAACTGCTCCGAAATCTTTGTATAAAGGTAAAATATATAAGAAAAAATTATTTTTCCATTTTCAATTTTTTGGTACCACATTTCAAATTTTAAAAAATTTAAAACATTTTAAATGGCCGCCATTTTGAAACAAAATGGCGGATGAAGCTGGCCAACGAACTCGGCCGAGACATTGGTATGTACTATGTACACACCGAATTACATCGAAATCGGTTCATAAATACGCCTTTTATCGCGTCACAAAATTCAGCACGTTTCAAAGTGTCAGCCACACTAGAAATTCAAAATGCTATAACTCAGCCATTTTTTAAGATATAGACGAAACATAAACTGCTCCGGAATCTTTGTATAAAAGTCAAATATATAATAAAAAAATATTTTTACATTTTTAATTTTTCAGTGCCACATTTCAAATTTTATTTTTTTTTAATTTAAATGGCCGCCATTTAGAAACAAAATGGCGGATGAAGCTGGCCAACGAACTCGGTCGAGACATTGGTATGTACTATGTACACACCGAATTACATCGAAATCGGTTCATAATTACGAGAGTTACAGTGTGACATAGGTCAGATATATATATATATATATCAATTTTGAACGGAGGGGGGTTTCGGGGTCTGGGGGTCATGATCGATGAAAATATACCAAAATTCTCTAAAATCGCTTTCCTCCGAACGGCTGCAATAATTAGCTTTTTGTAATGAAAGCTACCTAAAAGACAAACTGTCTCAGAGTGATAAAAAGTTAATATTCAGCATGTTCGAAAAGTTCGCCATTGCTCACGATACACGTTTGTATTCGTAAGAGTCATTTTGCATTCACATTTCTCAGCATGGAACGTCTATTGCAAGCCTCTTCAATACGACGACATAGATTTAACCATTTCCAGGGCGGTGGTTAGACGGTCTAGCCACCTAATTTTAATTCCAAAACTGACAAATGGCACCAAGAATATTTTAATAAAATTTTGCTTTTGTAATGAAAGTGTTAATTAGCGGGGTTTTGTTTTCTGAGAAATTCGTTTGAATATTCAGGTGTCAGTCAATTATTTAATCAGTTTACGAACAAAATTCTTCTGGCCCTGAAAGGGTTATTCTAAAATTTTAAATGCATTGGAAATCAAATCTTTACAGACATTACAGAACAGCACAGCGTCACAATCTGCAATTGCCCATTACTACATTTCCGGAATGTTAATAGGCAAAGTAGAATCGTCGCTCATCGATTTCGGATATTTTTGGGTGCAGGCGACGATTTATCTTATCCGTGTGAACCAAATGCCGTTCCGTACTAATTAATTGATGCTTTAAAACTTTCTATTTGGAAAATTTGCTCTACCTCTTTTCGTTTTCTATTTAAAATGGCTATCTTCCAAATTTCGCCACTAGGGGTGCTGCTGTTGTTTGCATTAGGTCGGGCGTAGTCGCTTTACTGTACCGTTACCTCACTTGTATAGCTGTAGCTCTCTCCGTTCACAAGTATTTTCAGGTTAAAGGGACTTTCCTTTGCACTCTGTATACTATACAGCTATACCCAACCCTACGTTGTATAGTTTTCATAAAGTCTTATTATTCTTTTAGCAACTGTATTTTTAGGTAGCTTTCATTACAAAAAGCTACCTATTGCAGCCGTTCGGAGGAAAGCGATTTCAAAAAATTTTGGTATATTTTCATCGATCATGACCCCCAGACCCCGAAACCACCCTCCGTTCAAAATTGATATATATATATATACAGGGTGATTCAGCTCGTCGGTGACAAACTTTAAGGATCGATAGAGCACACCTAGACGAACATTTTTGAATAGGGAATGTAGGGTCCCTGACGCGATGGTAAGGCGCTGGGCGCTTTCGAAAATTTGGGTGCCGAAATTCGAAACGTCATAAAAACTAGGGAAATGTTTAGATTTTCTTGCTTGTTGCGTCGAAATGATTCTGTTTGTTTAGACTTTCTTCAGTACCAATTTGATAAGCGTATCTCTTAAAACATGGATAGGGGGCGCTGCAGACTTTGGAGAGCTAGACAACAACTTTAAGCCCGTTATTTTGATAATTTAACACATGCTCGCCAAAGTTTATACTCTAACTTAAAGTTTGAACCCAAAAGTAGAGCCCTGCAAAAAGCGTAAGAGCCGGAATAAAATGTCAAAGTACAGGGTGGTCGAAACTCGAAGGCTCCTAAGAGATAAACAAACAGATTTCTTGACTTATGGCATGCATTTTCATGATTCTGTTTGCTGGGGCTCTCTGAAACTCAGTTGAACGGTACAAAAAGAAACATCGATAGGGGGCGCTTTGGGCAAAAAACATAATTCGTTGACATTTCGGACGCTAACTGGAAACGGGGCGCTACGATCAGTTAGTAATAATGAAAACACATTTTCTACCTCTGCTCAACACTTCTGAATAAATTTAGACCAAAAACATCAATGATACTGGAAATTTATTTACAAAAAATAACACTACAGAAGATGCTCGAAATTTCGACCTTGGGCCATGATGCAGGCTTCGCACCTCCGTCGCATTGAGGAGTGTGTGTTTCCAACAATGCCAGGAGTATCTCTGATCTGCCCTGCAGCTGCCACAATGCGCGCCACAAGTTCTTCAGCACTGCTGACAGGTGTATGGTATACCTCGGCCTTCAGGTAACCCCAAAGGAAGAAATCCAAGCAGGTGAGGTCTGGTGATCGGGCAGGCCAGTGAACTGGACCCCCACGCCCGATCCACCGCTGGCCATACCTTGCGTTTAGATGGAGACGCACGTCGTTCGTGAAATGGGCCGGAGCTCCATCGTGCTGGAACCACATCTGGCGACGCGAACCTTCGGGTACGTGCGCCTCATCCAGAAGCTGCGGCAGCACTTGATGCAGGAAAATCAGGTAATTTCCACCTGTCAGCCGTTCAGGTAACAAATAAGGGCCAATGAGGCAATCCCCCAGAATGCCGGCCCACACATTTACTGAGACGCGCTCCTGGGCTGCTCGGCTTCTGGTTTCATGTGGATTTTCATCACACCACACATGACTGTTGTATGCGTTCCACATTCCCTCCCGGCTGAAGGTGAACTCGTCCGTAAACAAAATGCTGTTTACAAAACGGGGATCCCTGGATCTCATCGCCAAGTGCCATCTTGAGAATTCCACTCGAGGGCCAAAATCCTGCTCTCTGAGCAACTGCACCCGCTGGATGTGGTAGGGGTGCAGATTCCGGGAACGTAAGATGCGCCACGCAGTTGCTTGCGAAATGCCAACATGTCTGGCGATATCTCTCGTGCTAAGACCTGGGTTGTCCTCAACCAGGTTAAGCACAGCCTCTTCGTTGTCGGGGGTGCTCACTGATCGCTCCCGTTCAGGCCTGCCTCCGTCGAAAAATCCCGTTGTGGACAACCTCTGGTGTACTCGAGCGAAGAAGGCATGGCAGGGGATTTGCCTGTTGGGGTAACGCTCGGCGTACAACCGCTGAGCGGCTCGTCCATTACAACCAGCAGCGCCATACGCCAAATGCATGTCAGCCAATTCAGAGTTTGTGTACCGTTCCATCCTACTACCGATCTGCAGACAAGTAACCCGAAGCTTAAGTAGGTACCGCACGTTCAAAAGACGTGTCTGCGCATACAACTACGTCATCTCGCGTTGTCGTCTACGCATTACGTATCTTTTGCATATCGATATGGTACGATATCTTTTGCATAAATCAGCAAAAAGCACCTTATGTAAATTTTATTGCGCGCATTGTGCATGATTGAAACCAGCTATGTTTGTTAAAAAAAACAAACAAACTGCAGTTTTAATAGCTTCTTATGATAAGTAAATTACTCTCTTGTTTTGTTTCTAACTGATCGTAGCGCCCCGTTTCCAGTTAGCGTCCGAAATGTCAACGAATTATGTTTTTTGCCCAAAGCGCCCCCTATCGATGTTTCTTTTTGTACCGTTCAACTGAGTTTCAGAGAGCCCCAGCAAACAGAATCATGAAAATGCATGCCATAAGTCAAGAAATCTGTTTGTTTATCTCCTAGGAGCCTTCGAGTTTCGACCACCCTGTACTTTGACATTTTATTCCGGCTCTTACGCTTTTTGCAGGGCTCTACTTTTGGGTTCAAACTTTAAGTTAGAGTATAAACTTTGGCGAGCATGTGTTAAATTATCAAAATAACGGGCTTAAAGTTGTTGTCTAGCTCTCCAAAGTCTGCAGCGCCCCCTATCCATGTTTTAAGAGATACGCTTATCAAATTGGTACTGAAGAAAGTCTAAACAAACAGAATCATTTCAACGCAACAAGCAAGAAAATCTAACCATTTCCCTAGTTTTTATGACGTTTCGAATTTCGGCACCCAAATTTTCGAAAGCGCCTAGCGCCTTACCATCGCGTCAGGGACCCTACATTCCCTATTCAAAAATGTTCGTCTAGGTGTGCTCTATCGATCCTTAAAGTTTGTCACCAACGAGCTGAATCACCCTGTATATATATATCCACATATATATATATATATATATATATATATATATATATATATATATATCTGACTTATGTCACACTGTAACTCTCGTATTTATGAACCGATTTGGATGTAATTCGGTGTGTACATAGTACATACCAATGTCTCGACCGAGTTCGTTGGCCAGCTTCATCCGCCATTTGGTTTCAAAATGGCGGCCATTTAAAATTTTTAAAGAAAATAAAAATTTGAAATATGGTACCAAGAAATTGAAAATGGAAAAATATTTTTTTCTTATGTATTTGACCTTTATACAAAGACTCCGGAGCAGTTTTTGTTTCGTCTATATCTTAAAAAATGGCTGAGTTATAGCTTTTTGAACTTCTAGCGTGGCTGACATTTTGAAACGTCCTGAATTTTGTCACGCGATAAAAGGCGTATATATGAACCGATTTGGATGTCACTTCGTTTATGCATAGTACATACCAATGTCTGGACCGAGTTCGTTTGCCAGCTTCAGCCGCCATCTTGTTTCAAAATGGCGGCCATTTAAATTTTTAAGAAAAATTTAAATTTGAAATTTGGTACCAAAAAATTAAAATTTGAAAAAATAATTTTTTTTATGTGTTTGACCTTGATAAAAAGATTCGGAAGCAGTTTTTGTTTCGTCTATATCTTAAAAAATGGCTGAGTTATAGCATTTTGAATTTCTAGCGTGGCTGACATTTTGAAATGTCCTGAATTTTGTCACGTGATAACAGACGTATTTATGAACCGATTTGGATGTACCTTGGTGTGTACATAGTACATACAAATATCTCGACCGAGTTCGCTGGCCAGCTTCATCCGCCATCTTGTTTCCTAATGGCGGCCATTTAAAAATTTTTTAAAAATTTAAAATTTAAAATGAGATACCAAAAAATTGGAAAATGAAAAAGATTTTTTTGTATGAGTTTGATCTTAATACAAAGATTCCGGAACAGGTTTTGTTTCGTCTATATAAAAAAAAAATGGCTGAGTTATAGCATTTTGAATTTCTATTGTCGCTGACATTAAAAAACGACCTGATTTTTGTCATGTGATAACAGGCGTATTTATGAACCGATTTGGATGTAATTTGGTCTGTACATAGTACATACCAATGCCTCGACCGAGTTCGTTGTCCAGCTTCATTAGCCATCTTGTTTCAAAAGGGTTCCCATTTAAAAAAATGTAATTTAAAATTTAAAATGAAGTATTAAAAAATTGGAAAATGAAAAAGATTTTTTTATGTGTTTGGCCTTGATACAAAGATTTCGGAGCAGTTTTTGTTTCTGAAAATTTGTTCTTTTGTTTATATCTTAAAAAATGGTTGAATTATAGCACTTTGAATTTCTAGCATGGCTAACACTTTGAAACGATCTTGTATTTGTCACGCGATAACACACGTATTCGCCTATTTCGATGGATTTCGCCTATTTCGGCATGTGGATAGTATAAGCAATACCTCGACCAAGTTCGCTGGCCAGCTTCATCAGCCATCTTGTTTCAAAATGGCGGCCATTAAATTAAAAAAATATGTATTTAAAGTGAGGTGCAAAAAAATTAGAAATTGAAAAAGATTTCTTTCTTAAGTATTTGACCTTGATATAAGGATTCAGGAGCATTTTTTGTTTGTCTTTATCTTAAAAAATGGCTCAGATATAGCAGTTTCAATTTCTAATGTATGTGACATTTTGAAAAATCTGATTTCTTGCCTGCGACAGCACTCGTATATATCAACCGATTCCGATGTGAGTGAGCATGTGCACAGAAATTACTAAGGTCTCGACCAAGTTCACTGGTTAGCCTCATCCATCATGTTGTCTTAAAATGGCAGGATTTTATGAAATCGTCGAATTTGGCAGCCAAATATAAGTTACTTTAAATAAAAGCAGCTTGGATAAAGCTGACTAATTTCGCGAAATTCTCATGCATAATGATTTAGTATTGATAAAAATTAGTATTGAATCTCCTATATTCGGTTTCCACAAAATTCAGCTTCGTGTGATTGAATAATATAAGTTGGCTTTTTTAAAATAAGGAATATGAAAGCTACCTCTTCCTCCCGGCACTGGCCGGAAGGACTTTTTTAATAATACATTTACTAATTCATATATCATTGTACGGAACCCTCTGTGCGGAGTAATATTCGCACTTGACCGTTTATTTATTTATTTATTTATTTATTTATTTTTGAAGAGCTCCCACTCATCTGCTGTCAAATCGCCATTTATTAATATATCAACTAAATATATATTTTTTTCTACTTTAATTCATGCATAAAAAAATTAGCGTAAACGCATTTTAGGTAGCTTTCATTACAAAAAGCTACCTATTGCAGCCAATCGGAGGAAAGCGATTTCAAAAAATGTTGGTATATTTTCATCGATCATGACCCCAAGACCCCGAAACCACCCTCCGTTCAAAATTTATATATATATATATATATATCTGACCTATGTCACACTGTAACTCTCGTAATTATGAACCGATTTCGATGTAATTCGGTGTGTACATAGTACTTACCAATGTCTCGACCGAGTTCGTTGGCCAGCTTCATCCGCCATTTTGTTTCAAAATGGCGGCCATTTAAATTTTTTTTAAAAATTTAAAATTTGAAATAAGGTACCAAAAAATTAAAAATGGAAAAATATTTTTTTCTTATGTATTTGATCTTTATACAAAAATTTCGGAGCAGTTTTTGTTTCGTCTATATCTTAAAAAATGGCTGAGTTGCAGCATTTTGAATTACTAGCGTGGCTGACATTTTGAGACGTCCTGAATTTTGTCACGCGATAAAAGGCGTATTTATGAACCGATTTGGATGTAACTTCGTTTATACATAGTACATACAAATGTTTCGCCGGGTTCGTTGGTCAGCTTCATCCGCCATCTTCTTTAAAAATGGCGGCCATTTAAATTTTTAAGAAAAAATTAAATTTGAAATGCGGTACCAAAAAATTGAAAATTGACAAAATATTTTCTCCTTATGTGTTTGACCTTGATAAAAAGATTCGGGAGCAGTTTTTGTTTCATCTATATCTTAATAAATGGCTGAGTTATAGCATTTTGAATTTCTAGCGTGCTGACATTTTGAAACGTCCTGATTTTTGTCACGCGATAACAGGCGTATTTATGAACCGATTTGGACGTTACTTGGTCTGTACATAGTACATACCAATGTCTCGACCGAGTTCGTTGGCCAGCTTCATTCGCCATCTTGTTTCAAAAGGGTTGCTATTTAAAAAAAAATTAAATATAAAATTTAAAATGAGGTATTAAAAAATTGGAAAATGAAAAAGTTTTTTTTTATGTGTTTGGCTTTAATAGAAAGATTCCGGAGCAGTTTTTGTTTCTGAAAATTTGTTCTTTTTTTTATATCTTAAAAAATGGTTGAATTATAGCACTTTGAATTTCTAGCATGGCTAACATTTTAAAACGATCTTGTATTTGTCACGCGTTAACACACGTATTCGCCTATTTCGATGTAAGAAGGCATGTGGATAGTACACATCAATACCTCGACCAAGTTCGCTGGCCAGATTCATCAGCCATCTTGTTTCAAAATGGCGGCCATTAAATTAAAAAAAATATATATATTTAAAGTGAGGTGCAAAAAAAAAATAGAAATTGAAAAAGGTTTTTTTCTTAAGTATTTGACCTTGATATAAGGATTCAGGAGCATTTTTTGTTTGTCTTTACCTTAAAAAATGGCTCAGATATAGCAGTTTCAATTTCTATTGTGGGTGACATTTTGAAAAATCTGATTCTTTGCATGCGACAGCACTCGTATATATCAACCGATTCCGATGTGAGTGAGCATGTGCACAGCAATTACTAAGGTCTCGACCAAGTTCACTGGTTAGCCTCATCCACCATGTTGTCTTAAAATGGCAGGCACTTTAATACATCGCCGAATTTGGCAGCCAAATATAAGTTACTTTAAAGAAAAGCAGCTTGGCTAAAGCTGACTAATTTCGCGAAATTCTCATTCATTATATTGATAAAAATTAGTATTGAATTTCCTATATTCGGTTTCCACTAAATTGAGCTTCGTGCGTTTGAATGATATAAGTTGGCTTTTTTAAAATAAGAAATATGGAAGCCACCTCTTCCTCCCGGCACTGGCCGGAAGGACTTTTTATAACCACTTCACATCTCTTAAAATAAATAAATAAATAATTTTCATACAAAAATTATTAAACTGGTAAGTACGAAAACTTGATCTCCCCAGTTTAGAAAATGTGCTGGTCAAATATTAAGTTTCAGATGGAAGTTAAATTGATTAAACAGGAGTAAAATCTTTCGAAGGATATGATTTACCACACTGAATTTGCATGATTGTTCTGATCTTGTAAGACAAATTAAAAAATACGAGTAAATATATTCCCTTATTTTAACAGTACTTAAAATTGTCAAACGGGATAAACATTTGAGTATTTTAATAAATGCATACAATCGACATCCTAATTTGTTTATTAATACTGTATACAACTTGCACAATTTTAGCTGAATGTTTCCATAATTTTTTTAATATTTTAATGATGATATTTTTATTTCAGCTTTAAGTCGTCTGAAGGGGCGCAAGCGCATGTGGTTCGTCTTAGATGAGGGTAAATGTCGATTACTGTATTACAAGAATGAAAGAGATGCGCAGTCAAAAGACCCTCTTGGTTACATCGACATCCGTGGATCAGCCATCTCTTTAGCTCTTGAGGAAGATAACCAGTTTGTTGTTCAGTAAGTTAAATTTCTATCAAAATTACATTACGCTATTTAAATTTCTTTAATTATACGATGTTACACATAGTACTTATGATATGATTTCGCATACAAATTAAAAAGGTAATTTTAAATGTCGGAAGATGTGGAAAGGGTTTTGTGCATCTGATTTCTTAAAAGTTAAACTGGGCAATCAGAAACGTGGCCGAAAATTTGCTCAGAGAAAACAGTTTTCAAAATTCAGAATGTGCATCACAATTGATTTTATTTAATTTGAGATGCAAGAACTACAAATTTAAAAAATCTGCAGTATTGTAAACAATACTGTAGATTGTAAACAGAATTCTGCACAAGATTCTGCAGTATTGTAAACAGACAACTTTTTAGCTAAATCTAAAAATATCAGAAAAGATATAATCAAATGTCAATATTCAATCTTCGTTCAGAAAATGGGGAAAAAGTTACTTCTGATACAACAAATAAACAAAACAAAACCCACATTTTTATTTTTTTAGTTCCAACACTGGACCGAAGTTCCTTTTCTATTTGAGAACTGAATAATTAAATCAATCTTACAATTAAAACTTCATTTTAGTAAATTTGAATTATTTACAAGAAAAAATTTGTAAAAATCCATAGATATCGATTATTTCTGATCTTTAACTTTTTTATAAAAAGCATATCGAAAGTTAAATCTCAAATTATATAGACAGAAACTAATTAAGCTACTAAAATGACGACATTGTTAAATTAAGATGGAGTAACAAAGCTGATGTGTATATCAAAGAAGGTCTGGGATGATACAGAAATGCAATGTGGCATCTTAATTTAACACCAACGAGGAAGACAGAGCTACGCTGGGTCAAAATTAGCTTTGTTTTCAGCTCGATATAAAAATTAATTCTCGCTGTATTATTGCTATAAAGCATTTTATTTTATAACAGTATTATATACTTAAACAATTAATATTAAAACTATGTACATAATTCTAAATTTTATATCACTTACATATTTACAAGGAAAAGGCATCCTGACAAACTAAATTTTTAGTTGGACTCTGATTGGTTGAAACAGGTATTTCGGCTCTTATTGGGAATAAAAATTCCTTCAGATTCTGGAAAATAATTTTTTCGTCAAATTTTTCCAATTATAGCTAAAGTTGGTGACATTCTTTCGTTTGGCACCAAGCATGTGTCTTGGCATTGATAATCTTGAAAGTTGATTTTCCCGCCAAATATCACCAATATTTCTCAAATTATCGCTAAATTCGGCAAAATGGTGCCAACTTTACGACATCGTTTACTGCTAGCTTTTTAACAAAGTAAAGACTGTTTCAATTTATGTATTGACCAGTAATGACCTAAAAAGGACCCACTAATCGAATTTCCTCGAATATGTGACCTAGTCCAATGGTCTTCTCGCGTAACAAAACTGTATGATACAAAATTTACTGAAAATCGTTAGAACCGTTTTTAGAAAAAAAATGCATATACAGACGCATACAGACACAAGATTTGTTCGTATTATATTATACATATGCTCAAAGTAAACACAAAAAAATGAATCCAATACCGGCAAGGAATTTTTTTTTTCGTCTAGTTTCAAGACTAGAGATGATTTTAGGACATTATATAAAATTGTAATTACGATAAGAAACGAAGCTCATTGAATATTTACTATCCTATATTAAAACAATTTTTTTTGTAAATTTATAGAATGGGCTCAGGCGAAAAGAACAGAAAATCATTATTTTTAAAGGAAAGAAGACCGGTACAAAACCGAAATATTTAATTTTATTTGAACCAGAGCAATAACTGGAACATAAAATATGTTTTGAAGCTCTGATTAGGTGGTTGATGTGAAAACATTTTCCAACGGCTGTAAAATTGGAGATGATAAAATAAATAATTAATTTTTATTAATTGCATATGTATATATGTAGAAAAATATTTTCTAAACTGAATTGAATAAAACACATCTTAAAATATGATTCACACTTTCAAGTTTAGAAATCATATTATATTAAATGTATCAGTAATTATTTAAAAACTTAAAATGTGCTAAGGAAACACAGAAGACAGAATCAGTTTAAATCCCCAGAAAACTTTTAACGTAATAGTCCAATATCAGTAATACAAAAGATCACTGAGTTATTTTTTTCTGTAGTATATCACGAAAGAAAACTTCTCAAATGACCTTCGGTATTAAAGTAAAAAATATTTTGATAACTGCATGACCTCAAATCGTCACTAACGAAACATATTAAGTTGCTCTTTATATTTGCACTTCTTTGAAAGTAAAGAAATCAATGTTTGGTAACTCTTCACTTTTATTTTGAAGGTACGTGACTATTTGACTCTCTGCAGAGTATGTATATTTCTCTTTTCAGTGTTCTGTCCTTTAAGGTGACTGACTATATAAGAAAAATGAAGTTATTCGTGATCCAGGGCGAATTTACAACAGGGTTTGTGTGATCTCACGAAAACATAGTCTTCTTAAAAGATAGTTTTCGGCAGTTATTTTTTTTATTTTCAATAAGATTTTCATTTAATTCTTGTTTACTTGCAACGATATCACCAATTATTCCGTTCATTGTTTATTGTCCCAAAACATTTTCTTCTCTTTTATGTACAAATGATTTCGCAAACTCACTAGCAAGCGTCCTTCAACAAAAATCAATCAAAAAATTAATAAATCTATCCAACATTATTTCTCACGAATGAAGTTCAATCTCTATCATACTTTTTTATGTATCGAAAAGAAATAAATTACAGAATATAGTTCTTGAAAATATCTCATCCAGACTACAACGTACGTAATCTTGTTTCATTTTACAGCTGGAAATATGAAATACAGATTTTTTACAAGAAATCATTGTTAGAAATTTGTTTGCTAGAATTGAAATTTGTCTGATATGTCATCATGCTGTTTCTAAAAGTTTGTATTTTGTACAAATATTCTTTGGATATTTCTCAGCATAATGAACAAAACAATTTAGCTAAATAATTTTACCTTTTCATGTATGAAATTGTTTGCCACAACTGCTAGATAAGCTGCTTCAAAATTACTTTAAAATTAATTTATCAAACTGAAACGAGCAAAAGTTTTACAATATTATTAATTGTGTAGTATATTTGTCGTTCAAAATCCGATACCAAGTCAGCGATAAAGGATTTAGTCCTGCACATTGATATGAGTGCGAAATTGTTCTTGAATTGAAACAAATAGGAAAACAATATTAATGTTAAATAGAATTGTCTAATTGCGTTGTTTCGCTATTCAGAAGCATCCTTGTAATGTTGATATTGCATTTTATTTGAACTAGATAATGCAAAATTATTAGAAGCCCGAATTCCCACGAAGAATCGATAGAGAGATTACAACCTAGAATTTGATTTATAGTCTATCAAAAAAATAAATAAATAAATAAAAAAGAACCCATATACTATTTTATCACCAACTTTTGAAGAAAGGTGAGAGAGGTACTATTGGACAGGAATGTGTGTCTTCCCAAATTTGAATAAAGTTTTTGAGGTCGACTACATGTTAAAAATTGTACACCAACTTAGATTTTTCAAATGGTAAATACACATTTGACATCATATTTTAGTTCCTCCGATCAAACCAGTCAAGAAAAGCATTTAGTTCATATGCTTTTTCTTAAATGTTTATATAAAAAATGTGTTAGAAGTTTATTCATGAATTTCGAAAGTTAAATAAAAGATCTTACCGGGAACAGTACGAAAAACCCTCAGTTACACTGGGCAACAACAGTTCTGTCACAGAACAGAAACTATTTGATTCTAGATCAGATTTTTGCGCTAATTCCGAATGTGCTTCCGTTTTTCTCTAGGTGGTTCAGTTTTTGAGAAATTTGCATATTTAAGTTTATGCAAATTAAAGTTTTTTGTGCTATTTTATGCAAATTTTAAATTACCTTTTCTAGATAACGACTACTGGACTGTTTGCTTCAGATAAATGTCATTAAATAAATAAAAGATAAATAACATTTATCTGTCAGTTATTAAGCCTTATTTGCATATTTTTCAATGATGTTACGTTAACATTAGTATCAACTTTAAATTAGTTGCACAGAATAGACGTATTGTTTTTCGAGATTTGATTTTTATGCTTACTTCAAATCTGCAATCTGTTTCCTTATGTCACGTCCAATTTTTGAGTAAAATGAATTTGTAATTTTTTACGGTATTTACACAAGTTATCTAAGATATCTAGGATAGTTTTTAGGGTGTGCACCTCATTTTCAAAAGGGTTAAAAGTGTCAGATTCCTATCTGAGACATAAAACAACAATTTATATAATAAAAAAAATTGAAAGAAAGTAGTAGAATCTATCCTAACTAGTTGAAGTACATGACAAAGTAGCGTAAAAAGCGATTTTTGGCTTTTTTACAAAAAAAAATAAATAAAATTTCAATTTTTTCAAAAACTATAAGGTTAGTTGGGGCAACTGAGACATGATTTTACAATGTGACTCTGGATTTTCTGACAATTCAGCTTCAAAAAGCTAATGTTCATTTGAACTAAAGTCTGAACTTCTGTAAATGTGTTCAGTTAGGTTACCTCTATCATACAGATATGCTCAAAATTACATTTTAATATTTAAAAATATTAAAATATGCATATTTCATCTTCCTTTCCTCATGGGTCCAGTTGCCCCACAAAAATGGGGTAAGTGGACAAGGAGGATCAATGTTCCACACGCGTTTATTTTTTTTTTTTTTCATATGGGATATCAGGCCCTGTTTGAAAAAGTGTAAACAACTTTAAAAAAATTTAAACCAGGCAGATCATGTAAATTATATATCAACTAAAGAGCGTTCAAAAGGAAACCTTTGCTGTCAATGTGTCTAGAAAAAGCAAAAAAAGTGAATATATTAGTTTTATTTATACCAAAAACGTAAAAATTAAGTAAGTACTTATGTACTTTACTATAGATAATAAGTATAAGAGTCACATGGGTATTTTAAGGGAAAAAATAGCAAGGTAAATCTAAGAACAAACGGCTACCTAAGTACTTAACTACTTTATCTGTATCCAGGGATCGCATTATATAGGGAAAATTTTATTGTTCCTACCGGAACCCTTAATGAGTTACCTTGATGATCATTTTATTAAACATATTCTAAAGAAAGGTAAGATGAAGATATTTTTATCAAAATAGTGGTAGGAACAATAAAAGTTTCCCTATAGAATGCGAACCCTGTATATCGTACAATTTCAAGATTTGGCTATCTCGCTATCAGGGGCAAGGTACTTGCATTCGTAAAATGTTGAAATAATTTAATGACACTAGTATTTACAAGAGAATCTATTTGTAAACAAGTAAAAGTATATTTTCATGTACTTAATAAAGATGAAAGTTTCATTATAAAACTCCGGTGCCAATGTGGCAATTAGGGATTAAAATTATGTGATACCATAACTGCATCACCGCCTCTCAAGGGGTCAAGAAATTTGGTTTGATACCACCCAATATGCTTTAATTAAATTTTATTACGTAATTTTAATAAGGTATACTATAATTTACTTTATTGTGAGCAAACAACAATGGAGAAATTTATTTCCCGTAGTAAGAGATACTCAAAAAAATTATTTATAATTATTGGTTTAACTGGATCCAGCATGGTCCAGTTACACCGAATACATGTCCCAGTTACCTAATTCTTGAAAAATTTATGGAGTAACTGGGACATCGGGCTTACATTTGAAACATGAAGTAAATAGTTATCGATACCTAATAATATTAATGTAGTTGTATGCCTAATCTTTAAAATAAAATATATATATATATATATATAAAAGTGCAGTATTTTAATAAAAAGCCGAGGAAGTTCAACCATATTGAAGTTGTTTAAAAAAAAAAAACCTATCACAGCAAAGTGAGTGTTATGGTTGAGTTGACACACGTTGTTTTAGAAAGTAGAGATTAAGGTGCATTGCTCACAAAAGCTATAACTTAAAAAACGTCAACAGTTTTTTATAAAATAGCCTATGGTCCAGTTACCTCGTGGGTCCAGTTACCCCAACTAACCTTACGTGATACTCCGTCAGACTTATATGAAGAAAAATCTTACCAGATTTCAAGTCAGCGTAAAAATCTGGTTCATAAACATATTAGCGTAATCGTGTGGCAGATATATTTGAACGTCAAGCAACATTATTAGAAAAACATGAAAAATATGCAAATTAGGCGCAATATTTCACGGTCCCATGACAGAACGTTTCTGCAAAATAAATTAGACAGTAATCATAACATAATACAAAATAGCCAGTCTGATAATGCTTCATGCGTTAAATTTGCATATAGTTGTATAAAATTTACTATGTTTGCATAAATCGAAATATGCAAATATCTCAAAAACGAAGCCAGATGGAGTAAATCTAAAAGTAGATTCGGAATCATCACAAAAATCTGTATGAGAACAACTAATGTCGGTTTTGAAGAGAAAAAGTTCAAATTTGTTGACCAGCATTATTTACAAGAAAATTATAAAACAAACTCACTTATTATGAAATAAAGTTCTACATCTGTGTGGAGTTAAAAATTTCACTTCTGTGGATCCTTTGACAACAGAAATAGACCCCTTAGACAGGTAATAAAGGAAAAATCTCTATTTATCAAAAACTAATAATTGGAATGAATTGTAAAACCACATAGCCTTATTTCGGACGACATTAGTTTATTTTACGTAAAAATTAATGTCTGTCATAATTCATTTATTCCATATGAAAATATTAACAAATTTCATTATTAAAAACTAGTTCTTGAATAGTAAAAAATGCCTTGAATATTTTTTTCTGTTCATTGTAACTCATTAGAAAGAAAACATTTCAGACGAATGATTTTTGGGAAGATAAAATTTTAACACGTTCACGCCGGCGCCGATTATCATATTTTTCGCTGTGGGACGGTGCTCGGATTCATATTTCGCTTCATCTGGCGGCGCGCTACTGTCGCTTATTCAGATACTGTATGTAATGACAAGCCCCTCTCATATTTATTGAATTGAACTCGAATATTACAAGCAGAGTTGATTGCGAATGTTTGAAAGTTCGTAAGGAGTAAGCAAATTACTTAGAGACATGATTTTTCTGACTACATATGTACGAATTTAATATAAAATGTCTTACAATCTAAAGAAATATGGACGACATGATATAAATGCATTTCTGTAAGGTAGAAGCCGCGCCCTTAGTCAATGATATTTTTTTAATGAAAACGAGAATTCTCGTTTCCCGTCGTGAACGTATTTTCTAATAATGAATTGTTTTTACAACTGAATTTTCGAATATTCAAGTGTGACTCACCTGTATTGCATGCCGTCTATAACATAATTGAATGTAACCCACCTGTAGTGCACGCCTTCTAGTTGAGTGTGAGCCACAGGTGATGCACCACGCCGCCAGATGGGACAGTCAAGCGTGACCCACCGTTGATGCACGCCGGCGTGAACGTGTTAAAGTAATAAAAATTTGCCACGTGAATTTAACGTTATCATCTTAAAACTTAGCTATCTTCAAATTGTATGAAAATTTAAGAAAAATTACTTAAACTATACCTTTTGTGTGAAAAAGAAAGAAAACTGTGTATTACAATTTGAAAAATCGAAGTTGATAAAATTTAAGTTGATAATATTTAAATTCCTAATTCAAAAATTGTAATGATATACGGAAAGTAAACACAATTCCCTGTCGAATGGTGCCTCTCGCCAACTATTGTTTCTTTTTTTAACTAATATTTTTTGCTCTAGCAAAAATTTCCATCATATCCTTATGACATCCGTCAAAGTTCATCGCTTTTCAATGAATAATTTTTGCTGCAAACCTATCAGTAATCTGTAGTTTCACTTGTGACAATTCTTACTTAATTTATTTTATAAGTTTTATTTTTGTCTTCAACAAACGTATGTATGTGATTTACTGGCGATTTTTCTCGTGCTGAGTGTGTATTTCAGTTACATCAATCTAAGTTTTGCTTTTAGTTATTCATCGTGAACTATTAGCTTACATTATTATTAGTCAAACATGGTGACCCTGGTTGGTTGTTACAGCATGAGTTGCCTCATAAGACATCTATCCTCAGTCATAGAAACTACCTAAGTGTAACTACCATTTCAAAAAATAATAAAAATAAGATAGAGAATAATTTAAAAAGTACTATCCGCGGGTAATTTATCTTAATGTTATGCTCAGGTATGCAGTAAGGTGGGTGAAACATTTGTCAAGTACCGCATGGGTTTAACATTCATATCGCACAAAACTAGTTATTCAAAACTAATTATTGGGCAAATTGTTACAATAAATCTAAAAATTTTAAAAGTAAATTTCTACAAAAAACTAGTTATTACCCGAAGTTAAACTACTCATTACTGACAGGTTTACTACAAAAATTATTCATTAGAAAGCCACGAACTTTGAGCGATGTCATAAGGATATTATGGAATTTTTTGCTACAGTAAAAAATTTCAGTTCCGAAAAAAAATAAAAATAATAGTTGGCGAGAGGTGCCATTCAACAGGGAACTGGGTCATTCCATTCAAAATGAGCAAATCAGCTGTGGCTGATATGTCACAGATTTTGATGAAAATCCGTATATAAGTAGATCGTATCTACTTATGAGTAAATGTAAAATAATAGATTTCAGTATTGTTTATTTATGTATTAAGATTTACATTAAAATTGATGCAAAATCGATGTTTTGTCTACATGCTCGAAATTTCAAATTTGATTATTAGCCTTAGGCGTGAAAGACTATATTAAAAATTATTTATAATTGAGAATGAATAATAAGTAACAGAATGGCATAAGTTAGTATTTCTATTTTTATTCCGCAATGAGAAAGAAAATATTTTTGAAAAATTTTGAGAGAAAAAATAGCAGTATTTCTATTGCTTGTGTGAACATGAAGGAAAGCTCTTAAAATTATAAAATTACCTGACGTTATAGCTAAAAGTATATATTTTATATATCGAAACTTTCATTCTTGCCTTTTTTCCTTAATGAGAAAAAAAATTAACAGTAAAAAATGTTGAGGTAAAATGTAATATTTCTATCACTTGTTTGAACGTGAAAGAAAGCTCTTATGATTTTAAAATTATTGGACATTATAGATAAAAGTGTATATTTTAAATATAGAAATTTTTATTCTTGATTACAGTTTATTTTTGCTTGAAGAATATTTTAAGTAATAGCATAAAAAATTATTGAGTTGAACATAAAATTATAATTTAATCCTGAAAGAATGCAGATGGCAGCACTAAATTAATTTTTCTTGAAATCGTTCTCAGTATTGTAAAAATCCCGACCAAATTTGAAGTGTAATGTAACAAAATATTACCTTTTTGTACCAAATTTTGTTATGTTAGGAATCAAAAGGCAATCTTGAATTTTTTAAGCACATCATGGGCTTATTCATCTTTATGCCTATGCAACATTGTTGAAGTTTGATTTTTCCTTTATTTAATTTTTTGAGAATATATAAGAGGAAAAATTGTGATTTTGCAATTTCTTTTCAAGCTTCTAAGCTATTTTGAAGATGAAGGAAATAAATGGCAACTTAAAAATTTGAGCAATTCGATCTTAATATGTAACATTACACCAGGCATCAATTTCACAGGTGTTTTTCAATTCATTTGATTTTTATAGCGTTTTTAATTTTCTCAAAATTGACATATTTTCAATTTTTACAACTAATTTAAGATTAATCATGGAGTTACCAAAAGATTATTACTAAATAAATATGAAGATAATTTTCCATAGGTTACAACATTACAAAAAGATTTAATTTATGTTAAATAGTTTTCAATATACGGAACTTCAAACTTGCAACTTTAAACATTTGCATATATGGCATTATATGTCACGAGTTTTTTAAATGTCCAAAACTGCCTTTTTTTTTCTTCTTTTTTTTTTGTCGAGATATTTTGCAATGCTCTATGAGAATATGAATTGAATCTTTGTACCAAATTTTATGTAACCACGACTTTTTTTGCTCATTTTGTGCCACCCAATTGTGTTTACTTTACGTATATCATGAAACTAGTATCCATATCGCACAAAATTTAAAAAAGTAAATTTCTACAAAAAATGGCAAAGTAAAAGAAAATTAGATAAGAGAACCCCCCCCCCCCCCCTAAAAAAATAGGAAAAAGGAATGAAAGGAATATTTTGGTGATTATAAGGAAAAGGTATGTTTTGCGTAGTTTTTGTAGGGTGGTACACAAAGAGTCAGGCTAAATATAACTTGTGTGCAGTGCCTTGAATGCAAGCAACGGTCACACAAACTTTGCACTACACGCCACAAAAGCACTTTATAGGCTTACCCCTACCGCCAAACGGATTTTTCACCTGAAGAATGATGTGATTTTTATTTTAGTGCTTTTATTAATTATTTTCTCAATATTTTTGTTCAACCGCACATCTGCTTTGTTTTATAAAAGGAAAACATAATACATTTATAGTATTATATTTTTATAGCAAATCAAGTATCTTTAAGTATATTTATTAGGAAAATCGTCATTAATATTCCACGAAATAACCAATTCCACATATTCTGACGACCAACTCATGACTTCGACAGATTGTCACAATTAATCTAAAATTTTGAAAATTTTACAAAGTAAACTTATACAAAAAAAAAGGCAATCAACAAAGATAAAAATGTAAACTAAATAAAATTGCTTTGACTGGAGGACTAAATTTTTTATCAAAATAATTTCTGAATACTAATAAATAAATAAATATATATAGGTTGGTCCATCTGTTGGTTCTTTTTTTAACTATGAATATTTCACAGGTTATTTGTGTCAGCTGTCGTGTATCATACATGTATGAATTGTCAAATGTAATTATTTGTAATTATGGACTCGTTGACAACACAACAACGGTGTAACGGCACACACTGCTCGCCAAACCATCAACTTATTGAACGAGAAATTTCCAGATCGCGTAATTTCAAGAAATTCTGATGTGAATTGGCCGTCAAGATCGTGCGATTTAACCCCAGTGGATTATTATCTTTGAGGGTTTCTGAAAAGTAAAGTGTACGTCAATGCCCTCCGCACAGTCCAAGACCTCAAACGTAACATCTGGGCTGAAATTTTGGCCATGCATCCGCTCATTCTGGGAAAAGTCATCGAAAATTTTGATGTTCGGATGATGGCATGTAACCGGAACCGCGGTGGCCACATGTGACATATTGCATTCCACACATAAATGGTATAGACCTACCTTCCATAATCAATAAAGAATTTCGATTTTCACTCATAAAAAATGCGTTTTCTTTCATAATAAAAAAAGAAACAATAGATGGACCACCCTTTATATTTTTTTGTAGAAAACATCCTCGGTCTTTCCTATGAATATCTGTATAAAATAAATATATTATAAAATAATGTTCAAAATTATCAAATTTTAGAACATAATTATGCACTAAAATATATTAAAAGTTAATTTAAAGAAAACTTCTTTGAATTTATGATTCGCCTAAATTAGCTTAGAAAAATGTGAAAAATTTATTTAAAAAGTTCTTTTGCTTTTCATGGAATTAACTTTTATTTCGAATTGATAAGTATTGCTCCACATGTTTCTTCTCATGGCCTAATTTTTCTTATCGTATGTGGAGTTTATTTCAAGCGATACATTTTTTCGTTGACAATCAGTAGCTTATTTAATCTCATAATATTTACTTTCGATATAAATTTGTTGCACACGTTTATTAAAAAAGAGGAATGGAAATATCACTTAGAATATTTATTTAGAAGCCTGTGCTAAAGCAGATTTTATCCAAGAGTCATAAGTCACGATATAGATAAGCTATTAATTTATTTTATCAAAAGTTCTTATGCAGACCAATTCGTGGATGTAATAAATATTGTAAATATTTTATCTGCATTGTTATCTAAAAAATATTATCTATAATTATATATTATATCTAATATTATCCAATATATATATTATATTATCTAATATATTTACTATATTATCTAATATTATATATTATATTCATCTGCGAATCAATATCGGAAAGTTCCATTAACCTCTTGGGGACGAGCGACCGGTATTCGTGCCGCGTAAGTTGCTCAGAATCGGGTATTATCTTCACCAGAAAAATTTTATTGTAAATTTTGCTTTATTTAATCCGAGCATTTTCCCGATTCAATTACGCAAAATTTTCTGTTTTAAAAAAACGGTCACAAAAGATTAAAAATTCTGTAAAAGACGCACGTCCCCAAGTGGTTAAATAAACACAGTTGCATAAGCTAGTGAGTGAAGGATACTAAAATTTACGGACAGTAATAGTTGCACTTAGCTGCACTGTTTAATTGCTGAACACTGTGCCTGAATAAGGTTAAGGATCCTATTCTAAAATAGTGTACTTTTGGTCTCCTTGCACATATCCTAATTGCGATAAATAAATATATTTCTCGGAGATCTCGTCTGATGGAATGACATTTCTATACGGCGATTCGATATGCTTTCCACATATACATATTCAAAGAAATACGTAGTTAAAACGCTAAATTTTGAAAATATGAAAAAATATTACAGTATCTAAAAATATTTTGCTACACAAAATTGTCAAAAAATGTTATGTACTTAAAATAATAGAAAGCTAGTATATAGCAGGATAATTACTGTTATTGTCTCAGTTATAGCACATTATGTGTACTGCAAAATAAGGCTCAATTTTTAAAAATAACGTGGAATTAATGCCAATATAGTGAGCATTACTTCAATGACGATAATTAGCAGAAAATTATAAAGAGGAATGAAGAAAATATGTAAATAAACAAGCAACTTTCCATAGATGCTTTTTCACGGACAAGGAGAGGCCCAATCTTGTTAATCACAGATTGTGATTATTTTAATATATGTTGTAGGGTAGAGACCCCTTAGTCTCAGGTTCAACGGATTTTATCCAACGCTCCTTAGTTCTTGATAAACCGGGGGGTGGGGGGTCTATTTGTAGTACAGAACTTAAATACTTACTTTGTAACATAAAGGATAGGTTTGTCGTAGCTCAGTTGGTACGGCGTTTGCTGTCCGATCTGCGGGCCTGTGTTCGGTACCCGAACGCGCTACATTTGTTTTTCTCATTTTTTGTTTTATAAATGTACTTGTAATTATAATTTAATAATTCAAATTAAAAAGTTTAATATCATACATTAATTATAATGTTAAAAAACTTAATTTTTTCATTTTTTTATTTTTAAACTATTATTCTCATCCATTAAAGTGGTTTAAAAAGAAATTGTATCTATTGTTTTGGCGCCATCTAGTTATGATAAAATAAAAGAATATTCAAATAAAATAAAAATAAAAGCAGAAAGAAGATAAAGGGGAAAGCAAAATAATTGAAAGAGCAAGCATACGTATTACAAATTTAAAAATCTTTAATGTGCAAAAAATTGGTTGTAATTTAATTCTGATGCTAATTTTTAATATAATTATGCTTGTTACTTTAAAAACAGAATAATAGTATTATAGCATTGACTTCCTTTGTTAAAGCAATGCGTAAATGATGTTTCTTTAAAATCACGAATTGGCACAATTGCTCAATATCATTGCATCGATAAAGAATATATGAAATACATTTTAAATGTGATTTTAAAAAAATTAACAGTTTTATGATGTTTAATACAACTATTTAGATAAAAGCAAAAACTTAAACAGGTTAAAATTATAATTGATATACAATATTATAAATTTTAATTGACAATGAGATTATTAAGTTATACATACAAATATATTTATAAAACAAAAAATGAGAAAAACAAATGTAGCGCGCCCCGGTATCGAGCCCGGGCCCGTGGATCAGCCCGCAAACGCCATACCAACTCAGCTACGACCAACCTGTCCATTTAGCTACAAAGTAAGTATTTTAGTTGTGTACTGTAATGATGAATTTTGAATTTTTTTCCATTCTGTTTTCGAATAATTACCTTCCATATATATTAGACAAAACATGTTAAAAAACATAAATATAATTATTACGGTAATATTTTTGTAACAAGTATTCTTTTAGAAGCGAGGCTAATATGTTTTCTAAAATAGTATTAATCTGTTTTCTAAAATAGCACATCAAATTGAATTTAAAAATTCAAAAAACCCGACTGCGTAAAAAGCGAGCTGATTAAATATCTCTAATCCATGTGAAACTATTTTTTATATTACTTACCTATTTTTTTATTTACTTGTATTGATGACTTTTAAGTTGTTTTTAACTGTTAGTTCCTATCTATAAACACAGTTTTGATGAGGCCTATAGATGTCTATGATGGTTAGAGTTGCAGTAAAGCTAGAGATCCTGTCTACACAACTTTCAGGTTGTGTAATATTTAAACGGAGCTTCAGACTGTAAAATAGTCAATGAAACATCGTCTTCATTTTGAAACACCTATCCAATGATATGCCACTCAATATGGCGCGTAAAAATTTTTTTTCGTATCTACCGCCATTTTGAATTTATAAAAAAAAACTAGCCTATAACCATCGGACGGTTAACCCTCTAGTGCATGATTTTTTATTTTTCCTTTAAAAAGTATATGTGACTCCTTAATGGGCATACATTAAATGAAAAATACTGAAAAAATTATCACTCTTATATTTTTCCATATTTTGGATTTTTTAAAATGGTTGCAAAATGGCAACACCATGCATTAAGCATAATCTACGATACTTCTCTGGTCTTTTTTCTATTCATTGTCGGGTGGCATTTTGCAGCACGGGATTCTATCTCTTTTTATTATTCCAAGGCATAAAATTGCTTTTGACTTTAAAAGTGTCAGTACGTTCACTGATGTTTAATAATTATCAAAATACAGCTCATGATTTACAGGATCAACAAATGGATGAATTTAGTCTAGCATTGTCTCAAAAGCTAACCTCCAAGTCATGTCGACTTGACAGACTGGTTGTATTTTTTTTTCGCAATAAATATCAAAATTGTACGCAAATCTTGATACTTCTGCGAAAAGCAATTTAAAACCACACTTATGCGAGTTTTTTTTTTTTTTTTTTGGGGGGGGGGGGAGGGGGATATACTCTTAATATGGTGACGAGCCTTTGTCGCACTTATTTGCTCATAAACATATTCTTTCATGGGAATAAATAAGAATTTCCATCCAGGGTACCGACTATCGGTCTGAACATGTATAATGTATCTTCCCCGTTAGACAATGCATTATCGTTCAGATGGGAAAATTGTCGTATACTTTCAAATGTATTCAAAATCATAATGCGACTACCTGGTAGTACACCAATGACTGATGGGTTCTTAAACTATCTTATGATTTTAAAGTTTGCCACACTACTCAATATATAAATTCTTAGATACTTTTTTATATCTGTCGAGCATATATTGAGTAGCTTTTAAATATGTTTTAGAACACAATATACATGTTGTATCTTCAGAGATATGCTCTAAAAGTACTGGGTGAAAAAATGCAAACAATATTTATATTGTGTTTTTAATGATAAAACACTTTCAGGCAGAGAAGCATCTCCAATAATCTTTATCCAAGAAGGATCTGGCTGAAGGGTGCGAAGCTTTCACTTTTTCCTCTTTATGTTTACCTGACTGCTTTTGTTTTGATGTAAAGAAATATTCATTATCCGATCGTTTGCATCAACCTTCTAGTTCATTTCATCAGCTGAATGATCTGCTTGTAAATCACAATCAGTCTCATCATAAGTGTCTGAACCGTTTTTGAACAGAAGGTTTTTCGTCATCTCTCTCATTGTAAGGAATGCCACTTTCACTTGACAATACAATCCATATTTCTTCTGTTAATATTTTTTTAGTGTATTTGGTTTAAAATATATGTTGAACATGATGAGGCTTTATCAAAAAAAAATTTGATGAAAAAATAGACAAAAAGCAAGATGAAATAATCAACAAATTCATTGAACAGAATACTAAATATATAAAAAAATCAAATCTCAATTCATGGTGTTGCCAAATGGCAACAAACGTATATTTGCATGCATACAATATTTGTTGCATATAAACTTACTGGAAATTATTTAAAATAACATTTAAAATCATATTCTTTTAAAAAAGATTTTTTTCAAACAAAATTTTACATTTTAAATATTTTTTATTTGAGTTAGAAATCCATCTATGGCTAGGAAAATGGAAGGCTTCAAAAGTTCCTTTTTATTTGTAACTGATAAACAACTATTATCACCTATGGTATTTTTAATGAACTAAACCTAAGCATAGGGTCAAAATGAATACGTAAAGCATATCGTTACCAAGAGGCAACTGTAAATAAACGATAAGGAGAGAAAATTCATTTTGTTGCCAATTGGCAACAGTATGCGCTAGAGGGTTAAGAAGAATCGATAGAGGCCTCATTCATTAAAATCCATCCAGACGTTGGGGTATTTCGAGGGTATAAAGAAATCCACATACCCAGATACGCGTGAAACACATAACCCTTTTTGGCAGTCGGGTAAAAATTTACTGAAATGACGCATTTTGAATTTTTTTTTCATTATGTTTTCGAATAGTTGCCTTCGCTACATACTAGACAAAAAAAAAAAAATTAAAAACATAAATATACTTCATGCGGTGCACAAATTTTACACCACTATTTCCGAATAGTAAACTTTATTTTATTAAATTACAGAATTTTTTGACAAAATAAGGTAATGATTACTATTGGAAATAGCGGTTCTAAAAAATAAGCATCTCTACGCATCCTGGGTTTAAGATGACAACGAAAAAACGTTAAATAAAAAAATATATTAATTTCTAATCATGTATATTTTTTTATATTTCTGAATGAATTTCTAAATAACCATTGAGAATAACTGATCGGTTTTTATAAAGTATACGCCACATTGCATGTTTAAAAATATATTTATCCTAAATTGTTTTACTTTTATTTTCAAAGCGCAGTTTAGAAAACATATTGCAATGATGGAAAATTTTATAAAGATCACCCAGAACTACTTTTATTATTTTTACTTTCTTCTATCTTTACAAGAAGAAAGTATTCGATTCGTGAAAATTTTCGAATTCCGGTTTTTGACGGATTTACACGTTTTAGGTGTCAGATATTCTGAAAAACATATTTTTACAAAATGTCTGTCTGTGAGCCTGTGACTGTCTGCCTGTCCATCTGCCTGTATGTGACAAAAATTATGTGAGCGCTCTATCTCAAGAACTAATGCACAGAATTTAATAAAAATTTTTATTCGGATAGTCCTTGATATAAATTGATGCTGATTAGTTTTAGCGCTCAACAGGTGGCGCTGCTATGTTGCATTTTTTACGATTTCCACAACAGCTCTATCTGAAGAACTAATGCACAGATTTCCGTCAAACTTCAGATTCGGTTAATCTTTGACATGAATTGATGCTGTTTATATTTTGGTGTAAATCGCTCAACATATGGCACTGGTATGATGCATTTTTCACGATTTCCGCAATAGCTCTGTCTCAAGAATTAATGCGCGGATTTTCATCAAACTTCAGATTCAGATAATCCTTGATAAATATTATTGCTGATTATGTTTTGGTGTAAATCGCCCAACAGGTGGCGCTTTTATGCTGCATTTTTCCCGATACCCGCAATAGTCCTATTTCAAGTACTAAGGCACAGAATTTCATACCTTTAAAATCCTCAGGATGGGCATAGATTGTCACTTCATTTTGGCACTGTGATAGCGAATTTTGAAGTATTAACATGTGTGAGATAGAAAAATGTTTTGGGATTGCCACTTCCGACTAGTTTTCTATATTATTGTTCAAATTAACTTTATCACTTCACAATGAAAAATTGCTAAAAATTAACCGAAGTAATAACCCTCATAGCATGCATGGTCGCGGTGACGTCGTTGTGATGTCACTGTGAGTCACTGTGGTCACGTCACATCTGTGACTAAAATGCCACCACTCAGTGTGAGATGTAAACTTCTTAGAAAACTTTTAAAAATTATAAAAAATATTCAAAACATGTTATTTATGTAAAATTATATTTTCTAGCAATTAAAAAAAAATGTGACGTCACTGTTATGTCACTGCATGTAACGTACGTTACGTCACATATGTGACGAAAAAACCCACCATATTGTAAGTCACAGTGTGACAAAAACATGAACATCAAAAATCTTTGACAATTAACAGAAATATTTTAAACATGCCCGAGTTACAGCTACATAAGGAATGAAAATATATTAGTGGATAGGAAATAGTAAATTAGGACAAGAAAAGAGGGGGGTGGCATAAAAAGGAAAATGCACGGTACAAGTATCAACAAACTAGATTTCCATGCTATATTTTATCAATTTGTTATCTAAGACAGTGAATGTATACCTTTTTTATTATTTCAATTTTATCTACCATTGCAATTTAATTCTTCACTGATTGTTGTTATTATAAAAGTGTTTCTCGGAAAAATGGTACGTACTGGAGCAATTTGGATAACATATTTAGAATTAGGAATATTAAATCTGTACACTTTACATATTTAGTTTGCAGGGAGGAAGTTTTTTTTTTCTTTTTCTTTTTTTTTTTTTTTTTGTCGACCAATGGTATTTGAAACACTTCTGTGGTTTCAAACTAAAATTTTCTATTACAGTTAAGTCTGTAGCTTTTAATGAGCATGTAGAAAGAGGATTCAGAGTTTAGTCATATATGCATTTCTTGCTTTAGAATTTGCATTCAAGTCATATTTTTTCCTGTTATTGTTTAACTATTTTAAATAACTATTTTTTTTTTAATTCTACTTCTTTCAGACTTTTTAAACAAAATTAGCATTTTCCGAAAAAATATGTATACAAATTTTATAAAAAACCCATGATATAGTTATTCGTATTTCAAGTTCATGTTTTAGAGATATGACTGTAAA
This sequence comes from Maratus speciosus, assembly GCA_963932465.1. Taxonomy (NCBI): domain Eukaryota; kingdom Metazoa; phylum Arthropoda; class Arachnida; order Araneae; family Salticidae; genus Maratus; species Maratus speciosus. Next base: position 189,255,976 of record OZ010787.1, on the reverse strand, counting down.
AAAAAGTAATTTTACAAATTGTTTTATTCTACAGAAAATGAATATGGAAAAAAAATGACAGATTGACAAAGAAAATTTTTTTATCCTGTATACTCTCTTTTCATTTATTAAGAAGATACGTATTTTGTTATTTATTACGTGTAAAACAAACTTTACTTAAAAAAAAAAAGAAAGAAAAAAGGCAGGTGTTTCATTCAAATAGAAAATTTTCATAGACACTCTCATAAAGATAAAATAATTGCGCATTTAAACTCTCTGTTTTATGCAAAAGAAAAAAAATATATAATAATACAGTACAAGCACCTGCTTGCTCAATATCGTCTGCGCTCGATTAAACCGCAGAATAAAATAAGGATCAGAGAACTTTGACGCGGGAAGTGAGTCTTTTTAAGCTAACAGAAATTTGTCTGACAATTTAGGATAAAACACGGATATTATTAAAATATTTATGGAACTTAAAAGGTATGTCTTATTTAATTTAAATTTTTTATTCCTGTTTGATAGATTACTATCATGAGTTAAATAGTTGTATGTTATATGCAATGAGACCGATCTACAATTCTTTTCAGAAGCGATATTTTCCAATTCTATGATGTAAAATACCTTAATGTGCCATCGCTAGGAAAAAAAAAAAAAAAAAAACTGATGCAGAGACTGATTCCAACACAGTATTTATCGTCATTAATATTTTGGAGTTAAATATGATATTCGATTATAATGATATTACGAAACTGTTTCAATTTTGAAATTAACATTATATTGGGAAAATGTCTTTTTACATATTATAGCAGTGAAACTTTTGAAAGATTCTTTTTTCATTGCTAATAATATTTTAAATTAGTATTTAAAATCCTAAATCTTCATACGAATGTTTTCAGATTTAACCTTTGCCAAAATTATAAAACAATAGGAATTCCTTATAACATATGGAAAGATTTTTGAGAAATTGTTAAATGCATTTAATTCATCTATTGTAGTTTGTTGTTGTTTAATAGTACAATTATAAATACTAATTATTTAGTGTTTTTCAAATTGATATATTTATTTTTTTAATTGTATTTAAGCATTTTTTTTTTTTTTTTTTTTTTTTTTTTTTTTTTTTTTTTTTTTACTGTTTGTAATTTTAATCAAACATTTAATTGTAGACATTCAGAATCAGTTATTAAGTTTTCTTTGATTGTAAACTCATTTTCTACGTTTTCGATACATTTATTTTATTGGCATTAAAAAATAAAATATAATTTTTAAGCATTGAAATAAAGTGTTTTTCATGCCCGTTAAAGTTGAAAAGTGTTTATGACTTCGGTTTGTCTGTCCGTCTGTCCGCGCTCTAACTCGCGTAAATACACTCGGATTGACCTGGAATTTTTGGATGTTATTGACGTTTACCATAGAAAGGTCCCTATTTGTAATTAAGTTTGTAGCATGTTTAGTTCATTTACAGGGACAGTCAAAAGTATTCCATTACATTACGACCTGTGGGAAAAAAAATCGTTTCAAATGATTTTTAATGGTTTTACACGCTTTCAAACAGAATAAAATTGATATGCATTTATGAAGCGCACTAAAATGTGCATTCCGTAGAATATGCGATGCAAAAAATAGCTATTGTTCATTTACAGAGCTAAAAAAGGAATTCCAATACATAATGATATAGGGGTGGAGGGTAGAGGTCTGCACGGGCCGGAATTTCCAGGCCCGGGCCCGGCCCGACCCGAAGGAAAGCTATTTTGGCCCGGCCCGGACCGGTGTAAAAATTGAAAGTTCGGCCCGAACATTTTTACCGTTCTCGGCCCGGCCCGGCCCGGCCCGTACAAAAATCAGTGAAAACAGGCCCGGCCCGGCCCGACTAAATGTCTACAAAAAATTCCGTTTTTTCTCGACATACAATTAAGATTCTTTTAATGAATACTACATGCATATTTATGGGAACATTTTACAGTCTATTTTAAATTACTATGTGTTCGCTTAATAGAAAACACACAATAGTAAACGTTAACGATTACTTACAGTGTTTTAGTCAACGTCTCTACAGACGTTTCAAAATTTAAATAAGGGTTCATTAAAAGATTATTGTAGTTTAGAATAAAGGGTTAAAAAACATGATAACTTTTGAAGCTTATAATAAAAGGTAGATTTGTGAAAATATTTCTGTCATTTTTAAGGCTTTTCTCAAATCCAAAGGAGCTACATTTTGATACATTTATGAATTCATTTCTTTTTGGAAACGCATGAGATTGACAGGTATTCTTATTCAGAAACCATGTAAATGCCGTTTTTTTTTAGATAAAAGTAATATATCTTAAAGAAAATACTGCCAAAGTTAGCGTTTTAAATCGAATTTCCGGAAGCGATAGCACAGGAAAGGAGAAAACGTACAGTCACGTGACAAGAGTCTCTGTTATCTCTGTACGTAATTTATCAAAAATGGAAACGCTATTTGATCCCAATTGCCTTCAATACTCAGCCTGTCAATTTTATGCCTTTATAGTTAAAAATGAGTCAGAAAATGTGTCTGAGCGTTTCGCATTGTTGAGCAGTAAATATGAAAACCACCTTAAGGTACATTTCTAAAGATACTGTTAATAGAAGTTCATTATCGTTATTAATACTTTTACAAAACATAATGCCTGTCCTACACATCCTGAGAACGATTAAGACCAGTTCCGTCCCAGCACAAGTCTGCCGAAAAAAATTAAACTCGGGATCAGGCATCATGTAACTGTACGATGCCGAACTCTACGATGGACATGTTACATTTCTGTATTGATGTTGTTAAACTCGCATCGGCTCGTAACGCACATTTATACTTCTCGAAAAAGTCATATTCATTGGAAATGACCACGTATTTTATCTGCTCCTCTCAAATTCTTATATCGGGCCGGTAGGCCCGATTAATTTTTTTTATCGGCCAGGCCCGGCCCTTCAGGCCCGTTCAATTTTTTTGCCGGCCCGGCCCGTTTATTTTGTCTGTCGGCCCGGCCCGGCCCGTTGAAAAAATTGTCCTAATTCTGCCGGCCCGTTTGAAAATTCTCCTCCATTCCGCCGGCTCGGCCCGCCCCGCGGGCCGGGCCGGGTACGGGCCTCGGGCCAAGCCCGGGCCCGTGCAGACCTCTAGTGGAGGGAATTGTTTGCGGCGTACATTATTTATGTTAATCTATTTGATATGCAATGAAATTGATATATGTCGTTGAGGTTTGCATACTATGAAGTATTTCATGTATAATACGAAGTGTATATAGCATTTACAGGGGCACACAAAATATTTCAGATACTATATTTTATCCGAAGTACAGTTCATTAGCGTTGATTGCTGGAAATGCATTTTTAATTATGATATGCGCTTTTATGATTCACTACATTTATGCATAGTATATGGTGTATATATATATGCTATAATTCATATACAGGACTATACAAAAGTATTCGTAAGGGTTACTGGTTATTGATTAAAGGTGGTTTATAAATAAGTTATGCATTTTTACGCTGCACTGTGTTTAATTTACTAAGAAATGTTTGTAGAATATAGATAAAATGATATACAGGGTCACGCAAAGTATTGCATACGTTGCCGTCTATAAATTATAATTTCTGGAAAGGTGATTTCAGCAGTTTTAAGGGTGTTTTAGTTTGAATTAAATTTTAACTAAATAGAGGCGTGTAATAAAGGTTCTAGGTAAACTACAAGGTTGTACAAAATTATTTAAGTATGTTTCCATATATTAGTATAAATTACTGAAAGAGAATTTCAACCTGTTATGCGTTTCCTTGATTAACTAAATTTTTCCATTATATAGTATATATATCAATCTACAGACAAAATACAGGACTGTTTAAAAGAATTGGAAAACATATTTGGCTATGGATGGTAACTGCTGAAATTAGTTTTTCAAATGTTTTATGCGTTTTCATGTTTACTTAGTTATCTTATTTACGTTATTTCCCCGATGTCTTGTTAAAACCATCAGGAAGAGATGGAAAGTGTTTTATAATCTATGCTTAACGCAGGATATATCTTACTTGTTGTTTCTATTTCCCAGATCAGTCTTTTCCTATAAAACATACCAAATCTATTTATCTCATATTCACAAAATACAATATATAAATTTAAATAAATCGGGCTTATCATGTCGTTCCATAAATAACAGTTGTATTAATGTCCGTTAGACTCCATGTTCGTATTTAATAAAGCAATGACAAATCACATTAAAAAGCATACACATTCTTAATATTAAGCTTGAATTCAAGATCAAGCTTAGAACTTAATAAAAAAAGATATCAGTTGATAAACATTGTTTTTTAAATGGAAAATTAAAAATATTTTAGAAGAATAGGACTCCAAAATTGTGATATCTTGCTAAAAAGTACGGTAAAAAGATAAGATTTTATATTTCAAACAAAACTTTACTTTAAAATTATCATAGTGTTTATGACAAGAATCATCACAGTATTAAAACTTGGAAATTTTTCCAGAAAGAACCATTCGCCTTGCATACAATATTTCAAATGAAAATCAAATTTCAAATTAATTGCTTAAGAAGCGCAAAGGCCAACATAGTGAAAAATATTCCACGCCGGGACTCGATCCCGGGTCATCAGTATAGCGCACTGACATTCTACCGACTAAACCACATGCAACGATACCCAGCCTGGAAAATTTCTCCCTATTACATGTTGGCAAGGCTACAAACGCAGCACAAGATAGAATATTTATCGTGAGCCACGGTCATGGGGTAAACACGAAACTTAATTAAATCCAGCATCGATTGAAACTATATTAATACTTGGAAATTTTTCCAGGGAGAAGCATTTGCCTTGCTTACAGTATTTCAAATGAAAATCAAATTTCAAATTAAAATTGCCTTTTAAGCAATTAATTTGAAATTTGATTTTCATTTGAAATATTGTATGCAAGGCGAATGGTTCTCTCTGGAAAAATTTCCAAGTATTAATATAGTTTCAATCGATGCTGGATTTAATTAAGTTTCGTGTTTGCCGCATGCCGGTGGCTCACGATAAATATTCCATCTTGTGCTGCGTTTCTAGCCTTGCCAACATGTAATAGTGAGAAATTTTCCAGGCTGGGTATCGTTCCATGTTGTTTAGTCGGTAGAATGTCAGTGCGCTATACTGATGGCCCGGGTTCGAGTCCCAGCATGGTATCTTTTACACTATGTTCGCCTTTTCGCCTTTTAAGCAATTAATTTGAAATTTGATTTTCATTTGAAATCATCACAGTGTTTATGACAATTTCGTCACAAATGACACATATTTCACATATTGGTCACAGTGTGACTTCAAAGCATTTTTACTTTCGTCACAGGTTCGTGACAAAGTTAATGCCAAAATAGTCACAAGTGACACACTTTTCACAAATTTGTCACACCGTGACTTCACAGAGTGGTTACAATGTGACGTCACAAACGACCTCTAAAACGTCCATAACGACCTCGCATTCTAGTCACTATGACGTCACATCGACGATCACAAAATCACAATGTGACTTCACAACGACGTCGCCGTGACGTCACCATTCCTTACGGGAAATGAACACTACGGATATAAGCAAATATTCAAAAATTTGTTTTATTAATCCGTTATTTTATGAATGTTGTTATTATTAAAGTTCATCTTTTCATTTGGAAATATTTACGAAATTATTTTCAAATTAACTTTTACATAAGTCCTATTAACTTTTCCGTTTTTGATATTTTGCAAAATAACTGTTTCCAGACGTAACATTTCAAAGGAATCTATATAACGTATTTTGGGGGAAATTAGTTTTAAATCAAATTTTCAACCCATTCCTCATTAAGTCATCTTGTATTCCTTGGACAAAAAAAGCCACAAATTGCAGTTTAACCAAATTACCGTACATAATTACCGCATATACGTTTACCCCTACATAGAAATGAATATCGTTTGAATACCACTATTTCCGAATAGTTATTTTCGCCTTATTTTTTATTGAGAAAATTCGTAATGTTTTAGGCGATTCAATAAAGCGAATTCAACTATTCGGAAGTAATGATATTTAAAAAATGTTACTCTTAATGTAGGGGGTCAACACATACCCGAGTATATATGGTACTTTATAATTACTAGGTTGTTACGTAATTTCAGTAGCACTACATAGCTGGTAATGTTTACACTTTTTTTCCCCAAGTTAAATAAGTATATTTTGAATTAGAAAATCAAATAAGTACCATATAGGAACAATAACTATAATATTAAATATTTTTAACGGTTTATTTGGCTTGAAAGAAAGCCTAAAAGTTGGCAGCTATAGTATTACAATTTGCTTGTCGGTGAAAACCAAGTTTCAAAAAGTCTGAAGGACGGACTCCATTCATGCCAAGTTTCCCGTATTTTGATTACCACCATTGCTTATAGAAATATTTGTGGTATGACAGTGAAGTACAACTTAAATTTTCCAACGAACTAATACATTTAAAAAATATATATATCGCATTTTCCGGAAAATAAAGTGCAGATTAAAGAAACATATTGAAACTAGAATTTTAATTACATGAATGAGATTTCCGACTTTTTGCATACCAGTATAATCGTAGAGAAATTGTTATTTTATTTAATCGGAACATTTTTGCGACTTAAGGGAACAAGATTTTCTCTAAGATTATACTGGTATGAAAAAAGTCGGAAATCTCATCCATGTAATTAATAAATGAAGGGAAATTAGTAAACCACAGCACTAAGTTACATTTTTATGTTTTCTTGTTTCCCATCTTATACGTCGGACAATACGGTACTTTTTTCTATGTCGTAATTTTCCAGTTATATAAAATAATTATTATTCGAAACAAGTCACATGTATGCAGCGTTAACCAGATTAATTAGCTCGATCACGACCGCCATTATTTAACAAAAATATTTACCAAAACCATTATTTAACAAAAATATTTTCTGTATCCGTCTTTATATTACAAGCGTATATAAGCGTATATAAATATAAATATATAATAATAAGGGTACGTTTCTAATCGTTGTATTCATATACATAGTGCCATGTTATATAAATAAGAATTCTGTATTTGAGAGATTATTGTATTTTGAGAAATAACATAACATTTAAAACGCAAAAGTAAAGCCCGTAGGTAGTGCTACAGATTATGTCTAGAAGGTGTGAATTCACGTCAGTGATCGCGAATATGTTAAGTTGTACGAAAAAAGGCTTGTAACGAAAACACATATCTCTCGTTCTGGTGCCAAAAACACTCCAAGTCTTCATTCGTTACTGCGCGCTGTGACCACAAAAATACACCACTTCGCGAATAGATTAAGAGAACAGATATAATCATATTAAATATTATTTTTTCTTTTAATAATTATAAAATAAAAGGGTAAACGAACATAAAACAATTCAAGCCTGATACTGAAAATTACCAATATTTCAATGACGATGCACTTTCATACAATGACGTATACATAAGTTTTTCTGGAAGAAAATCCGAACAAATATTACTTCAAATAATTCTAGAGATTGCTGTATATAAACATAATTTATTGACTCCAAAAAACCTTTATAAATGTACTAAAGCATTTTGATTAATACAATTACTTAAAGCTTTTTACAATTTGTATAAATGTTTTAAATCTATTTTGTTGGGTAAGTTTTTTAACTTTCCCTTTTCTTTGGAAAATCAAAATTTAGAAAATATTTACTACAGTTCACAAAGGGTTTTAATGTAAACGTAAATAAGTTTTGCTTGTCTAGAGTATTTCAATTTAAAAAAAGTCCTTCCGGCCAGTGCCGGGAGGAAGAGGTAGCTTTCATAATCTTTATTTAAAAAAAGCCAACTTATATCATGCAAACACACGAAGCTCAATTTAATGGGAACCGAATATAGGAGATTCAATACTAATTTTTATCAATATAACGAATGAGAATTTCGCAAAATTAGTCAGCTTTATCCAAGCTGCTTTTCTTTAAAGTAACTTATATTTGGCTGCCAAATTCGGCAATTTCTTAAAGTGCCTGTCATTTTAAGACAACATGGTGGATGAGGCTAAGCAGTGAACTTGGTCGAGACCTTAGTAATTGCTGTGCACATGCTCACTCACATCGGAATCGGTTAATATATAGGAGTGCTGTCGCATGCAAAAAATCACATTTTTCAAAATGTCACCCACAACAGAAATTGAAACTGCTATATCTGAGCCATTTTTTAAGGTAAAGACAAACAAAAAATGCTCCTGAATCCTTATATCAAGATCAAATACTTAAAAAAGAAACCTTTTTCAATTTCTAATTTTTTTGCACCTGACTTTAAATGTATATATTTTTTTTTATTTAATGGCCGCCATTTTGAAACAAGATGGCTGATGAATCTGGCCAGCGAACTTGGTCGAGGTGTTGATGTATACTATCCACATGCCTTCTTACATCGAAATAGGCGAATACGTGTGTTATCGCGTGACAAATACAAGATCGTTTCAAAATGTTAGCCATGCTAGAAATTCAAAGTGCTATAAATCAGCCATTTTTTAAGATATCAACAAAAGAACAAATTTTCAGAAAAAAAAACTGCTCCGGAATCTTTGTATCAAGGCCAAACACATAAAAAAAATCTTTTTCATTTTCCAAAATTTTAATACCTCATTTTGAATTTTAAATTTAATTTTTTTTAAATGGCAACCCTTTTGAAACAAGATGGCGAATGAAGCTGGCCAACGAACTCGGTCGAGACATTGGTATGTACTATGTACAGCCCAAGTTACATCCAAATAGGTTCATAAATACGCCTGTTATCGCATGACAAAAATCAGGTCGTTTTAAAATGTCAGCCACAAGAGAAATTCAAAATGCTATTACTCAGCCATTTTTTTTAGATATAGACGAAAGAAAAACTGTTCCGGAATATTTGTATTAAGGTCAAACACATACAAAAAAAATATTTTTCCAATTTTTTGGTATTTCATTTAAATTTTTTTATTTTTTAATTTTTTTAAATGGCCGCCATTTTGAAACAAGATGGCGGATGAAGCTGGCCAACAAACTCGGTCGAGATATTTGTATGTACTATGTACACACCAAGGTACATCCAAGTCGGTTCATAAATACGCCTGTTATTACGTGAGAAAAATCAGGACGTTTCAAAATGTCAGCCACGCTAGAAATTCAAAATACTATAACTCAGCCATTTCTTAAGATATAGATGAAACAAAAACTGCTCCCGAATCTTTTTATCAAGGTCAAACACATAAGAAGAAAATATTTTTTCAATTTTCAATTTTTGGTACCACATTTCAAATTTAAATTTTTCTTAAAAATTTAAATGGCCGCCATTTTTAAACAAGATGGCGGGTGAAGCTGGCCAACGAACCCGGTCGAGACATTGGTATGTACTATGTATAAACGAAGTTACATCCAAATCGGTTCATAAATACGCCTTTTATCGCGTGACAAAATTCAGGACGTTTCAAAATGTCAGCCACGCTAGAAATTCAAAATGCTATAACTCAGCCATTTTTTAAGATATAGACGAAACAAAAACTGCTCCGAAATCTTTGTATAAAGGTCAAATACATAAGAAAAAAATATTTTTCCATTTTCAATTTTTTGGTACCACATTTCAAATTTAAAATTTTTAAAAATTTTTTAAATGGCCGCCATTTTGAAACAAAATGGCGGATGAAGCTGGCCAACGAACTCGGTCGAGAGATTAGTATGTACTATGTACACACCGAATTACATCCAAATCGGTTCATAAATACGCCTTTTATCGCGTGACAAAACTCAGGACGTTTCAAAATGTCAGCCACGCTAGAAATTCAAAATGCTATAACTCAGCCATTTTTTAAGATATAGACGAAAAAAAACTGCTCCGGAATCTTTGTATAAAGGTCAAATACATAAGAAAAAAATATTTTTCCATTTTTAATTTTTTGGTACCACATTTCAAGTTTTAAATTTTTTTAAAAATTTTAAATGGCCGCCATTTTGAAACAAAACGGCGGATGAAGCTGGCCAACGAACTCGGTCGAGACATTGGTATGTACTATGTACACACCGAATTACATCGAAATCGGTTCATAATTACGGGAGTTACAGTGTGACATAGGTCAGATATATATATATATATATATATATATATCAATTTTGAACGGAGGGTGGTTTCGGGGTCTGGGGGTCATGATCGATGAAAATATACCAAAATTTTTTGAAATCGCTTTCCTCCGAACGGCTGCAATAGGTAGCTTTTTTGTAAAGAAAGCTACCTAATATGGAAACATTTAGTCTTAAATAACTCCGTACATAAATTTAAAACTTAATTTAGACATAAACATTTTTTATGGATTAATTTAATTGGAAACGAACCTTGGATTTCGCAGCATTTACAGCTTTAAATTAAAAAATAATTCAACGAGACTACTTCAGATAAGATGAAAATATCAAAATCTCTCATTATTAATAAAACCGCTACATAATAATGTTCTTGAAACAGCCGCGGTCGTCCGACACATTGAACCGATCCGAGGATAAACGCATTAAACTTATTAAATTCAGTTTTAAAATTTTCGCGATGGGATCTTCCGTGATTGGGCCTGCCATTAACATCTCGGGCTAGTGTTGAAAAAAGATAATAGGGACGTCCCGACGGGCACGTGCCTGCCGTTCCCGCATAGTGGCGGTGATCTTCGAGGAAAAAGCAGCCGCGCGTCCGTCGGACGTCCCTGTACCCTTTCCAAGAATTGACCGAAACAGTAACAACTGACCCGATTAATGAATATGTCACCGGGAAAATTTGAAAGCTAAATTCCACAAGTTCAAGACTTCGACCAACGGGAGCAGGAGGGATGGGGATGGGGGCGTTTAATACATCCGACGACCGCTGCATCTTCTAAATCATTATTCATCGTTCACACACACAAATAAGAAGTACTTTTAATAGAATAAGGTAAAATAGCAGAAATAACATTTAAACCAGTAGGGCATTTTTAAAAAAAATTAGATACCTTTATTACTACTACTTTTTGGAAATAGTAAAATTCGCCTTATTTAATCTGTTATTAAATAAGCCGAATATAATTATTTAACAAATTGGGAGCAATCTGAATTTAAAAAAAACCGCCTAAATGGCAACACTGAGAAATAATACGAATTCAATTTTTCCAACTGAACAATTATATAACATTATTTCTCAAAATTATTTTTAATTCAATCATACTCATTAGTAAAGTTGTTATATGATTTCAAATTTTCGAACTGAACGAAAAATTTCCGAAGCCGGGACTCAAACCCAGAACCTTTGACTTACATTGTCAATGTTCTACCGTTTGAGCTATCGGGGCGGACAACCGGGTGGCATATTTCACTCAGATAACCATATTAGCAATAACATATGGTCTGCCATGTAGACAGATCGACAGAATAAACCGCAGGTAATGAAATTCTATTTAAACGACGGGTACGTAGATACGTATGAGAGTAGTCTGAAAAGAATGCACATATGCTTGTAGAGCGTGAACAAAATGACCTTCAGGAGTGCGTCCGGTGGCATGTGGAAGTAACATCCCCCTCTATACGCATGCGCAGATTTGAGGTCGTTGAATTCATCCAGTATATTTTGAGAAGCTGAAGTATGGATATGTGTTCTAGTGCTATGTCAACACGAGTTAAACAGCGTGTTGTTATCGAATTTTTAGCTGCTGAAAAAGTGACTCCAATCGAGACTCATCGTCGTTTAAAAGTTTTTTATTGTGACGATGCTAGTTGATAGGTCTATTGTAAATTGATGAACAGTGTGATGTCTTTAGAATATTCCTTTGGCGCCATTGACACGTAATGCGTGAGCGCGCACAGAGAGAGAGGGGAAGAAGACTGTTTATTGAGAGTGGGGAAAGTAGAAGTAGTGTGAAGGCCGGCATGTAAGCGCGGCATGTGTTTTTTATGAGAAATAAAAGGGATTGTAGTAAAAACGGATGTAATATAATTTGAGTTTATGAGTGATTTTAATAATATGTTGAAGTGGTTGTTATGAAATGAAATGTGAAGTAGTTGTGCACCTTCTATAACCTATTTTTTCATTGTAAAAAGTCATCATCATTTGTGTCGTCGCATCATGATTTTTTTTTTTTTTTTGTGTGTGTGTGTGTGTGTTCTATGAATAAAGTAAATATTTTGTGTTTAAAAAAAGGAGTGCTATCTTTACGAGGAATACACACGTTGGGAAGGTCAGCGGAGCTCGGCGGCGGTATTACAAACAGTAAACTTTCGTGATTGTGAACCTGGAAAAGCCATAATTGTTGATGTAAAACGCAGCGGACATCCAATCATTGCCACAGACTATAAACGTCGTAAGATTTGATTCAAAATTCCCGGCGAATCACTCAAAAGCGTTCGCAAACCACATTGAAATGTCTATAGAACGTTTCGCTTTCAATATTGAACAATTGGGGCAACACTCGTCCACACACCTCGCGCGCAACTGCAGAGGCTCCGCTAAATCTGAAGTTTGAACTGATTCCACACCCTCCTAACCCTCCTGATTTTGCGCTTGCGTTTTTATTTTGTTTCCTCTACTCAAGAGCGACCTCAGGGTAATCATTACACTCCGAAGATGAAGTGAAGGCAGGCTGTGAAGTCCTGGATTCGAGAAAATTCGGAAGAATGTTTCAATGACATAATAAAGAAACTTGTTACACGATGGGAGAAATCTCTTAGTCTTAATGGCGACTTTGTTAAAAAAGTAAGTACATAATTTTGAAGCTTACGAATTGTACTTTGATGTACTTTTTGCCCGATCTTGCTATTTGTTTTTATTCATGTTCGACAAACATGTGTGCATTAATTTTCAGTCTACCCTCGTAGAATAAGCCACAGGTAACGGAACTCCATTTAAACGATGGGTAGGTAGATAGGCTGAATAAGCTGCAAGTAAAGGAACTCCATTTAAAATATGGGTACTTAGATACCTCCGTTACTTGTGGCCTATTGTTTCAAGCTGTGTATTTGGCAGACCTGATGTTATTGCCAATAAGGTGTGTATCAAAATGCCCATTGTTTAAATGGAGTTCCACTACCTGCGACTTATTCTGTCGAGCTGTCTATATGGCGGACTAGATGTTATTGCCAATAAGGTTATCTGAGCGAAACATGCCCGCCGGTTGTCAGCCCAGGTAGCTCAAACGTTAGATTGATAAGACAAAATCAACAACAGTTAAAAAATTCATTTACACTTGCTTTGACTGAAAATATCGAAATATCATACGCAATATGTATTTTGAAATTTGGTATCAAACATATCGAAATATCAAAAATATCAAACTTCATGACATTTTGAAAATAAATATCGGATATATATCCTGATATATGTAAAGATATCAGGATCCATTGATATATATCACCAAACCCTGCTTGTAAGCTTTATAAAATGAATATTGAAGAGGGTTTTACGGTATATAACAATAGCCGAAGCATATTAAGTGAGTGAAGTGGTCATATTGGCAAGAAATAATACATTAATAGAAGTGACTTAGTCAATCTGTAGCTTTTCAAGAACCTTCGAGTACTGAACTTCAATATGGATACAACCCCTACAATAATTCCGTTTTAAAATAATTAATTCCTCGTAAATTAATAGTACGAATTTCATGTAAATTTATATTTGGGCTAATTGAAGGATGTAGAATTTATTTATGGCGTCAAAATTGGGTATTACCATTGAAAAAAATAAAGTTTTGTTTTATTTTTATATGTAGATGGTCCCCTAAGCAAATTTTATATACATCATTTAAAAGTAGACTCTATTTCCAATCGTTTGAAACCAGTAACTTTATTGCACGATAATTTGTTGCAGAGTTAGTAGGTGGTGTTTACTTTTTTTCCCCTCGACTATACATAACTGCCAACCATACGATTTTTTACAAGTCATATAAACATAATTTAAAGTAGAAATTTTATTAAAAAATTTAGAATAAAAAAAATACTACATAGAAACAACACGCATTTTATTAAAAACACGTTTATTTTATTTCAAGATATCATAAGGAAGTTAGCTAAGAGTTTAACCCTTTATGTACTGAATTATGAATTCATGAAAATTTTATCTTCTAAAGCATTATTCGTAAATTTTTGAAACTATATTAGAAGATTTCCATAATCATTTAATAACTTTTCGAAGGATTGAAGAATTTAGAAGGATTAATTAAATTTGAATTCATAGGGATTTAGTGCAGTATTTATAACCCACTCAAATGTTTTATTTAAAATATTTTTCTTAGTATTTTGTAGAATTAGGAAATGTACAAATCTAATGTTCTTACTCCCAACGCCAAGAAAGCTGAAAAGATGCAAAGGCAAAAGAAATCATCCTTTTAAAAATATTTTTGGTTTGTGTAACCATTAATGCTTTCGTAACAAGATAAAATAATGCATCTATAACTGATTCTAAACTGTATTACTACTAATCGATGTATTAAATTAATTTTATAACAAGTTATTTTAATGGTACTTATAAGTACAGTCAGTAGATAAAGGGTTAACTCGCCCCTATATTGAAGACATATTTTCAGTCATAAAAACTTCATTATTGAAACTATTTTAGCGAAAGTTTCAACAGAATAACTTTCTTTCCAGCGAAGTATCAGGAGATTAAGAGGAGAGCTTAAATAATACAACGATTCGATCAACGGACATCGTATGAACTGTCCGCTGCCTTCCTAAGTCTGAAGTGTGTATCTCAAAATTATCTAAACGTGGATAAAGGGCATTTCACAGCTGGCAGGTTTCATATATTTAAGCTCAAATAAACGTGTTTTCAACCAGAAAATTTATTTCATGAAATGTGTTTTCTTTGTATACACTTATTTGAATTAATAAAATGTCTGGCTCAAAATACAGTAAAAAACGTTGGACGGAATCGCCGAGACTACAGAAAAGTTCCGTTTTAGAAAAATAGTAACTAGGAAGAGGTTATTGTATATTTCCATACGTGTTTATATTATATTTTCGTAGGTAAAGAAACATTTGTCTTTTTCACAGTGTATTAGTGGACAAAATCCCTCAAATGAAAGAAATTCCGCGCAAAAAATTACTAATAGATACATGCGAAATGCAGGGTATATTTATTATATATAATTATTTGAGAACCATTCTATTATGAAATAAACAGTTTTTTTTTTCGACAATCACAATATTTAAAGTAATTCCTTTTCTTCTTCTAAATATTATTCCCTTTATTCTTAAATATGATTCAAAAGTATTATCAAAGCAATACTTTATCACTGTTAATGTTATCTTATTCTGCTGGAAGCACAATGTTATCTTCAAGGGAATTAAATTCAATTTACGATCTGTCGTTTTCTCTACTAATTAAAATTTCACTTAATTTGACATGAGGTGGATTTAACTAGAGACAGTAAAGCAGTTTGTCCGTGTAAATTGCAATTATCTGTTTATTTTCAGGATGTTCTACAAGCGCATTAAAAGAGATTTGTTTAAATCTACAGGCGAATAAAAAAAGCTAACTTAAAAAGCCTACAGAGTTTGAAATATATATTTGGACCTTTGTTCGTTGGTTTCATAATTCCATTCCATAAAACAGTGAAAATAAATACGCCAAGATTCTAGAAAACTTTTAGAATGTATTATACAGGGTTAGCTTAAATGATTAATCGGGTTTCGAAACTATGTGTATTGAGAGGTATACGACCTACAAAGTCGGGTGATACATGACAAGATATATACACTCACCAAGTTTAAAAGCGCATCTCTTGGCTCACGTGCAGGAACGCATCACTGCTGCTGAGAGGGAAATTGATAGAAACATGCTATTGAACGTATGGATGGAACTGGATTACCGTTGGGATATGTGCTGTGTGACTAAGGGCGCACACATTGAACATATCGCTCACCCACAAGAAAAGTCACACATCTCGTAAAAATTCATTTTGCATTTTATTCCACTAAAAGGTCTGTCATAGGTGTGTCTTGCTACACAATAAGTTTCATAAGCGTAGTTATACGGAAAATCACTTTATTGCCCTATATGTCCATTTGCGACCAAAGAAGGGAGGTGGATTGTGTGGGAGGTAAAATTATCCAACCCTCCAAACCCCATCCTACTTTTTCATTCTTAAGGGCTTTAAGATTTTATGCACTTTTTTATTAATGCATGCAGAGCTAACTGCTATAATTTCATGTTACAATAAAATCATGCAAATTTTCTTTTGTCTCTCCTGTGAAATTTTCTTTTGCCGAGATGTGTCACTTTTCTTGGGGGTGAGCGATATGTAGTATGTACAAGAAATTGGTGAGTGTATATATCTTTTGATGTATAACCCATCTTTGTAAGTCGTATACTTCTAAATAAACAGTCCTTTGAAACCCGATGAATAATTTAGGCTAACCCTGTATTTTACAATTATTAAATGAAAAGGAATCTGCTGAGTATTTATCTTCATCTAAAAGAACAGTTTTATGAATAATAGACACACCCTTTACCCCTTGCACTTGGAAAATATTCATATATTATTTAAACTCAGAATCATAAAATCAATGAGAAAAGAAACTTGTTACTTAAGAACATTTGTCGATCTCTATTATAAAGCTTTTGTTTTTAAACTAATTTTTTCTTCTTAAGATTTAAGCTGCAAATTTTAGTAGCTAGTTTTCAATAGAGATTATTTTCCATGTAGTACGTGATATTTTTATGACGTTACGAATACGTCTTAGATGTTTGAAATTGGTTGCGTCGTTTTCTTATCGTCAATTTTTTTAAAACTCAGAATAATTTCCATATTTTACATTTTGGCAATTTAACCAGTCATAGGAAACAAGTTTTTAAATTTTATCCAATTATCTTATTATTTTCGATTTTGCCTTATCGTTTTAAAATGTTTTTTTTTTTCGTTTTCGATATTCCTGTTACATTTAGAGAAAAATAAAACAAATTTGTAACCAAAGATTAATTAACTTTCAAAACTGGTGAATTCGGCGAATTCCAAATTACTTTTCAATTGATCTGCCACCGTTTTGAAAACAGGTTAAAAAGAACGTGTTTTGGACATATATGAAGCATTTACGCTCAAAAGAAGTTTTCCACAGATGTTCTTTCGTTCGTAAATCATGACATAACTTTTTCATCAATCAGTTCCGAAATCATAGCACGCAAACTTTCTGATTTCTGAGCACCACTATTTCCGAATAGAAATATTAACCTTATTTAATGGCAGAAGTTTGCAATGAATTTAGACGGAAAACAGTCGACTCAAATTTCGGAAGGGTTTTCAGCTATGAGTTCCGAAATATTTTTTAAGAGCAAAACGGGCAATGAATATTTCTACTTCTGTGGAGATCTGTTTTTAAGTCAATCAGGAATTCGATATCATCTTGTAAAGTTTTTAAACGAGTATTTTAGTTGGTTGGTTGTATTTATGTCGGCCAATTATCTGCACGTGGGATATAGGCCCTAAAGGGGGGGGGGGGTGCCTTCCGTGGAGGTCTTTCTAAGGGAACCTAACCCGTATTAACGCTTGGAGAACCAAGGTTCGAAGAAAACCACGAAAACTCCGAACGATTAGGCCGACGGGCGCGATTGGGATCGAACCCAGCACCTCCCGTCTACCAGCTTCGAGAGCAGAACCTCTCGGCCACTGGTGGGGCACGAGTATTTTAGTATGTGCAATTTGAGAAATGGCGTGGTTCAAGAATATTTTCTGAATTTAATGCTGATCATCAGTATACTTGTGGTGACTGTTCTTGTTTGATACGTTACAATTAGGGACACTGGTTAATTCATCCTCATCAAGATTTATCACTACAAAATCATGAAAGGTGGATAAAAAATGGATTTTTGAGAAATGAAGTATAATGTAAGTGAGAGTTTTAATTATTTGCTAATATTGTTTCGAAAAATATTCTGAACACCCAATACATACTCAAAGCTAACTATGGTTAAAATTTGGACTTATAATAATAATAATAATAATAATAATAATAATAATTATTATTATTATTATTATTATTATTATTATTATCCATATTATTAATTATTATAACTGACTTCTACATTCATATGATAATTTTGATTTTGCTGACTCTTTCAATTTTATTATAAAATATATTAAATAAATAAGATGTAATTACTCAACTGTGTAAATTTACAAAATTGTTACTGTCAAATGAAATACCTGTTTTTGGTTCTTTTTACTTTAACTCTGCACATTTTCTTTGTTTCTTTTAAGTTTGTGTGAAAATAATGTCATCGGTTTTATTTTTTATTCATTGTAATTTTTTTAAATGTTTAATACTTAATTCCGAAAAGGATGTAAACTTGTTTTTATTAAGCGTTTTGAAAACAGAATAAGTTAAATCACGCAGCAATTTCACGAGTTTAAAAAAAGACGACTTACATTCAGTAAATTAATTTTTATTGTAGAATTTCTCTAATATGCCTTATATTTGTTGCTTAATTTATTTTTTTCTTAAATTAGGATGTATATAAATTTAATCATCCATATACTCAGACAAATCTGGAAAATAAATTTTTTAATCATTCAGGGCGAGGTCGTTTGTCCAAAATTTAAGAAAAGGATATTTTAAAAGTCGCAAAGACTATCTGAAAATCGTTTATATTTCTCAATTCATTACTTCCATCGCAAAAAAACTGTTTCTCCAAGTTCCAATCCAGGATTTCCAGCGACTTTATCAAAATTTGCATAGCGTGGCCCTTGTTGCAGTTAGATAAATTAATTATTATAAAGTATTTTAAAGATTTATTTCTGTAATAATGTAATTAATAAGTGTTCTCGTGAATAACTATTTTGTTTGACGTTGTCAAACATAGTCCAGAAGAGTTTCCTGGAACGCCAAATATCAACTGATTATCAATGCTAAAGATTATTTTCGTAAGTCCATTTTTCTCTTTATAATTTGAGGAATATTAAAAAAAATATTTATTATTGCATATATAGCTGTCATAACTTGGAAAGCCCGGGTAAAAAAACCATCTTCGTCTAAGATTAATAAATAAAATGAAAAATGAAAGTTAATATATCACTTCAAATGAAATCTCTTTATTTAGAAGTTTAATTTAAATGCAAAATTTTCCGTTTCAGAAAACTCGCATCAGAAAAATTCTATCATTCTGTCAGGAATTCAATTTTTATAATAAAATTCAATTCTAATGTAGCCTTTATTATGTCTATC
Organism: Maratus speciosus; assembly: GCA_963932465.1. Taxonomy (NCBI): domain Eukaryota; kingdom Metazoa; phylum Arthropoda; class Arachnida; order Araneae; family Salticidae; genus Maratus; species Maratus speciosus. Next base: position 189,236,805 of record OZ010787.1, on the reverse strand, counting down.
AAAAGGGGATTCTCTAAGATTTTTTTATGTATAACTTCTCTGTCATAGGCCATTTTATTAAAGTGCATTGTAAAAAGTTTGTGATCGGTTGAACCAAATTTTGGTGCAGAAGAGGTTGCAACCATAAGGTGGTGAATATCGTTCCAATATCTTAAACTATTGGTCAACCGGGTCTCTAAATCTCGGAAGATATTAAATCATCTTATGATTTCAGCTACTGCATCACCAAAATTTGGTTCAACTTCCTACAAAATTTTTAACAGTGTGTGCTGTTAAAACGGTATAAGAAAAAAAAACACATTTCAATGTAGGTTGTCGTTAAAATTCTACATGGTTGTATTTCTTAGATAAATGCATTTAAGAATTAGAATGTGCAAAAATAGTTTTAAGAATTTGAATAAACAGTCAAGTACGAGTATTACTCGTGCACAGAGGGCTCCGTTCAATAAATATATTAATTAGTAATTTTATTATTAAAAAAAATCGTTTCTAAAAGAAGAATAATAAGGCTTTGTAAAAAACTATTGAATTTAGAGTACGGTATAGCTGTATATAATAGAAAAGTATAAATGGATATACCATCAAAGTTCAGAGAGACATGAAGCCTAAATAGAATCAAATATTGCTATTATGTATGAAACTTTTTTTTTTTTTAAATCCTATCATAATCTGTTTACGATGAACTTAATTCGGTGCTTACAATAAAAGTAGTTCATATTTAAACTTCGTTTGGCTTTTCATAAACCCAAATTCAGCATAGTAATAATCTTTTCTTTTACAGTGCACCTAAAACAAAACCCTTGTTCAAAGTTTAAACTTGGCTTTGTGCTGAGCGCGCATTGAAAGGAGGTTACAAAGATGCAACGCCACCTTGGTCTATGCCGCATTTTTGAATATAGGTTTTTAATTAAGATTTAAAGACACAGGTGGACGTATTGAGAGAGTCACGCAATGCAAACTAGTCGCAAATTCCGGTGTAATTATGTGATTAATTAATTAAATTAGTCTATTTTTAGCAGTTTGACGTTTATTTATTTTATACTATACTACTGGGCATTGAATTACACATATATATCATTGAAAGTTGTTATCTAGGATTTAAAAGCCAAAGGCGCATAGAGTACGCCGCCCGTGTCTTTATGTATGTTCAAACCGTCCTAATATCTCGGCTAATTACGATCATTTTAATTCGAAAAATCTTATCAACAATCATTTTATACTTCTGCGAAGATGGGTACCTCCAGCGCGTCTCAACTGCTTTGCTGAACGCCCGTAAATCGAAATTTGTGTGAAGCGGAAAAATGCGATTTTCTCAAAAACTATGTGACTTTGGGTTATCGCAATAGATTTTCTAAAATGTTAAATTAACTTCTACTTTCCCTAATTTTTTCATAATTTTGGTTTCAGTAGATTCGGAAATACAGCGGGAGGGGTCATATTTTTGCATTTTCGACGATATCTCCGAAAATATAATGCCTAAAATTAAAAGGAATGTATTTTTGAGTTTGGCGTTATGAAAGCTTTCAGACGATACCCCCCCCCCCTTCCCACTTCAGCAATAAAAAAAATAGATATTTTGTTTAAAGTTACTTAATTAGCCCCACTACATTTTCCGTAAATATATTTGTGAATGGTTAATAATCTATGAATATGTGGGTCAATAGCTTTTATTACTTCAGTCAATTTGAACTTTGAGCCACGTTCCATAGTTTAAGAGTAAAACAGCTGTGACAAATGGACAGACAGACACAGGAGTTATCTTATAATGGTTCCGTTTTTACTTTTTAAGTACGGAAATCTAAAAAGTGTTATCAGTATATTTTTCCCCTAGTAGATCAGATAATTTATATTCCATAATCTTCTCAGGATGCGCTTGGACATCATATATAATATTTGCCTGCACAAAGGATAAAATATTTTAGAAAGGCAGAAAAATGAATTGCACAGAATAAGAATCTGTCGTTTATGGTGTAAGTTACGCTGATGTTAAACAAGATAGACATTAAGTAGCTGGAAATTGGTATTGCTCGTGATAATTATGTGGATTCGTGATTTTTTTTAAATACATTTCCGGGATCTATAATTCGATTATGAAAAAGTCAGGAACGCAACAAATAATAAATATGAAAAATTAAATGACATTTTTTAAGGATAAGGTTAAAAATACGTTTCATGAATTTTTGGTACATTAATCAGAAACTTTCAAAGAACTATATACAAATTCACGGATAAAACTTAAAAATTGTTCCGGACATAAATCATTGGCATTCATACAGAAAATATACAGGGTGCAATACACTGTTAAAAATTTGCAGCATTCTGTCCAGTCATTTGACCTTTTTTATCGTAAACGGTTACACAACCGTAATTTAACACTATTCTGACCATATTATTGCACATTTTATGGTAAGAATATAGTTAAATTATGGTTATGAAACCGTTTTTTCAAAAAACGGTCAAATGACTGGACAGAATGCTGCAAATTTTTAACAGTGTATGTTATCTATCACCGACCTTTAATTTATCAACCGTTGACAGTAGACATACAGTTCCAATTACAAAAACGTTTCAAATGAGGTAAACATTCATGTTGTGGCATGGCTGTAAAAAATCTATTTTATAAAAATTACGAAATCTTACGTTTTATACTCTCCCCCAACCCCTATAGATATATTTAGTAAAAGTTTACTCATATCATAACAGATATAACACAAAACGTTTGACATGTGTACTAGAAAAATTGACACAGTTATTAAATTTCAAAGTTTGAGATTTTTGCACATGATTTTGTCTCTCATTGAGGGATAAGTTAAAAAATTAATTAAAGTAATTCGAGATCGAAATCAGGGTGCAATGTTATTTTACGACAAATCCACATTTAGCTGGTATAGCCAAATTAGTTTCAAATGAGGTAAATATCCATGTTTTGGCATTTCTCTAAAAAATCAATTTTATAAAAATTACAAAATTTCACTTTTTATACGTTCCCCCAATAGTCCAGGCAATAGAGACCGTATAGAGGCTCTACCTAGCAAAATTCATGGTAGTTCTGGAAAAACGCTTACTATATGTTTTTTGGGTCGCTGAATCCGAATTTTTAACCCCCCCCCTCCCCCAAATTTTGGTAAAATACCCCCCAAAAAGAGGTTTTTATTGAAGAAATCAATTTTTTTATTGTTTTAGGGAAACAGTATCTAGAAATTATGAAAGTAGACAAAATTTGCAACAAATTAAATATATGACATTATGACTTAGGATGAAGGGGAAGGGGGGATCTGCCTCGGAACATGCGCACAGTGCTGGGTGAACTAAGTTGCGCAATTCCACTTAACCACTCACACGTTTACATTCGCCCTCCCATCTCCCCTCCGAACTTTCTCTATAAGGTTTACTTTAAGTTTTTTGGGTCGCTGAATCCGAATTTTTAACTTCCCCCAAAATTTCCCCCCCCCCCCAAATAGTTTTTTTAACTTAAATTTCTTATCGTTTTAGGGGAAAGGCATTACGAAATTCACAAACTAGACAAAATTTGCAACAAATAGGATATATGACATTATGACTTAGGATGAACGGGGAGGTGGAGGGCTGCCTTTGAACATGCACTGCGGCGCTACGTGCACTAAGTTATGAAGTCCAGGCAATAGGTGATTTTACCTGGAAAAATTAATACTAGGATTTCGACTCACTTTATGTTTTTTGGGTCGCTGAATCCGAATTTGTAACTTCCCACAAAAATTTCACCCGGCAACACCCCAAAAAATTGATTTTTTGAAAAAATTTGGTTTTTGAGAAAAGCGCGCGGGGAATGTTCAGAGGCAGCTCCCTCTCTCCTCGTTCATCCTACGTCATAATGTCATGTATCCTATTTGCTGCAAATTTCGTCTAGTTTCTGAATTTCGTAATGCTTTTCCCCTAAAATAATAAGAAATTTAAATTAATAACAACTATTTTGGGGGATTTTCGGGGGGGGGGGGAATTTTGGGGGTAAGTTAAAAATTCGGATTCAGCGACCATAAAAACTTAAAGTAAAACTTATAGAGAAAGTTCGGAGGGGAGATGGGAGGGCGAATGTAAACGTGTCAGTGGTTAAGTGGAATTACGCAACTTAGTTCACGCAGCACCGCGCGCATGTTCCGAGGCAGATCCCCCCTTCCCCTTCATCCTAAGTCATAATTTCATATATCTAATTTGTTGCAAATTTTGTCTACTTTCTGAATTTCTAGATACTTTTACCCTAAAACAATAAAACATTTGATTTTTTTTAATAGAAACCTTTTTTGGGGGGCTTTTTACCAAAATTTGGGGGGGTTTGCCAGGGTAAATTTTGGTGGGAAGTTACAAATTTAGATTCAGCGACCCAAAAAACATAAAGTAAGCCGATTTCCAGAACTACCATTAATTTTGCTAGGCAAAATTCCCTATTGCCTGGACTACAACCCCTATAGATATATTTAGCAAAATTTTACACATATCGTAACAGATATAAAACAAAAAAGTTTGACTTATGTACTACAAAAATTGACATAGTTATTAAATTTCAAAGTTTGAGATTTTTGCACACGATTTTGCGAATCATCCATGCTTGTCGCACAGTTATAGCTGCTATGCTCCAACGTCTCCAGAACTCAGTACTGTCATGCATATAATTGTGCATTGCCACCAATGTAGAACACTTTGAGAAGTATATCTAGTAGATTCCGGCGTATGATGTATTCATTTTTTTTTATAGTAGACCGTTTTCTGATATGATAATAAATTGATTTTTATTTGTCTGTTTAATTTCAATATTTTATTCTTCGCTTTGTTACGACCCCCTAAAAGTCAGCTCAAATTTTTAGATGAAATAACCCACTTTGATGATACCCCAATTTGGCGATATCGGCTAAAGGTGGTTTCGGCGTAAAAAGGAATTGCGCCCTGATTTCGATTTCGAATTAATTTAATTCATTTTTTAACTGATTCCTCAATGATAGACAAAATCGTGTGCAAAAATCTCAAACTTTAAAATTTAATAAATGTGTCAATTTTTGTACTACAGAAGTCAAACTTCTTGTACTAGCTTCATATATTATATCTGTTATGATATGTGTAAACTTTTAATAAATATAACAATAGGGATTGGGGCACCGTATAAAGAGTGAAATTTCGTAATTTTTTATAAAATTGATTTTTACTTTAAACAATTCCACAACACGAATATTTACCTCCTTTAAAACGTTTTTGTAATTGAAACTAATATGTCTACGACCAACAGTTGAGAAATTAAAGGTCGGCGATAGATAACGTATTGCACCCTGTAACTTCATTTTAAATTACCATATTTTAGGTAGCTTTCTTTACAAAAAAGCTACCTATTGCAGCCGTTCGGAGGAAAGCGATTTCAAAAAATTTTGGTATATTTTCATCGATCATGACCCCCAGACCCCGAAACCACCCTCCGTTCAAAATTGATATATATATATATATATATATATATATATCTGATCTATGTCACACTGTAACTCCCGTAATTATGAACCGATTTCGATGTAATTCGGTGTGTACATAGTACATACCAATGTCTCGACCGAGTTCGTTGGCCAGCTTCATCCGCCGTTTTGTTTCAAAATGGCGGCCATTTAAAATTTTTCAAAAACTTTAAAACTTGAAATGTGGTACCAAAAAATTAAAAATGGAAAAATATTTTTTTCTTATGTATTTGACCTTTACACAAAGATTCCGGAGCAGTTTTTGTTTCGTCTATATCTTAAAAAATGGCTGAGTTATAGCATTTTGAATTTCTAGCGTGGCTGACATTTTGAAACGTCCTGAATTTTGTCACGCGATAAAAGGCGTATTTATGAACCGATTTGGATGTAATTCGGTGTGTACATAGTACATACCAATCTCTCGACCGAGTTCGTTGGCCAGCTTCATCCGCCATTTTGTTTCAAAATGGCGGCCATTTAAAATTTTTTTAAAATTTTAAAATTTGAAATGTGGTACCAAAAAATTGAAAATGGAAAAATATTTTTTTCTTATGTATTTGACCTTTATACAAATATTTCGGAGCAGTTTTTGTTTCGTCTATATCTTAAAAATGGCTGAGTTATAGCATTTTGAATTTCTAGCGTGGCTGACATTTTGAAACGTCCTGAATTTTGTCACGCGATAAAAGGCGTATTTATGAACCGATTTGGATGTAACTTCGTTTATACATAGTACAGACCAATGTCTCGACCGGGTTCGTTGGCCAGCTTCACCCGCCATCTTGTTTAAAAATGGCGGCCATTTAAATTTTTAAGAAAAATTTAAATTTGAAATGTGGTACCAAAAATTGAAAATTGAAAAAATATTTTCTTCTTATGTGTTTGACCTTGATAAAAAGATTCGGGAGCAGTTTTTGTTTCGTCTATATCTTAAAAATGGCTGAGTTATAGCATTTTGAATTTCTAGTGTGGCTGACATTTTGAAACGTCCTGATTTTTCTCACGTAATAACAGGCGTATTTATGAACCGACTTGGATGTACCTTGGTGTGTACATAGTACATACAAATATCTCCACCGAGTTCGTTGGCCAGCTTCATCCGCCATCTTGTTTCAAAATGGCGGCCATTTAAAAAAATTAAAAAATAAAAAATTTTAAATGAGATACCAAAAAATTGGAAAATGAAAAAGATTTTTTTTGTAAGTGTTTGACCTTAATACAAAGATTCCGGAACAGTTTTTGTTTCGTCTATATCTAAAAAAAAAATGGCTGAGTAATAGCATTTTGAATTTCTCTTGTGGCTGACATTTTAAAACGACCTGATTTTTGTCACGCGATAACAGGCGTATTTATGAACCTATTTGGATGTAACTTGGTCTGTACATAGTACATACCAATGTCTCGACCGAGTTCGTTGGCCAGCTTCATTCGCCATCTTGTTTCAAAAGGGTTGCCATTTAAAAAAATTAAATTTAAAATTCAAAATGAGGTATTAAAAAATTGGAAAATGAAAAAGATTTTTTCTATGTGTTTGGCCTTGATACAAAGTTTCCGGAGAAGTTTTTGTTTCTGAAAATTTGTTCTTTTGTTGATATCTTAAAAAATGGTTGATTTATAGCACTTTGAATTTCTAGCATGGCTAACATTTTGAAACGATCTTGTATTTGTCACGCGATAACACACGTATTCGCCTATTTCGATGTAAGAAGGCATGTGGATAGTATACATCAACACCTCGACCAAGTTCGCTGGCAAGATTCATCAGCCATCTTGTTTCAAAATGGCGGCCATTAAATTAAAAAATATATATATATTTAAAGTGAGGTGCAAAAAAATTAGAAATTGAAAAAGGTTTCTTTCTTAAGTATTTGATCTTGATATAAGGATTCAGGAGCATTTTTTGTTTGTCTTTACCTTAAAAAATGGCTCAGATATAGCAGTTTCAATTACTATTGTGGGTGACATTTTGAAAAATCTGATTTTTTGCATGCGACAGCACTCCTATATATTAACCGATTCCGATGTGAGTGAGCATGTGCACAGCAATTACTAAGGTCTCGACCAAGTTCACTGCTTAGCCTCATCCACCATGTTGTCTTAAAATGAGAGGCACTTTATGAAATTGCCGAATTTGGCAGCCAAATATAAGTTACTTTAAAGAAATGCAGCTTGGATAAAGCTGACTAATTTAGCGAAATTCTCATTCATTATATTGATAAAAATTAGTATTGAACCTCCTATATTTGGTTTCCACTAAATTGAGCTTCGTGTGTTTGCATGATATAAGTTGGTTTTTTTAAATAAGGATTATTAAAGCTACCTCTTCCTCCCGGCACTGGCCGGAAGGACTTTTTTTTTTAATGTGTGAATAATCTTCATAAATGAAATTTTAAAATGTTGGATTGCAATTTTAAAAAATTACAGTATTTTTATGTAAATAATTTTTACATTAAACTTTTAAAAATTTATAGAGACATTTAAAAGTATTTGAAAGAAAAGTATAATATTGTCGGGGTGGTTTCATAGTCTTCATATTTCTTGTTTAAATACTCATCTTTAACACTGGAAAGTAGGTATATTTTTGTATATGAAGACCTTTGGGAGAAATATTTATACAAAATATTAAAGACCACGTAAACCAGTCAAACAATTAGCCAAAGCGACAAAATTATCTAAAAAATAATGCTTATGTAGCAAGCTAGAGTAATTTAGAATTAAAATATCATAACTTCACTGAAATATAATTCAGACTCTGGTCGCCCTTAATTGGTAATGCTTACAAATTTTTTCCCACAACATGAAAAAAAAAAGTAATTACACGTAAATCATTCTTAAAAAGTAATATACATCGCCTACCTCAAGAGCATGCATAAATATTTAGATTTTGCCAGCATTAGGGATATATTGCAACCATACTCAACTTTTTTTTCCGTGTAAGCCGCAAACATAAGTTTGCTTCATTAGGTGGGCCGCAACATGGTTATTAACCTCATGATTCAGGGCCAGGATTGGTAACTATTAGGTAGCTTTCATTACAAAAAGCTACCTATTGCAGCCATTCGGAGGAAAGCGATTTCAAAAAATTTTGGTATATTTTCATCGATCATGACCCCCAGACCCCGACACCACCCTCCGTTCAAAAGTTGATATATATATATATATATATATCTGACATTTGTCATACTGTAACTCTCGAATTTATAAACCGATTTGGATGTAATTCGGTATGTACATAGTACATACCAATGTCTCGACCGAGTTCGTTGGCCAGCTTCATCCGCCATTTTGTTTCAAAATGGCGGCCATTTAAAATTTTTTAAAAAAATTTAAATTTTAAATATGGTACCAAAGAATTGAAAATGGAAAAATATTTTTTTCTTATGTATTTGACCTTTATACAAAGATTCCGAAGCAGTTTTTGTTTCATCTACATCTTAAAAAATGGCTGAGTTATAGCATTTTCAATTTCTAGCGTGGCTGACATTTTGAAACGTCCTGAATTTTGTCACGCGATAAAAGGCGTATTTATGAACCGATTTGGATGTAACTTCGTTTGTACATAGTACATACCAATGTCTCGACCGAGTTCGTTGGCCAGCTTAATCCGCCATCTTGTTTAAAAATGGCAGCCATTTAAATTTTTAACAAAAATTTTAATTGGAAATGTGGTACCAAAAAATTGAAAATTGAAAAAATATTTTTTTCTTATGTATTTGACCTTGATGCTAAGATTCGGGAGCAGTTTTTGTTTCGTCTATATCTTAAAAAAGGGCTGAGTTATAGCATTTTGAATTTCTAGCGTGGCTGATATTTTGAAACGTCCTGATATTTGTCACGTGATAACAGGCGTATTTATGAATCGATTTGGATGTACCTTGGTGTGTACATAGTACATACAAATATCTCGACCGAGTTCGTTGGCCAGCTTCATCCGCCATCTTGTTTCAAAATGGCGGCCATTTAAGGAAATTTAAAAGAATTAAAATTTAAAATGAGATACCAAAAAATTAGAAAATGAAAAAGATTTTTTTCGTATGTGTTTGACCTTAATACAAAGATTCCGGAACAGTTTTTGTTTCGTCCATATATAAAAAAATGGCTGAGTTATAGCATTTTGAATTTCTATTCTGGCTGACATTTTAAAACGACCTGATTTTTGTCACGCGATAACAAGCGTATTTATGAACCAATTTGGATGTTACTTGGTCTGTACACAGTACATACCAATATCTCGACTGAGTTCGTTGGCCAGCTTCATTCGCCATCTTGTTTCAAAAGGGTTGCCATTTAAAAAAAATTAAATTTAAAATTTAAAATGAGGTATTAAAAAAATTGGAAAATGAAAAAGATTTTTTTATGTGTTTGGCGTTGATACAAAGATTCCTGAGCAGATTTTGTTTCTGAAAATTTGTTCTTTTGTTTATATCTTAAAAAATGGTTGGATTATAGCACTTTCTAGTATGGCTAACATTTTGAAACGATCTTGTATTTGTCACGCGATAACACACATATTAGCTTATTTCCATGTAAGAAGGCATGTGGATAGTATACGTCAACATCTCAGCCAAATATAAGTTACTTTAAATAAAAGCAGCTTGGATAAAGCTGACTGGATAAAGCTGACTAATTTCGCGAAATTCTCATTCATAATGATTTAGTATTGATAAAAATTAGTATTGAATCTCCTATATTTGGTTTCCACTAAATTGAGCTTCTTGTGTTTGAATAATATAAGTTGGCATTTTTAAAATAAGGAATTTGAAAGCTACCTCTTCCTCCCGGCACTGGCCGGAAGGACTTTTTTTATAGTCACTCGTACCGAAATTTACAATAAAAGAAAATAGTATTGTTGTAAATTTCTTTTGAAATTATCCTACAGTGTATGGCAGAGATTAGTTTTGAAAAAGTGGTGCGAATAGAATCAAGAAATAGTGGCTGAAATGATATAATAATGCAGATAATTTCTAAGTTCTAAATATACAGAAAAACCAATTTATTTAAAAGTCCTTCCGGCCAGTGCCGGGAGGAAGAGGTAGATTTCATATTCCTTATTTTTAAAAAGCCAACTTATAATATTCAAACACACGAAGCTCAATTAAGTGGAAACCGAATGTAGGAGATTCAATACTAATTTTTATCAATACTAAATCATTATGAATGAGAATTTCGCGAAATTAGTCAGCTTTATCCAAGCTGCTTTTATTTAAAGTCACTTATATTTGGCTGCCAAATTCGGCAATTTCTTAAAGTGCCTGCCATTTTAAGACAACATGGTAGATGAGGCTAACCAGTGAACTTGGTCGAGACATTAGTAATTGCTGTGAACATGCTCACTCATATCGGAATCGGTTGATATATACGAGTGGTGTCGCAGGCAAAAAATCAGATTTTTCAAAATGTCACCCACTTTAGAAATTGAAACTGCTATATCTGAGCCATTTTATAAGATAAAGACAAACAAAAAATGCTCTTGAATCCTTATATCAAGGTCAAATACTTAAGAAAGAAACCTTTTTCAATATCTAATTTTTTTGCACCTCACTTTAAATATAATTTTTTTTTATTTAATGGCTGCCATTTTGAAACAAGATGGCTGATGAAGCTGGCCAGCGAACTTGGTCGAGATATTGATGTATACTATCCACATGCTTTCTTCCATCGAAATAGGCGAATACGTGTGGTATCGCGTGACAAATACAAGATCGTTTCAAAGTGTTAGCCATGATAGAAATTCAAAGTGCTATAATTCAACCACTTTTTAAGATATAAACAAAAGAACAAATTTTCAGAAACAAAAACTGCTCCAGAATCTTTGTATCAAGGCAAAACACATAAAAAAAATCTTTTTCATTTTCCGATTTTTTAATACCTCATTTTAAATTTTAAATTACATTTTTTTTAAAAAATGGCAACCCTTTTGAAACAAGATGGCGAATGAAGCTGGCCAACGAACTCGGTCGAGACATTGGTATGTACTATGTACAGACCAAGTTACATTCAAATCGGTTCATAAATACGCCTGTTATCGCGTGACAAAAATCAGGTCGTTTTAAAATGTCAGCCACAATAGAAATTCAAAATGTTATAACTCAGCCATTTTTTTAGATGTAGACGAAACAAAACCTGTTCCGGAATCTTTGTATTAAGGTCAAACACATACAAAAAAAAAAAAAAATCTTTTTCATTTTCCAATTTTTTGGTATCTCATTTTAAATTTAATTTTTTTTTAATTTTTTTAAATGGCCACCATTTTGAAACAAGATAGCGAATGAAGCTGGTCAACGAACTCGGTTGAGTTATTTGTATGTACTATGTACACACCAAGGTACATCCAAATCGGTTCATAAATACGTCTGTTATCACGTGGCAAAAATCAGGACGTTTCAAAATGTCAGCCACGCTAGAAATTCAAAATGCTATAACTCAGCCATTTTTAAAGATATAGACGAAACAAAAACTGCTCCCGAATCTTTTTATCAAGGTCAAACACATAAGAAAAAAATATTTTTTCAATTTTCAATTTTTTGCTACCAAATTTCAAATTTATATTTTTCTTAAAATTTTAAATGGCCGCCATTTTTAAACAAGATGACGTATGAATCTGGCCAACGATCTCGGTCGAGACATTCGTATGTACTATGTACACACCGAATTACATCCAAATCGGTTCATAAATACGAGAGTTACAGTGTGACATAGGTCAGATATATATATATATATATATATATATATATATATATATATATATATAACCATTAATTAAACATAACCTACCACCGTCAATTATTATGAATTAAAGCTGTAAGTATAAAAAAAAATTATTATAAGAATTATTATGGAAGAAAAAGAAAAAGTGGACACCGACAAAAATTGAAAAGCTTATACATTGAATTACGTTATCAAGGGCACAGAATTCAATGATATAAGCAAAATGGTTGTTTTCTGTGGGGAAAATAAGCTAAAGCTAAAAATTATTTTCCCCTGTGCCCAAACAACCATTAAAATCAAGTGAATTGATTAAAAATGAAAGCAGAATAGAAACAAACAATATGAAATGGAAGAATCAATAAAACGTATTTAAATATTTATAGGATATAAAATATAAATAATAAACACCATACCGATTAATATTTCAGTATTTTACAAAAATCCACGCGCACATGGCTACCAGAATATCATAAAGATTAAGGTGAATAAAACAGTTAAGAAATCACAGTAAATGATACCAAAGGATGCAGCTAATACATTTTGAAATAAAATTTGATATACCTTGTTAAACACATTTAATCTAATACAAAATAAATAGATATTAATAACATTATTTAAAATGCACTATTAAATTAATTAATAACTGTTTAACAATATCGTCAAAATTTAGCTAAAAATACCCCCTGGTGTATTAAATTATAACTGAAATGGAGCTAGAAAAATTAAAATTTAAAGCTATCTTAAAGAGACAAATTTGGTGCTGCCATCTAGTATTACTATTATTAAACAACTGTATCAAGATAAATATTTGTAAGCATTTGAATGTAAATAACTGATTAAACAGCAAAACCAAACATATCCTTATATATAGAGAATTATAAACCAAAATAAACCACACAATGTATTTAAAAACTATTGTTAATAAAATTTAAAAGCATACAATATATTCTATTAGCTAACTTATTTAAACTAAACTAAGAATTTAAATAATTCTAGAACTTTGATAATATATAGCATATAGCTATATGCTATAAAACAAAATAAATTCAGTAATAATTAATATAAATGATTATTAAAAATAATATAAAATTATTTTTTAATCAATTATATTTAAGATATTTATAAAATGAACAGGAAATAAAAAACATGTGGAAGTATATAGAAGGTTAAATGATACTTAAATTCCCATTACTTAAAAAGCACAAATATAGAGTGTGGATTATTTTCAGACATCCATAAAAATCCAAAAAGTATGAATGTGGAACATTCAAAAACATTAAATCAATAATAAATATTAAAAAGAATAGAGGAATAATAGTAAAAATAATTACCCAATTTTAATGCATACAGTATAACTATATTTATATTAAACATACTTATATGTATATTATTCACTATAAGAATGGCACACTATTAGTAATTAATATGATATTGTCCTTAGTAAATTAAAATTTAATAACAAATAATTGTAAATTAGATTAATCAATAATTAAGCTAATTATAATATTAATGAAATTCTCCAATTACATATAAAATATCAAATCAACATCCATATAAAATACGTAACAAAAATATAGTAATAATACAATATATATATATATATATAAATTTTGAACGGAGGGTGGTTTCGGGGTCTGGGTGTCATGATCGATGAAAATATACCAAAATTTTTTGAAATCGCTTTCCTCCGAACGGCTGCAATAGGTAGCTTTTTGTAAAGAAAGCTACCTAATAAATCAGACTTTTGCTCAATATAAAACTTTTTAGCTTTTCTAAATATGAAAATATATAGTACAAATTTAATTAATTTTAAATAGTGTTTGATTAGTGGTGAAGATTAAGAAATATATATGTTTATGTAACGCAATTAGGAATATATCTAACAAGAACTTTTAACTAAGCAAATGACATAATTTATATTATAAATAACAGGGAATAGTTTATCTTCCCATAAAATACGTAAAATAATAATAAAGGTCTTAATACAGTTTTTATGCATCTCAAATTTTTATGAATGTGTATTTAATATTGCGTGCCTGAGGCCGCCCGTAAAAGGTAGCCAGCCACACGCGTCCCGCGGACCGCCGATTGCCTAGACAGGTGCCTAGAGACGGGTTGATGAGCCGAAATTGCAAACCCATTTTTAAGAATTCTCTGAAATGTTAAAATTGCAAGATAGAAAATCAAATAAACGGTGTAAAATTTAAAACAATGAATTCGGTATCGCAAATAATAAGGAATAACACTACAATATATTTTCCGTGTAAATCTTCATTTCACCATGTCAGAATGTACACTGCATTAGTTGCAGATAAAGTATCAGGAAACGAAATATGAAGAAAAACAGATAAAGGAAAAGCGAGATAAATAATCATATTCATTCAACAAAAAGGGAAAATGCGAACAAAAATAAAAGAATAAGGAAAAAACAACATCCTTTATCTCTAGGTAAATGAAAAAAAAATAGAAAAGGGAATAAGATGTTTCAAAGAAAAAAAAATGTTACGGAAACTGCAAAAATGAATATACATTCAAATAAAAGAAAACACACATAAAATATTTCTTATCGGAAACAAAGTTAAATTTTTATTCCTCATAAAACATCTGTTTTTAATGAGCGTTTAACAAAGATCTTTCGAGCAGAAAAAATCAATTATCTGTACATGAAAAGCTTATTTATTGTCTTTTATTTTCTTGTAAAGAAATATTAAATGAGCTGATAACAAGTTTATAATTTTCGAAAATTATACTAGTCTTTGTGTTATCTGTTTAGAAAATAATGATGAAAAGAAAATAAAAGATTCTTACAATATCTTTTAAAGACAAAGATATATATCTAAAAGCATTCTACTTTATGCAAGAATTAATTCTTTCAAGTCTTTTGTTTGAATAATTTATCAAACTTCGATTTTAAAAAGACAGTGTTTGACAGATTTTTGTTTTCTTTTTAGTTCAAACGGAAGAGAGCATGCACTTGTTGCTGAAGACCATGAATCGATGATGTTATGGATTTTGGCCATGCAGGTAACGTTTTCAACTTAAATTCTACATGTCTATCCGATTGTTCGGAAAATATTTTTTGTTTAACCATGAGATTCGCTAGTTGCATTTTCAACCAGACAACTTAATTTAAAATATATTTTTATTATGTAACTCAACAACTGACATTTCATCTTCATTTATTAAACAATGAAAAAAAGCCATGTATCATGATTAGATTATGAAACGCTTTCCAACACTGTCAGACTATTGCTACGAAATTCATTCTTTTTTACACGATGAAAAGAGATATGTATAAATAAAAAATAATAAAACACATAATAGAGTTGAAAACATATTTTCAATAATTACCGGTGATAGATGGTAATGTATTTGTATTATTTTGAGTTTTACTGTATATTATCTGCGAGTTTTTATAGATACCACATAACATCCTGCAGTTTAATTGAGCTGTAAAATGCATAAAACAACTGAAATAGCTTTTTCCGATAATAATCCTCCATAACTTCCACTATATTCATATGCTTTTGTGCAGCCTTGTACATTAGGGTGGGCCGAATTTTTTTTTTTTTTTTCGATTTTCGATAATCGGTAGTGCGGAAAATTTGCCACTGGTGGCACTAAGTTTACACAAAAAAATTGAGATTTTTCGGTCAATTCCTTCATTTGCCGCAAATGGCCTGAAGTTTCGCTCAAATGCTGTTTTTTGAACTTCTTTAGCAAAAATTTTTAAAGCGTTAATTTTTTTTCGCTGAATTTACTTAAAATGTTATGTTTAGTGTACGAAATGTTTAAATAAGCTCTGATGATCTATTATTTATTAGTTATGTGTATTTTGAATTACGCGATTTTTATAGCCTTTTCGCTTATACCTGAGCAAAAATTGTAAGTATTGTTTGGTTCGTTCGTTGGTTTCTCTCTTTTGTCTTTATTATGTTACTCTCCCTTCCTTCAGTATTTCGATGTATTCAGAGTCACATATTTGAATTCCGGACCACAGCATGTCTTGACAGCAATTCTGGAAAGAGAAGAGAATGTGGAGTAGAAACCAATGAAAACGCAATCAGTCAACATGAGAATGAGGGAGGACATAGAAGATGGGAGCAACAGCGAGATGGGATGTTAATTATTTTTCTGCTCTAAAATACCGCTATTGTCAGAAGATTCAAAAAGTGGGAACTTTGAAGCAGGCAGTTCGTCTGAATCAGAATTTGAACCAGGGCCTTCAAAAGCTGACACTCCCAAACACATATCCCTTTCTCACACAGCGTTCGATGGATTTAGAACTGGTATATCATATAAGTAGCTTGCCTTAAGAGCTACAACTGTGCTTCAGGATGTAGGAATTGTGACAACCAGGAATAAGGATCTCGTTATCGATAAAGACATGGTCAGGAGACAGAAAAAGAAACTTTAAAAGAAGGTACAGGAGGAGGAATATCTTGGAAGATGAAAAATTACTACTACAGTAGAAATAATAACACGATTTTCATAGAAAAAAAAGGAAACAAGCGGCACCGACGAGAGAAACCATGGACATCATAAATGCAAAAGGCTGAAGATTTGAGTACTCTATTAATCTAGCTCCGTTTCAGTTTGTAAAGGTCTTAGGTCAAGAGGCTCTACCTTCTAATTTAGACAGTTGATGTCGCTGTCAGAGTGGAAGCTCGTTCATATGAAGAATACATATCAAATGTTGCAGTTCTCTTTTTGTTTTTCCCAAAGCAGGCTTTATTCTGGCTTAGAAAATTATATAATGATTTTTATACTTCTCCACAATGACCAGAAGGAGGTGTCAAGTGAACCAAATACTCCGAACCACGTTCAGACAACATGGTGATATTTGTTTTATCTTTCTGTCGACGGTGCAGCTAGTCTCTTTTCTTTCTATGAAGATCGTTTTATTTTTTCTACTATCAAAAAAGATGCTTGTAATTTTTCTTCCTTAAAGATCATCCTCCTCCTGTATCTTCTTCCCAAGTTTCTTTTTCTGCCTCCTGACCAAGTCTTTATCTATAACGAGATCCTTATTCCCTATTGTCAAAATTCCTGCAATTTTTGCTCACTTATACGCGAAAAAGCTATGAAAGTCACATAATTCAAAATGCACATAACTGTTAAATAATACATAATCAGAGTTTATTTAAACATTTCGTAAACTAAACATGACATTTCAAGTAAATTCAGCCAAAATAACTTAAATTTAACATTTTTAAATTTTTGCTAAAAAAGTTCAAAAATCAGCATTTGAGCAAAATTTCAAGTCATTTGCGGCAAATGAAAGAATTGTCCGAAAAATCTCAATTTTTTTGTGTGAACTTAGTGCCACCAGTGACAACTTTTCCGCACGACCCATCATCGAAAATCGAAAAAAAGTTTTTTTCAGCCCGCCCTACTGTACATGGGACATTCTATTTATATTATATTCACACCACATAGTGCAGTCAAATTTATTTCAGCGGAAAAAAAGCCTAACAAAACTGAAAATGCAATTTCATCAATACATGAACGTTAAAGGTAATTAATTCAAATACTTTTTAGTAGCTCTGCGTATGTTCTATAGAATTTCTGAAGACATATTATATAGTACTTAAAACGAGGGAAGCCTGAAAACGCATAACGCTACTCAGAGCATACATCCCGGATTTATATGACTCATAGAAAACGATGCATCTGCATTCTTTTCTACAACCCTATAAAAAACATAAATAATGCATACGCCATTTTCTCTAGGGAATATGTTACTGCAATACCTCCATAATGTATGCCAAATTCAATATAATACAGTGGTATAACATCGTGAAAGTCTACTTCAAGTAATTACTGTAATGAGATAAAAAAATTTCGTATGTTCCTGTACATTAGGGATGCACAACATGGGGCCCGCGGGCCAAAAGTGGACCGCGAAGTTCGTCAATTCATAACCGGAGAAAATCACAATTTTTATCCATAGATTGCAGGAAAAAAAATCATGAATTTCGCCAATTTGTTGCAGGAAAAAATTGCAAATTTCATCAGTCAGTTAAAAATCGTAAACTCCGTTAATCGACCGGCCGATATCATAGCTATAAACATAGGAAATTACCAAGTTGCAAATTGCCTCAGTCTTTAGTCAAAAATAGCTCTATTTTCATAGATCAGACACGGAAAAATCGCGAATTTCTTTGATCAAGTAAGGAATATCGACAGTTTTGTCGATCGAGTACGAGAAAATCGCGAGTTTCGCCGATCGGCCACGGGAAAATCGCGAGTTTTGTTGATTAGGCTCGGAAAAAATCGCGAGTTTTTTTATAGGGTTTGGAAAAATCACGAATTTTGTCTATCAGGCGTGGAAGAATATCAAATTTCGTCGATCAGGCGTAGAAGAATCGCGAATTTTGTCGATCAGGCGCTGAAAAATCGCAAATTTTGTTGATCGGGCACGGAGAAATCGCGAATTTTGTCAATTTGCCACTGGAAGAAATTTCAGATTTCGTCAGTTAGTTAAGAATAGCGAATTTCGTTATTTGGGCGAGTAAAATTTGCGAATTTCGTTGATCAGGTGCTGTAAAATCGCGAGTTTTTTCCATCAGGGTCTGAAAAATCGCGAATTTCGTTGAACGTGCACCAAAAAATCGCGAATTTCGTTGATCAGGCACAGAAAAATTGCAAGTTTTGACAATCGGGGTTCGGAAAAATCGCGACTTCGTTGGTCGGGCAAAAAAAAATCGTGAATTTTGTCGATGATGCGCGGAATAATTGCAAATTTTCTTGATCGGATACGGAAAAATCGTGTGTTTCGTCAGTTTATCCGAGAGGTATATCGCGAATTTTGTTCGTCGGGCATGGAAAAATTGCGAATTTCCTTGGTCAGGCACGGAAAACTCGCGAATTATGTTCATCAGGCGCGGAAAAATTGCAAACTTCATTGATCGGGCACGAAATTATCGGGAATTTTGTCGATGATGCGCAGAATAATTGCAAAGTTTTTTTTTCGGCAACAGAAAAATCGTGAGTTTCGTCAGTTTATCGTGAGATAAAATCGCGAATTTAGTCAATTTGCGGCAAGAAAAAATTGCAAATTTTGACTGTCAGTTAAGAATCACGATTTTCGTTGATCTGGTGAGAAAAAATCGTGAATTTCGTCGATCAGGTGCGGAAAAATCGCGAGTTTCGTCAGTTTATCTTGAGAAAAATATCGCGAATTTCGTCAATTTGCAGCGAGAAAATTGTAAATTTTGTCAGAGTCAGTTAGGAATCGCGCATTTAGTTTATCGAGTGTGAAAAAATCGCAAATTTCGTTGATGGAGAGCAGAAAAATCGCGAATTTCGTCGATTGAAAGCGGAAAAATGGCGAATTTTTTCGATTGAGAACGGAAAAATCGCGAAAATCGTCGGTCAGGCACGGAAAAAAGCGCAAATTTCGTCAATCGGGCACGGAAAAATCACGAGTTTTGTCGATCAGGCTCCGAAAAATCGCGAGTTTCTTTGGTCGGGCACGGAAATATTGCAAATTTTGTCG
Organism: Maratus speciosus; assembly: GCA_963932465.1. NCBI lineage: Eukaryota > Metazoa > Arthropoda > Arachnida > Araneae > Salticidae > Maratus > Maratus speciosus. The sequence goes on along the minus strand of OZ010787.1, from coordinate 189,217,128 downwards.
ATGATGCGCGGAAAATTCGTGAGTTTCGTCAGTTAATCACGAGAAAAAAGCGCGACTTTCGTCAATTTACCGCCGGAAAAAATTGCAAATTTCGTTCATCGGGTGCAGTTAGAAGCACGAATTTTGTTGATCAGGCGCGGAAAAAAACCTTAAATTTCTTTGATCAGGTGTGGAAAGAGAATTGGATATGTTGACTGGGTAGGGGAATCTAGAGGGGTAAATCACCCCCCCCGCCTCTGAAACCATGTTTTTTATTTTATTATAGGCCACAGATCCCCTCCCTGAAATAGAATTTTCTTTGTGTTACTAATGTGACCCTCGACAACCCAGACATTTTTTTAAGTGGCCCTTCTCTTAAAAATGTTGTGCACCCCTACTGTAAATAATAATTGTACTCAATAGCGTATATTGATTTATTAAAGAGGACTTAATAATTATTGTGTAGAGTCAGTAGGTCAAACGAAGGCTTTTGTGTATACTTGCAAATGAACAATATATGCTATGAACACCATTTTCAATAGGAAACATATTATAGTGCATATCAACAATGTGCATTAACTTCGCAATATTTCAAGTAGTGTAACATCTGAAGTAGTTAAAATGCATTTCAAACAATTTGCGTCCACAGACTTTTGCGTGCTCCTGTAAATGGAAGATAAAAGTTACAATGACGATTTTCCGCTGTTATAAGCCTCGGTCTCATATATCAATTTAATGGCAATCGGAGTATATTCATAAAAGTTAAGAATGGTTATATGGACAAAGACAAAAAAAGACGACTCACAATCATAAACCTTTTTCTACTATGTTGGAATGTGTTAAAAATTTGATTCTGTGAACATTTCTGTAGTGAGAAAAGAGAAAGATAAAAATTGTGTTCATATAAAAAAATGTTTCCGTAGACAAGGAAAACTAAAAATTGCATTTTTGATTTTTTTTATAGAAAGGGTAAACATTTTGTTTAAGCGCGAAAAGAGATTTGCGAATTGAATGGAGAAGATTAACATAAATCCAGTGGCTGAAATTGTTTTGAAATATTTTGCTCTAAAAATTTGTATATTAAAAAAGCACCATGTACTCGGAGAGTTCAAGCAGATGACGTTAAAATAAAATCTTTATTAAAGCAAATTGCCAAATAATAAGATGCCAAAATGTGTTTGATCAAAATAGTCAATATACACGGTGTATTAGGATTGGTCGTTCAAATTTGGTGGGGGGAGGTAGAAAATAGCAAAAAAAGAAAATCTCACATAGGAAAATATGGGCGCAAACGAACGCATGAAGTTGTAGAGGGCGCTGTTTATCCACAACTTCTGATCACGCGCAAAACTCTCTGACAAGTCCAGCTGGTCGCTATTCGAAAAGATGACTTTGCAGAAGTAACATGAACAATTATATGTGAAATGAATATGTATATATGCATCTAACTTGTGCTACAATAAGGTAAAAGCAGTCGGAGAGTCGGTCAGGTAGCGTCTGCATACATTTGCGCAGCTCTCCGATCGTTTTCCGCTATTGCACTACTGAAACAAACAACTATAAGTTAGATGCATATCTGCATACATTTAAAGAATAACGATTCATGTTACTTCTGCAATGTCACCTTGCCAAATGTCGACTGGCTGGGTTTGTCAGAGAGCTTGGCACGTGATCAGCAGTTGTGGATACTCAGCACCCTCTACAACGCCATGCGTTCGTTTGCGCTCATAGTTTCCTATGTGAAATTGTCTTCTTTTATTATTTTCTACCTTCCTACCAAACTTGAACGATAAATTATGATACACCCTGTATAATTAAATAAAATATTAATTCGTTTGAAAAAAAAATGTTGAACATTTTCATGCAGAAAATTAATCACTTTTCGAAAAATTCAATATACAGGATGTTCGGGATAAAGTTGACAGTTTTTAATAGTGTAAACGTATGGGTTGTCTTGAAGAATGTGACATATTCTATATATGATTATAACATTTTGTTTGAGATAAACACATAATATTAAAGATTGGAGAAGAATAACATGCATCATGATGATTCCAGATGATCCAAATTCTGCAATCAAGAGAGTTACTCAGTGCGCCTTAAACACCGCAAAAACAATACGAAGCGTAATGAGGAGATGCAACGGAGACTACAAAATGGAAACAACACCAAATGCGACGGTGTTTTGATGTCTCCTGTGAGGGTGATATCCTGATCACAACATATTTTCCCTAACTCGCTTGACTGCAGCACTATGAATTATTATATGCGTGGCATGTTGAAGCAAGTGACCGAACGTAGTGTCGGTATTACAAAAAGTCAACTCATTGGCAGTATTGGACCAGATTTTGCCAGATTCATGTGCCGGATGCATGTACGAGATTCTGGTGCCAATTTTTGACAATTATGGTTGCTGAGCGTTCCTTCTTTCACCAAACTCCCTATGCATTGTAGTAATTTTTATGTCACATATCTATTTTTCCATTGAATTTTCTTTTGATTAGCATATTTCATTCTTTCATTTTTATCAAAAACTGTCAAATTTATTCCGAACACCCTGTATATACCAAGTATTCGGTGTTAAACTAGGGAACTATCTGCATTTTATTGAATTGTCTGTGCTATCTTCTTTTTTAAAATCAGACAAGTGTCATACAAAATATTTAATAGAACATTATGAATTTTATACAATATAACAAAGTTACAGTCTTAATCTAGAAATTTTCTCAACAAAAGTATTTTTACTATCTTAATAAATCAGCGGTTTATCCCTTTAAGATCCTTAATATACATGATCTAATTTATTGAATTTCTGTATCTTCTGGCATGAGATTAAGTTTGAAAGTTTTGTGATACTAAGAGATACAAAATATTAAAAAGGTAATTTTGAATGAGTGGTTGAAAATATAAAAATTAATTAACCTTGCTATAAAAAAGGAAATTTTTCCGCGTCGAAAATTTCCCAACAGAAATTAAAAGGTCATATGAAATGTAAAAGTGTCACAATGAGCTCTTACAGTACGATATAATAATCAGTTTTAAAATTTTAATGCAAATTTGAAGATATTGGAAAATTATAAAGATTCTTTAAGAAAAATCGAAATTTTAAAGTAACAAAAGTTATTTTTTTATTGATTAAATAAACACAATAAAAATGTCGGGCATTGTCGTTATCCCCTGTATAATAGTAATCCCGTATGCAGTAACCTCGTGTATTCAATATTTCTAATGATTTGTGTATTATTTTACAAATTATGTACCGTCGATGCTTCACGGAATGAAATCTAAACGCAACATATTTTACAATTTTTAATAATTCTATATCGTCCACAACTACAGGACTAAGATTTAACGTGAAAATACTGAGTGCGTATCATTCATGAAGGTTTATTTAAAATTATACCTATTTTAGCGTCAAATTCAAATGATTATTATAGAAATAATTGCTTTAGAATATTAATTAGAAAACAGCTTGATTTATTATGTTCATGGAGAAATCTAGTCTATCCTATATTCAAATAATTAACATGTGAATATCCCGTGAGAAGAAGAAAAACATAATAATCTTAGTAATAATAATGAACACTGCCTTTTTTTTTCTAAGTGTTGCTGTGCAATGAAATACCTCTGAAGGTCTGTACAGCCTGTGATTTCTGAAAATACAGGGCTGGTTAAATTTCTTGACGATATAGTTAAATTATATGCTTGTATGTAAGACTATTACAGTTGACAAGCGGTTTTAAAGTAGTAATAACCCACATTCAAAAGGAGCAAATCTGGAGGATGAACATCTTTAGAAAACACATAGCTTAGCTCACACAGGGTAGCCAACATATTTACCTGAATCAGTCTTATGATAAATTACCTTTGGCACACGATATATCTATGTTCCCCCCACAAACAATTTTGAAAGAGATGAAAATTGTTTTCACAGAAGAAATGCAGTTATCTTCTCGTGTTCTTGTAAAAATAAATGGAAATTGCCTCGGCAATAACTGTATGAAAGATGTGATCAGATCCATTGTTTTGGCTGGTTGCTCTTGATAATGTCTTGACAATCTCGCTATCTTATATTATTAATTTTAATCATTTAGAAACTTGTTATTTACTGATTATACTTTTAAAATTCCAAGGTAATAATATTCTTGTATAATATGCAGATATATTCAATTTCAACTAAATCAGTTAGTTCTATATCACTTATACAATACTGTAATACAACAATACGAGATGAAGTGGTGGTTTTATAGCAGCAACATAAACTACAAAAAGATGGATATCAAATACATAATTGCAGAGTATGCACATCTATTGAAATTCAAATAATTCAGCCATTTAATAAAAATCAAATATTTATTAACGCACATGATCTTATACAGTTGATCATCAAAATTAAACCAAGTATTAAATTTGTCTAAATATATCACAATGATTTAGTTGAATTATGAATAAATTTATATTCTAAGTAGGGGCTCTGCCCCTTGCGCCCTTTGTGCGCCGATTACCGGATTTTCAACTGATGTTGTAAACACGTTCCTAATTCCTCCACTGGTTGAAACCAGAGTTGGACAGAATCGGATTACAAAGTAATGGATTTAGGATTATCTTTAAAGTATAATCCCCTCATAATCAATCCATAAACATACAATGCGTTACAAGGTAATTCCTATTACACTTTTCAAATGCATAATCCGATTAACGTGTAACAGAATACAAGTCAATTATAATTACATCTTTTAAAATGTAATTGTGTTATCCTTCAGTGGATTACAGATTAATCAAATTACATTTTATAGAATTTAATTTAGATTTAACGCATATTAGGTACATTACAAATGAGGGGCTCACAACCATAGTAGACCAAGTCCATTTTTCTTTATTGTGAATAATAACGCTTTAAAGTTTTTAATAAATAATTAATTCAGGCCAATTGATTTATAAGTATTATATGCGGTAATATTCAATTTAAAGTACCATTTATATAGCGCATTACTTTTACAAATGAAAAATTAATATTTCTATTGAAAATTTGTACGTTTTAAAAAAAATAAGGACTTGGTTCTGTATGGTTGTGAAATTTCCACTTGTAAGTAAAGACTTGTTTATTAGGATTACAAAAACTCTTGATTTTGATTTATATTTACTTTTCCTATTTTTTACTGAAAGATATTACCAGTTTTCTTAAATCATTCACTGTGACAATACTATCATCATCATCAGCGTCACATGATGTACTCTAGATGAAGTAACTTGGAACTTGGTATTGACCATTGACCTTTGATGGAAGATTCTTGAAGTAAGCATGATCAATTGGGGGAATGTATGGCAGAAGATCCGTCATATCTTTCTTTTTGGCCAATAATTTTTCTGCGGCTCACGTATAACGCATCTTGACTGACATTTGACAAAGAAAGTAACTTGCGCCCACGAGTACGATTTTCCAAATTTACTTTGCGAAAAGGTTGATCCACATTCAGGGTTTCTTTCAACAGTAACATGAAAAGAGAACCTCTCACATCTCGCAGCCATCCAATATCCGTCCAACAAAAACAAGTTCTCGCGGTATCCTTCTTTCTGTTTACGATACTTTGTTCCAAAGCTGTAGTAGAAAGAAAGTCGGAATTTTTAACTTCAATGATATCAAATTTAGGATATTTCCTCTTTGCATTCATAATAGTTTCCTTCCAGTCTCCAGCAATATAGATGTATTGTTTCTTGATAGTTGCTGCTTCAAAAGATTTACAACTGTCTGCTGGTGCCTTGCAACAATGCTAGAAAGGTCTTGAGAACATATTCCTCTCTCTATTTCATCTATTTTATTCCAGACGTACATGTATCCCACATTATTATTAAAGAAATGCACTCCAAAGTTATAAACATATAGACTGCGTTTATAATAAGCTATGCATGTTGAAAGCTTAGAAAGTGCTTTTTTCAAGTCGAATGCACAGCAGTAAGTTTCATCTGAGGCTATAATATGATCAGTTTTCATTTTCTCTCTAGCCTGTATAGCTATCCGCAAGTGGAGCTCTCCTTTTCTTTTCAACCTTTTCTCCTTGACTTTTTCAAATGTTTTCACCATTTTTTGTCGAGAGCTTGATTGATATGTCATCACATAATTTACATGTATCTGTACTTGGCGGCTTAAAGTGTAATTTAAACTTTTTTCTGAAGACCTTTTTAATAGAATTTCTCTTTGACGCGAGTCTTATTCTTTGTCGTACATACTCTCTAGGCGTAAAATCGAAATGTGTGATTAGAGTTTTTTTTAAATTGTAATGATTTAAAAAAAAAAAAACGCTGTCTGTGTTTTCACAGTTTTTTTACCGAGAGGAGGGTGGGTGGTCATCAAAAACAATATTACTTTCCATTCATAGTTTATACATCTGATTCACGAATGTTTATTTTTCATCAGAAGTTTTGAAATCGCTACTTATTTAAAATAAAACTTTTTTCATAGCAATGAGGCAAGATTTAGGCAATAATGGGTCACAGATAAAAAAGAAGTGATGAAGTAGTACACTGATGAATGGACTTGATTTAGTATGGTTGTGAAGGTTTCTTGTATTACTTCACCAACTCTGGACACAGATTCAATCTATGAGAAAGTAAGTGAACTACGAACTTGGCACACTACAGCAGTAGATAAAACACAGTTTACTGCACCTTCTAGATGAGCTATCTCATTTTTTTTAAAAGTGGACTTGGTCTACTATGGTTGTGAGCCCCTAAAATAACTACATTTCATTCTGAATCAATGTAATTTGCATTGAATTATAATCTATTACAAATAATTTGAATGATATTTTAAAATACGTTACTTACGACTTGAAATCCGTTACACATTAAATAGATTATACATTTATAAAGTGAATTTGCACTTCTCATGTAATGTATTAGTATGTGGAAATTGATTGCTTGCAACGGTATTATTATTTAATGGAAATCGGTAATTTCATTCCTTTGCAATCAGATTCTGCACTAGTCTGGTGAAAGGTATTTCGTAAATACGAAACAGTTGATCGAGTTCAACTAAGTCTTTTTTCTTGTTTTTTTTTTGGGGGGGGGGGGGACGTGGAGTATAGAAAGACGGAGGGTTGGCAATTAAACTGATATTGATTAGAATTTCCTTTTTTAACCTTTCGAAAAATCTTGGAAATTATTGGAGGGTAGTTAAATTTAATTTTTGTACATTGGAAAGGATTTAGTTTGTTTTTTTAGTTGCTTTGTTCGTGTTCTTGTGATTGTTTTTTTATCATTATTCTTTCTAAAAATTATTGCATTAATAGTTTTATTATTACAATCGTTGTTCCTAACAATGATACGTATGACAGTAAGTTCATCATTCAATTTATTTTCAGTGAAAACTGTATAAGCTGTCTTCATGAAATATCTAAATTAAAGGCTCATTTTGGTGGTCTTGATTCGGCCGCTTAGTAGGAACAATGACCGTGAGCCAAGCAATGTGCACAGTACTGCTACGCAACGGGAGCCGGGTACGGACGAATTTCAACCCCATTCTGCTTTCCAATGGAAAATTGAGACTGAATCTCATTGGTCGCGGTTTTCCGTAACATCTCATATGCCCCGTTTTTCGGGCTGCAGGTGGAACTAGGCGCTTTACAGTAGAGAATGTTCCTTAGGCCGTTATCAATGCATGGCTTTTGGCCGGGAGGGGAATCTGCGGCCTATGTTAGCTAACCGAGATAGGACCGTATACAAATATTTGATATGAAGGTGAGACAGAAAACTAACTCTGAAAACAGGTTCCGTTGTGTAGTTCCACATATTCGTCCAATCAAGTGCGTGTCGGCGGACCCGCGGTTTGGCGAGTGCGGTGGAACATAGACAGGGACATACGTAGACGTATCTCTGTGTCAGGAGTAGTCGTGTCTGTTCCGCCCTTAAGGCTGCTGAGAAGGGGAGTTGACCGTTTTATCAGAGAGTAGATGGTGGCACATAGCAATACGAAGCGACCACACATTCAATCGAATTCGAGTGCAATGGAAGTTCTGCGCGGTTGGTCGCTTTTATTTGGCCGCTAGTAGGTACTTTGAGATGTCCGTCTGTAAAGCCGGCACTCCTGAGCGTTTGATTCGATAGATTGGAATACTATCTCCCAAATAATCGATAATTCTCCTCTCCCTCTATATCTAAAACATTTACTAAAAAATTACATCTCCAATCGATATATTGGTTTAAAAGAAGGAAGCGTTGTAGAATGGTTCATTTCATTTAAAGGGTGCCCTCAGGGCTCATGCTTAGGTCCCCTTCTTTGGTTGCTAATTGCAGATTTTATTATAAAGGAGTTCTACAAAATAGAATCAGACATGATAGTTTATGCTGACGATTTCGTAATTAAGGTTGCGGGAGACTCCAGACCTGAGTTGGAGCAAGTTGCTAATAGACGCATCGAAATTTTTTCAACTTTATGCAGGAATTTCAACCTTACAATATCGGAAACTAAAACAAAGGCCATGCTTTTTGGCCGCTTTCTTCTTAACAGACGTCGACCAATTTTCAAATTGAATAACAAAACTATCAAGTTTGAAAATACTATTCCCTATCTTGGCGTTATACTAGATCCAAAATTTAATTTTCAAGAGCATCTAACTCATACTAAAACAAAGGTAACTCAATTTTTAAACGGATTCAAAAGCCTAAAATCTCATAAAGGAGGAATATCTTCAAGTATACTGAAATTTTGGTACAACACCGTCATATTAAAACAAATTAGCTACGCTTATGAAATTTGGTTTCCAAGCCTCAACTCGCATGGGATAAGAAAATTAAAGTCAGTACAACGTACAGCTCTCTTAAGCATTATCAAGACCTATCGAAGTACTTCCTCTGACGCTCTCTGTGTCCTTACTGGTTCTCCCCCAATCGATACTTTGCTCAAGAACGATTATCATTATTACGAACTAATTAAAGGAAGAAGATCATATAACCATAATGGCAAAATCATTAATAGCAACCACATTATGTCAAAACTAAACACCTTTGACTTTTCTCAATATTACAAGATAAACAACCTCTTCTTTTTGGAGGAAAAATACGAAAAATTACTCCAAATCTATGACCCATCCATATATACCGATGGTTCTGTCATGAACGACGGAGCAGCATGTGCATTTACAGTCTGTCTTAAAAACTCATTCGTATATGATTATGCAGTTAAACTTCATGTAGATAACTCGATCTACCAAGCTGAATTATTCGCAATTTACAAGGCAATGGAATGGTCCATTAACTCTTCTCATCATGAAATTCTTATCCTTACAGACAGCCACTCATCCTATGACGCCCTTCAAATTGAATTTCCACGCAATTATATAATTTATAATATCTACAATCTTTTACTACATTTCCCTAACAAAAAGTTCTATATCTCATGGATTAAATCTCACATAGGTATCCCGGGAAACGAAAGAGCCGATTCTCTGGCGAAGGCGGTTATAGATAACAACCAATGCAACGATTGCCAGGAATTGCTTCTTCCACAATCCAAATTCAAGTATATCTTTAGGCAAAAAACTCTGGATGAATGGCAACTCTCATGGACTCAGTCGACAAAGGGTCGCGATACTTACAGTATAATTAATAAAGTTGACATACAGTTCATCTGTGATCGCCCTACATTACCTAACTATATTACTGGTCATGGAAGTTTCCCATCATTTCTACATAAAATTAAAAAAAGAGACTCACCACTTTGTTTATGCAGAAAAAGTATTGGAAACGCTACACACTATATCTTTGGAAACTGCCCCATAATGAAACATCATTTCCATTTTGACAGAAACAAAACATTGAGAGAAAATTTGAATAACACTCTTTTCAACGCAGGCAACTTCCAGAGACTTCTAGAAAATTACGACATTTTAAACAAACATTTTTCGTTTATTTCTAAGACTATAGCTAAACCTTAATCCTTTTTTTTTTACATTCTATTTAACCTGTAAATATATTTCAATATTTATTTATACATATGTGTCCGCACTGCCTTCAATAATAAGGCAGTATTTGTAACATGCTTTTTATGTTGTAATAAATGTGCGCCACCCTGCTTGCGCTGCCTGGCAGCCCCTTTTTCCCCTCGTGGACTTATTGTCCCTATACCTCACGGTAGGCTGTCCACGAGTGGGTGATTTCGGTCCCTGCGCATAAGGGTCTTGAGAACATAGGAACACCGTTGTGGTTTGTCAGTTTTATGAAATATCTAAACACGGAGATTTTAAATGAAAATGGAGTTTGAGCATTATGCTATGTGATAAAATTTTAGGCAATAAGTTTGCGATTAAAAGACTTTTGGCGCGCGGGGTAGTTTTAGTTAAAAGAAAGTCAGTAGCGGCGTAGCAAGGGTGAGGTCCAGAAGCTCTAAGAATCGCTATTTTAAAGTAAAAGTCTTCGCCTTGTATAATCACAGAAATCTCTGCAATTAAAGGAGGCAAAAATAAAGTTACAAAATTACTGGTATCCAGAGCATTTGGACGTCCACCCAGTCAACGCTATTGAACATCAAAGAAAGGAAGATTTCATTCTCTCCAATGTCTAAAATCAATTTAATATTCGTGTCAAGTTGATCAAACTGGTCTAAGAAAGTACTGAATAAAATACTGTTGTGTTACAGAATGTTGCAAATGTTATCTACAAATCTTAACCAAGTATGGAATACTGGGGGGATGAGAGTATCGAAGTTTTCAAATCTCAAATTTCTAAAGGTCATAAGGCAAGTTCAGTAAAATGCCGGGATATGTTGAAACCCATTGCGACTCCTGTATTTTGTATAATAAATTTACCTCTGAACGTGAACAAATGATCTTTCTATGAGAGTAAGACCACTTGTCAACATAAGTTTTATAGCTTGGTTGATGCTATTCGTATCGTCTATGATGCTATTAATTTTCTTAACACTTGCCAGTGTAGTAGAAAAATATTTATTACTTCGGTTTGTATATCTGTCGATTGCTGTCTACCCTCTGTCCGTGCTCTAACTCTCGTAAATATACTCGGATTGCCATACAATTGCACTGTATATGCTATTGATATTTACTATGGAATGTTCGTTACTGAAAATACAGTGTGCAGCATTTATAATTAGTTTACAGAGACAATCAAAAGAATCCGTTACATTTGGGTATATTAGGTAGAATCATTTGCGGAGTATTTCAGTGATGTTACACTCTTTCTAACCTAATGTAATTCATATACACTATTAAGTGGCAGTAGAAGATATTTTCAGTAAAATATTACGCATATAAAAGCTATCGTTCATTTACAGGGACAAACAAAATATGTCCGTTGCACTACTGTCTACAAGAGATAAATACTGGAAGTACGTTTTCTGTTGTTGTATGCGTTATTAAGTTTTACTACATTTTACATACGATTTGCCGGGTATAAATTCTAGAGATCATATACAGGGTTACATAAAATTACTCGTAAACATTACATTGAATAAAACAATAAAAGGGTGAAGTGCTTTAAGGGTGTTTTTTAACTGAGTTATTCATCTCCCATCTGATTTATATCCAATAATAATAAGAGATCTTTGCAGAATATAAATAAATTTATATTTTTGTCTATAGATGGATATAAATTCCGAAAGTACGTTTTAAATTTTATTATGCATCTTTATCCTAAATTAAATTTTAGCTTAATACGAGGCATGTTTATGAACCTGCAAACAATGTACAGGGCTGTACAAAATTATTCCAGTACATTTTCATCTATAAGCGGAAATTGCTGAAAGTTATTTTTTAACTGTGTTATAGGTTTTGAAACTAAGCTAAATTTTAATACACTATAGACTTGGTATACAGATCATATATGCATAAAAGAATTGGAGTACCTTACCGGTTATGGGCGGTAATTGCCTAAAATTGGTTTACAAATGGGTTATACGTTACTTGGGTTTCATCTTTCACATTTTTAAACGGTGAAATTCCGTTAAAGGTTTATAACTGTCTAAAAAGTCGAAAAATAACGTGTATTTTGGGAAATTGGTTCAAGAAAATGAAATAAGGTATTTGAAAATCTCTTTTGTATATTGTTTTTTTCACTAAAAGAAAATAAACTGATTTTTGTAATAAGAAAATCTACTAAAAAACAACTTTCCAAAAGTAAAAAAAAAAAAAAAAAAAAGAAAGAAAGAAAGAAAGAAAGAAAAAATGAATTTTGTGGCTAAAAAGTGGTGTGACGTCAAATTTCCGAGCTTGTATTATGGTACTTATTTAACATTTTCCATTAAAAATTTACCATATGTAAGTCGAGTACCTACGTGTGCGTTGATAGAAAGCCTTTTCTTCTTTACTAAATACATCATAACGTGTTTCTGAAAATTAATTTTTTTTAATTATGCATGATGTGCTTGGCGGCCATCTTTCCATATTTTACACAAAGTTCTAAGTAGAGAAATCCGTAGTTAAAATCGGAAGTTCGAAATTGTTACTAAAGCAAACACTTCATTTATGGAAATGTGTGCCTAGAAATTTGTGTCTTAAGATAAAGCTGAAGTAAGTTCAGGATTCATCTTATGATTCTTTTTCTTTGGGTGTGTGTGTGTGGGGGGGGGGGGTTAATTAATTAGTTAAAACTGTAAAAATCAATTTGTTTTTCAAAATAAAAGCCTTTCTTAATTGGCCTACCTGTAGTTAAAACTAGAAGTTCGAAATTGCTAATAATGCAAACATATTAAGAACTTGTTTTGAACTTTGTGTAAAATATGGAAAGATGGCCGCCAAGCCCATCATGCATAATTAAAAAAAATTAATTTTCAGAAACACGTTATGATGTATTTAGTAAAGAAGAAAAGGCTTTCTATCAACGCATACGTAGGTACTCGACTTACATATGGTAAAATTTTAATGGAAAATGTTAAATAAGTACCATAATACAAGCTTGGAAATTTAATATCACACCACTTTTTAGCCACAACATTCATGTCTTTTTTTTTTTTACTTTTGGAAAGTTGTTTTTTAATAGATATCAGTTCTTTTTTTAACAGATTATATATAATTTAAATAATTTTACTCACTCAAATTAAAATGAGTCCTCGCATAGCTTTTGTAAGCAGGGAGCGAACCCATTAATATACATTTTGTTTACCTATCATTCATTTTTTAGAGTATTTAATAATTTAAAAGTAAGGAAAGTCAATTTCTTCTTTCAAAGTTCAGTCTTTCTCAATTTATATCTTCTTTAAAATTTTTATGAAGGATGGAAATTTAGTGAAAAACAGATACAGTCGAAATAATATATATATTTACAGATCTGTTTGAAGATATGTAAATACAGCAATTTTAGACATACTGAAGGAACATTTTTGGTAAAAAAATCTAAAAATTGAAAGATATAAACTGTACATATGACTTCATCTTCATTTAGATCGTGTTATAGAGAAGAAAGAATAAATATGTAATTTTACTCAAGTCTGTTTATCCATACCTATTTGCATAAATGTGAGAATATTAATTTCATATAAAAATTCGCCTAAATTGATTCTCTTTTATGTCCATTATTAAAGCCGCATATACATTTAAATTTTTTCCGGTTAAAAATTGCCTGAAATCTATAGTGTTATCTTTCGTCAAATTTTTTTATGCTTTTTTTTTTAATACCGAGACTCCTTTTCCAAACTCTGACAAAAGATCACAGACATAATAAAGTTAATCAAATACTGATGGACATAAATCAAGCTGAATAACTGTGCTAAAAATAATTTCTTCAGTTACATAAACAATATAACATTTCAACTTAGCCATAAATCTCTTCAAATATATTTAACCTTGAAAACCCTTTGATAAAGATAATTGCTTGTTGAGTGGCTGAATTAAAACTCATAAACTACAGTAAACTGATTTATTATTATTATTGTTATCTAACTTATAAGGTAAACATTTTTTTCATTCTGAACATGTAGTTAATCCAAGAAAGAGGCATATAAAAATGCTCTCTTATTTACAATTTAAATAATGTGAATTAAATAGCCTAAAATGTTACCGCTTCTTCATTTAAGCTACTTAATAGTCTACAACTACAATTTCTTTTTTAAAGGAGGTATAAAAAGTGGTGCATTAAAGAATACGATAACTAATACATATTGGATAAAAAATAAAGTGTGGATTTACACCATAAAAGGATAAGTATCCTCAAAAAGGGTAAGTCCTAATTTACACTACTTACTCACGCCTGTTTAATGGGATTCAAAATCCCATCAAGATTATGATTACTGATCACTGATTAAAAATAAATAAATTAAATAGCCTACACTGAAATCTGAAATATCAGATATTTGATAAATAAACTTTTAAACTTTCAAAAAGAAAAGTTGAAAGGACTTTTTGTAACACGTAAGTAATCAAAAGTTAAGAAAATGGCAGCTTCTAAAGATAATTTATCAATTAAAAAACAAACAGCTACAAATTATTTGATATGGAAATTCAAGACCGAAATGATGTTAACTAAAGAAGACTTATTTCATGTAATTACGGAAGAACCGCTTAATCCAATTACGGACGTTTGGTCCAAAAGTGATAAGAAAGCCCGTGCACTAATTAATCTAACAATTGATGATAATCAAATTACACATGTTAAAAATTTACAGGCAGCCAGACAAATTTGGCAAGCTTTGCGTGAAATCCATGAGCGACATAATTTGTCTAGCAAAATTTATCTATTAAGAAAACTTTATGGGATTAAATTTGCGGAAGGTGGCAATGTTGTTAATCATATTACAAAAATAGTGGAATTAGTAGATAAATTAGCGACCATAGGAGAAGTTATAAATGATAACCACATTTATGTACTGTTATTATGCTCCCTACCCCAATCTTATGATACTCTTATTACTGTCTTTGAATCGAGAGAAGAAAATCAACTTATACCGTCATTTATTAAGTCTAAACTTATTGACGAATATAACCGACGATATTATAATGATGAGAGACCAGAAAATCCTGCCAGAGCATTTAAAGCACAGAAAAATTACAACAACAAAACAAGTAATAAATACTGCTCCAATTGTCGGATGAGAAAAAATTATACGCAGGAATGTTGGCATAACAAAGCCAAAACACAAAATGCACCACAAAATCAACATATCAGAACAAACAGAAACCATTACTCTACATCACTAGTTTTTGAAAAGACTGAAAACAATTTTAGAAGTGAACAAACACCGGAATCAAACCGTAGGTACAGTCACTCTGAAAATGAAAACAATACATGGAGGGCGAGCGAAAATAAAAATTACGCCTTTATGACGCAAGGAATGGAAAACAAAACATTTATAGTAGACAGTGGCAGCTCAAGCCACATTGTGTGTTTAGAATCAATGTTTACAGAAATAAAATCACGCGAAAAAGAAATGTAACCATCGCAAACGGAAAATACTTATCAGTTACGGGTCAGGTGTCGTAAATATGAACACGCGAACATCAGACAACAAATTTCATGAAATAATACTTAAAGATGTATTACTAGTACCTGAAATCGAAACAAATTTATTATCGGTTAGCAAAGCGACGCAAAATGGATGTGAAATTATATTCAGAAATGACAGATTAATGTTCAAACTTAACGGAGAAATATGTTTAGAAGCGCGAGAAGTAAATAACCTATACTAAGTTCAGTTACCATTCGAAAACTATGCAAACGTAGCACAAAGCTGCAACAACAAAAATTGCCTAGAATTATGGCATCGTAGGTTAGGACATAGAAATCTAATATCAATTAAAGAAATTACGCAAAAGGAATTAGCTAGAGGAATCCAAATAAACAACTGTAATCATAACATAGATTGCGAACCGGGCATTAAGGCAAAATTATCTGATGAACCCTAAACAAAAATTGCAGAGTATAGAGCAACTAAAAGACTCCACCTCATTAACTCCGACGTGTGCGGATCTTTTCAAACACCGACAATAGGAGGGAAGTCATATTTTTTTTACTTTTATTGATGACTACTCACGATTTACGATCACATACCTATTGTCTAGAAAAAGTGAAGTTTACGAAAAACTTAAAGAATTCATCGCGTTAATTAGGAACAAATTTGGAGATAAACCGAAAGCAATTGGAACAGATAACGGAGGGGAATTCACATCAGATGAAACAGCAAATTGCCTCAGGGCTAATGGGATAAAACATCAACACACAGTCCCATATTGTGCAAGCCAGAACAGTGTGGCAGAGAGGACAAATAGGTCGTTAGTTGAAATGGCAAGGACAATGTTAAGTGAATAAAATTTACCATTAAAGTTCTGGGGGGAAGCAATTTGCACAGAAAATCATTTGCAAAGCAGACTACCGACAAAAGCAAATGAAAAAACACCATACGAGTTATGGACAAACAGACAGCCAAACTTAAGTTACGTTAGGGTATTTGGCTGCAAAACCTTCGCATATATCAGTAAAGCCAGAAGACAAAAATTAGACGATAAAGCTATAGAGGGAATTTTCGTCGGATATGATAATGAATCCAAAGGATACAGAATATATGTAGGAGGAAATGAAATAAAGGTCGCGAGAACCGTTAAATTTCTCGAAAACAAATTTAAATATAGAAACGAGAAAGTAGAAAACAAACCAAAACAAGATGAAAATCGGGTTAATGAAAACTTTGTAGAAATAGAAATTTCAAATAGCAATGAGACACCATCCACGTCCAATCAACCAGTAGCAGAACCTAGACGATCAGAAAGAATTAATAAAGGTGTACCTCCTGATATGTTAATATGCATGGTTAAGAACGAAAACGTCACTGAACCAAAAAATTATGAGGAAATCGAAAATATGGAATATTTTAAGGATAAACAAAATTGGATAGATGCAATGAAAAGCGAAATGAACTCCATTATGAAAAATAAAACTTGGTCAATTGTAGAACCTCCACCAAATAGGAGAATAATAGCTTGCAAATGGACCTACAAAATAAATCGCGACAACACAGGAAAAATCCAAAAATATAAGGCACGTTTTGTTGCAAAAGGATATTCATAAAAATTCGGGGAGGATTATGATAAAGCTTATGCACCAGTCGTGTCATATACAACAATAAGAGCATTATTAATAGCAGCATTGCATCAAAATTTAAATGTAAAACATATTGATATTAACACCGCATTCTTACATGGAGAGCTTGAGGAGGAGATATACATGTCACAACCAGAAGGTTTCGGTCAACCAAATCAGGAATAGAAAGTATGTCGGCTAAACAAAGCCATATATGGACTTAAACAAGCCGCGAGAGCGTGGCATAATAAAATTACAGAAACACTAAAAAAGATGAATTTTAGTCAGAGCAAATTTGACTCATGCCTTTTTACGCGAAAAAGGGGCGATAACACAACATACATAATAACATACGTAGACGACATTTTAATTGCCGGAAAAGACGAAATGATAGAGGAAGTAATCGCGAGCTTAAATAAAGAATAGGAGCTAAAGAATTTAGGGGACATCAGTAACTACCAATCTATGAACATTAAAATAGTAAATAAAAGCTACATGATAAATCAAACTCAGAAAATAGAGGAATTAATCAATAAATTTAATTTGCAAGACGCAAAACCGTGTAGCACACCCATGGAAACAAATTACACACGCTTTACTGATGAGGATAACATTTTACCAAACAACACATATTACAGACAAGCCATAGGAGCACTTTTGTATCTAGCAACTATAAGCAGATCTGACATCTGTGCAGCAGTAAACATTCTTAGCAGAAGAAATGAATCACCAAGAATGAAAGACTGGAATGCAGTAAAAAGTGTGATAAGATATTTAAAGACTACAAAAAATTATAGTCTAGTTCTAAGCGGGGAGAAGAAACCGATACTTGAAGTTTACGTGGATGCAGATTGGGGAGGAGATGTAGATTCACGGAAATCAACGAGTGGGAACCTATACATGTTAGGAGGAAATGCCATACAATGGTCGAACAAGAAACAAACCTGCATTGCATTATCATCGGCAGAGGCCGGGTATGCGTCAGCAGTAAATGCAGCAATTGAAATAAAGTGGCTAGTCAATCTACTGGAAGAATTAAACCTAAAGCAAACCTTACCTATAGACCTACATGAAGACAACCAGTCCAAGATCAAGATGATAGAATTAGAAAAGCGCTCAAGTAAAACTAAACATATTGAAATTAGGTTTTACCTGATAAAATAACTAAAGCAAGAAGGGAATATCAACCTAAAATACTGGCCAACCAAATTGATGAGAGCAGATCTGTTTACAAAACCAGTTCCCAAACCTGTTTTTCAAACCCATACGAGGAACTTAAATTTGTGTGACAATGAAACTTCAGAAATTAAGGAGGAGTTGATGGATACAAATCAAGCTGAATAACTGTGCTAAAAATAATTTCTTCAGTTACATAAACAATATAATATTTCAACTTAGCCATAAATCTCTTCAAATGTATTTAACCTTGAAAATCCTTTTATAAAGATAATGACTTGTTGAGTGGCTGAATTAAGACTCATAAACTACAGTAAACTGATTTATTATTATTATTGTTATGTAACTTATAATGTAAACATTTTTATCATTCTGAACATGTAGTCAATCCAGGAAAGAGGCATATAAAATGCTCTCTTATTTACAATTTAAATAATATGAATTAAATAGCCTAAAATGTTACCGCTTCTTCATTTAATCTACATAATAGTCTACAACTACAATTTCTTTTTTAAAGGAGGTATAAAAAGTGGTGCATTAAAGAATACGATAACTAATACATATTGGATTAAAAATAAAGTGTGGATTTACACCATAAAAGGAAAAGTATCCTCAAAAAGGGTAAGTCCCAATTTACACTACTTACTCCAGCCTGTTTAACGGAATTCAAAATCCCATCAAATACTTAAATCTTTCTATCGTTTTTCTTTTTTTTTTTGGGGGGGGGGAGCGCTTAAGAACATCTTTTTGTTCTTAGAATTCTGAATTAATCATTCAAAAGATCTACCTACATAAGTCTTGTTGCTGAATTTTCATTAGCTAAGAGTTGCATCAACTTACACATCATGTGAATCTATTAAATTACTTTTGTAAAATACTGGATGGGAGCCATTGATATTTCCAGACCTTTTGTCTACATTTTAAAATTGAGTCATTTACAACTATTCATTAGATTTTTAAACGAATTAAGGAAGAAGTCATTGTTTCAATTGCAACGGTACCTTTCACTATTTCTTTCTCTAATACCCAGATCTCAAATTTAACCAAATGCGCTAAGAATCATGTTCATAACAGAGGACATTTATACGTAAGAGTGGTGACATACGCACAAGACGTGTGCTCAAATTCAAGTTTTTGTCCAAAGTACGGTAACTTAGTTTTAAGTAATAGACGTGGAAGATTTTGATTGAATTAACCAGAAAAGTTAACAAACACTGGCTTCCAGATTCGATTTTATCCTAAATCGTCTTAACCAAACAAAGTTAATGACCGGGATCCAGACCAATTTTTCGCTGTTAGTGAAATGTGGTTGACCAATCAGAAGCCTCCATCCTTGCAGGCTTTACGGTGTTTACTTCAAACAGCAGAAAGTTGGAAAACATGCAGTCTTCTGATTTATCAGTCTCATCTAGATAATTGGAAAAATCTATCTTGATCCCAGCCTTTTCAACGCCCCTTAGATATTTGAGAAAGCCTTGACACGCGTCACGAAAACGTCACACAAAGCATGCAAAACAAAGAAAAAAATCATTCATTGGCTCGTTCATATCCACGAGCCAATGAATGAATTTGTTTCTTTGTTTTGCTGCTTTGTGTGACATTTTCGTAACGCGTGTCAAGACTTTCTCAAATATCTAGGGAGCGTTGGCATTTATTAACTTACATCTAACCTGCCTGCTTGGCGTCAAGCGCCCGCTTATACGTCATCGTCAATATATACAGGAACGAGATAGCACACACAAGGAAATTTACAACACAGAGAAATACAGCCGGGAACTCCACAAACAGTGTGCAACAGAGCAAGCGGGATTCGAACCCGCTCCCACCTACACTCGCAAGCGATTAGAGGTGTGATGCCTTGACCACTCAGCCACGGTGGGCCCAGCGTTGGCCTATGGACCATATTCTCCATTTTGGATCGAGGCTACAAGAATTCGTCTGCTTGGGAATAACATTCATAACCATGCCATTGAAAAGCATTGTGGTTAGAAAATTTATGCTTATATTTTATTTTCATACGAAGTTTTAGACTTTTTCAGGGACGGATATGAGTTATGCATGAATTCTTTTTTCTATTTTAAAGCAATTGCATGCACATTTTTCATTTTATTTATAAAATTAAAATTAAAAATTTTAATTAATATGTATATATGGATTTTAATTAGTATGTATATAAGTATTGATCGAAAATAATTCGTACAGTATAAATCTGCAGTGTTTTACGCATGCATATATCTGTATTTATGCTGCATCAAATGACGCAATAACGAAACAAAAGTGCTAGCCGCTATTTTTACACCAGGTAATTACCCGAGACTAACGAGAAAAACAGGCTACCGCGGTGGGTCCGATTAATTCTATTTTTACAGACCGCTGGAGTCACGTGATGCTCTTTTCGCACACCTTCATTGGTGCATTCGAGCATCACGTGACTCCAGCGGTCTGTAAAAAAAGAAGAATCGGACCCACCGCAGTAGCCTGTCTTTTTCGTTAGCCTCGGTGATTCCCACAGTGACGTCACGAGAATACTGTCCATTTCACCACCATGAAGCTATGAAAGGAGAGAAGCGGAAAAGCCAATCTTCCCGTGTGAAAAGCTAGATGCCAAAAAACGAGTTCTTTCCTCCTCTTCTGCCCTTTTCTCTTTTGACTTTGACCGATAGCAGCCCATTTAGCGGTCTACAGTGCACGACGCAGCTATATATGGTGGACGCAGGAGGGGGGGTGTTAGCGCGACCAGTGACACAGTAGGCCCGTTCATGACGTTTAAAACGTCACGCGGAGTTGGATCGAGGCTGACGGAGTAGGATCATCTTTACACGATGATTAGTACAAAGCGGAGCGCCCATCGTTTTGTGTCCATTGCCGTGTACAGATAATCAGCTCCTCGGCTAACGAAAAAGACAGGCTACCGCGGTGCATCCCAAGTACAGCGCCTAGAAGATACAGTGTGGAAAACGGCTATTCCTATAATGCTTTAAAAAGTGCTAAAAACTTGTATCCCATAAACCTCCAACAATGCTCAGCGGCAATATGCTGATACGAGCGCCATCTCGTAACTCTTTTCAATATAAACCTGTGTTTTCAAAAATTATAGAATGTTAAATATCGGAAATTATAAATATAAGATATTTTGGTCTGTTATAAGATAATTTAGTTAAGGAATGACGTGAAATAAGTTAAAGAGTCTCTTTTAGAATGACTATCGTTTTTAAATCACTACGATGGCGCTACGATCGACATCTTGTTATTCAGCATCGTTGTACATTTATGGGATTCAATTTTTTAGCACTATTTTGTAGCCGTTTTCCACATTGTATCTTCTAGGCGCTGTATCCCAAGTGTCTTTTTTTACAGACCGCTACAGTGACGTGATGCTCTTTTCATACACCTGCATTGGTGCATTCGAGCATCACGTGACTCCAGCGGTCTGTAAAAAAAGACACGTGAAATGCACCGCAGTAGCCTGTCTTTCTCGTTAGATACGAACAGCTTCAAATGACGTCATTTATATCTACTCCACCGCCCCATGAATACTAGGCCTGAACGCAGACACAAAAATGGCGGCTGCTGAAGGCGGATTTTTTTAACGTTGGCACGGGACCGTATACACGCTGAAAATAATCTGCCTTCGGCAGCCGCCATTTTTCTGTCAGCACTCAGGCCTATTATTCAAAGGGCGGTGTCTACTCCGAGGCAAACGAAAAAGACAGGTTACCATTATAGCGCCTAAAATATATAGTGTGGAAATCGGCTATCCCTGTAATACTTAAAAAAGCTCTAAAATATTGTATCTCTTAAATGTGCAAATATGCTGCTGAAATATTAAGATCGTAGCAACATCTGCAGGATAATTTTTTACAACTGCAAGATATTGCTAGTCTATACAATGTAATACAAAAATCCCACAGATGTCGCTGCGATCGACACGTGGGATTTTAGCAGCATCGTAGCACATTTAAGGGATACAAATTTTTAGCACTTTTTGGATAGCATATTTCCACACTACGTATTCCACACGCTGTACCGAGTTTGCATTACACGTGTCTCTTTCTTTTTTAAAAAAAAATATCCTGCGGATGTCGCTGCAAATGACTGTTTGGAATTCAACATCGTTGTGCATTTAAGGGATTCAATACTTCAGCACTTTTTTAAGTATTACTGGGATAGTTGATTTCTACAGCATCTATTCTTGACTCTATAACTGAGCTATAGTGTCTAGAAGCTATAGTTTAAAAATCGGCTTTTCAAAAATTGCTAAAAATTCGTATCCCGTAAATTTTGAACGATGCTGAACGACAAATGTCGATCGCAGCGACATATGGTAATTCCAACGTAACTATTGCAAAAGAAATCTATTGAGAAAACGTTTCGCCCGGTGAAGATCTAGAAAATGTTGCTGCGATCGACATTTTTCATTTAGTGTTGTTCAATATTTATGGGATTCAATTTTTAGCAGTTTTTAAAGCATTACTGGAATAGCCGGTTTCCACACAAAGGACGTGATCCAGGTAAATTTTTCGCTGTTATCACAACGAGATTGACCAATCAGAAGTCTGAATTCTTGCTAAGTTTTCACTATTTGCAGAAGTGTACCTAGATACTGGCCTATATTTCTAGACGCTATAACTGAGCTCCAGTATAGTACAGAAAGCAAACTCCATATTGTGATACATTACGGCCGGGATTCAGACATATTTTTCGCTGTTTACCGAAACGGGATTGATCAATTAGAAGACTGCATTTTTGCGAACTTTTGCCTGTTTTCAAAAATGCAAGCTTCTGATTGTTCGATCTCGTTTTGCTAAAGAACGAAAAATCTATCTGGACCTCGACCTAAATTCAGCAGTCCGCTCAGGAATACAATGCCAAAGAATTTTCGAGGCAAAATATAGATTTATCTCATAAAATAGTATGGCGAAATATTTTCAAATTGGATTTTCATAAAAAAAATATAACGAAGTTGCTACAATCTTCACTGGTAGGTATATTTTTATTGAAAAAAATATAGATTTCATTTAAATTCATCGCAAAGTTTTAATTTGATAGTAGTATAAAATGAAATTTTATATAAGTTAAACAACAGCAAACAAAGAAATGCACAATTTGGTAATTATTGCTTAAAAAATCTAAAAAAGGTGTAGAAATTGAAAAAAGTACGCGGAAAGATTTTAAAAAAATGCTTCAAATATTAAGAAATGTGCAGGATTCATTACCTGCGCACGCTGAAAGCTGAATGAGGTCGCAGCAAAAAGTGGATGGGTGAGTTAGCTCCCTCTACTATTATGGAGCTCGGCGGATTTTACGGATGATAAAGAAATGGACGATATTCCAAATCTGGGTTCGAAGCTTAAATCAGTCACGTGGTACCGGTAATTTACCCTAAAAAGTTCAAACTGATAACAAAGGAAGCTGCTACTGCTTTACACCATGAGCTGTTTCAATGACTGACGGGGATTTATATTACGTCTTTCCTTCTTTATGCTAGAAGTTCTTTACGTTGACCACGTGATTGTGACGTCGATGGAATATCCTCCATTACACTGTTAAAAATATCGTGAAAAATTACCCTTATTTTTAAAGACTCTCTATTTTCATACCAATGAGAACGACTCATAGGCGTTTATGTACCGTTCACATTACAGCGTCTAGAATATATAGTGTGGAAATCGGCTATCTCAGTAATACTTAAAAAGGGTGCTAAAATATTGCATCCTTTAAATATCAAACGATGTTGAAATCCAATGAGTCGATCACAGTGACATCTGCAGGACATTTTCTAAAATTCCAAGACGATTTGGTCTTGTCGCTGTAATAATACGATGTTTACTTTGAAATTTGAAAATATATCGCAGATGTCGCTGTGATCAGTTCCCTTTTTTTGCGCATTGTTGCACATTTAAGGAATACAACTTTTTAGCGCTGTTTGGATAGCAGATTTCCACACTATACACTGTTAAAAATATCGTGAAAAATTACCTCTGCTTTTAAAGACTGTCTATTTTCTAACCAATGAGATCGCTTACTAGGCGTTTATGTAGCGTTCTCATTTGACAGAAAATAGATAGTCTTTAAAAGCAGAGGAAATTTTTCACGAAATTTTTAACTGTGTATATTCTAGGCGCTGTAGTTCTCATTTGACAGAAAATAGATAGTCTTTAAAAGCAGAGGAAATTTTTCCCGAAGTTATTAGCAGTGTATTCTAAGGATTTAGAAAAATATTTCAATATTTTCGTAACGATATTAAACAGTCTGGACCTAAATTTTTTGCAAACTTTTCGCTCTTTTCCAAACTTTCGCAAAATGCAGACTGTTCATTGGACAATCTTGTTTAAAAAGTAGCGAAAAATCTAACTGGATCCCTAAAAAAATGTTGTTGCCACCCATGTAAAAAAAAAAAAAAACTTATTTATTACGGAAACGAAATTTTTTTTATGCTGTGTTATTTGAATTGTTAAATAACGTCTGTTTTCGATAACGAAATTATGCACAAATGTGCTTCTATAACGAAGCAGCTATATACGTTTCAATAAAAGTTTATTGGTAAAAGTGACAAAAAAAAATCGTTAAGGGTCTTTGCGAGCGTGTCATTACTGTCAAGCTAATGTTTGTTAAATTATTTCACTAGTCTAATGGAACTCGTCCATGCGCGTATCTTGTAATTGAAGAAAGTGGAAAGTGGATTGCCGTACTTTCGACAAAAACTTGAAATGAGCATGCCTCCTGTGCATATATCACCAGTATTATGTATAAAGGTTCTCTGTTATGGTGTTGTTTCTGAGTGCTGTTGGTTAAATTTCAATATTTGTGTTTTAAAGAAAAGTATTGTTGCTATGGAAACAACAACTTCTTTAAAACGTTCTCGCCGATGCGGTGGGTCACACTCGACTGTCTCAGATTTGTAAAGTCTCCGGCTTTTTACACACCACTGTTATTTTAGAGAAAATGTTGTCCCTTTAATTAAATAAAACAACATTTTCTGAACTAAAATACTAGTATCCAAAAGGCCGGAGACTTGCCAGCTCTGAGACAGGCGAGTGTGACCCGCCGTGCCGGCGTGAACGTGTTAATATCGAAATTTATAGCAAAGGAGTTCAGAATCAATGCCTTAAATAATTTCGAATATGTACTGTTGTTATGACAATCAAAACCCTCCCTGGATTTGGAAATGCAAAATTGTGTCCAATATAATTGGCCGCAATCTAGAAAGATTTTTCGCTGTTAGCGAAACGAGATTCATCAATCAGAAGCCTGAATTTTTGCGAACTTTTCGCTGTTTGCAGAAATGCAGGCTATTGATTGGTGAATCTCGTTTCGCTAACAGCGAAAAATCTATCTGAATACCAGCCTAGATTTCAGCAAACATTGCACTTCCTCCATGGCATTAAGAAAATGACGCAAAACTTTCATAACATAGCCCGGGATCCAGAAACAACAAAAAATTCAAAACATGCAGGCTTTTGATTGGTCAAACTCATTTCGCTAACAGCGAAAAATGTATCTGTATCCCGGTCATAGTTTTCTTCGAGCTTGTTCAGCAACAACGACCACTTCGCCCGGGCGCGACGGAGACAGATGCATATGGAGGGGTATATATTTTAAGCGTATAGTTACGGTGAACTTGGGAGCTAAATACTCAGCAGCTTTGTGTTACCCTCAGAGTAAAGATAATAAGAGATTAAATGATAAGTCTGTGGTATTACCTAACGTTTTTATTAGATAAAAATAAGGCAGTCTTCCGCAAAGTGTTTTTAAAAGAGAATAGCAATATATGCACAGAACGAATGTTCAGTTCCAAAGTTTTTGTCCAATCTATGGCAGCCTGGCAGAGTTTGGTGATAGCCTAGTCTTTTCCTTCGCTTGAAAAATACTGCTTTTTTTACAATTATAACTTTCAATTTGATGCATTTTCTGATAGAAATTTTGATGAGTACTTTGTAATTAGTGAATATTTGCTAAATGAATTACGTCCTTTTGGTAGTAAACAGCATATTAAAGCACATATTTTTCTTTTTCACTGCATTTAAATATAAAACTTTTTTATTCATTATTTTATAACGTTGGAAATTATTTTTTAAATCTATGTGTGGCACATTATTTTTCTTGAAACTTGAGAAAAAAGTCTTTAGTTGGTACAACTGCTTGTTAAGTTATTTGAATCCCACCACTGTTTTTTTTATGATGCAGTTTGTTTTTTTGTTGAGCTGTTCAAACGAATCAGTCAACCCACCAACACGAGTGAAAACATAAACAAAAAAGCCCAAGCATGTGATCATAACGACCACATATTTTTTGTGGGCTAGGTGAGCGAAGACCGGGCGTAAAATTTGCTGCTGATCGGATTTATATCAGATCACGTGATACTTTTCATGAATGTTTTGATTTTGTCTGAGTGCGTATAGACATGTATTCCTATTACGAGAGACATTGTTTGGAAAGATAAGAAGATTTAATCATTGGTTTCACCTGTTTCGAACCATAAAATTACAAAATAATTAAATTATTTCGAAATTCCTTACTTTTTGAAGACCACTCCATGAGGTATATCTCCCTGCGTCCGGTCGGCCCGATTTGCGTCGCTGAACAAGCTCTTCGATAGAATCAATGGGTCTGTTCAGAAGTGCAGCTAACGGCGCGAGCGCGAGTGCGCGCTCAGAAGTTTTTGCCATGGAGTTGGTCTTAACGAAGAAAGGAATTTTCAAATAATTGAATTATTTCCTTATTTTTATATTTCAAAACAGGTACAACTAACGACTATATTTCTTTATCCTTCCAAAACATGGTTTTCGTAACAGGAATACACGCCTACGTTCAATCAGATAAAATTCAAAATATTCGGAAAAAGCGTGACGTGACCTGCTTTATCCACTTCAGCCCGATCAGCATTCAATCAACCGCACACAAACTCCGAGCGTGCGGCCCAGAAAAGTTATGTAGGCGATTTGATCACGTGATTTTACGTTTCATTGGTTATGATTTGTTTGGTAGGTTGATTGATACAATTTAACAATTCAATTAGAGATCTAAATATTTTAACTTTTTAACAATTTTCTTTTTATTTATTTAAAAATGATTTATCAGTTGCTTTATATTTTTCGTGACAGATAGAATGCTGTTAATAAACCAAGATTGTGACATCAACGTATTACAAAATTTTGCAATTTGCACTATTAGTTAGACAATTTTTTGAGAGAAGGTTTTAGTATATATATTACTTATTTTATGATTGCATATTTTAATACCGTGTGGATAACAGACCAAAATACAGTGAAACCTCCGTGAGCGACCACCTCCATTAAGCGACCACCTATCTGAACGACCATTTTTTCATGGAACGAAATTTATTCCCATTTGTTCAGTACTAATTTTACCTCCATTCAGAGACCATACCAGTTGAACTCCCTCCTCTAGCGACCAATTTCTTTGAAGAAAATGAAACCATTTTCGTTTTTTCCTGGTCGCTTGAAGAAGGTTTTATTAGAAAAATAATTCCGAAGAGCGCATTATTCACCAAACTTCTAAACTAAATTTAGATTTTTTTTCTATTATTCGGGTAACTTTTAAGTGTTTAAACCCCTTTGTGCCTTTTTGAGCAACGAATTTAACTCTGATGACAAATTAAGAATGGCAGTCAATAAACTCCTCTGCCCCATTCTGTCAGAAAACTCTCAAAGAAATAGATAAATTAATGAAATCGTCATTATTTGTTCCCATTCAAAAAAATTGCGTTTATTTACTGAATTTCGAAAGGACTTGGAAAAAAAAGTTATAAAAGAAAAAACCGTAGAATCAAAGCAAATGTCAATGTATTAATTTTTTAAATTCTGAAGTAAATAACTTATGTAATTACCTTTTGTTTTGATACTTAAATTTTAATATTTTTTCCTAATGTGAAAAATAAATTTTAGTAACATTAATTGTTACCTTTTTCAACAATTAAAATCTGGATTTAAACATGACCTCAATTAAGAGACTACCTCTCGGAGCGATCAATTTTTATTGGAACAGAATTCGGACGCTTTAGGGAGGTTTTACTGTACATCATAAAACATGAGAAACAAATAACACTCAAAATCACGTTAGTATAAGCAAAATACTTACTTATACTTTCAGCAGAAAATTTATAAGCATTCTAATCATATTTTATTCACTACAAAACTAGACGGCAAACCCCATATATTTTATGTCTTTAAAAAATATGTGTGCAGATATTTTTAGTTAAAATAATGTACATATTACATTTTATTGTTATAATATTTTCATGTTGATTTTAACACAATAATACATGATTTGCATCCTAATCTCGATAAAAATTCACTCCTAAATTACTCAAAAAAAAAAAAAAAAAAAAATGCAATTTAACAAATTACAACGACCATTTGGAAAATGATTTTTTCAAAGACTAAAATTTAAGACATAAAAATCGCACGGAGTTGATCATACATTACGAACGCCATGGATTACATTTTTCGGTACTGTAAATTTTTAAACTTCTACGGAGCTAGTCATTCATTACATACGCCATGGATTAAACATTAATATCCCTGGACCAATTTTAAATGAAATTTCATTCTTAAACTTCTAACCATCCCACAATATTACTTTTTACACCGTCGTATAGAGAAAAAAATGTACTTTTAAATGTAACTTGTTTGAAAGCTGTATCTCAATTTGTTTCTGAGTTTTTTTTTTTTTTTTGTAGTTTTTATTACTTTTTTGTCATAGTGGTAACAGAAGTATCCATCTCTGTTGAAAGTAAAGGTGAAATACAGATTACTGTATAGACCAATCAGAAAAAGAATAAAATGCAGATTCAACCAATAAAACGCTTCAGATATGTTTTTGATTTCCTACCCTGACAGAGGACAATAACCATTTTTCCAAATGGTTAATAAAAACATTAAGAAATTACCCTACGCTCAAACGGATATTTTTGCACAATACTTATTGTTTCATTTGCTTACTATATATATATATACACTATATGGCCAAAGGTGACCGGTCACTTGCGATTTTAGACGTTTTGTTAAATATCTAGAAAAATACTTGAGGAATTAACCTGAAAATGCAGGTGTAAAAACAGTATAGTATAAGTCATATATTTCCCGAACATTTTTTTTTTCCCGAAACCCCATTGGGGACCGTCAACAAATTGAAAAAGAACGAATATCTTTTGGATAACCCTGTAAAAACTAATGTAGTAAAAGCGTTCAAACTCGAGATTATTAATAAGTAGCTTATTGGAATATACTGTGTTCATTTTTATGAGGGTAGCATGTATACTCGTAGAGAAATTAAGGTTTTTATAAAAACAGTCCCAAATTTCGTCAACTTTTTTGCTTATAATTTGCAGAGTTCTTAGCATAAAAAAAGTTCTTTTCAGAAAATATCACGAACAACATTGTACACAATACTCTGTAATCACAATTAAAAAATAATAAAAATTTTATGAAAAATGAGCAGGTTTACTAAAAAATGTTTCACTGCGCATGCGCGAATATAATTAAAATATAATTAAAATGAAAAGTGCCAATTCAGCATACAGAATATAGCTCATACTACTGTATTTGGATACAGCTCCTCGTCTTTTTGCTTCCTTTTGGGAATAACGGATTTTGAGCTTACTCTATAAACGATTACTATCAGACTTTTCAAGCTATGTTTTTGGGACATTCACAAAAGTAGCTCAATACATTTAGCTAACACATTATGCAAATTATATTTTGATTACGTTCAAGCATGCGCAGTGAATCGTTATTTAGTAAACCTGCTTATTTTTCATACAATATTTATTACTTTTTCATTCTGATTGCAGGGTATTGTGTACAATGTTGTTCGTCATATTTTCTGAAAAGGACTTTTTTTTATATTAAGGGCTCTGAAATTATAAGCGAAATTTGGGACTGTTTTCATAAAAACCTTAATTTCTTTACGAGTATGAATGCTATCCTCATAAAAATGAACGCAGTATATTACAATAAGCCACTTATTAATAATCTCGAGTTTGAAAGATTTTGCTACATTCGTTTTTAGAGGGTTATCAAAAAGATATTCGTTCTTTTTTAATATGTTGACGGTCCCCTAAGGGGTTTAGGGAAAAAATCTTCGATATATGACTTATACTGTACTGTTTACACACCTGCAGTTTCAGGTCAATTTCTCACGTATTTTCCTACATATTAATAAAACGTCTAAAATTGAAAGTGACCAGTCACCTTTGGCCATATAGTGTATATAACCCTATATATACATATATATCACTTTGAAACAAAACTTTGAATATTAATCGGCTTTCAAATCTAAAACTTTCATTGAGAAATACTTCATTTTCTCGTATTTAAATAAGTATTTTATTATTATAATAGAAATACATGTTCTTCTGTATTATTAATATAAAAATTTATCTTTATCAAAAATATCTTTTATGTGAAAAATATAAAGATAAAATTAAAAAATACACAAATACAACTTGGGACGCGAAGAACTCGAACCCATAGCCCTTAGTCTCGAGTTCGATGCTCTATCCATTCAGCCGTCTAGCTGACACTTCACTTGCAACGGATTATCTTTATAATTAGCACTATAATTAATGAAATCCATGATCTTTTCCTGAACGCGCTGAATTTTATTCCATCCACGATAAAGACCTACTCCATGTTCCCATCTCCTGAGCTCGCGCGCGGCGCGCGTGCATCTTCAACACACCCAGTGCAAAAGGATAATATAAGATTTCTAAAATGTTTTGGCGGGTTTATCGCTCTTTGGCATAAATTGTAAATTTTAGACTTATTTAACAGTTTTTCGCTAATTAAGAATAGAAATTTTATGTTTTTAAAACGGAATTTTATAAAAACACGAAGATTGAGTAAATAGCTGTCCAAAAATGCAAGCCTTACTTTTTTCTGTCCATTATTTAAGTCTCTTTCTCATTTGAAATTAAGTTTTGACGAAGAAAAAAATCGATCATTTTCAGTATCTCGACGTTATTTTAAAAATTCTATATCTCAGTTGATAATTAATTTATGAAGATGAACTTGGTCTCAAATTGAAGATCTTCTTCATTAAGTTCTTTTAGTTTGGGTTTTATTTTTATGCGATGATTGGTTCTTTTGATATGAGAAATTTTACGCTGGCATGTTTGGTCGATTTAACGTGGAGAAGTTGTCTTCAGTATAATAAGCAGTTACGGTGTCTTGCCGTATGTTTGTTTGGCGGGGTTAGCATTTTTTTATAGCTTGGCTTAGCAGAACGACCGGCCTGCTTGATAAAGTTAGGTGTCCATAGCAGACCCGGTCCTCGGATATTGTGTCGTTTTGGTAACCGTCCACAGTGATCATGATTACTCTGTAGTGCTAAAATTAGAAGGGTTAGTTGGTTGTGCCTGTACGAATTGAAGTAAATCAAGAGTCGAAGTAATTCAACTCTATAGTTAACAGTTAACTTAAACGGTGATAGAAAATGTGCATTCGTAGAATACGAAGGATAGTTGAAGTTGAAGATTACTTCATAAGAAAATGGTTGGTTGAAATTGGTTGGTTGAGTCAGCTGAGTGTTAACTCAAGGTTAACTTGAAAGAGTGATCTAAAAAATACTTTAGTTAAAATTGATAGCACTTAACCTCTAACCTGTAAAGATATTTTCTTACAAGAATCCAATGAATCCACTGTATAGTGGTGTTTGTAATTTTTGCCTTGTGATTTTTAAAAAATAAATGCTTATTGAAGATAAACCAGGTAGCTGGGAAGTTTTACTACCATGAAGCTGTACTGTAGTACTCGCGGGGTATAAAGTGACAAAAAACCAATAGTTCGTTCGAACATGGGACTTTATTGCAGTTTCAAGAATAATCCATTATATATATATTAGGCATTCTGGTGAGACTAATTCAAGGAGGAAGCAAATGTCAAAATATAAGTGCATTACTGTTGCTCAAGTCTAACTATCGACATGCGGTTACATCAGTATAAGGTGAAACAATAGAACAGTAAAAATGTAAATTATGTTATCAATGAATCTAGTAAAGTATTAGAAAAATACATTTGAATAATAAGGATAACGAAAATTAACATAAGACCTTTTCTCATCTATCTGCATTGCCACTAATGAAAATCCAGTATGTCGGAGTGGCATCCCAAACGCTGCTTCATAACAGGCAAACACTTTTCTGTACTACTGCAAGATCCTCTGTCGACTCTAGCGAAACCCGCAGATTATCAACACGGCAAGTTTTGCCGGTTCAAAAAGGTTAACCGCCACAGCGTGCGCCAAGGTATCTATGAAAATACATGGAAAAAACGGGAAACGCCGACCTTCGCGTTCTATCACACCAATCGTGGCAGACAGACTAAGCGAAGTGAAAGTCAAAATAGGTAAAACGGCTGATCGCAAGAATTGCGAAAGGACATGCGAGAGGAATGACTCACGTGACGACAACTGGTCAAACGATGAAGATTGGTGGACAAAAGGTATGCCTAGCATGAGTTCAAACGAATTCAAGGCGCAAAATTGAGTAAAGAGGGGAAAGACCAAGGTATTTAGATCGTGACTACGGCATGCACCACGACAAACGGAGAAAAAATGGATGAATGAGTGAAGGTAATACCTACACTCATGAAGAGATTTTTTTTATATAAAGCAAAGCTACACCAAGCACCAAGGCTAAAGGAAAAAAATTACAAAAAAAAGGGACAAAGCTAAATCAAAAAAAAATTTTTTTCATCAGTAAACCAAAACAAGGGGGAGGGGGATCCACCACAATGACTTTACATTAACTTAAAACAACTAAAAATAAAGTACATAAATAAATTATGTATTTAACTGTAACAATCAAGCTGAAGAGTAGTCCACATTTCTAATAAACCAATAAAACCCTTCTTTAAACAGAGTACAAGTTGTGTGGAACTGACCACGCAACACCTTCAAGCGAAGGAGAAAATCGTTAAGAAATCTTGGCACCGTACACTGTTAAAAATCGTGAAAAATTACCTCTGTTTTTAAAGGCTATCTATTTTCTGACCAATGAGAACGATCTAAAAACGCCTGTGGAACATTCTCATTGGTCAGAAAATAGACAGCCTTTAAAATCAGAGGTAATTTTTCACGATATTTTTAACAGTGTAGTAAGTCAGCGCAACACTGCCTGACAGCTGTACGCGAACATAGAAAGTTAAAGTAGCTAAGACGGCAGATCGCAAGAATTGCGAAAGGACCTGCGAGAGGAATGATTCACGTGGGCAATAACTGGTAAAACCAAGAAGATTGGTGGACAAAAGGTATGCCTAGCATGAGTTCAACCGAACTCAAGGCGCAAAATTGAGTAAAGAGGGGAAAGACCAAGGTATTTAGGTCGTGACTACGACAAACTCTGTCAAATGTTATCTGAAATTATAAAAACCATAATGTGTTTACTCCGGACATTTAAAATTAGAAAGTAATCGTTCCGTTTTTGGGATACTTTATTTTGAACAAAATGGCGGCCGTTCAAAGTTAAAGTAACGATTCTCACAAAATATTTTGAATTTTGATTGTTGATAGAAAATAAAAAATATCATCATTGTCTCCAAAAGGAACGATTGCTTTCTAATACTAGATAATATTCTTGAAAAATTGTTCAGAATTTGAAAAAGATGGGTTGTTATTTGTTCGAGCTACCGTGGTCCCCAACATTGAATATATTGAGTATTGAAAGTACTCAATTTTTAGTTAATCACGTTTAAAGATTCAAGTTATGAGTCATGTATGATAGAACAAAGTAAATTAAAGTAGTGTAACTTCCTCATTTTTGTCAAATCGACTAGAAAATGTAACTGAGTATTATTTACTAATTATACTTTCAGAAAATGCATTTTTTGAAAGTTTATAGATAGGTATTAGGTATAGAACCTTATAATGTATTCTGGAAGTGTTGTAAAGTGTTTCGTAATTTATAATTGACGCGTGATTTTTCTTTCTTGTTACGACTTCCTGGATGTCTATTGAGCTGTATCATCCATCCGTTAGTTGAATTCATCAGTTGCATTGACCATAAGATCGGATTCCATTTAATAATTTTCAAGACGACAAGAAAGCTTTTTTCATAAAATAAGTGGTGGCATAACGTTTAGTTACAATAAGCCGCAGTAGCGTGTGTGGCAGATTTATCTGCAACATATCAATTTCACCCCCCGTTTCTCAAAATCTACTTTAAACAAGTAAATTCATTATAGTAATTATTTTTCCTAAAACAATTCATACTTCTACATTCATTTAGTTTTTTTTTTCTTTCCCTTTCACAAGGAAATTTTCTCAACACATATAAAGATTTATGGTTTCAGATATTTTGTTTCACTTATTTAAAATTCACATTCTCGATTATTTATTTATTTATTTCCCTTCCGAACGGTTTTTAGTTAACAGCAATCGTGCGTAGTTATAATTCGTACAGCTGCACTTCCACTTTAACCGTTCATTTTTCTTTAACGTATTTCATTTACGCTATAAATAAACTACTCTCATTTCTTATTAGAACTTGACGGGTAAAAAAAGTGAAATAAAGAAAAGATGTATTTATTGGAATTGCAGTTATAAATTATACGTTCAATTATCATTATGCTTTCTACAGTTCACATACATTGATTAAAGATTACTCAATCACATTTAACTGCAATCTGTTTTTTTTTAATGTAAACATAATCGAGACTTGTTGTCGCTCTTAGTCTTGAAACATGTAGGGTTGCTTCACATCCTGTGGCTGCACCGAGAGGCGGGGCTGCTACGTAATTTGTCTGCTAATCATGTCGCCAATGCTTTGTCTTTGTAATTTCGGCATCAAAAACTTGATTAGTTGGAGATAATACAAGATGCCAAGACTCATGATCTGAGTACGCATCATGGAAGAGTTCGTCCCTGACCGCCTGACTGGAAGGTCCGTTAAAGGACCGCTGTTATTTTCCTTTTCTTTTCTGTGACGATGCGTAGCAGTGATGAAACAAATTTGTTTATACACATCGAGATACTTAATGTGTCCTTCTGTATTGCTTCATATCCGAAGTTCCATGTTTATGAGATGTTTTCCTTTGTTTTTGAACATAAATAAATAAGTGATTGTACTTTCATCGATATGTTGGAGTTTTTTTAATCATCTTTTCAGCGAACCCGAGAACCACCATCTGATGCGATCCCGTCGAGATATAATTGGTGCATAGCAGCCGAATTTTTCTCCAACTAAAAAAAAAATGAATGTAGAAGTATGAATTGTTTTAGGAAAAAGAATTACTATAATGAATTTGCTTGTTTAAAGTAGATTTTGAGAAACGGGGGGTGAAATTGATATGTTGCAGATAAATCTACTAAATCTGCTCAAGATAAAAGACATAAAATGTACAGGCGAAAAGCTAAATTAAGAAACATCTATTTGAAAGACATTGCATACTTAAAAACAGTTCACAAATTTAAACCTAGATATGCAGGACCATACATAGTTACACATAAACATTCACCTGTGTCTTTCTCGATAAAAAGATAACATGCTGCTGATGATACAGCATTTCGTGTGCACATAGATAGATTACTCCTTGCACCACCTCGTTATGGACATTTGTTTGATCCTTCAAGTCATGTTAATAACAGTAATTTCACTAGTAACTTTCAACCACACACTTATAATTTAAGACAAAGATACTCGTTTATTATTTACAAGACTTATTTTGAATTTATGTATTGGGTCATTCCATGCAAAATGAGCAAATCAACTGTGGCACACATGTCACAGATTTTAATCAAAATCAGTCTATAAGTAGATCATATCTATTTATGAGTAAATGTAAAATAATAGATTTCTGGATTGTTAATTTAAGTATTAAAATTTATATTAAAAGTGAATGTAAAATCGAGGTATTGTCTATGTGCTTAAAATTTCAATTTCGATTATTAGCCTTAGGAATGGAAAGAATATATTAAAAATTATTTATAATTAGGAGTGAATGATAATTAACAGACTGGCATAAGTTAGTAATTGTATTTTTATTTCGTATCGTGAAAAAAATTATTTTTGAAAATTTTTGAGGGAAAAAAGCAATATTTCTATTAATACTTTACACACGAAGGACAGCCTTGACAAGCTGCAAATTGCTACACTTTATAGCTAAAAGTATATATTTGAAATATCAAAAGTTTCATTCATGCCTTTTTTATTCCTTAATGAGAAAAAAAATAAATAGTAAAAAATGTTGAGGGTAAAATGCAATATGTCAATCACTTTTTTTTAAGTCAAGGAAAGCTTTATTAAACTTTTAAAATATTTGATATTACAAATAAATGTATATACTTTAAATACAGAAACTTTTATTCTTGCTTTCAGTTTATTTTTGCCTCAAGAGAATTTTAAATTAGAGTAGAAAGAACTGGCTAAGCTAAACGAAAAACTATATATCAATTCTAAATTCAAATAAAACAACTAGATGGCAGCACTAAATATGTTTTCCCATGAAATTGTGCAATATTTTAAGATACGCGGGCGAATTTAAAGAGGTATAGCGAATGGAATCTAGAAAACATTACTATTTTGAACCCCTTTTTCTTATGGTTAGGAATCAAAAGGCAATCTTGAATTTTTTTTAACGTATTATGGAGTTATTAATCTTTATGTCTGTGCAATATTGTTACTGTCGGGCCTGTCCCTTTTTTATTTTTGACTTATACAGAAGAGGAAAAATCATGATTTTGTAATTTTTTTTAAAGTTTCTAACTTTTTTTGAAGATGAAGGAAATAAATGGCCACTTTAAAACTTGGGGAATTCGATCTACATATGACATACTACATCAGGCATAAATTTCACAGAGTTTTTTTAATTCCTTTTTATTTTTATAACGATTCTAATTTTCTCAAAATTCACAAATTTTCAATTTTTGCAACCAAATTTATAAATAATCATGGTGTTACTAGATTATTATTACTCAGTAAATAAGAAGATAATTTTTCAGAGTTTACAAA
Organism: Maratus speciosus; assembly: GCA_963932465.1. Lineage (NCBI taxonomy): Eukaryota > Metazoa > Arthropoda > Arachnida > Araneae > Salticidae > Maratus > Maratus speciosus. The sequence continues at coordinate 189,179,987 of OZ010787.1, read as the reverse complement.
ATTACAAAAAAAATTCTTTTCTGTTAAACAGCTTTCAAGATACAGAACTTCAAACTTGCAACTTTGGACGATTGCGCACATGCCATTCTATATCACAAGTTTTTTAAATGTCCAAAACTGCTAAAAAAATTTATTTTTTGTCAAGATATTTTGCAGAGCATTACTTTGAATATGAATTGAACCTGTGCATCGAATTTTATTAAAATTGGTTAGTATGTGGCCACGACTTTTTTTTAATTTTTGCTCATTTTACGTGGAATGACCCTATTGTGACCCTATGTTGTTGATCTCTGGCCATGATTATACATGTGTTGTTTATAGGTGATCTTTGACAATGTTGTGGCTGGTCCATGAGTGTGTTGCTTCGAAGATCATGTGTGAACAATATTCTGTGTCACTTTGCATTTTTCTCTATATGTTTTTTTTACGCACGTAAGCTAAGCAAAACAAGCCAACTTTTAACGCTTTCACTTTTAATTACAGCTTAACAGTATCATGTCCAGCTAGATATTCTTCTGTCATTCATAAAAAAAAGAAAGGTAATAATTTTTACAGGTCACTTATATCTGTTGTTAAAAAAAGTTAAAAAAAAAACACCCTTCAATTAAATTCTATACCTGCTTACATGACTTGAACATAATTTTACAACTTTATCACACTTCGTCTCTCACCACTTTAGGATTGTCTTTTCAGAAGTCTGATATTTACAACTTAGTTTTTTTTCCCTTTTTATAATCATTGCCCCCAAAAAGTCGTGAACCGTTCAAAATTGTTGCCCTAAGGTTCATGCGACACTGTGGAGAAAGACACCTTTCCCGTGAATTGGTTTTTCCAATACAAATTACTTACAAATAATTTATATGAGATACTGAATCGCGCTCCTTTCGCAGATCACTGTGATCTACTGGAGAGCGAGGAGACTCATGTTGTGCTCAATGTGAGTCGTCCTTTTTATTCCCTCTTCCTCTAGGGCTGAGGTCTTAAACAGAAGCCATAATACTTGTTGACATACAAGAATTAGGGACACCCCTTTTTTATGGGCGTGCTTTAGGCACCTCTTTATTTTGTGGTCCTGTGCCATGTGCACGAATTTTCAATTTTTACATTTATTCTCTTCATGTGTACATCTAAGTTTTAGTTACCATTACTCATACCTTATATATTTTTCATTTTTACTTTTAGTGTACTTGAATTGTGTTTTTTTATTAATTCTTTTAAATGCTTGCAAATGTGTATTACATGGCTGATCCCAAATAGGATCAAAGTAAAAAAAAGTGAGTCTTGGTACCAAGGACAAAAAAAAATGATTGCTCACTGACTTTAAAGTTGCAATGGATCCAAAGACTTAAGCAACCTAGTATAATTTATGCTTTACATGCGTATAACTTTTAAACATATGTTTTTTCTTCAAATTGCAAGCTCATATATAAGCATTTTCTAATGTGTTTACTTTGTAAAACTGTGTTTGAAGGTTTACAATTTGAAAATGGAAAATTTTTCTGTTTTACTATAAAGCTGCAACGTACAGTCGCAGCTTTTTCTCGGTTGCCCCGGTGAGATATGTGACAGATTTTTCTGCAACGTATCAATTTCACACCCTGTTTCTCAAAATATACGGTAAACAAGTAAATTCATTATAGTAATTCTTTTTCCTAAAACAATTCATACTTCCGTATTCATTTAGTTTTTTTTTCTTTTCCTTTCACAAGGAACTTTTCTCAACACATATAAAGATTTATGGTTTCAGATATTTTGTTTCACTTATTCAAAATTCTCATTCTCGATTATTTATTTCCCTTCCTAACGGTTTTTAGTTAACAGCAATCGTGCGCAGTTATAATTCGTACAGCTGCACTTCCACTTTAACCGTTCATTTTTTCTTTAACGTATTTCATTTACGCTATAAATAAACGACTCTCATTTCCTATTAGAACTTGACGGGTGAAAAAAGTGAAATAAAGAAAAGATGTATTTATTGGAATTGCAGTTATAAATTATACGTTCAATTATCATTATGCTTTCTACAGTTCACATACATTGATTAAAGATTACTCAATCACATTTAACTGCAATCTGTTTTTTTAATGTAAACATAATCGAGACTTGTTGTCGCTCTTAGTCTTGAAACATGTAGGGTTGCTTCACATCATGTGGCTGCGCCGAAAGGCGGGGCTGCTACGTAATTTCTCTGCTAATCCTGTCGCCAATGCTTTGTCTTTGTAATTTCGGCATCAAAAACTTGATTAGTTGGCGATAATACAAGATGCCAAGACTCATGATCTGAGTACGCATCATCGAAGAGTTCGTCCCTGACCGCCTGACTGGAAGGTCCGTTAAAGGACCGCTGTTATTTTCCTTTTCTTTTCTGTGACGATGCGTAGCAGTGATGAAACAAATTTGTTTATACACATCGAGATACTTAATGTGTCCTTCTGTATTGCTTCATATCCGAAGTTCCATGTTTATGCGATGTCTTCCTTTGTTTTTGAACATAAATAAATAAGTGATTGTACTTTCATCGATATGTTGGTGTTTTTTTAATCATCTTTTCAGCGAACCCGAGAACCACCATCTGATGCGATCCCCTCGAGAGCGTGTATATGTTTTTTTTATTATCTTTAACTCTACCAATGATTATGGGATGTATCACGAATTTATTAACTTTCACGAATCTTTTGTTATCTCCCTGCTATAAGAAAAGTAACACAACTAAAAAATTCTACATTTCGTAGGATAGGCATAAAATTAGGAAATATTTTAAAATTGTAAAATGCAACTACAGCACTTAGCTGTACGTGCAACTCTAAAAGGATACATAAAAGAGTAAAACCTTAAGTTATCAAAACGTAGAAGAAATAAGGAGTATTGTGTAAATTTATCCTTATACACATTCTGTCCCCACCACTCCTTTCTGTGTTGGCGAAGTAACAGTGGTTTTACGATAATTACGCTAATGAAACTTTTCCTGTATAAGGATACATCTGAGTCAGACCTATTAGTGCAATAATACGCAAAATGAATTCTTTGGACGTGTCTTTTTTCTTGTGGATGAGCGAATTTAAATAGTACTAAAGAAACTATGCAATTTTACCAACACTGGTTTCATGTCAAATTCAGCTGAATTAAATTAGTTTATAGGGTATTTTCAAGAAAGAAGGCAAAATTATATTTAAGACTATAGTGACTGCTACTTTTACAAGAAGCTTTTTTAGTCTTTTGCATACGTGATTACCAAAATTATACAGAAGTTCTAATTAGAATATTGAACCTGAAATATTCTTTGGAATATTTGAACGGAATTTCGTCCACCGTATATATTTTCGTATTTATGATTTGTTTTAAGATTTTCTAAAGTTTATATGCTATTTTATTTCTTATCAAATGATTCATTTATTTCTATTTAAGATATGATTAAAATAAAATGCTTGACAGTACCATCAATTCATATTAAATAATGGATAAGAAATTACTGCGCAGGATTTTTTCCCACTAGGTGTGTCCGACAAACAAATATAATTAATTTGTTAATAGCTTCCAGGAATTAATTACCAGGTGATAACAGCAAAAAATACTTCTTGATTTTATTTATAACATAAGGTAATGAGTGTTTTGTAATTTACATAAAACCTTTAGATTAAGAGCGATATGTCAGTCTAAAATTTTAATATGAACAATATTATTTTTGATTAATTAAATAAACCACAACATTTTATGTCTGTGAAAAAAAATGTCTATGTGAGAAAGTAACAAACGAAAACAGATATCTTCGTAATGAAAGTGGGAATTTTTGCGCAGATTAAAGAAAAAAAAAAGATAAAGATATTCAAGTAAACTGAAATTTACATTAATTAGCAATAGTAATTTTATAGTTTAATGTCTCTAAATATGAAGGTTTCATATCTCAGTGTAACGTGAAATAAAATTCTTTTCAGTATTTGTTTGAATGAAATTTGCAACGATTAGGCTTTTTATTTTCAATGTAAATCTCGCTGTATCAAATAACAGATAAAATTAAAAAAATTAAAAATGTATATCTCCAAAACTCTGTATATCCTGTACCATCATCTATTTAAGTAATTTTTTTATAATGTATATAATAATATTATTTAATTAAAAATATACTTATGATAATGATATTCCCAGCAGCAAATAAACTTTACATGTATAACCTTCAAATAAAACATTAAGGTTATTTTATGCATATCAATGTAGTATGCATATAAATGTAGAAAGCATTTTTTGTTAAGAAACAGGACAATGAAAAGAAAATCCATAAATGGATTCAGGCAGATACTCATAAAATAAAGCTCTTGCTTGGAAATTTTGTTATTCGCATCTGTAAATATGTCCTTAGCACTTAGCAAATGAATTAAACCAGTCATTACCATTCTTTAGTTACGCTGCATTCTCTAGCATCGGTTTAAAAACATGTATATCGGTTTTAAAACATGTTGTTGTTTGCGTAGAGCATACCAAATATTTGGAGTGATTTGCATGAAAAAATGCAGATTCTCCCCTATTATTTAATAATTATATCTTCTAATTCGTTGTAAAATATTAAAATATAGAATTATATTTTATTAAAATGCGCTTAACTTTTGCTTAGGAAGATTTTATAAAAATAGAAAAACAACATAATCACTCAAATGATAACGAATCTGTTTTTTACATTTAAATCATTGTTAAAAGAAAATATTTGCCAGTACGATTTCCGACTAAATCCATTAATTACCATATTGTGCTGCGGTTGTAGCCTTGCTAACTTATGATAGTGAGAAGTGCCAGGCTGGATATTGTTCCAAGCGGCTCAGCTGGTAGAACGTAAGTGCGCTATACCGATGACACGGGCTCGAGTCAAGGCTTGGACACCTTTCAATCCGTTGGCCGCCTTTTAAGCAATAGAAAAAATTTAAACAATTTCTGGATAAAGAGATGAATGTATCAGAAATTAGCGAATATGTATTATAGAATATCTTTAGTTAACAGCTATAAAGGTCTAATTAAAATGTCATTATCCGCTAGTTTTTTTTCTGTTTTTTTTTTTCTACTGACAAAATATTTTAGTAAAAATACGGATACTTTACTGGCTAAAAATGTAATTTTTATACAACAAAATAAAAATAAATACTACATTTTAAATGAAAATGAAAATTTAAATAAATTTTAGATCTAATTTAACTAAACTTTTAGCTCTATTATTTATCCAGAATATTCTAAAATGCATATTTGCTACTTCCTTGTATTATACCAGTAATATTTTTTCATCAAGGAAAAAAATCCGTAATAAAACGGAAATTGTACAGGCAAATAACACTTTTTTTTCTACAGACTAGCATAATTTGTTAACGATAATGTGTACAAAATTCTATCTTTAAAATATCAAATTTAATTTTTTGTGGTTTAATGCCTTCTGGCATAAAACGATAAATTAAAAAATTTCAGTTCACCTACTTTGTCGTCTGCAATAATCCACAATTTAATAATAAATACTTTCACGATAATTTACATACATTGTCTTTATCTCAATAAAAATGTAAGAATGTCGATTTAAACATAGTACCAAATTCTTGTCATTGATTTACCTATTATCATTTTTAAAGAACAATAAGTTAAGTTTAATTATATGCTTTGTACACATTGTCGATACAGACTCGCATGAATGATTTTCTGTGCAACAAATAAGTTTTGGATGATAAAGGAGAAAATTGTATTTAAAATAAGGTATCCGAACAGAATTTGAGAAACTTTTTTTTTTCTATTCTAAATTTATTGAGATGGTTTCAGAGTAATCTGCATGTAATATAATTTCAGTTTTTCAAAATACATTATTTTAAGTAATTATTTTTTTTTATTCTGATGATAGCTTTAATATTCTTATTTATATGAGAAACGAAGAGTTTCGTTACTTTCAAAATAATGAATTCTCTTATAACACATGCTCTCGCTCTTTTAAATTTTTTTTGTACACAAAATTCGCCATTATTTACTGTTAAATATCTTCTTTTTATACAATTTTAAAATAGATTTCTATTTTTTAAACTATTTTCTTGTTTTGTACGTAATATTTTTCAGAATAAAACATTAATTCCTCCAAATGGGAAATAAAATCTATTTCCTTTAAATACGAAATTTTGCCTTTTGATTAGCTTTGAGTTTTCCATCGCATCACTTCACATTGTCCTGCCATCGCATATGATCAAGGAGTAAAGCGATTTATGTTCAGGTACATATAATAAATTGCACAATTTTTTCAATCGTATAAAATAATTATGATTCTTAGAAGCATTTTTGAGATTTAATGTTTGCATAAAAAAGTACTAAAGTTGTTTTAAAATATATAAACGTTTCTTTCTATTTCATTGAATCAATTTTTAAACTACACTGTGGTATAAAATGGGATATTTATTTTTATTTGCAGAATTTAATTCAAAACTCTTCCATGTTAAAATTTGCCGTCTAGAAGCCTCAGAAAAACATCAAGCATTCTAATGCTATCAATTCATATATTCAAAACAACTTGGTATATTTTAAATAATTTTCAACTGAACTAGAAACATAATATAAAAATATATTTTTTTCTCTGTCGCCTACATTAATCAATATCTAGAGAAAAGACGCTTCGTATCAAATGTTACGTGTAAAAGCTTTATGCTCAAGGATATGTTGAGACTGCAGCATTTATAAACGCCATACTTAATGTTTCCACATTTCGAAAGTATTATAGAAAGAATGATAATAAAATTCAAAACCTTTTGAGGAATGTATTATTCTGCACAACAATTCCTTTGTAAAATGAATCACAAAAATTCCTTGAATGTCCCAATATTTTTATTTTAATGTGCCTTAAGTAGTTCCACTTCCTAAAAATACCTAGAACAGACTAAATTTGATGAAAATATTTTCATCTTACTTCTTTCCTTCCGTTCATATGCTAAATTTGCGATTTAAATATGAATAGAAGAAAGAACGCTTAAACTTAAAGCAAATGTTTTGATTAAACTTTGTCATGATTATATATCAACTACAAAGATATTCACATTTTTAAGAGATTCAATCCATAATTTATCACATATGTATGTTTGAGGTAAAGTTTTTTATATTGTGGCTTCCGCCTGCATTTAAATCTCGGTAAAATATTTATATACATGCATTGTTTCGAAACGTCCTTTATTTATATTTATTATTTAACTTGCAATTCCTTCAATTTGAAAGCACAAATTAATAGTTTAATCAATGAACAAGTATTTTTTGAAAACAATTATATTTCCGAATGTCAGTTACGTTTTAAAATTTCTAAATTTAAAATAAAGTACCTAGATGGAAAAATATTCGTTAAATATAGTCAAACAAAGAAATTTCTTTATAAGCTTTAACTCTAAAATGTTTTACATATCCCCTGCCATACATAAGTGTCATACAATGAAAGATAACGCTGTGAACTAGAAGGATGTATCACTGTTTCGCATCTCTAGTTCAGGGTGGGCATAAATTAGTTGGGTAAAAGAACGGTTTATTATGCGTTGTCATACAGCTAAACACGAGAGACAATATGATTATGAGATAGTGAAACACTCGTAGTTTATCTTTTTTTACATAATATTTATGTAGCTGGCTTTCCTTACTTTACAAGTGTCCCACCAGTTCTTGCATTATGACTTTTAGCATGTTCACGTCGATCAAACCAAGTGCAACGTTGATTCCTGATTCCATTCCAGGGGCGTATTTCTGAAGCGGTGGATTCTTTTGATAAAATCTCATACACTGAAATTTAGGGTGAAAGGTAATTTTTTGGAGGGTAAAAATTCTAGTGATGAAAACATTTGCTGTAAGTTAATGCTTCTGTCTTCTTCATTGCGATTGTAATAGCCATGGGAAAAAAAGTTACGTGAACAATCCAAACTGGAACTTCAGCATTCTCCACAGCCATCTATCAGCAAACTGAGAATACAATACTACTAATTTGCTACTGAACTCAGTGTTGCCAGATTGGGGACATTTTTAATTCAGATTGTTTGATTGTGTCCGCTTTTTTGAAATAGAAATATTCGGCCTATTTAAAATTGATTAAAAATTCTGAAAAATAAGGCGATTTATTCTATTTTGAAAAAGTGGTGAAAGTCAAATAACCTGAATTAAAAAAGTCTCCAATGTGGCAACACTGACTGAACTGGTACATTACATTTAATATTTCGCAAATCATTCCGTCACAAAATTGCGCAACTAATTTGTGATCGTGTTGTATCATAAAAGACTGTGCTTGTTTGTATATGTTTCGGGATCTCCGTATCCTGTTTGTGGGTAAACGGTTTCACCCAGAATTACCACATTTAGCACGAAAATCCGAATTTATGCATCTGGTAGCTATGCGAGTTGGTACAAATTCGTACCAGAGGACTACTTTTTATTATATTCGTACCACTTTTTGATGTATAATCTCTGCAATACACTTATATTAAGATACTTTCAACCGAAATCTACCACAAAGAAAACATTTTTGTAAAATGTGGTACGACTGAATATAAAAATAGTCGCAGTCGAGGCGGTACTCAAAAGATTAATGTTTCGTGCAATTTTTGCTTCTCTACACCCATTTTTTTTTATTTTCAGAAACAATAGTTTCTACGCTCTTAGAAAAAAAAATTATAACTATATCAAAGTTCGTTTGAAATCTAAAAAGCATTTTACTGTTTTCCTTTTTTTTTTTACAGATTTTTGAAAAATTCTCTGTTTCTGTAAATTTTTAGAATGTATTTTTAAGTTATTGTAATAAAAATAATTCGCCCATTCTTTTTTTAAATTTTTGAGTCAATGTAAAATAGTCCTCATTTTTCTTTTCAAGATTTAAAGTATGAAAATTATTAATTTGCCAAAATTTTAAGATATTTTTAAAATGTAGATCTTTTATTTTTAAAAAAGAACATTTTTGTCTTTGTTTGGATTCTTCTAATGGGAAATTATAAGATATCAAATTTCATGTAATTTCTTTCTGCTAAGATGACTGCAGCCAATGAAAGAAACAGGCCGTGATACTTCCACGCCCCCTTAGCTGTCACATGATCAAAATAGACTGGTTTCCAATAATTGCCGAATTTCTATGCTATCAAGTTAGGCAGAAAGGAAGCCGAGATTGGTGAAGTAGATAAGCCTGCCTCTTCGTTCGTTGTGTACCATCACAATTAATGTAACATACATTTAACGTGAAGTACGAAGAAATAAAACATCCGGCATAAATGTTGATTTTTCCGAAATTTAAATTTTCAGAATTTTTAAAATAAACATTTCTGCTTCACATGAACCTAGAACGGTTTACGTGCAGTCTTATTATTGTACAAAAATCACCAAATGCTGTTATGAAGAACAACATGTTTTCATTCCAAGTAGATTTCCAACGAAGCCTACTTTAAATATTTAGTACTAGCTGACCCGCCCGGCGTTGCCCGGGGCTCTTTATAATAACCTAGAATAAAACTCAAGTTTGTATGATTTTACATGTTTTGAAAATCTTTTAAATAAACAACAAACGGTAAATACAATATAACCCGTGTTTACGTTCCCAAAATTCAGTTTCCCAACAATTTACATTTTTGCTTTAACCGCGTAGAAATATGTAAATAGGGCTAGATTACAGAAGGGGCAAACTTTCGCGAATACTTTAGTATAGAAATTTCCTATTCATTTTAACTCAGAATTTTCTATCTTAAATAAGGTAAATATTCTCTTATAAAATACTGGTGGAAGTTTGGCTCTCCGTATCGGAGCTCTACTGTAATTTCCTGCAATTTACACTTTTTCTGTTACCTCCTTTGAAAGTAAAAAAGTGAGGTTCTACTGTATTTTTCTTTTAATTCATAACTTTTTTTAAATCATCTGCTCATTTTTATAAATTTTAAAAACATATAGCGTAAGTCTGACATAGTTGCCCCACTTAAGCCCCGCCCCCCCCCCAAATTTTTCTTTTTTTATAGTAATGATTTTTGCAGCATACATGTAACTTCTCTACTCCAAACTGTATGTAGAACACAATAAGAAATACTACTGTAAGGTACACACCAGATAAAATAGGATTTTTACCGGAAAACTTAATCAATGGTTTTAGGCATTTATACCGGACCTCAGGGTTAAATACCAGACTTGATTGGAATAGTTGCCCTATTCATAAATTAATAATAAGCATCAGTAATTAACATTTATAAATCAAAAACTAGATTTGCATGTGACTTAATATCCTATTTTTTTTTTTTCAAATTTAGGAATTAACTTTGAAAAAAAAAAAATTAAAAAATCTTGATTAAAAACTTGTTATTTTTTACTTACACTTCGTTACTTTTCTTTTTTCCCGAAATAACGCAACGGATATTATTCATTGGACATTTCTCACGAAGTCATTCCAAATAATCAACTCACGGCCTTTCCCCAATAAGCCTGTATATAAAATTTAAAGTAAATCGAATAATTCTAAGAAAGGCTAAACTTATTTAACCCTTAACTGCTGTGAAAGAAATTGTCACATACTGTGAGCTGTCTGTGAGATTGCTCCATCGAAAGATGAATAAGAGGCTCCATTGACTCACATGAAGCTGCTTCTGCACTAAACGTTTTGTACAAGACTATTATAATTAAACTAGAAGATAGTCCGTCAGAATGACGTGTTTCCATTATAAAAAGAATTATGAAGTAATAAATTTTATCTTATCTGACTAATAGGGTCAGGTGGTATAAAATAGTTATAAAAACAGTCCATTTTTCATTGAAACTTAATTTACAAGAGAATTATTAATTGAATAAATGAACTTCACTCACAAAATTTGATTAACTATTTCACAAAAAACATGTAAATTAGCACTAATAATGCTATTTTAAAACATATTGTCAATTAACTTTCTTTTTTTTTTCGTTCATTGCATTTTTAAAAAATCAATAATCTTCAATTTTTTATTTTAAAAAAAGAAAAAAAACTCTTAAGACTGCAATTCCTAATAAATTTGTTAGCTAATAGTAAAAAAGAACACACGTTATAAGATTGAAAAATCAAATCTGAACAGTAAACATTCACTCGTGATGCCACTTGAAAGAATATAATATTTTTTAGGAATAACAATGGAATCATTCTGAACAGTGATTCACGCTGTGAACAAAAAATTAAAACAGCCCGAATATAAAATTTCTAACAATATTGCATTAAGTACACACCTTCGCTAAGAAAGTTTTAATGCATGTAACTCGTTCAGATCGTTATATTGCCAATGAATTCCATGGCCATAGCGCTACGCTGTTATATGTATAATACAAACAAACTTGCAAACAAACATGCAGAATAAAGCACAATTTCAACAGAAAGTTTATTTGTTTTTATTAATTGCCGATTGCTGGTTCCAAAATAATAATCATATTACTTAAATTTTAAAAAGTTTATATTAGATTAAATCCTGATTTTCTAAAAACATGCATAAAGAAACCTGTAATAAGTTTTGATCATTAAAAATCATCTTTTATTGCATAAGTAAATGGCAGCTATTAATTGCATTAACAGATTTTGTTTCTCAAATTCTTTTATTAAATTACAAATTACTTTCCCCTACAAAATACAAAAATACAAAATTTTATTTACTTTGTTATAATATTGCATTGACTTAATATATATAAATATGTGTGTAGTACACAGCATTATATATTCCTGATATTCCAATTACATTTTATAAGAAATATTCATTTTTTCCACTGTCTTCAGAATTTAAAGAACTTTTTCAAAAGAAAATTTCTTTTTTTTTGTTTTAATTACCGATAGATGGCGCCAGAAAAGCATAAACATTCACAACGAATGAGATTTCTTTTTTCGACACCAGGCTACATCGCGGTTTCGCCTTGCGAGCATACGCTTTGAAAACAATTACCTCCATGTTTTAATATTTTAAAAGTTCAAGACGAATAAATCGTTTGTTTACGTTCATGGAGGGAGAGATTGAGCTGCCAATCTAATTTCAACTGCAGTTATCTCAGAATATATACATAATTGAATGTAAGTCCTCTCTCGAATGTTAATTTATTTTGAATAATCTTCCTAAAAATGTAACATTTATGAAGTTTTATTCGAAAAAATAATTTTGAATAAAAATGGCTCGATGGAATATGAAAAATGTATTTATCAGGATCCGGATGAGTTAACTGTGGAAGTTTTATACATTTAGCGCTATTATATATATAATTTCACCTATTTAATTGTCTCTAATAATAGTACTGTTAGTATTTGAATCCAATGAAAAAGGCGTGAGTAAGTTAGATAAAATTGGGACTTACGCGTTCTTCAGGATACTTATCTATTTCGGTGTAAATCCACACTTTGTTTAATCCAATATGTGTTAGTTGTCATATTTTTAATCAACCACTCTTTATAACCTCCTTTGACAAAAGCAATTGTAGACTATTATATCAAATAAATAAGCAGTGGTAACACTTTAAGCTATTTAATTCACATTGTTTAAATTGTAAAAAAGACAGAGCATTTTCATGCCTCTTCTCTGGAATGACTGCATTTTCAGAATAAAAAAATATTTACATTATAAGATAATAAATCAGTAATAATGATTGTAATAGCAATATCATAATAATAATAATAAATCAGTTTAATGTCTATGAGTCACTCAACAAGTCATTATCTTTATCAAAGTTTTCAAGGTTAATTTCTTTTGAATAGATTTATGGCTGAGTTGAAACGACGCATTATTTATGTAACTGAGGAAATTATCTTTATTACAGCTAATTAGCTTGATTTATGTCCATCAACACCTCCCTAATTTCTGAAGTTTCATTCTCACACAAATTTAAGTTCCTTCTATGGGTTTGAAAAACAGGTTTGGGAACTGGTTTCCTAAACACGTCTGCTATCATCAATTTGGTTGGGCAGTACTTTAGGTTGTTAATCCCTTCTTGCTTTAGTTGTTTTATCAGGTGGAACCTAATTTCAATATGTTTAGTCTTACTTGAGTGCTTTTCTAATTCTATCATCTTGATCCTGGACTGGTTGTCTTTTCGGGTTGTCTTTATGGGATTTCTTCCTAACATGTATAGGTTCCCACTCGTTGATTTTCGTGAATCTACATCTCCTCCCCAATCTGCATCCGCATACGTCGGAGTGAATGAGCTGGAGTCTTTTAGTTGCTCTATACTCTGCAATTTTTGGATAGGGTTCATCAGTTAATTTTGCCTTAATGCACGGTTCGCGATCAATGTTATGCTCACAGTTGTTTATTTGGATTCCTCTAGCTAATTCCTTTTGCGTAATTTCTTTAATTGATGTTAGATTTCTATGTCCTAACCTACGATGCCATAATTCTAGGCAATTTTTGTTGTTGCAGCTTTGTGCTGCGTTTGCATAGTTTTGGAATGCCAACTGAACTTCGTATAGGTTATTTACTTTTCGAGCTTCTAAACATATTTCTCCGTTAAGTTTGAACATACATTTGTCATTTCTGAATGTAATTTCACATCCATTTTGCGTCGCTTTGCTAACCGATAATAAATTTGTTTCGATTTCAGGTACTAGTAATACATCTTTAAGTGTTATTTCATGAACTTTGTTGTCTGATGTTCGTGTGTTTATATTTACGTCACCTGACCCGTAACTGATAAGTTTTTTCCCGTTTGCGATGGTTACATTTGTTTTTTCGCGTGATTTTATTTCTGTAAACATTGATTCTGAACACACAATATGGCTTGAGCTGCCACTGTCTACTATAAATGTTTTGTTTCCTATTCCTTGTGTTATAAAGGCGTAATTTTTATTTTCGCTCGCCCTCCATGTATTGTTTTCATTTTCAGAGTGACTGTACCTACGGTTTGATTCTGGTGTTTGTTCACTTCTAAATTTTTTTTCACTCTTTTGAAAAACTAGTGATGTAGAGTAATGTTTTTTGTTTGGTCTAATGTGTTGATTTTGTGGTGTATTTTGTGTTTTGGCTTTATTATGCCAACATTCCTGGGTATAATGGTTTCTCATCCGACAATTGGAGCAGTATTTATTACTTGTTTTGTTGTTGTAATTTTTCTGTGCTTTAAATGCTCTGGCAGGATTTTCTGTTCTCTCGTTATTATCATATCGTCGGTTATATTCGTCAATAAGTTTAGACTTAATAAATGATGGTGTGAGTTGATTTTCTTCTCTCGATTCAAGGGCAGTAATAAGAGTATCATAAGATTGGGTTAGGGAGCATAATAACAGTGCAGAAATGTGGTTATCATTTATAACTTCTCCTATGGCCGCTAATTTATCTACTAATTCCATTATTTTTGTAATATGATTAACAACGTTGCCACCTTCTGCTAATTTAATCCCGTAAAGTTTTCTTAAGAGATAAAGTTTGCTAGACAAATTATGTCGCTCATGGATTTCACGCAAAGCTTGCCAAGTTTGTCTGGCTGTCTGTAAATTTTTAACATGAGTAATCTGACTATCATCAATTGTTAGATTAATTAGAGCACGGGCTTTCTTATCACTTTTGGACCAAGCGTCCGTAATTGGATTAGGCGGTTCTTCCGTAATTACATGAAATAAGTCTTCTTTAGTTAACATCATTTCAGCCTTGAATTTCCAAATCGAGTAGTTCGTAGCTGTAAGTTTTTCAATTGCTAAATTATCTTTAGAAGCTGCCATTTTCTTAACTTTTGATTACTTACGTGTTACCGTAAAAAAGTTCTTCCAACTTTTCTTTTTGAAAGTTTAAAAGTTTATTTATCAAATATCTGATATTTCAGATTTCAGTGGAGGCTATTTAATTTATTTATTCTTATTCAGTGATCAGTAATCATAATCTTGTTAGTATTTGAATCCAATGAAAAAGGCGTGAGTAAGTTAGATAAAATTGGGACTTACCCGTTCTTCAGGATACTTATCTATTTCGGTGTAAATCCACACTTTGTTTAATCCAATATGTGTTAGTTGTCATATTTTTAATCAACCACTCTTTATAACCTCCTTTGACAAAAGAAATTGTAGACTAATATATCAAATAAATAAGCAGTGGTAACACTTTAAGCTATTTAATTCACATTGTTTAAATTGTAAAAAAGAGAGAGCATTTTCATGCCTCTTCTCTGGAATGACTACATTTTCAGAATGAAAAAATATTTACATTATAAGATAATAAATCAGTAATAATGATTGTAATAGCAATATAATAATAATAATAATAAATCAGTTTAATGTCTATGAGTCACTCAACAAGTCATTATCTTTATAAAAGTTTTCAAGGTTAATTTATTTTGAATAGATTTATAGCTGAGTTGAAACAACGCATTATTTATGTAACTGAGGAAATTATCTTTATTACAGCTAATTAGCTTGATTTATGTCCATCAAATACTAGGTCTTGGAAGTTTACATTTCGCATATATCATCATTAAGGTTGTTCTCCAATTCAAGTTGGCTGTTTTTTATGTACATTCATAAAGTCATCTTTTTGGATACATTCAGCTTTTTATAAAATTCGGGGAGTTTGATAAAAAAAAGGAAGATAAAATTGCCTCCCCTGTTAATGATTTCTCATTATGTTGAACCATACAAAGTTTGGAGGACCTGCGACAATAAGAGTCCGAAGGGGAAATGGAAACGGACCGAATCACGTCCCATAATGAGTCCTCCCTCTTTTATAAAGATTACGTTTACCATACAAAATATGAGTACGCGAAAACAATTAAAGCCCGAGCTCTAAGTATTTTAAGTTATCAGCACCTTACGTTTCTGATACACTAAAATCTAAAGGTTGCGGTAAAAAATCGACAGATCCCTCTATTTCCCTTCTATAAAGTGATTATGTTTACCATGCACAATTTGAATGGGCTGCGACAATTTTGATCCGAGTTATGAGTGTTCGTGGTCATCGGATCCTTAAATTCACGTTATGTTAAAATTTAGGGTACTTCGGTTTAAAAAAAACAAAAACAAAATTCCTCCTTTGCAAAAAGTACATTTACAATACAAAATATGGGTGTTCTACGATAATTACAGTTCGAGTTATATGTGTTTTAAGTTGTCAGCAAATTATATTTGTCACACACTAAAATATAAGTGTCTGTGGTAAAAAAAAATCGGCTGAAAATGGATTCAAATCCGACAAAATTCCCCTTTATAAAGATTACGTTTACTATACAAAATATGAACGTTCTACGAAAATTACAGCTCGAGTTATAAGCGTTTTAATTTTCTGCAAATTATATTTGTGACACACTAAAATATGGGGTGAGGTTTGTAAAAAAACGACTGAGATCGCCCCTCTCTTCCTAAAACTATTACGTTTACCATACAAAATTATTGTGCGCTGCCACAATTTGATAAGTGTTTGTGGTTTTTATCGGGCACTTATATTGAACTTTAGAGGTTTTTGTTTAAAAATACAGACAATTGTAAAAATATGTCATTTTGTTCACGCACACAAAATTTGAGCGCGCTGTGACAATTTGATCACGATTTAGGGGAGAGTTGCCATATTTGGACCGCCGCTTTAATTGGACCGTTGCCATTTTGCCGTTAATTACAGGAAGAGGCGCCATCTACCCCTGAAATCCTACTCATCAGAATGACGTCACTCATGATTAGAAGAAGCAACTGCCTACCATGTGCTGTTTTCAGACAATTTTAAAAAACCTAAAGTTAGCTGTTTTGATTTATTTTTTTCATACTAAACGTAAGTGAATACTTTAAAACTAAGGTAAGTTGTTAGGTTTTCATATACATATATGAATTCATCTATTTATTGCGCATAATTTTCACGCGGATTTGTTTGATTTCGTTTTTGTTCTTAGTCTTGAGATTATCTGTTTTAAAAAATTTCTCAGTTGCCGAAATTGGGCCAATTTAAGTTGCTTAAATTGGACCACTTATGCGATCATAAATTTGAAAAGAAAGTAATGAATTTCGAGATCGGTACGCTTTGTACACTATTTTTTTTTAATTTTTTAATATTTTATAATGGATTACTATCTCCATGCAAGGTTTCTTTTTTATCGGGATTCATTTTTTTATACAGAATTAGGCCTATATAAACATAAAAATATTTTTACATGTTTATGCAATAAATTTTGTTTGCAATTTCTTTTATCTTGTATGTATTTGTATTTATTTTGTTTGAATTCCTTATTCCTACGGCGTATTTGGTTTACAAAGTTGAATTCAAACAATTTCCTCCTTGAGGGTATTTGCGATGGCTTTTTACAGTTCTGGATGGTGGAATTACACTTTTTTGCCATTAAAACGCATAAAATCTCAAACCTTCTGGGTAGAGTGGTTATTTCAAGGCTCCGGGTGTGTGTGTGGGGGGGGGGGGGGGCTGAATTCAACACTTTGAATAGATATTGTTTGCGTTTGATTAATCGTAGGGTATTTTTTAATAGAGGATATATCTTAAACACTTTTTTAATATAATTTTGAAAATGACACAGATAAACTGTCTGGAAGAAAAATACCCGTGACAGCAAAAGCTGTTAAAGATATAGGAAACAAAAAGGAGAGGGTAAGTTGTAAAGATATTGACCTGCAAGAAGGTTGCAGCAACAAATCCTCACCAAAAGCCAAAACATCATTAGAAATGTTATCTCCCTTGCTAAATTCAGTTAAATCAAACTACAGAGGAAGACAAAAAACAGTTTTGTTAGCATTTTTGCCATATAAAGTAAACCTTGAAAAAAAACGACAAAATGGAAGCTATCACAGCACAAGACATGTTTAAAAAAATAGGCGTAATCCCATTAAAAAGAAAATGATGGAAGGGAAGAACTACAAACATAATGTAAAGAAACTTCTTTTGCAAAAAAAGTCTAATAATTAGGAATCTAAAAAGAAATATCTATACAGTGACGATTGGTTTTGCTTAATTTGTAAGGAAAATAAAATAGCAGTAATGTTTCAGTGTTCAGATTGCTAAATACGGTTCCATGTTGTGTGCGCTGAAAAAAATCAATAAACGAAATTCATGTGTAGGCTTTGCATCACTGTTTACATGATATTCAAGTAACTAACAATTAGTTCCATAATTTCTATAATTAATTACTGATAACTTTGATTTATATTTTGAATACATTTTGATTTAAAACAATTACTCTTATTTTCAGATATTTAGTTTCATTATATTTCATTGCTGTTATTTTGTTTGATTGTTTCGTTAATCGCAAACTTTGCTTTTAATAAAGTTAGTTATATTCCCTAGTCATTAAAACAACCTGAAATTATTTGGTCCAATTTAGGAGACTGGGGGGCCAACTTAAGCGACCAGTTGCTTAATTTGGACCACTTTTGACGAATTTTTCAAATTAAAATAAAATTTAAGATTTTCCAAAAGAAAATGATATAAAGATTTATTTAGTTAGTAGATGAACAGATTGACCCCGTGTAATGATGTTTTGCAGATATTCTAAAAATTAAGTGAGTTACACCTTAAAATATGTGAAGTGGTCCAAATTCGGCTACTCTCCCCTATAAAAGTTTAAATTTGTCGGTCACATATGTAAAGCTTTTTACAAAACTTGGGGTTTTGATAAAAAATGATAATATTTCCTGATGATGTTGAGACATACAAGGTTTGACGTGCCCACAAAAATTAGAGTCCGAGTTATAGGTGTGGGGGTTAGCGAAACGCCGCACGGTGGGTGATTTACCGATTCTAGCTGGCCAAAAGTCGATTTTTAAAAGTTTATCCTAGCGTAATTTATTTTTTTGTCTGTTATAGCTCAATAGTTAGGTCGTTGTACCCTATTATTGGTTTTGATATAAATATAATTGTATGGTCCATAGACCAGCGCAAAGTTGTGCTTCTTAGTTGGGAATGAATCAATCAATTAGAGTAGGGGAAGACGGGGTACAATGAAACAAAATTTACTAATTTTTTTTTCCTATCCACAATTTTGCATGCACAAAAATATAATTAATGCATATTTTTAATCTTGTATTTTCCCCATCTAAATAAATTTTTATTAGGTTCTAAACAATATCTTTATGCTTGAAAAATAACAAAAAATAAATGTCTTACAGTGTTTCATTGTACCCCGTATGCCGGGGTACAATGAAACACATACTGGGGTACAATGAAACACTCCAAATGATAGAAGCAATTTTCACCCAGTATAGTTTATTTTATGAAAAATGAGATAAATACAAAAACAAAACTTGATTAATAAGGAACTTGATAAAAATATTATAGTCTAAGATGAAAAATAAGAAAATTCTATTTGTTTAAGAAATACCTTTCATTTTACATTAAATTGGCGCAAGTCAGTTTCAAAAATTAGCATTTCTGTTTATATTTCAGTTGATCCAGAAGGAATATGAGGTGGTAGTTTCAACAGAATGAGTTTTTTTTTAAATGTAAATTTCTAAAAAAAAAAAAAAACTAGGTTGGAGTCTTTATATCAAGTATTTCACATTTGACTTCATTTAAATGTATGATTTCTCCAACAGTATATATTTCCTTATGTTTTCATTTATACGGATACTGCTTGTGCCATACATGTTGTGTGTGAATATCTCATTCTTAGTACCTCGATGACCAGCTGGGCCGGGAAAAAAATCTGGATCATCATCAGAGTCTGTAGCAGGCAGAGTTTGTTTACAAAACAATCCCTTCTCAGCTTTTTTTCTCTTTCTATTTCTTAATTGCTTAACAAGAGCATTTTTTACTGACCTGGTTAGAACAAAGCTCTTTTTTTTTCTGTTTTCCTACTCTTACTTCTAATATATTCTATTTACTACTTTTATTACTGTAATAAAACATGTTTCATTGTACCCCGTCTGCAAGTGTTTCATTGTACCCCGCACTGAGGTTACTAAATAAAAATTTATTTTCAAACTTCTAATATTTATTTTTTTTAGTTTGGTTTTGGAGGTATGAAGACAACAACCCAAAGATAACAATGTATAGAAAAAATGATTATTACATATAAAAACAAGGAAAAAGAAACAAAATTACTTTTAGTAAAGAAAGTTACTTTCAATGGCGTAAAAGCAATAATCTTCTATTGCTACTGTTGTAGAAGTGTGAATGTATCCAAATCACATCAGTAATTGGAACATATAGTTGTATAACATATATATAAACTGCAACTCTCTGTGACAAATTTGACTGATTTTACAAGTAATGTTTCATTGTACCCCGTGTTTCATTGTACCCCGTCTTCCCCTACAGTTCTTTATTCTGTTACTTGAAGTGAAATAAAATATACTGCTAAATTATGGACGCTTCCAAACAAAATATGGACTATTTTATCGGATTTATGTGCATAACATTTGCACATATCAGCTGTTATTTCATATTTAAAGACGCAAAGAACTCTGTATTTTTTTATAATTTTTCAGTTTTAATATAGAAAAGATATATGATAAAGCACAATTAAGGTCAATTTTTTATTCAGATTTTTATTCATTTTGTTCAGATTATTACCTTTTCGTTCCAATTTAATTTGTCTGCCCGTAGGTGCCCTCTTACGTTTTAATTGTTTTTAGCTTATTAAGTCTAAATAATTTTTTTTTAAATTTGAGTTCAAGTATCATTTACTTTTTATCAAATACAGCACAATTTAAGTTAGTCACATAAATAAACATTTGCACCATTATACAACGGCAACAAGCTTTAAAATTTAACGAAAATGTGAATTTGATTGAAAATATTTTGTTTATAGAGGAAAATTACAATGGAGAGCACATGAAGTTTTGCAAGAGTGAAATGTTTAAATTTATGACCAAATTTGGACAAAAATTGCCCGTTGTATGTAGATATCTCAGGACAAAATGATTTAAAATATATTACTTGGCTGCAAATTTCGATTGGTTACAAAACTTATCCAAAAAAATTCTCCAAATTCATATTTGATACAATGCAAAACATAATGTAGGCATTTTCTCATCATATCTTATGATTCCCATTCTTTACACAACGTTCCTCTGTGCAGAGATAAATATAAATATACAACAGAATATGCAACACAGCAATTTTCATTAAAACTGTCGAATGTTTGCCCCGTATCTTAAATTTTAGAAAAAGAAATTTTAGGATTTCGTATAATAATACAAAAATAGTTTTATCACTTTAGCTTTCATACCGTTAAGAAAGTATCATTAAAATTATCAAGAAGAACGTAAAACCATGCGTCAATTAGATTACGAAACATTTTTCAACGAATTTGGACTACTTTAATAAAACTTCATTGCTTAATCACATGAAAAACCATGCCTAAGCAACAATTTGTAAAACATTTAACAGGCTTGAAAACACAATTTCAACCAAAGTCGAAAAAATAGCAGAAAATTTTGTACATCTGCTATTTATCTGTATATGAACTGCAGATTTATCATATAATTCACAATATTGTAAAATTTAGAACAGTTAGTGAACGCATAGCACAGTTGAAAATTCCTCGTTAGCAATTTCCGCCAATAAACGGAAATGTACTTCGGATGTTTTGTGCAGCCCTGTATATGATTTATAGAATTTATACACACTAAATAGTATGCAATTTTTATAATTTTAAAAGTGTTCCACAACTGAAAATGCACTTCCACCAATTATTGTTCATACAGAGAAAAATATAACTGATTTATTTTCTGTGCCTTTGTATATGAAAGTGAATGGCAGATCATATTCAATAGTAAGCATCTTATAGAGCACCTCGGAGATATATATCAATTTAAATACTTTTGAAATATTGTAACATGAACAAAATACACCACAAACAATTTTTCTCCATAGACAGTAATATAACATATATCTTTTTAGTGTCCTTGTAAATGATCGATAAATGCTATCCATAACATATTCTATAGCAGTCATCTTGTATTGTACTTCATAGATGGGTCATTCCATGCAAAATGAGCAAATCAACTGTGGCACACATGTCACAGATTTTAATCAAAATCAGTCTATAAGTAGATCATATCTATTTATGAGTAAATGTAAAATAATAGATTTCTGGATTGTTAATTTAAGTATTAAAATTTATATTAAAAGTGAATGTAAAATCGAGGTATTGTCTATGTGCTTAAAATTTCAATTTCGATTATTAGCCTTAGGAATGGAAAGAATATATTAAAAATTATTTATAATTAGGAGTGAATGATAATTAACAGACTGGCATAAGTTAGTAATTGTATTTTTATTTCGTATCGTGAAAAAAATTATTTTTGAAAATTTTTGAGGGAAAAAAGCAATATTTCTATTAATACTTTACACACGAAGGACAGCCTTGACAAGCTGCAAATTGCTACACTTTATAGCTAAAAGTATATATTTGAAATATCGAAAGTTTCATTCATGCCTTTTTTATTCCTTAATGAGAAAAAAAATAAATAGTAAAAAATGTTGAGGGTAAAATGCAATATGTCAATCACTTTTTTTTAAGTCAAGGAAAGCTTTATTAAACTTTTAAAATATTTGATATTACAAATAAATGTATATACTTTAAATACAGAAACTTTTATTCTTGCTTTCAGTTTATTTTTGCCTCAAGAGAATTTTAAATTAGAGTAGAAAGAACTGGCTAAGCTAAACGAAAAACTATATATCAATTCTAAATTCAAATAAAACAACTAGATGGCAGCACTAAATATGTTTTCCCATGAAATTGTGCAATATTTTAAGATACGCGGGCGAATTTAAAGAGGTATAGCGAATGGAATCTAGAAAACATTACTATTTTGAACCCCTTTTTCTTATGGTTAGGAATCAAAAGGCAATCTTGAATTTTTTTTAACATATTATGGAGTTATTAATCTTTATGTCTGTGCAATATTGTTACTGTCGGGCCTGTCCCTTTTTTATTTTTGACTTATACAGAAGAGGAAAAATCATGATTTTGTAATTTTTTTTAAAGTTTCTAACTTTTTTTGAAGATGAAGGAAATAAATGGCCACTTTAAAACTTGGGGAATTCGATCTACATATGACATACTACATCAGGCATAAATTTCACAGAGTTTTTTTAATTCCTTTTTATTTTTATAACGATTCTAATTTTCTCAAAATTCACAAATTTTCAATTTTTGCAACCAAATTTATAAATAATCATGGTGTTACTAGATTATTATTACTCAGTAAATAAGAAGATAATTTTTCAGAGTTTACAAAATTACAAAAAAAATTCCTTTCTGTTAAACAGCTTTCAAGATACAGAACTTCAAACTTGCAACTTTGGACGATTGCGCACATGCCATTCTATATCACAAGTTTTTTAAATGTCCAAAACTGCTAAAAAAATTTATTTTTTGTCAAGATATTTTGCAGAGCATTACTTTGAATATGAATTGAACCTGTGCATCGAATTTTATTAAAATTGGTTAGTATGTGGCCACGACTTTTTTTTAATTTTTGCTCATTTTACGTGGAATGACCCTATTGTGACCCTATGTTGTTGATCTCTGGCCATGATTATACATGTGTTGTTTATAGGTGATCTTTGACAATGTTGTGGCTGGTCCATGAGTGTGTTGCTTCGAAGATCATGTGTGAACAATATTCTGTGTCACTTTGCATTTTTCTCTATATGTTTTTTTTACGCACGTAAGCTAAGCAAAACAAGCCAACTTTTAACGCTTTCACTTTTAATTACAGCTTAACAGTATCATGTCCAGCTAGATATTCTTCTGTCATTCATAAAAAAAAGAAAGGTAATAATTTTTACAGGTCACTTATATCTGTTGTTAAAAAAAGTTAAAAAAAAAACACCCTTCAATTAAATTCTATACCTGCTTACATGACTTGAACATAATTTTACAACTTTATCACACTTCGTCTCTCACCACTTTAGGATTGTCTTTTTAGAAGTCTGATATTTACAACTTAGTTTTTTTTCCCTTTTTATAATCATTGCCCCCAAAAAGTCGTGAACCGTTCAAAATTGTTGCCCTAAGGTTCATGCGACACTGTGGAGAAAGACACCTTTCCCGTGAATTGGTTTTTCCAATACAAATTACTTACAAATAATTTATATGAGATACTGAATCGCGCTCCTTTCGCAGATCACTGTGATCTACTGGAGAGCGAGGAGACTCATGTTGTGCTCAATGTGAGTCGTCCTTTTTATTCCCTCTTCCTCTAGGGCTGAGGTCTTAAACAGAAGCCATAATACTTGTTGACATACAAGAATTAGGGACACCCCTTTTTTATGGGCGTGCTTTAGGCACCTCTTTATTTTGTGGTCCTGTGCCATGTGCACGAATTTTCAATTTTTACATTTATTCTCTTCATGTGTACATCTAAGTTTTAGTTACCATTACTCTTACCTTATATATTTTTCATTTTTACTTTTAGTGTACTTGAATTGTGTTTTTTTATTAATTCTTTTAAATGCTTGCAAATGTGTATTACATGGCTGATCCCAAATAGGATCAAAGTAAAAAAAAGTGAGTCTTGGTACCACGGACAAAAAAAAAATGATTGCTCACTGACTTTAAAGTTGCAATGGATCCAAAGACTTAAGCAACCTAGTATAATTTATGCTTTACATGCGTATAACTTTTAAACATATGTTTTTTCTTCAAATTGCAAGCTCATATATAAGCATTTTCTAATGTGTTTACTTTGTAAAACTGTGTTTGAAGGTTTACAATTTGAAAATGGAAAATTTTTCTGTTTTACTATAAAGCTGCAACGTACAGTCGCAGCTTTTTCTCGGTTGCCCCGGTGAGATATGTGACAGATTTTTCTGCAACGTATCAATTTCACACCCTGTTTCTCAAAATATACGGTAAACAAGTAAATTCATTATAGTAATTCTTTTTCCTAAAACAATTCATACTTCCGTATTCATTTAGTTTTTTTTTCTTTTCCTTTCACAAGGAACTTTTCTCAACACATATAAAGATTTATGGTTTCAGATATTTTGTTTCACTTATTCAAAATTCTCATTCTCGATTATTTATTTCCCTTCCTAACGGTTTTTAGTTAACAGCAATCGTGCGCAGTTATAATTCGTACAGCTGCACTTCCACTTTAACCGTTCATTTTTTCTTTAACGTATTTCATTTACGCTATAAATAAACGACTCTCATTTCCTATTAGAACTTGACGGGTGAAAAAAGTGAAATAAAGAAAAGATGTATTTATTGGAATTGCAGTTATAAATTATACGTTCAATTATCATTATGCTTTCTACAGTTCACATACATTGATTAAAGATTACTCAATCACATTTAACTGCAATCTGTTTTTTTAATGTAAACATAATCGAGACTTGTTGTCGCTCTTAGTCTTGAAACATGTAGGGTTGCTTCACATCATGTGGCTGCGCCGAAAGGCGGGGCTGCTACGTAATTTCTCTGCTAATCCTGTCGCCAATGCTTTGTCTTTGTAATTTCGGCATCAAAAACTTGATTAGTTGGCGATAATACAAGATGCCAAGACTCATGATCTGAGTACGCATCATCGAAGAGTTCGTCCCTGACCGCCTGACTGGAAGGTCCGTTAAAGGACCGCTGTTATTTTCCTTTTCTTTTCTGTGACGATGCGTAGCAGTGATGAAACAAATTTGTTTATACACATCGAGATACTTAATGTGTCCTTCTGTATTGCTTCATATCCGAAGTTCCATGTTTATGCGATGTCTTCCTTTGTTTTTGAACATAAATAAATAAGTGATTGTACTTTCATCGATATGTTGGTGTTTTTTTAATCATCTTTTCAGCGAACCCGAGAACCACCATCTGATGCGATCCCCTCGAGAGCGTGTAGATGTTTTTTTTATTATCTTTAACTCTACCAATGATTATGGGATGTATCACGAATTTATTAACTTTCACGAATCTTTTGTTATCTCCCTGCTATAAGAAAAGTAACACAACTAAAAAATTCTACATTTCGTAGGATAGGCATAAAATTAGGAAATATTTTAAAATTGTAAAATGCAACTACAGCACTTAGCTGTACGTGCAACTCTAAAAGGATACATAAAAGAGTAAAACCTTAAGTTATCAAAACGTAGAAGAAATAAGGAGTATTGTGTAAATTTATCCTTATACACATTCTGTCCCCACCACTCCTTTCTGTGTTGGCGAAGTAACAGTGGTTTTACGATAATTACGCTAATGAAACTTTTCCTGTATAAGGATACATCTGAGTCAGACCTATTAGTGCAATAATACGCAAAATGAATTCTTTGGACGTGTCTTTTTTCTTGTGGATGAGCGAATTTAAATAGTACTAAAGAAACTATGCAATTTTACCAACACTGGTTTCATGTCAAATTCAGCTGAATTAAATTAGTTTATAGGGTATTTTCAAGAAAGAAGGCAAAATTATATTTAAGACTATAGTGACTGCTACTTTTACAAGAAGCTTTTTTAGTCTTTTGCATACGTGATTACCAAAATTATACAGAAGTTCTAATTAGAATATTGAACCTGAAATATTCTTTGGAATATTTGAACGGAATTTCGTCCACCGTATATATTTTCGTATTTATGATTTGTTTTAAGATTTTCTAAAGTTTATATGCTATTTTATTTCGCATCAAATGATTCATTTATTTCTATTTAAGATATGATTAAAATAAAATGCTTGACAGTACCATCAATTCATATTAAATAATGGATAAGAAATTACTGCGCAGGATTTTTTCCCACTAGGTGTGTCCGACAAACAAATATAATTAATTTGTTAATAGCTTCCAGGAATTAATTACCAGGTGATAACAGCAAAAAATACTTCTTGATTTTATTTATAACATAAGGTAATGAGTGTTTTGTAATTTACATAAAACCTTTAGATTAAGAGCGATATGTCAGTCTAAAATTTTAATATGAACAATATTATTTTTGATTAATTAAATAAACCACAACATTTTATGTCTGTGAAAAAAAATGTCTATGTGAGAAAGTAACAAACGAAAACAGATATCTTCGTAATGAAAGTGGGAATTTTTGCGCAGATTAAAGAAAAAAAAAAGATAAAGATATTCAAGTAAACTGAAATTTACATTAATTAGCAATAGTAATTTTATAGTTTAATGTCTCTAAATATGAAGGTTTCATATCTCAGTGTAACGTGAAATAAAATTCTTTTCAGTATTTGTTTGAATGAAATTTGCAACGATTAGGCTTTTTATTTTCAATGTAAATCTCGCTGTATCAAATAACAGATAAAATTAAAAAAATTAAAAATGTATATCTCCAAAACTCTGTATATCCTGTACCATCATCTCTTTAAGTAATTTTTTTATAATGTATATAATAATATTATTTAATTAAAAATATACTTATGATAATGATATTCCCAGCAGCAAATAAACTTTACATGTATAACCTTCAAATAAAACATTAAGGTTATTTTATGCATATCAATGTAGTATGCATATAAATGTAGAAAGCATTTTTTGTTAAGAAACAGGACAATGAAAAGAAAATCCATAAATGGATTCAGCCAGATACTCATAAAATAAAGCTCTTGCTTGGAAATTTTGTTATTCGCATCTGTAAATATGTCCTTAGCACTTAGCAAATGAATTAAACCAGTCATTACCATTCTCTGTCCAAAACTGCTAAAAAAATTTATTTTTTGTCAAGATATTTTGCAGAGCATTACTTTGAATATGAATTGAACCTGTGCATCGAATTTTATTAAAATTGGTTAGTATGTGGCCACGACTTTTTTTTAATTTTTGCTCATTTTACGTGGAATGACCCAGATATGTATATAAATTTCAAAGCGTTTGAAATTATGAAACATCATTAAAAATCACCGCAAATGATTTTCCTGCATAGGCCGTAATGTAATGAAATACTTTTCAATGTCTCTGTAACGAAATTATGACTGCTACACGCTACATTTTGTAATATAATAGTGAATATCAATAACATTTTTCAATTTCATGGCGATGCGACTCTATTGACGCCAAAAATAATTTTGGCCAGCTAGAATCGGTAAATCACCAATCGTGCGCAGGGAAAGAAGTGTGGAGATCAAAATATCATGTACCACTATATGAGTAAGTTTCTCATTAATTCAACACAAAATGACTTCTTTATTTCGCTAGTTCTGAAATTAAGTGGAAATTTCACTTTGGTAATTTGTAAAATTTAAATTTCAAATTGTCGCGTTTAAATTGTGTTTCCAACATTTTCTTAAGGTTTTAGAGATAAATAAATCATGATTAGAGGTCAAGGGTGAATTTTTTGAAATTTAAAATTAAACTTCATTTTTCATATAAACATGGAGTTGACACATTACTCCATGGAGGTGACAACCTTTAATAGTAATAATGAATATAAGTTTTATTGTCCATTTACTGAATTGGAAAGCATTTATGGTTGCGATATTAGGTTGTTTTAATGTTTAAGCGGTATAATATGTCATTTCAATGAAATGCAGAAAGTCATATAACACATTAAATCAAACACTAGATTACAATATAGGTAAAGAACACTACTCTTGAGTAACATGTTAAAAAAGAACAAAGCTCAAATTTAATTTTTTTATTAAATAATATTGCAGTTTTCAGGGATTAAATCAAAGATATATTGTTCACTTTCGGCTGTTTCAACCGCACAAATTTATTTTTCATATCGTATGATTGCTTCTTGCTCTTTACTGAGAACAAATTTGTTCTTGGATCCCGAACATCTTCGCGTAATTTAACTTCTACATAATCTTCAACTGAGGTCACATTTGCTAAATACAGATTAATAGGACCTAACTGAAATCGTGTTCGTACTGCCGTACTTCTTTATTATTTTTTTAGAAAGGACAAGTCCAAAGGCTTTCTTTGACTTTTGTGACTTCACATTTTTTTTTCAAATTTTTTCTCGATTTGAGTGGTCAGCGCTGAACTGAATTCCAGGCATTTTCTGACTTTAGGAGAAACGTTTTTACCTTTCAATATTTTCTGTTATCTTCTCTTTTGGATTGTTTAAATTTTTCCCTTTACTTATGATGCGTTGATATGTTTACTTACAATAATCTTTTTCTGTTTTATCTTTCAACTTTTCATAATATATTTAAGCTCTTTTTCAAGCAATTTTATTCTTTAGTATGCTTTTGTTTTGTTTCTCTTTGCAATTTTTCGACCACTTTTTACCCGACTGGTACCTACTCTTCCTGTCTCATCTTTAAGATGCGCAATGGGATTGATTATAATTTCTGGATCATCATCCGTTTCTTGTGTAGTAGAATTTAAAAGAACTTGCTGTAATGTTTCTTTATTTGCTTTCTTCTCTCGACACTTCCTTGTTTTTTTTTACCTAATTCTTTCTTTGTGCACGCTTCTGTCGTTCACTCAATTGAGAAATAGCTTTTATTTTTCTTCTCTTTTCTTCTCTTAATACCTTTTGCGTTCTTTTTTCTTACATTCTTCATACAATTCTGGATTTTTTTAAATTTTATCCCGTCTTTTCTGCTCCGATTCTCGTTTGAGTTTTCTTTTCTTCTCTACAGAAATATTTTTGCCTTTTCCTCGATCCATGATAACTAAGAAATATTTAAAAATATTAACGTACAATTAGATAAAAATAAGTAGATTAACCTTTTCCGGCGCGGAGTAATTCTGTTTATAAACTGATGAAATAATGGACTGACACCAGAATTTATAAACGAATTTAATAGAAAATATGAACTTACTTATTTTCACGTACATTATGAAAGGAGAATTTTAATTAAATATCCTTGGCGCCGTTTGTCAATTTTGGAATTATAATTGGGTGTCCTTTTTTAAAGACATCGCCCTCGAAATGGTTAATAGATAAATAGAAAATACAGCACTTTAAATATACGACTGCAGACTACTCTAGTGTGTCATATTATTTAAATATATTAAATATTAAGCAAATATTTTGTGTTTTTCTTAATTTATCAAATTGGTTAGCATAGAAAAACTGAAATTTTAAATTCAGTTCTATTTTTATTATTATTTTTTTAAGTTTAGGAGATCAGGAAATTCAGTAAGAGGCTTTAAAGTAAAGTTTAACTAAATCAAAAATTTAACTTGTCTTGAAAAAAATACTGAAAGGCATTAGTAAATCAAACTTATAACAAAATTAAATATTTTAGAATTAAAAACTTTCAGTTTCAAAAAATATTTTTATTAATATAAAATTACTTGTAAAATAAAAATATAGGTTTAGCAATTAAATATATACTTTAAGCACCGTTAAAATATTGTTTACATCAATAAATGTCACATCCATGGGTCAATGTGACCACCGTGATACAACAATGGCATGGAGGTGACATATCTGAGTTTAGGCCTAATATTTTCTAAACTATGCACAACATTAACATAATGCTACTTAAATACAAAATTAAATAAAGCATTTTAAAGCTATTTATCAACAGAATTCTGCTATTTTTAAAACTGACAGAATTAATGAGTTCATGGAGTTGACATCCAATTAAAGTACACTATGGTAATTAAAAGCTTTTAATTAAAACCTAGATGAAGTAACAATTTTCAGAAATATTCCATCCAATAAGTAGCTGCCTGTAGTTAATTCGTATTCCAAGTTCTAGATTATGCTGTCATCTAGTAGATTTTTATATAACTCTAACTGAAATGTCATGAAGTAGCTATAATTCTGGTAACTGAAGTGTCTTGGTCTGTAATTTTTTTAAAAATATAAATTTTCAAAATTTTCTTTTACAAAGTAAGTAAAGTAAATCCATTTTTTAACTTAATATATTTTATAAGGTTCTTTTCGATTATCTTATGGGATACATTCATGTTGTAAAATAAAAAAAATCATGGAGGGACATACCATAGAGGTGACATTTAGTATGATTTTAATTTTATTAAAATAGTTTTAAATTTCATTCTAAAGTACTTTCTAATACAAGTTTTAGATGTGCCTTCATTGATTATCTATTTAGTTGAACAATTATTTGCATAAAAGTACAAAAAAGTTGATTGGGACTCAGATTTTCACTTAATTCCAGAGCTACCCATTTATCAAATTATCATTACATCTTTATGAAAGCATTTTATAGTGTACTAATATTTTTATTTCACATTTTATTATTTTAGGCTCGACAAGATAAAGCCATAGAACCTACACCAGAAGCAACTATCCCTTCCCGACGTAAACAATTCTCCTCACTGAACAGTTCTCAGCCCAATCAACCTTCCTTAAATGTAAGTTTTTAGCACGATTAACATAATAAAAATCAAAATGAAGATTAAATAACATATTATATACTTTCATAGTTATTCTTAAAATTTTATAAGACTTCTGATAAACATTATTTATAAGAAACTCCGTAAAACAGGATGGTTTGATTTACTGATTTTGAAATTTCCTTGATGTGTAAAAAAACTCATTATTAATGAAAATATGAATATATACTGAATATTTTGAACATAGAATGCCACTTTGCAAGGAGGGTGCAGTTATAAATATGACAATTTAAGAAAGAGAGAATCCTTAGAGTTTTAGATGGCAACCATTTTCAAAAATGGCATCTTCCGACGAATCATTTCCATAAATATTCGCGTTTTATCGTGTATGGTGTCGTTTAAATTTTTTATTACTCGTATAATACAAATTTTAGGTAGTGGTATCCGAAATTTCCTCTGAACTTCAAGTTGGCGGCCATTTTCTTCAGGGCAAAAATTTACCAAAACGTTAATTTTTTTCTTTTTGGTGTCATTTCAAAATATATGTATAATGTACGAAATGTGGCATTTGAGCTGTGATGTCTTTAAAATTTACAAAAACACTGAAAAAAGTATCCGCTTAGGCTGTAGGCAGACCAGTGCTATCAAAGCCAATTGGCTGGATGAAATGAAGTTTTTGTAATTAAGACAAATGAAAACATTGTGTATTCAGCCCTTAAGAAGAACTTTGAATAACATAATAAAAGGTATGAAACACTGGTTGAGAATATTAAAGAGTTCTGTCGTTTGGGTGAACTCCCAACCATCATGAATTTATTTCAAGATAGGAGAAGATATAAAATGTACAGTAGTGGAGGGAAAAAAAAACACCCCCTACTAACTCCTCAAAAAATTATCGTAAAAGAAAGTTACTTGTACCGAACGATTGGAAATAAAGTCTACTTTTAAATGATGTATATAAAATTTTGCTTAGGGGGCCATCTACATATTAAAACGAACCATAACTTTTTTTTTTTTTTCAATAGCAGTACACAATTCTGGCAGCATAAATGAACTCTACACCCTTCAATTAGTCTAAAAACAAATTTTTATGCAATTTGTACCGTAAGTTTCGGAGAAATTAATTATTTTAAAACGAGCGTATTTTAAGGGCTGTATCCAAACTGAAGTTCGATACTCGACTGTTAACCGAGAGACTTCTTGATCAAGGCACCTTAAGCACCACTCAAGCAGTCATTACAGGATAGCTTAAGAAATTTCAAAATATCTAGTCACCTCATCATAGACGGCCCTTAAACCATCATTTTGCCGTTTTTTAAGCATAATTTGAAAACTACTTGAAAGAAAAATTTGAAATTTGGGATTTCCATAAAGAAGGACTTAATAAATCTGAATCCATCAAAAAAATTGTAGGTTGCAATTCATAATTTTCTCGAATATCAATTTCATAATTCATAATTCATGTCATAAAATTATAAAAATTGCAAATTAAATGTATTTATGTTTGGGTATAATATTAGTATTATTGCCACACAAAAAATTAGCGCATTAGGAGCATAATTTCAGGAGTTATAAATAAAAATATGAAAATGTAATTTAACATTAGAAGTACTAAATTTTGAATGTTTATAATTCAAAAACTTATCATTCAAATGACTTAAAATTTGGTGTCTAGGCATAGTTTGAACCAAAGGTTTGAAATATCTCATTAAAATTGGGTATTTCCATTGAAAAAAAAAAGCTTGAATTCGTTTTAATATGTAGAAGCCCCCTAAGCAAATTTTATATACGTCATTTAAAAGTAGACTTTATTTCCAATCGTTCGATACCAGTAACTTTCGTCTATGATAATTTGTTGAGGAGTTAGTAGGGGGTGTTTACTTTTTTTTTCACAACTGTACATTTATTCATCGTGAGGCAAAGTGTCACAAATAATACTTGCTAAATTTTAAATCAAATCCGCTTAAGAGAACACACAAGAGAGTGTGAAGTACTTTGCTCAGTATATACAGTCAACTGATGAATCCACTACGGTATTCAAATAAAGTCCTTCCGGCCAGTGCCGGGATGAAGAGGTAGCTTTCATATTCCTTATTTGAAAAAAGCCAACTTATATTATTCAAACACAAGAAGCTCAATTTAGTGGAAACCGAATATAGGAGATTCAATACTAATTTTTATCAATATAAGGAATGAGAATTTCGCAAAATTAGTCAGCTTTATCCAAGCTGCTTTTCTTTAAAGTAACTTATATTTGGCTGCCAAATTCGGCGATTTTTTAAAGTGCCTGCCATTTTAAGACAACATGGTGGATGAGGCTAACCAGTGAACTTGGTCGAGACCTTAGTAATTTCTGTGCACATGCTCACTCGCATCGGAATTGGTTGATATATACGAGTGCTATCGCAGGCAAAAAATCAGATTTTTCAAAATGTCACTCACATTAGAAATTGAAACTGCTATATCTGAGCCATTTTTTAAGTTAAAGACAAACAAAAAATGCTCCTGAATCCTTATATCAATGTCAAATACTTAAGAAAGAAACCTTTTTCAATTTCTAATTTTTTTTAACCTCACTTTAAATATATATATATTTTTTACTTTAATGGCCAATTTTTTGGTACCTCATTTTAAATTTTAAAATTAAAAAAAATTAAATGGCCGCCAAATTGAAACAAGATGGTGGATAAAGCTGGCCAACGAACTCGGTCGAGATATTTGTATGTACTATGTACACACCAAGGTACATCCAGATCGGTTCATAAATACGCCTGTTATCACGTGACAAAAATCAGGACGTTTCAAAATGTCAGCCACGCTAGAAATTCAAAATGCTATAACTCAGCCATTTTTTAAGATATAGACGAAACAAAAACTGCTCCGGAATCTTTGTATAAAGGTCAAATACATAAAAAAAAATATTTTTCCATTTTCAATTTTTTGGTACCACATTTCAAATTAAAAAAAAATTTTAAATTTTAAATGGCCGCCATTTTGAAACAAAATGGAGGATGAAGCTGGCCAACGAACTAGGTCAAAACATTGGTATGTACTATGTACACACGGAATTACATCGAAATCGGTTCATAAATACGCCTTTTATCGCGTGACAAAATTCAGGTCGTTTCAAAATGTCAG
Source organism: Maratus speciosus (assembly GCA_963932465.1). Lineage (NCBI taxonomy): Eukaryota > Metazoa > Arthropoda > Arachnida > Araneae > Salticidae > Maratus > Maratus speciosus. Next base: position 189,145,782 of record OZ010787.1, on the reverse strand, counting down.
CCACGCTAGAAATTCAAAATGCTATAACTCAGCCATTTTTTAAGATATAGACGAAACAAAAACTGCTCCGGAATGTTTGTACAAAGGTCAAATACATAAGAAAAAAATATTTTTCCATTTTCAATTTTTTGGTACCTCATTTCAAATTTAAAGTTTTTTTAACAATTTTAAAGGGCCGCCATTTTGAAACAAAACGCCGGATGAAGCTGGCCAACGAACTCGGTCGAGACATTGGTATGTACTATGTACATACCGAATTACATCGAAATCGGTTCATAAATACGAGAGTTAGAGTGTGACAAAGGTCAGATATATATATATATATATATATATATATATATATTGATATATATATATATATATATATATCAATTTTGAACGGAGGGTGGTTTCGGGGTCTGGGGGTCATGATCGATGAAAATGTACCAAAATTTTTTGAAATCGCTTTCCTCCGAACGGCTGCAATAGGTAGCTTTTTGTAATGAAAGCTACCTAAAAGGCACACTACATAACTAGTTCCACCAATTAGTACATTTGCAGACATATATTTGTTATGTGGGCGTGGTAAAGTATGGATTCAACCGTTGCTCAATTTGATGTCATTCAACGACGAATCTCAATTTCGAAGTGCATCAATAACAGAAAGACTTGCAGCAATTAGACACAGAAACTTTATCTCCCAGGATGTAAAACATCAAAAGAAGCGTTTTGTTAAGCACATGAATTCTTTGTGACCAAGAAATGACGTGGATCAAAACAAATTAATGTGCGAGGGAATGGAACTTACAGAATAGCTACTATACATGAAAGGAATGTTTGGTACAGGGGGAATGAATTGCTTTTTCCAGGTCCTGGATCTAATTCGAATTGACGATGACAGGTTCAATATTTTATTACGTGTGAAGGAAGGCCATGGTTATATTAAATCGCACACATCTCTTTTGTGGGAAATAAGTTAAGCCCAATTTCCTCGGAAATGCCGCTTCAGCCATTGGCTGGTATAATTCTAAAAGCCATAACTTCTGTTCTAATGGGAATTCCAAGGAAACAATTATATCAAAATGTTCAGAAAAGATAGAAGTTTAGCACCTAAAAAAATAAACATTCGAAAATTTTGTAGCTTTAAGAGTCCTGAGACCACTTAAATCATAACGCACTCTTCCGTGTATAGGGATCAGCAACTATGTTAGTCTTGATTCCTTTATACAGCATTTACTATCATACAGTTACAAAACGTGAAATACATGGATGAAATAACATAAAACTAATGCTACATTTATGCAAATAGTTTCACAAAGGATGAGACAAACTGTAAGGGGGGGGGACACACTACAGTAAATAATTTTTGAGTAGAAAACTCTGGTCCCAATACATTTGTTCAATCAAAAACACGGGGTTCAGTTCAAACCGAACATGAATTTTTGTTCAAACATTTAACGATAATAAACATAGTTAAACGAAAGTTAAACGAAAGTTTCCATACACTGAGCTTGCTTTATTTCAAATGTAATAATAATACATGAATTGATGGAAGTTATCATCATTCGCACCCAGACAGCGCTGCATTATTCTCTCCATATTTGGGGAAAGGGTCGAATTCATGTGAAACTCACTGATGGAATTACCGTGCATTTCCAGATTTTTTCCGTGATATCGCATTTTGCATAAAATGAGGTATGTATTCCATTGATAATTTCGTTAGAATTCTTTTAATATTGTTAAACGTCTGCATAATTAGCAGCGTTTGACTTGAAGTAGTCACGTTTAATTTTTATTTGAATAATTATATTTTGATGGCGGCACTGTCTTCCTATGCGAAAATAGTTTGTTTTAGAGTTCTCTATCTTCTCTTAGCTTTTTTGAAACAGTTGGAATGTCACAAATGTTTTATTTCATTTTTTCTACGAGAAAGATAAAATAAGATATTTGAGATTCTATTACTGGCACACGGGTTATGTCTGCACTGCACAATGCCATTTTTGGGTCGTGCTTTTTCAATATTAGGTAGCTTTCATTACAAAAAGTCCTTCCGGCCAGTGCCGGGAGGAAGAGGTAGCTTTCATATTCCTTATTTTAAAAAAGCCAACTTATATTATTCAAACACACGAAGCTCAATTAAGTGAAAACCGAATGTAGGAGATTCAATACTAATTTTTATCAATACTAAATCATTATGAATGAGAATTTCGTGAAATTAGTCAGCTTTATCCAAGCTGCTTTTATTTAAAGTAACTTATATTTGGCTGCCAAATTCGGCGATTTCTTAAAGTGCCTGCCATTTTAAGACAACATGGTGGATGAGGCTAACCAGTGAACTTGGTCGAGACCTTAGTAATTGCTGTGCACATGCTCCCTCACATCGGAATCGGTTGATATATACGAGTGCTGTCGCAGGCAAAAAATCAGATTTTTCAAAATGTCACCCACGTTAGAAATTGAAATTGCTATATCTGAGCCATTTTTTAAGATAAAGACAAACAAAAAATGCTCCTGAATCCTTATATCAAGGTCAAATACTTAAGAAAGAAACCTTTTTCAATTTCTAATTTTTTTGCACCTCACTTTAAATATATGGGTCATTCCATGTCAGTTCAGGCAGGCATGTAACCCACCATCACAGATTTTGATGAAACTGCGTGTGTTTGTTCCTTTTATTAAGATATGATTCCCAGTATTTTTTTTTTACTCCTTGGTCAAATAGTTTCTGAGAAAAAAAATTGTCAAATTTTTGAAAACTGCCATCAGTTGGCATTCTTGACTGCTCGATTTTCAAATGTAGCATGACATAAATATGATCATATTTCAATATCTATTCCACAAATCATCTTCAAATAATTTATGCATAATATATAGGGTACGTATTTTATGAAACAAAATACTGTTACGCTTATATAACATTTTAAGTGTGTCTAAAAAAATGTTTAATCTTTGAAGTCGTGATTTTTTTATGAAAAATAATGCATTACCTAAAATAGCATTATTAACAAAAGGCGGTATTTTTATTAAATTTATTTTTTGTGGGGGATATACTTAAAGGTGTCCTTTACCTGATTCTGAAGTAAAAGTAGTGGGATTTTGGGTGTTTTTAATAGTATTTCATATTTAAAAATATTTTGAGGCGTATTTCAAATCAAATCAAGCAGAGTCATTCCATGTCAGTTCGCCTAAGATATTTAATTCACTGTCACAAATTTCAATGAAACTGGGTATGTTTATAGCTTATTTTAAGACAGGATCAAGGAAATTAAAGGTGATTACAAGTAAAATATTTTTTAAGATAAAAAAAGATCTAAATTTTGAAATTTTTTTAAAAATGTTTTTAATGGCAGATCTATATTCAAAGACTGCATAAAAAAAGTCATTTCAATATAAAATCACTAAATAAGTTTCAAATAATGTATATGTGACAAATAATGTAGGCAGATTATTATTTATTGTTGTTTGTCATGTTTAAATGCTAAGAGTGTGTTTAATCTTGTGAATTCTTAAAATCAAGAATTTTGTGTGAAAATAATGTGTTAATCAAAAATTTATTATTAACCGAAGGCAGGCTGTTATTACTTTTTTTAATTGTACGTAAAAATATCTTTTCAATAGTTATAAAATAAAAATAGTGAAAATATGAGCAATTTTAACAAAGTTTTCATAAAATGTGAATGTTTAATGATACATATTGAAGCTTTTCATGCTAAGATGTACTAAAATGACTACGATATCGTGTATTTCTACTCTTGCTTAAATATAATACATACAATAATAAAATAACAAATATTATTTACAGCAATAAAAATTAAATTAAATAGTACCAGTTCCTTTACCAACACTACCTTGCTCAACAGCCGACTTAAAATCAACAGCCCGCACTCTTATTGAAAAATACTTTCAACTGTTCAAAAAATAAATAAACTGCATTTAAAAATTTTAATATCAACTTATTATCTTAAGACGATAATAATAACTAAACAACATGATGAATTTATAAATCAGCTTTTAATTGAAACGTCATGAAATGGTCCCTTTAAATATTGTTGTTCATCGAGTCAATCAAAACAAATTATATAAAAAAAAAATAGTGAGCCTAATATGCTGACTGCAATGACACTTCTAACAAAACTAATTAATTCATTGCCATCTGAAATCAAACCCGAAAGATCAAAAAGAAAAAAAAAATCATCTGTAGTGTGAATGTGACATACTCAGTGGTTGTTGAGGTATGTCTTTGTGACATTTTCACCTGTACTTCAATAAAATATAAACATGTAAGCTTTTTTCATTCATCCAAATTAAGTAAAACAATTATAAAATTTTGTTGTCATTACACCAGATGTTAAATTTTTCGTTACATACTATTAGATAAGTTCTTTACTTTTAGACATTATTGACATAATATCATAAAATTTGCTATATGTATTTTCTGTAAGTGTATAAACAATATATATATGCTTTATTAAACATAAATGAATAATTTTTAAATAATTTGTTTCAGAACAGGGATATATATACACACATATATATGTTGAAAATCCATCTTTCAGCAATATTGTGATGAAATAAATCAAATTACCGTAATTTCTGGTGTATAGCCCGCTGATCATACAATCGTGTTTCGACCCAGAAATTTTTAAAAATAAAATGTAACTGTTTAGATCACAGTAAATATTGGTCTTCAAATACTGAATAAAATTTCTGGGTCCAAACTGAATTGTTTGATCTGCGGGCTATACACCCGAAATTACGGTACATATCATTAGAAACTGAATAAAGTTACAAAAGTGCAACTCATTAAGTTTTAAATATTTTTTTAGATATAGTTATTTGAAAGATATAAATATAATGGATTATGCATTTTTTTGCATATATTTAAAGCACAATACGTCAAAATTTTCTTCAACAGAGTGAAATTTGGTTTTTTTTTTCAATATTAGCAGCTCAATGCTAAATTTTCAATATTAACAGCCAAATATGAGTTTAAAGATTAGGACTGTCATTTTGAAAATTTCTATTGGGCGGTGAGGAGCTAGTGATTTTTCTCTTTTTTGGAAAGGGATAATTGCTCTTCGCCCTAGAAGTTTTACTAAAAAACAATATTGTTTATTTTTTTCCTTAAGAAACGAACATAAAAGATAGTTTGAAAAATAAAATAAAGGCATAAATAAAAATATTTCCAGGGATGATACATTGGATAGGTTTTACATTTGAAAATATTGATAATTTTAAATATGATTTAAATACTACTAAAACCAACCAAAATCCCACTATTTTTATTTCAGACTATTTTTATTTCAGATTATGTACAATTTAAAATTAAAAAATTAGTCATAGAAACTCCGCCTCTGATTGATAAAGATTTTTTAATAATTTCATTATTTTTTGTAAAATATTTTTGATTTCAAAGATTATACAATTTTTTAGACGCATTTAAATATTTTTTAACATTACAGCAATATGTTTTTCATAATCTACATACTTTATTTACCTTGCTTAAATTATTCGAAGAAGATTTCTTTATTAGTTATTGAAATATGATTTTATATATAAAATGAGGCCTTTGAAAATTGAACAATCATTAATGGCAACTCGTGGCATTTTTCCAAAATTTTGATATTTTTTCCTCATATGTTCACTATTTTTATTTTATAACCATTTAAAAGATATTTTTACGTACAATTAAAAAAAAGCAATAACACCCTGCCTTCGGTTAATAATAAATTTTTGATTAACACATTATTTTTGACAAAATTCTTGATTTTAAAAATTCATAAGATAAAAGACACTCTTAGTGTTTAAACATGATAAAAAACAAGAAATAATAATCAGCCTACATTATTTGTCACATATACATTATTTGAAACCTATTTAGTGATTTTATATTGAAATGACTTTTTTTTTTTTTTTTAATGTAGTCTTTGAATATCGAACTGTCATTAAAAAAATTTAAAACAATTTTTCAAAATTTTGATATTTTTTATCTTAAAAAATATTTTACTTAGGATCAAGAAAATTAAAGGTGATTACGTCTTAAAATAAGCTATAAACAAACCCAATTTCATTGAAATTTGTGACAGTGATTAAATGGCTTAGGGGAACTGACATGGAAGGACTCTGCTTGATTTGATATAAAATGCACCTCAAAATATTTTTAAATAGGAAATACTACCAAAAACACCCAAAATCCCACTATTTTTATTTCAGAATCAGGTAAAGGACACCTTTAAGTATATCTCCCATAAAAAATAAATTTAATAAAAATACCGCCTTTTGTTGATAATGCTTTTTTTGTTAATGCATTATTTTTCATAAAAATTTCACGACTTCAAAGTTTAAATATTTTTTTAGACACACTTAAAATGTTATAAGCGTAACAATATGTTTTTTTCATAAGCTGCGTACCCTAAATATTGTGCATAAATTATTTGAAGATGATTTGTAGAGTAGATATTGAAATATGATTATATATATGGCATGCTACATTTGAAAACCGAGCTATCAAGAATGCCAACTGACGGCAGTTTTTCAAAATTTTGACAATTTTTTTCTCAGAAACTTTTTCACCAAGGAGCAAAAAAAATTACTGGTGATCATATCTTAATAGTAAGAACAAACACATGCTTTGTATCAAGGCCAAACACATAAAAAAAATCTCTTTCATTTTCCAATTTTTTAATACCTCATTTTAAATTTTAAATTACATTTTTTATTTAAATGGCAACCCTTTTGAAACAAGATGGCGAATGGAGCTGGCCAACGAACTCGGTCGAGACATTGGTATGTACTATGTACAGACCAAGTTACATTCAAATCGGTTCATAAATACGCCTGTTATCGCGTGAATAAAATCAGGTCGTTTTAAAATGTCAGCCACAATAGAAATTCAAAATGTTATAACTCAGCCATTTTTTTAGATATAGACGAAACAAAACCTGTTCCGGAATCTTTGTATCAAGGTCCAACACATACAAAAAAAACTCTTTTTCATTTTCCAATTTTTTGGTATCTCATTTTAAATTTAATTTTTTTTTTTAATTTATTTAAATGGCCGCCATTTTGAAACAAGATGGCGGATGAAGCTGGCCGACGAACTCGGTTGAGTTATTTGTATGTACTATGTACACACCAATGTACATCCAGATCGATTCATAAATACGTCTGTTATCACGTGGCAAAAATCAGGGCGTTTCAAAATGTCAGCCACACTAGAAATTCAAAATGCTATAACTCAGCCATTTTTAAGGTATAGACGAAACAAAAACTGCTCCCGAATCTTTTTATCGAGGTCAAACACATAAGAAAAAAATATTTTTTTAATTTTAAATTTTTTGGTACCACATTTCAAATTTAAATTTTTCTTAAAATTTTAAATAGCCGCCATTTTTAAACAAGATGTCGGATGAAGCTGGCCAACGAACTCGGTCGAGACATTGGTCTGTACTATGTATAAACGAAGTTATATCCAAATCGGTTCATAAATATGCGTTTTATCGCGTGACAAAATTCAGGACGTTTCAAAATGTCAGCTTCGCTAGAAATTCAAAATGCTATAACTCAGCCATTTTTTAAGATATAGACGAAACAAAAACTGCTACGGAGTCTTTGTATAAAGGTCAAATTCATTAGAGAAAAATATTTTTCCATTTTCAATTTTTTGGTACCACATTTCAAATTTTAAATTTTTTTATAATTTTTAAATGGCCGCCATTTTGAAACAAAATGGCGGATGAAGCTGGCCAACGAACTCGGTCGAGACATTGGTATGTACTATGTACACACCGAATTACATCGAAATCGGTTCATAAATACGAGAGTTACAGTGTGACATAGTTCAGATATATATATATATATATATATATATATATATATATATATTGATATATATATATATATATATATATATATCAATTTTGAACGGAGGGTGGTTTCGGGGTCTGGGGGTCATGATCGATGAAAATATACCAAAATTTTTTGAAATCGCTTTCCTCCGAACTGCTGCAATAGGTAGCTTTTTGTAAAGAAAGCTACCTAAAAGCTACCCATTGCAGCCGTTCGGAGGAAAGCGATTTCAAAAAATTTTGGTATATTTTCATCAATCATGACCCCCAGACCCCGAAACCACCCTCCGTTCAAAATTGATATATATATATATATATATATGAACTATGTCACACTGTAACTCTCGTAATTATGAACCGATTTGTATGTAATTCGGTGTGAAAATAGTACATACCAATGTCTCGACCGAGTTCGTTGGCCAGCTTCATCCGCCATTTTGTTTCAAAATGTCGGCCATTTAAAATTTTTAAAAAAAATAAATTTGAAATGTGGTACCAAAATATTAAAAATTGAAAAATATTTTTTTCTTATGTATTTGACCTTTATAGAAAGACTCCGGAGCAGTTTTTGTTTCGTCTATATCTTAAAAAATGGCTGAGTTATAGCATTTTGAATTTCTAGAATGGCTGACATTTTGAAACGTCTTGAAATTTGTCACGCGATAAAAGGCGTATTTATGAACCGATTTGGATGTAACTTCGTTTATACATAGTACATACAAATGTCTCGACCGAGTTCGTTGGCCAGCTTCATCCGCCATTTTGTTTCAAAATGGCGGCAATTTAAATTGTTTTACAAAATTTAAAATTTGAAATGTGGTACCAAAAAATTGAAAATGGAAAAATGTTTCTTTCTTATGTATTTGACCTTTATACAAAGATTTCGGAGCAGTTTTTGTTTCGTCTATATATTAAAAGATGGCTAAGTTTCAGCATTTTGAATTTCTAGCCTGGCTGACATTTTGAAACGTCCTGAAATTTGTCACGCGATAAAAGGCGTATTTATGAACCGATTTGGATGTAACTTGGTCTGTACATAGTATATACCAATGTCTCGACCGAGTTCGTTTGCCAGCTTCATTCGCCATCTTGTTTCTAAAGGTTTGCTATTTAAAAAAAATTATAAATTTAAAATTTAAAATGAGGTATTAAAAAATTGGAAAATGAAAAAAAATTTTATGTGTTTGGCCTTGATACAAAGACTCCGGAGCAGTTTTTGTTTTTGAAAATTTGTTTTTTTATTTATATCTTAAAAAATGGTTGAATTATAGCACTTTGAATTTCTAGCATGGCTAACATTTTGAAACGATCTTTTATTTGTCACACGATAACACACGTATTCACCTATTTCGATGTAAGAAGGCATGTGGATAGTATACATCAATACCTCGACCAAGTTTGCTGGCCAGATTCAACAGCCATCTTGTTTCAAAATGGCGGCCATTAAATTAATATATATATATATATATATATTTAAAGTGAGGTGCAAAAAAATTAGAAATTGCAAAAGGTTTCTTTCTTAAGTATTTGACCTTGATATAAGGATTCAGGAGCATTTTTTGTTTGTCTTACCTTAAAAAATGGCTCAGATATAGCAGTTTCAATTTCTATTGTGGGTGACATTTTGAAAAATCTGATATTTTGCATGCGACAGCACTCGTATATATCAACCAATTCCGATGCGAGTGAGCATGTGCACAGAAATTACTAAGGTCTCGACCAAGTTCACTGGTTAGCCTCATCCACCATGTTGTCTTAAGATGGCAGGCACTTTAAGAAATCGCCGAATTTGGCAGCCAAATATAAGTTACTTTAAAGAAAAGCAGCTTGGATAAAGCTGACTAATTTCGCGAAATTCTCATTCATTATATTGATAAAAATTTGTATTGAATCTCCTATATTCGGTTTTCACTAAATTGAGCTTCGTGTGTTTGAATGATATAAGTTGGCTTTTTTAAAATAAGGAATATGAAATCTACCTCTTCCTACCGGCACTGGCCGGAAGGCCTTTATCTAATACTCTATGCTACTTTTTTTAAAGAATAAACGCAAACATTTTGGTTGGCAGAGAAGAGATCTACACAGACCAAAATTTTCAAGCCTGGGGTGACTCTGCTCAGTCCGTTATAAAATTTAAAAGTACAATTCGGCCAGTCAGACCCTTACAAATGCTTTATTAGCCATTCCCGGCCTGTTACTGTAGCTTAAAGTTCTACCTGGTAGCGGCTTAGATTTTTTCATTTTTCGTAGATTATGGGCCCAGCCTGATGAGATTTCTGCAAAGTTTGTAGATATTTCATAACCAACTTATCCTACTGTCAATGTTCTTTCAAAAAGAACATTGTACACATAGTTATGTAAAACAGTTAAGGTAGAGTAGATTAGATGACAGGGAATGCGAAATTGCAATACTAATTATCACTTAGAATAAACAATTAAATTTAAAAAATCAAAAAACCCGACTGCGTAAAAAGCGAACTAATTAATTATTTCTCATCAATGTGAAACTATATTTTTTAGGTAGCTTTCATTACAAAAAGCTGCCTATTGCAGCCGTTCGGAGGAAAGCGATTTCAAAAAATTTTGGTATATTTTCATCGATCATGACCCCCAGACCCCGAAACCACCCTCCGTTCAAAATTGATATATATATATATATATATATATATATATACAGGGTGTCCAGCGAATAAGACCCTGATTTCAAAATTAAATATCTGAAAAACAAAGATCAATAGAATTATGCGGTAAACGGTTTGTTTATTAACTAAGCTGTAAAAATGTTGTACAGAAGTTTCAAAAATTAGTTGCAAAAACCGCTAACAGGTGGCGCTGTAATCGCAATGCCTATAAATTTTGTTTTGAAGTCGAGAGCCCTAGCATCTCAATCCTAGATGGCTTCCTATGGAAGAACGAAAATTGGGAAAGACTGCTTTTCCGTTGGGGTGATGTGCAGAAGTGGAGGCTTCTGGTCACAGAATTATTGCCTCAGCTTCAATTTTAGAGAATTTCAATTAATAGAATTTTCAATAAAAAGTTTAGCAATCATTATATAAGAACTTAAAAAATATTTTATTTGGGTAATGTGCAGAAGCGGAGCCATGTGCTGACAGAATTGAGATTTGTTTCAAATTTTGTTATAAGATACTTCGGTCCGGTTACCAATATCTCTGTGGTATGCCTTTTCTCTCGTAATTGGTAGATCGTGGAATCGAATCCAAATAGAGGAGGATTTGAAAAAAATCGAAATCTTTACTTTTAAATATTTATTAAAACTGTGAAAAAAGTTTGAATAAAAAAATCTAAAGTTTCTGGTTTTAAAATTTAATTAAGTTAAAAGAAACCCCTTTTTTAAAAATCATTGAGCATTTATAATAATGATTCATAAATCATTTTTTTTTTTTTTTTTGTAGAGAATAGTTTAATGGAAGAATACAGAGTTTCTATTTTTAAAAATTTAATTAAGTTAAAAAATAATTTTAATTTTAAAAACTTGTTTTCAATATTTTTTATCATTGAGCACAGAAATATGGTGCAGCTTCTAGCGATAGGATCCGAAGTGTTCGAAAGGAATGCAGCATCCAAAATACTTTTGCTTTGACGTTGATGACATGACTTATCATCAATTCCTTTTAAAAAAGAAATAATTTAATGCATAATTTCTGTCTCTAAAACTTTGTTTACAAAGAAAAGAAATATATGTGTTGTGCTAAAACCAAAGTATTATGCCGTGATTTAAAAATAAATTAAAAGTGCAAAATTATTTTTTTTATTTATAATAATTCAGGTATAAACAATAATACCAAAATATTATGCCGGGATTTAAAAATATAAAAAATAAAATGTACAAAATTATTTTTCTAAATATATGCATTTTGATTTAAATAATTATATGGCATTAAAGATTTAATTTAATAAAATATTTCAAAAATTCTTATAATGATTTCCAAACTTTTTATTGAAAATTGTATTAATTGAAATTTTCTAAAATTAAAGCTGATGCAATAATTCTGTGACTAGATGTCTCCAATTCTGCACATCGCCCGAATGAAAAAATGGACTTTCCCAATATTCGTTTTTACGTAGGGAGCCATCTAGGAATGAGACCCCATTGCTCTGGACTTCGAAGCAGTTTACAAGTATTGCGATTACAGCGCCATCTGTTAACGGTTTCTGCAACTAAATTTTGAAACTTCTGCATAACATTTTTACAGCTTAGCTAATAAACAAACCGTTTACCGCATAATTCTATTGATCTTTGTTTTTGAGATATTTAATTTTGAAATCAGGGTCTTATTCGCTAGACACCCAGTATATATATATATATATATATATATATATGACATTTGTCATACTGTAACTCACGTATTTATGAACCGATTTGGATGTAATTCGGTGTGTACATAGTACATACACATGTCTCGACCGAGTTCGTTGGCCAGCTTCATCCGCCATTTTGTTTCAAAATGTCGGCCATTTAAAAATTTTTAAAAAACTTAAAATTTGAAATGTGGTACCAAAATATTGAAAATGGAAAAATATTTTTTTCTTATGTATTTGACCTTTATAGAAAGACTCCGTAGCAGTTTTTGTTTCGTCTATATCTTAAAAAATGGCTGAGTTATAGCATTTTGAATTTCTAGCATGGCTGACATTTTGATACGTCTTGAAATTTGTCACGCGATAAAAGGCGTATTTATCAACCGATTTGGATGTAACTTCGTTTATACATAGTACATACAAATGTCTCGACCGAGTTCGTTGGCGAGCTTCATCCGCCATCCTGTTTAAAAATGGCGGCCATTTAATTTTTTAAGAAAAATTTAAATTTGAAATGTGGTACCAAAAAACTGAAAATTGAAAAAAATTTTTTTTTTTTATGTGCTTGACCTTGATAAAAAGATTCGGGATCAGTTTTTTTTTTCGTCTATATCTTAAAAAATGGCTGAGTTATAGCATTTTGAATTTCTAGCGTTGCTGACATTTTGAAACGTCCCGATTTTTGTCACGTGATAACAGGCGTATTTATGAACCGATTTGGATGTACCTTGGCGTGTACATAGTATATACAAATATCCCGACCGAGATCGTTGGCCAGCTTCATCCGCCATCTAGTTTCAAAATGGCGGCCATTTAAAAAAATTTTAAAAATTTAAAATTTAAAATGAGATACCAAAAATTTAGTAAATGAAAAAGATTTTTTCGTATGTGTTTTACCTTAATACAAAGATTCCGGAGCAGGTTTTGTTTCGTCCATATCTAAAAAAATGGCTGAGTTATAGCATTTTGAATTTCTATTGTGGCTGACATTTTAAAACGACCTGATTTTTGTCACGCGATAACAGGCATATTTATGAATCGATTTGGATGTAACTTGGTCTGTCTCTGTACATAGTACATACCAATGTCTCGACCGAGTTCGTTGGCCAGCTTCATTCGCAATCTTGTTTCAAAAGGGTTGCCATTTAAAAAAATTTAATTTAAAATATTAAAAAATTGGAAAATGAAAAAGATTTTTTTATATGTGTTTGGCCTTGATACAAAGATTCTGGAGCAGTTTTTGTTTCTGAAAATTTGTTCTTTTGTTTATATCTTTAAAAATGTTTGAATTATAGAACTTTGAATTTCTAGCATGGCTAACACTTTGAAACAATCATGTATTTGTCACGCGATAACACACGTATTCGCCTATTTCGATGTAAGAAGGCATGTGGATAGTATACATCAATATCTCGACCAAGTTCGCTGGCCATCTTCATCAGCCATCTTGTTTCAAAATGGCGGCCATCAAATTAAAAAATATATATTTATTTAAAGTGAGGTGCAAAAAAATTAGAAATTGAAAAAGGTTTCTTTCTTAAGTATTTGACCATATTCAGGAGCATTTTTTGTTTGTCTTTATCTTAAAAAATGACTCAGATATAGCAGTTTCAATTTCTAATGTGGGTGACATTTTGAAAAATCTGATTTTTTGCCTGCGACAGCACTCTCATATATCAACCGATTCCGATGTGAGTGAGCATGTGCACAGCAATTACTAAGGACTCGACTAAGTTCACTGGTTAGCCTCATCCACCATGTTGTCTTAAAATGGTAGGCACTTTAAGAAATCGCCGAATTTGGCAGCCAAATATAAGTTACTTTAAATAAAAGCAGCTTGGATAAAGCTGACTAATTTCGCGAAATTCTCATTCATAATGATTTAGTATTGATAAAATTAGTATTGAATCTCCTATATTAGGTTTCCTCTAAATTGAGCTTCGTGTGTTTGAATAATATAAGTTGGCTTTTTAAAAATAAGGAATATGAAAGCTACCTCTTCCTCCCGGCACTGGCTGGAAGGACTTATTTCAATTCCTACTATTGGCTCACATTCTCGTTATATATATCTTGTTCAAATTTTCAATCGTTAATAAAATACTTATTATTCATCCAATCAAGCTCAAATATATTTTTTTTAACATGTAGTCGATGACACTTGATGTTAATCCAGTTTTTTCAAATATTAATTCATTAATTTAATTTAATTAATTAATTTTCAATAATCGAGAGAGCCCTCTTCTTGATCAAGGTATTTTAAGACCGAGAGAGCCCTCTTCTTGATCAAGGCATTTTAAGCGCCACTCCAGAGGAAAGAAGAATGGGAGAAAAAAAATTCTCTTATTGACCTAAGTAGGAATTGACTTAAAATATTTTTTTTTATATTACTTGTTTATATTTCTTACCTATTTTTTTATTTACTTGTATTGATGACTTTTAAGTTGTGTTTAATTGTTAGTTCCTATCTATAAACACTATTTTGAAGAGGTCTATAGATGTCCATACTGGTTAGAATTGCAGTAAAACTAGAGATCCTATATACACAACTTCCAGGTTGTATATTATTTTAACGGAGCTTCTGACTGTAAAATAGTCAATGAAACATCGTCTTCATTTTGAAAGATCTATCCAATGATATGCCACTCTATAGGGTGCGTAGTTTTTTTTCGTCTCTAATTTCATTTTGTATTTTACGGCCACCAGTTTGGATTTATGAAAACAAAACTTAGCCTATCACCATCGGGCCATTAAGACGAATTGATAGAGACCTCATTCATTAAACTCCATCCAGCCGTTGGGATGTTTCGAGGGTATAAAGAAATCCACATAAACAGATACGCGTGAAACACATAACCCTTCTTTTCAGTCGGGCAAAAAATGTTTTACATGAACATTCATTGAAAATCTTGAGTTGTTTAGAATGAAATGGAAAAGATGGTTAAAGAAAATAATAATTTTACAGCTCTATAAAGAAAGAAAAAGCAGATTTAGAAAGTATTTCTCTGTAATTTATCAAACCAAATTAAATTTCTCAAGATCCCGTTAGGCAAATGTTAAATATCACTGTTATTTTTAGAAGAAAAATGTCTCCAAGACACAGAATCATTCATTAGACTCGGTTTAGGCCTGGGAAGAATGAGGTCCAGTTTTCGACCTTCTCGTGTCTGAAGAAAAAGTAAGAATCACTCTCAATGCACATCTGCACAAAACAAAATCTGCCCGGAACGCACCAGTCCGAGTCAAATGAAAGAAAATTTGCCCCAACCCTAACTGTAATAAAGGTTTATAATTTATTTAGCTTTACTTTAAAACAGATGTAACCGGAATCGATAGAGATCGTGAAAAAATCCATTATAAACAAATTTCCTTCTTATCAGGTATAATTGTAACTTTTCCTTTTGTCAGAACCACGATATTTTCCTTATTAATATTCAAGTGTTGAGGTGATTTTTCTATGACGTTAGTAGTGAGGTGGGGTGTATGTAGCCCCGAAATCTCATTTCTTGTGCACTCCACAAAATTTCGCGAATTAAAATAATAAAATTTCCTGTGAATTTTGAATTAGTTGTATCAAAACAACTGAAAAAGTACTGTAAGTGTACAAATCCATCTAGTAATGTAAAATGGCAATATTTCAGAATTTAAATTTCTCTGGGATGAAAAACACCCACCTCACTAGTTAAGGGTTAAGACAGTATTCCGTTATAGGCAGGTTCACAAGAACAACTTTTTTCCCTGCTTTAGTAAGTAAAGCAGTAAAATTCTCATTTTTACAGTATTTGGTCTTAATGCCGAATAAGCTTCTAAAATGTAAATAAAGCATAACATATCTTAGGATTTTTTAAATCATATTAATCATGATTTATATATTTGTTAAATGTCTATCAATGCATTAAAAATAAATTACATTTTCTGTAACATACTTAACCCCTTAATCGTCGCGCCCGAGACATTCACGGGCAAACCTGTATGAACAAATTTCGTCGCCCCCGTGACACTCACGGGCTGGACGTCTCATGACTTTAGCTAATTTTTTCTGGTATCTACTTTGCATTTTTCTTTCCCGAAAATATTTTTAAGCCTTAAATACGTAATTCTATTTTAATATTCTGTCTCGCAACACTATATTTTTAAAGTATAGTTTTTAGTAAATTTCTCTTGCACTTCTTGTCGGAAATCAAATACAATTGTTCCTTAAACAAATAGTGGTGCCCAGGAAATAAATTGTCTTATGTCGATATTGCAGCATCAGTCCTTTAAGGAAGTCTTAAACGCTTAAAGAAAGGGAAACTCTGAAATGACAAGTTTTTTTTTAAAGATCGTAATGCTTAATTTAAGGAATTGTACTAGTTGAAACACATGTTTTACTTGTTTCAAATCTGAATACATCTGGGTTACCGTTTTATAAATTTCTATATTCAGTAGCTCAAGTGAAGGGAAAGATTTTAGTGTTGAGATATCTGGAAAGGAATCGGAAGATTCAATTTTTTCAGATGTTTTTGACTCCTAAAAATCCAAAACTGAAGATAGTGATGATGACCCAATATTACGCACCTCCATGCTTGCAATTCAAATCGGAGCCTAAGATTAACGTTTCTTTTGAAGCTATTTCGGGTATTCGGCAGTACTATGAACATTTTATAAACGATAAATTGGCGGATAATATTGTAATCGAAACTAATCTCTATGATGAGAAATGTTTGAGAAAAAAGAGAGAAAGGCAGATTGGAATGGTAACCTATTTCTTAAAATAAAATGCTGTTGTTTCTTGATCTTACTACTGTCGAAAAAAAAAATAGTTAAAAGTTAAAGTTAAAGGAAATATATTTTGCACTTTATTTGTTAAAACCCCATTTTTTCGCGATATTATGACGTACAATAGGTACAGCGAATTCGAAAAAAAGTTTACATTTTTGGAATAATGAAGCTCACGATCCTCAAAATCCACCTAATCCAAAACTGTACAAAACTTCGACTGTTTGTGCGCATCTGAATGATTTGAAAAGAACAATTATCAACATCAACTCGTTTATGTGAACACCATTTTCTGAATATTATGACCCCTACGAACAAAACCTTACACAGAAGGAAAAATGTGTTCCTCCCATGAGAATAAATATGGAAACAAAATTATAAAATAAACCAAATATGAATGCAAGGACTGTAATGTAGTACTATGCATGTCATGTTTCAAAAATTTCCTTACATTAAAATTTACTAAATTTTGAAAAATATTTTGAATGCCGATTTTCAAATTAAATTTGAATGAAATTATCGTCCTTGTAGTAATATAAAAAATCATTTGATTTATATATGTCTTTACCTTTACTTAAAATGAAACCACAGGTAGCAACATTGCATCGAAGCTTCTATGCACGTCATGTGTGTACAATACAATCAAATAAAAGATAAATAAAATTGTAAGTTTTAAAAATTTTATCCATCCTGAACACTTTTAGGGACGAAGCCACTCCATTGCTTAAATGTCGAAATAAAGGATTGACAACAGAATTTATGAACAGATTTATTTGGAAATAAGAAAGATCCAAATTTCGCAAATTTACTAAAGAAAATTTTTGTATTAAATTTCTGGGATTAATGGACTTTTGGGTTTTAAAATTAAGGTATTTCAAACCACCATTAAAAGGATTAAATATTAAGAAAATACCCTGTTTTTTTTACTAATGAACTCAGAATTTTATGAACAATAAAATCGGGCAATAAAAAAATCGACGATTTTTGAAGGGATTTTCCCAAAATTAGGCGACGATTAAGGGGTTAATTGGTATTATGTTGTATCTCCGATAAAGATGAGACAAAATTTAATTTTTCCAATCTTTAAATTTAAATTAACATATTTAAATTAATATATTTAGAATTTTCAAATATACTTTTAGTGTATGGTGCTCAAAACTTTTACCAAACTACAGTCATCAGAATTCAGGACCTTCTCTCACATGAAGAAAATCATTGCATTTCGTTAAACAAAATAAAAGGCCATTTATGGCACCAGGGGAGAGCTTTCGTGCAGTTCTGATAACATTGTAAAAGTTTATTTTCTATGAAGTCTTGAAAGAGGAGCTAAACCAGTAAGAGATTACTATAAGGAATAAAATGGAAAGACCGAGAAAAACGGGCTATAAAAGTGATATGCTAATGGAATTCTATAGAAGTCCATAAAATATTATTCTAGTCACAATTCATATTTAGCAAGAATTATACTGATCCGTCTTTTGTACAAAAGGAAGTGATAATAAGCCATAGTACTTTTTTAAAGAAAAAATTCAAATATATTTCTTCAACCCTTAACAATTTAATTTTTTTGACACAATAAACTAAAAATAGGGTGAAAGTACCACTTTTTTCCACACTAAAATTTCTACCTTGTATAATAAAAAAATATCTGCCAATTAATAAAGCAAAAGAAAAATTAGAGGTGTTCAAAAGCTTTTAGTAACGACGTAAGCAAACTCTTTTTGTGCAAGCGATGCTCGTCAAAAACTCTTAACCCCTTGAAGGGCGGTGGTTTCTTTTTGGACCACTTAATTTTAATTCCTAAATGCCCAATTGGCATTAGAATTTTAGAATGAAATTTTTCCATTTCTTACCTACGTGAAGGAAAGATTTAACTATTTTTAAATAATTTGTTTTGTATATTGTGGTGTCATTCAATCATTTTAGCATTTTATGAAGTGCTTTGCCCCTGAAAGGGTTAGGGGTGAAGAATTTCTGCCTTTTACAAATGCATTACAGATTCGATTAAAAAGCATATTTAATGCAGTTTGTAACAATCCACTAGGAATTAAACAATTAAAGAGCGCAGACAAAACTTTAATAAAAAAGGTCCTTCCGGCCAGTGCTGGGAGGAAGAGGTAGCTTTCAAATTCCTTATTTTAAAAAAGTCAACTTATATTATTCAAACACACGAAGCTCAATTAAGTGGAAACCGAATGTAGGAGATTCAATACTAATTTTTATCAATACTAAATCATTATGAATGAGAATTTCGTGAAATTAGTCAGCTTTATCCAAGCTGCTTTTATTTAAAGTAACTTATATTTGGCTGCAAATTCGGCGATTTCTTAAAGTGCCTGCCATTTTAAGACAACATGGTGGATGAGGCTAACCAGTGAACTTGGTCAAGACCTTAGTAATTGCTGTGCACATGCTCACTCACATCGGAATCGGTTGATATATACGAGTGCTGTCGCAGGCAAAAAATCAGATTTTTCAAAATGTCACCCACGTTGGAAATTGAAACTGCTATATCTGAGCCATTTTTTAAGATAAAGACAAACAAAAAATGCTCCTGAATCCTTATATCAAGGTCAAATACTTAAGAAAGAAACCTTTTTCAATTTCTAATTTTTTTGCACCTCACTTTAAATATATATATTTTTTAATTTAATGGCCGCCATTTTGAAACAAGATGGCTGATGAAGCTGGCCAGCGAACTTGGTCGAGATATTGATGTATACTATCCACATGCCTTCTTCCATCCAAATAGGCGAATACGTGTGGTATCGCGAGACAAATACAAGATCGTTTCAAAGTGTTAGCCATGATAGAAATTCAAAGTGATATAATTCAACAACTTTTTAAGATATAAACAAAAGAACAAATTTTCAGAAACAAAAACTGCTCCAGAATCTTTGTATCAAGGCCAAACACATAAAAAAATCTTTTTCATTTTCCAATTTTTTAATACCTCATTTTAAATTTTAAATTACATTTTTTTTTCAAAAATGGTAACCCTTTTGAAACAAGATGGCGAATGAAGCTGGCCAACGAACTCGGTCGAGACATTGGTATGTACTATGTACAGACCAAGTTACATTCAAATCGGTTCATAAATACGCCTGTTATCGCGTGACAAAAATCAGGTCGTTTTAAAATGTCAGCCACAATAGAAATTCAAAATGTTATAACTCAACCATTTTTTTAGATATAGACGAAACAAAACCTGTTCCGGAATCTTTGTATTAAGGTCAAACACATACGAAAAAACTCTTTCTCATTTTCCAATTTTTTGGTATCCCAATTTAAATTTATTTAAAAAAAAAATTTCAATTGCCGCCATTTTGAAACAAGATGGCGGATGAAGCTGGCCACCGAACTCAGTTGAGTTATTTGTATGTACTATGTACACACCAAGGTACATCCAAATCGGTTCATAAATACGTCTGTTATCAAGTGGCAAAAATCAGGGCGTTTCAAAATGTCAGCCACACTAGAAATTCAAAATGCTATAACTCAGACATTTTTAAGGTATAGACGAAGCAAAAACTGCTACCGAATCTTTTTATCGAGGTCAAACACATAAGAAAAAAATATTTTTTCAATTTTCAATTTTTTGGTACCACATTTCAAATTTAAATTTTTCTTAAAATTTTAAATGGCCGCCATTTTTAAACAAAATAGCGGATGAAGCTGGCCAACGAACTCGGTCGAGACATTGGTCTGTACTATGTATAAACGAAGTTACATCGAAATCCGTTCATAAATACGCCTTTTATCGCGTGACAAAATTCAGGACGTTTCAAAATGTCAGCTTCGCTAGAAATTCAAAATGCTATAACTCAGCCATTTTTTAAGATATAGACGAAACAAAAACTGCTACGGAGTCTTTGTATAAAGGTCAAATACATAAGAAAAAAATATTTTTCCATTTTCAATTTTTTGGTACCACATTTCAAATTTTAAATTTTTTTAAACTTTTTAAATGGCCGCCATTTTGAAACAAAATGGCGGATGAAGCTGGCCAACGAACTCGGTCGAGACATGTGTATGTACTATGTACACACCGAATTACATCCAAATCGGTTCATAAATACGAGAGATACAGTGTGACATAGGTCAGATATATATATATATATATATATACAGGGTGATTCAGCTCGTCGGTGACAAACTTTAAGGATCGATAGAGCACACCTAGACGAACATTTTTGAATAGGGAATGTAGGGTCCCTGACGCGATGGTAAGGCGCTAGGCGCTTTCGAAAATTTGGGTGCCGAAATTCGAAACGTCATAAAAACTAGGGAAATGGTTAGATTTTCTTGCTTGTTGCGTCGAAATGATTCTGTTTGTTTAGACTTTCTTCAGTACCAATTTGATAAGCGTATCTCTTAAAACATGGATAGGGGGCGCTGCAGACTTTGGAGAGCTAGACAACAACTTTAAGCCCGTTATTTTGATAATTTAACACATGCTCGCCAAAGTTTATACTCTAACTTAAAGTTTGAACCCAAAAGTAGAGCCCTGCAAAAAGCGTAAGAGCCGGAATAAAATGTCAAAGTACAGGGTGGTCGAAACTCGAAGGCTCCTAGGAGATAAACAAACAGATTTCTTGACTTATGGCATGCATTTTCATGATTCTGTTTGCTGGGGCTCTCTGAAACTCAGTTGAACGGTACAAAAAGAAACATCGATAGGGGGCGCTTTGGGCAAAAAACATAATTCGTTGACATTTCGGACGCTAACTGGAAACGGGGCGCTACGATCAGTTAGAAACAAAACAAGAGAGTAATTTACTTATCATAAGAAGCTATTAAAACTGCAGTTTGTTTGTTTTTTTTAACAAACATAGCTGGTTTCAATCATGCACAATGCGCGCAATAAAATTTACATAAGGTGCTTTTTGCTGATTTATGCAAAAGATATCGTACCATATCGATATGCAAAAGATACGTAATGCGTAGACGACAACGCGAGATGACGTAGTTGTATGCGCAGACACGTCTTTTGAACGTGCGGCACCTACTTAAGCTTCGGGTTACTTGTCTGCAGATCGGTAGTAGGATGGAACGGTACACAAACTCTGAATTGGCTGACATGCATTTGGCGTATGGCGCTGCTGGTTGTAATGGACGAGCCACTCAGCGGTTGTACGCCGAGCGTTACCCCAACAGGCAAATCCCCTGCCATGCCTTCTTCACTCGAGTACACCAGAGGTTGTCCACAACGGGATCTTTCGACGGAGGCAGGCCTGAACGGGAGCGATCAGTGAGCACCCCCGACAACGAAGAGGCTGTGCTTAACCTGGTTGAGGACAACCCAGGTCTTAGCACGAGAGATATCGCCAGACATGTTGGCATTTCGCAAGCAACTGCGTGGCGCATCTTACGTTCCCGGAATCTGCACCCCTACCACATCCAGCGGGTGCAGTTGCTCAGAGAGCAGGATTTTGGCCCTCGAGTGGAATTCTCAAGATGGTACTTGGCGATGAGATCCAGGGATCCCCGTTTTGTAAACAGCATTTTGTTTACGGACGAGTCCACCTTCAGCCGGGAGGGAATGTGGAACGCCCACAACAGTCATGTGTGGTGTGATGAAAATCCACATGAAACCAGAAGCCGAGCAGCCCAGGAGCGTTTCTCAGTAAATGTGTGGGCCGGCATTCTGGGGGATTGCCTCATTGGCCCTTATTTGTTACCTGAACGGCTGACAGGTGGAAATTACCTGATTTTCCTGGATCAAGTGCTGCCGCAGCTTCTGGATGAGGCGCACGTACCCGAAGGTTCGCGTCGCCAGATGTGGTTCCAGCACGATGGAGCTCCGGCCCATTACACGAACGACGTGCGTCTCCATCTAAACGCAAGGTATGGCCAGCGGTGGATCGGGCGTGGGGGTCCAGTTCACTGGCCTGCCCGATCACCAGACCTCACCTGCTTGGATTTCTTCCTTTGGGGTTACCTGAAGGCCGAGGTATACCATACACCTGTCAGCAGTGCTGAAGAACTTGTGGCGCGCATTGTGGCAGCTGCAGGGCAGATCAGAGATACTCCTGGCATTGTTGGAAACACACACTCCTCAATGCGACGGAGGTGCGAAGCCTGCATCATGGCCCAAGGTCGAAATTTCGAGCATCTTCTGTAGTGTTATTTTTTGTAAATAAATTTCCAGTATCATTGATGTTTTTGGTCTAAATTTATTCAGAAGTGTTGAGCAGAGGTAGAAAATGTGTTTTCATTATTACTAACTGATCGTAGCGCCCCGTTTCCAGTTAGCGTCCGAAATGTCAACGAATTATGTTTTTTGCCCAAAGCGCCCCCTATCGATGTTTCTTTTTGTACCGTTCAACTGAGTTTCAGAGAGCCCCAGCAAACAGAATCATGAAAATGCATGCCATAAGTCAAGAAATCTGTTTGTTTATCTCCTAGGAGCCTTCGAGTTTCGACCACCCTGTACTTTGACATTTTATTCCGGCTCTTACGCTTTTTGCAGGGCTCTACTTTTGGGTTCAAACTTTAAGTTAGAGTATAAACTTTGGCGAGCATGTGTTAAATTATCAAAATAACGGGCTTAAAGTTGTTGTCTAGCTCTCCAAAGTCTGCAGCGCCCCCTATCCATGTTTTAAGAGATACGCTTATCAAATTGGTACTGAAGAAAGTCTAAACAAACAGAATCATTTCGACGCAACAAGCAAGAAAATCTAACCATTTCCCTAGTTTTTATGACGTTTCGAATTCCGGCACCCAAATTTTCGAAAGCGCCTAGCGCCTTACCATCGCGTCAGGGACCCTACATTCCCTATTCAAAAATGTTCGTCTAGGTGTGCTCTATCGATCCTTAAAGTTTGTCACCGACGAGCTGAATCACCCTGTATATATATATCAATTTTGAACGGAGGGTGGTTTCGGGGTCTGGGGGTCATGATCGATGAAAATATACCAAAATTTTTTGAAATCGCTTTCCTCCGAATGGCTGCAATAGTTAGCTTTTTGTAAAGAAAGCTACCTAATAAAGTGCCTTCACTGACTGTCAAACAAGTAAATATATGAATTGAAGTTAAATTTTTCTCAAGTTCCTAATTATCTAATCTCAATTACCTAATGAAAAACGTAAATGTTAAATTATGTACTAATGCAAAGTTAAACGACGCCATTAAGAGAGAATGCTGGTGTAAATCCCGTTGAATTAAGATTATTATTGTATGGTTTTTTTTATATGACACTTTGTTTTTAAACGGACATTAACCCTTTCGAGACGACATCTTTTAAACAAATTTTATTTAGTTGGCACCACTTTTTTTAAACAGTTCCCTTTACCGGTAAAATACCAAAAAATGATCTAATTAAAAAAGACGAATATTACAATTATTTATTAATGGTGCCAAAAACAAATTCCACATGGACCTTTTGACGATGCATTATATGCATCACCCGTCCCGAAAGGGTCAAAAATAGGTTAGACAAACTTTAAACAATAAATTCCATAAAAATAAAATTAACCTCATTATCAGGAACATCAAAACAAGAAAATGATTCTCTGGTCTCTCTTCTAACTGTTGGGCACTGTTGCTGGGTAATGGTGATTATGGAAAAAAAAAGAAAAACAAGAGTTAAAATCTGTATATAAATGTAGAAATCTTTAAAGAAAATACATTTTAACAAGAAAAGTATTATCATTGTATTGTAATTTTAAAGTGCAATTTTGGAAAAAGAAAAGGCAAACGATTTTTTTAAGCCTCTTCTCTAAAGCAAATAAAAATTACAAAAGCAAATTTAAGAGGTCTTCTGATACGTACGTATTTCATATATCCTCATTCAATTCTAAAATTTGATAGTTTAATCACTCACTTTCCTACAATGTCCACCAGCTCAAAAATACTAGTTTGAGAAAAACGCATTTAAACGTTTTGGAAGACGTACTGTATGCTTTCGAAGAAGACGTCAAGAAAAACCCGTATAAACTTTTTTTCTTGACCAAGATGCAAAAGGAATGAAACATAGTATTTTTTAGGCTGAATGTTTTTCTTAAAGGTTTTACACTTGCATTCTTCTTTAAAACATGCTTAAGGAAATAGAGCACCTTGACGATGATATATTTTTGGCGGGAGTTTTTTAAGGTGTCCTGTAAAAGAGCTAAGCGTGTTCAAGTAAATATGTAATAGTTCATTTCAAAATCATTACTTATTAATATTACGACATTTTTATAAAAACTGAAGAGCAATAAACTACTTAACTACAAATTAAACTCGGTAACAACAATAATAATTAAAATACTTAATGTGACGATTATTCATAATTGCCAAAAATTTCTGATTTTTTGAGTACCACTATTTCTGTTTTCTGATCAGAAATATTCACTGTATTTAATTAAACTAATTTTCAAGAAATTAAGAAGTATGAGTTTGAAGTATGACTTTTAGTATCGCTATATATAAATAGTGATATTCAAAAATTGGAAGAATTGGTAACTTTGCTTAATGCTCTGAGTGTGACAGTATAAGAATTGGAATAGGGAGGAGTTGTGATCATTTCGTAGCTATTGTAAAAAGTTTCCATAGATTGCAAAATGATTATCTAATGTGGCGTAAGAAATTGGATATGGTCACTAGACAGTGCAGCTCACAAAATCTACACTTGATTTAATAACAGTGATTGATCTAGATGTTTAGAGTCTTAACTAAAGTCAGCTAGAAATATTTAGAATTTGTTTAAACTTTCACAATTCGTAAGTGAAATGATTGTAGAGTAAATAAAATTGTATTTCACATTTTCTGTAGATGCACCTTAATGTTACTAGATAAAACCCATGCCACATAAAAATCCAGTTCAGTACTTTTGAAATGATAAAAAAATTAGATAAATCAACTGCATAACAAATACTTCGCAAATCTCTTGTAGCCAACCAATTTTGGGAAGAAACTGACATCAGTAATATTAAATTGGAAATCATTGGAAAGTGGCATGAAAATTTTAAAAAAATCGAATTACTTTACAAGCATTTACAATGCTTTACTAATAATTAAAAATAGTTGCATTTAATTTTTAGAACTTTTTGTTTAGTTCAAATTATTTCGACAATATTGCCCTCCATTATAAATGTATCTGGTGTTGTTCTAATATAATAAAATATCAATGATGATTATAATTTTATTCTAAAATATGATGTTCTATAGTTTTATTCTGAAATGTGAAACTGAAATTCAGAATTGTGTCATTCCTTAAAGGAGTTGCAATATTGTACAATATTGGTCACACATTTCCGTGAAATTGAGTCACTACTTTAAAAGTTTTGCATTGTTGATGGAAAATTCCAATGTATTAAGCTTTAAATGTTTTAATAGTTTGATACCCGTGATGGGTGTGAGTTACAAAGTTTGTGTTCTCAGGGGTCGCATTCTATAGGGAAACTTTTATTGTTCCTACCACTATTTTGAAAATAATATCTTCATCGTTAACTTTCTTTAGAATATGTTAAATAAAATGATCATGAAGGTAGCTCATTAAGGTTTCTGGTAGGAACAATAAAATTTTCCCTATATAATGCGACCCCTGTGTTCTGTATATCAGTGGTCGAGTTGTCTGAAATTTCAAAACTAGAAAATTCCTCGGTACCAGTATCTTCTTATAGAAAACTTCTTCTTAAATAGGGCAAAATTTCGAGCGTTTAACCTAGATTTATTTTTTTATAAAAAAAAATACTGATATTTGTCCTGAAAAATTCCCTGAAGAGTACGACCCTTAGTATATACCTGCTAACGGTGGTCCTGAAACAAAAAACAAGAGTTTGAAATATTTAAGTTGGATGTAAAATTCTGAAAAAACATTCATTTTCACACAAAAACAATTATTATTATTATTTCAATTTTAAAGCGAAATTTTGCGGCGGAAAAAGAGCAAAAAGTTTTCTTAGAAGCCACTTTTCTAAAAAGTTGGAATTGCAAGAGCAAATTTAATAGTTCACGAGATAAATACATGTATCCTATATCTTTACTCTATACTTGAATTGGATAAGTTAATTACTCAATTTGCCACAATGCGCACTGGTCCAATTTTAGGAAGATTTCGTAAGAAACACTACCTATTCCATTCTCCCCTATGTTGGAATTTCTGAAAAATTTGTGCAGATCTACGCCGATCATGACGCCTAGAACACCAAGCCTCCCCCTGTTCAAATCTTTATACATATATATACGTATACATATTGAAATTTAGAACATGGGCATCTAAGACATTAAGCTTCAATATTGCACATCAACTATCGCAGTACAAATATTTTATACACACTCGGAAAATAATTATTGAACCATCCTCGTAATATATATATATCACTTTTTCATGGACACGATAACTTCCATAATTCTGCACAAATCTCTACCAAACTGATACATAAAATCAAGGAGTAGAAAATCTCGGTCAAGTTCGTTAATGGGAAAAATTGGACGAATGGGGTGAAAATGGGGAGAGATTTGTGAAAACAGAAAAAACACACAACTTCTTAATTATGATACATATCAAATCAGTTTAAAATTATCATTACTACTAGGAAATGGGCCTAAAATCTATGTAAGACAGATTTTTGATGTAGTTAAAAATGGCCTCAAGGGGCGCAAAAATAGGGTTTAATAAAGAAAAAAAATCGAAACTCTTAATATTATCTAAAACTTTTCTATTGACAAGTTTTTTATAGGACCAACTAGCAAAAACAAATTTAAAAACGAAATAAAGGGGTGGGGGCGGGGTGAAGAAGAAAAGAAAATCATAACTTCGTCGATTCACAAGATATCAAATCCACATAAATTTATTATAAATTTTCTTAATAATATCTACAACTTTTATATTGACAAGTTTTTCATAGGACCAACTCTTACAGAAAAAAAAGCCACTAAGGCGATAAAAAAGTATAAATGGCGTAATGAAAATTTTTAGCAACCCTCAGAGATGCTTTATATAGGGTTGCATTTAGTTTTAGCTTTTAGTTTTTGTTGGTGAAAATAGTACTTAACTTTGAAATTTGCCTGAGACTGTAGGCCCAGCTAGCAGGGACTTTTTTAATACCAGTATTTCAGAAGAAATACTTTTGTGGTAGGTTTTTACAACATTCGAAGCAGGAATAACCTTCGCGGTAAGTTTCTACAATATTTGCATACAAATATAAAAAAATTGCATTGTTTGAAAAAAAAACTGGTATTCAAAAATGAACCGCTGAACCTTGTGATGCCCAACAGCTCAAGTGAAACAAGTTTAAGAAAAGCGCATTTAAAAGTATTGGAAGGGGCACTGGCGATCTAACAAATAACGTAAACAAAAACCTGTAGAGGCGTGGGTTTTTTTCCTTTCTACCAGATGGAAACGGAAAGAATCGTAGGACTTTCTCGGTTAAAAAATGAAATTTTGAAGATTTTACGTCGGCATTCCAGCTTAAATTTTATTTAAAGAGATAAAGCTCTCTGACGATGATATTTTTTGGAGAGAATTTTTCAAGCTGCCGTGTAAAAGAAGGTAAACGTTGAAGTGAATATGTAATAGTTCATTTTAAAATCTGTCAATTACTTATATTTGAAGCTTTTCATGAAAATTGAAGAGTAGCAATAAACTATTTAATTGACAAATTTAACTCTTAAATTACAATAATTATACATTTTTTGTAAAGTATAAAGTATCACTCTAAATAAAAAGTATTTTAATAAATAATATCACCTCCCTAAAAGAAAGAGCTTTTAGACGCCTCTGTTGTAAGGTTTGCTTCTCTTTTTTTCTGAGAAATTTTATTTTACATTGAAGGAAGGTATTTTATTTTTAAGTCTTGAAGTAGCTATGTTATCAAGATTTTGAAATTTTCGTCTTTTTTCCTTTATGCTGTATTTTAAGTTACGTATTCATCGTAGCACAAATTTATAGTAATTATATTACATCAAAAATATGTATATATAGTTATTATTGTTCTTGTTCAAAAAACTGAATAAATTCTTAACAGTTTTTGCATCTCATTAAACTTCGAAGATCCTCTTCACGAACAAATAACCAAACTCTTCTTTGTCTAGTGTTTGTTTTTAGGCCATAAAAGGCATCTATATCTAAAGAATAAACTTGTAGAATTCGTGAAAAGTTTGACTTTTTCTTTTCAATTTTGAATTTGGCTTTTGACAACGATGATCAATAAAATGTTAAATAAATTCTCATATATTTATTCTGCATTCCCAGCATCAAAACGATGTTATTTCTTGAAGCTCGATTTTTTCATTGTAATCTAGAAAACAAAATCATATTTCAAGTTTAGGGCTTGTTATTGTAAGATTCCGTAAATGATATTCCTTTTTCATACGTGACCAAAATTTTATATGGTAGTTTTATACTTTCCTTGAAAAGTATTCTTGCTTTAAAAATTTTTATACAAAAGTGAGTCCTGTACAATCTTCATTTAACGATATTTAATTTTAATTTTTCTATTTAATTTTTGAATTTATATTAGTTAACATTGTTAATGAGCATTGTTTTTAACAAAATTACACATAAAAAAGAAAGAAAACTTGATAATATATGAATTTTTTTGTTAGTCTTATAAAGAATTACAATTATAGCAATATTTAATACTGTACTATGTAATTCAATTTGCTGCATTATCGTTCATCCGGTTAAAAACAGTGAAGTTTACGATTTTTTCGTAATTTAACATTAATTTATGTAACTGTTTATGAATTATTTATCAATCTGCCACGTCATAAAATTTTAAATATTGTTTGGTATTTTATTGGAAGAAATCGACACCGAGGTATCGAGAAAATTCGATTAGTGGGTCATTTTGGGTCAAAATGGGTCAGAGTCAAACTTATTATATCTAAAGAACGGCTCAATCGATTTTGACGAAATTTTGTATTTTACCATTTTCGAGCATTATAAGACCATTGGGTTCGGTCACGTGTTCGAGAAAATTCGATTAGTGGGAAAATTCGATTAGTTCATAAGCGCGTTACCGATCGCTTCATCGACGAGTTTCGTGCATTTTAGAGATAGCTGCACAGCAAGTTTCGTGCGTCCAGTGATGTTTTTTCGGTTTATGAGCGCGCAGCGCTCTTACGCGCGTTACTGATCGCTGCATCGACGAGTTTCGTGCATTTTAGGGATCGCTGCACACCTAGTTTCGTGCGTCCGGCGATTTTTCTTCGGTTTATGAACGCGAACGCTCATATGTATTGTACGTTACTGATCGCGGCATCGACGAGTTTCGTGCATTTAAGAGATCGCTGCACCGAGCTTCGTGCGTCCAGTGATGTTTTTTCGGTTTATGAGCGCTCAGCGCTCATACGTGCGTTACTGATCGCTGCATCGACGAGTTTCGTGCATTTTAGAGATCGCTGCACAGCGAGTTTCGTGCGTCCAGTGATGTTTTTTTTTTCGGTTTATGAGCGCGCAGCTCTTATACGCGCATTACTGATCGCTGCATCGACGAGTTTCGTGCGAGTTTCGTGTGTCCAGTGATGTATTTTTCTGTTTATGAGCGTGCAGCGCTCATATGCGCGTTACTGATCGCTGCACAGCGAGTTTCATGCGTCCAGTGATGATATTTTTTCCATTTATGAGCGCGCAGTGCTCATACGTGCGTTACTGTTTGCTGCATCGACAAGTTTCGTTCATTTTAGAGATTGCTGCACAGCTAGTTTCGTGCGTGCAGTGATTTTTTATCGGTTTATGCGCGCGCAGCGCTCATATGTACTGTACGTTATTTATCGCGGCATCGACGAGTTTCGTGCGTCCAGTGATGTCTTTTTCGGTTTATGAGCGCGCAGCGCTCTTACGCGCGTTACTGATCGCTGCATCGCCGAGTTTCGTGCATTTTAGAGATTGCTGCACAGCGAGTTTCGTGCGTCCAGTGATTTTTTTTTCGGTTTATGAGCGCGCAGCTCTTATACGCGCATTACTGATCGCTGCATCGACGAGTTTCGTGCATTTTAGAAATCGCTTCACAGCGAGTTTCGTGTGTCCAGTGATGTTATTTTTTCCATTTATGAGCGCGCAGTGCTCATACGTGAGTTACTGTTTGCTGCATCGACAAGTTTCGTTCATTTTAGGGATCGCTGCACAGCTAGTTTCGTGCGTCCGGTGATTTTTCTTAGGTTTATGAGCGCGAGCGCTCATATGTACTGAAAGTTACTGATCGCGGCATCTTCGAGTTTCGTGCATTTTAGAGATCGCTACACAGCGAGATACGTGCGTCCAGTGATGATTTTTTTTTCGGTTTATGAGCGCGCAGCGCTCATACGTGCATTAATGATCGCTGCATCGACGTGTTTCGCGCATTTTAGAGATCGCTGCACAGCTAGTTTCGTGCGTCCAGTGATGTTTTTGTTATGTTTATGAACGCGCAGCGCTCTTACGCGCGTTACTGATCGCTGCATCGACGAGTTTCGTGCATTTTAGAGATCGCGGCATCGACGAGTTTCTTGCATTTTAGAGATCGCTCAACAGCGTGTTACGTGCGTCCAGTGACTTTTTTTCGGTTTATGAGCGCTGTGCGCTCATACGTGCGTTACTGATCGCTGCATCGACGAGTTTCGTGCATTTTAGAGATCGCTGCACAGCGAGTTACGTGCGTCCATTGATGATTTTTTTTTCGGTTTATGAGCGCTGTGCGCTCATACGTGCGTTACTGATCGCTGCATCGACGTGTTTCGTGCATTTTAGAGATCGCTGCACAACTAGTTTCGTGCGTCCAGTGATTTTTTTCGGTTTATGAGTGTGCAGCGCTCATATGTACTGTACGTTACTGATCGCGGCATCGACGAGTTTCGTGTATTTTAGAGATCGCTGCACAGCGAGTTTCGTGCATACAGTGATTTTTATTCGGTTGTTATAATTAAAGCAGAGTTATAAATACGCAGGTTTTAAGGTCATTTGGTGTGGCGTTAAAGTATAAATCACAATCGACGAAACAGTTCATTTCAAAATAACAGTTCATTTATTAAATTCAACTTGAATTTTAAAAACTTAAATAATAAAGATATATACATACACCTCCAGCTTTTGCTGGGAATTATATAGACATATTATAGCTAGGAGTAAGTTTAAACTCCATCTCCATGGTCCTTCCATTACATTACTTCCATCACTACACATCATACTCCATGGAGTTGTTTCAAACTAAATATACTTACTGAGTACATCAAACTGGAATAAAAATATGCATACAGTTACAGTTAAAAGAGAGTGCCTTTACGACCGAAATGGAAAAATAAAAATTGGTTCGGAATGATATAACTTCCGAACAAACCAGACGACAAATTTTGGGGGACAAGACTTTGTCCAGATATCCAACATGCGGCCCCATCGGTCGTAAATACCTCCTCTTTCTTTTTATAATCAAAATCAAAAATATTACAAATAGCTCTTTGAAACTTTACATACAGAAGAGGTTTTGTCAGAAAGTCTGCCTTATTATCTTTAGAAATTACATGTTTTAACTCAAAAACATTTTCATTAATTAACTGACGAATAAATTGACATCTTATGTCAATGTGTTTCGTTTTAAAATTCTCTTGGCTATTTTTAGAAAAATAAATGGCAGATTCATTATCACAGTACTGAATTGGTTTTATCCTATCGTATAAATTAAGTTCATTTAAAACTCTTGAATACCAAGTTAGTTCCTTTACACTTTCCGTTAATGAGATAAACTCAGATTCCATAGAACTTAGTGCAATACATTTCTGCTTCGATGATTTCCAAGCAAACGGAACGTTACTGAAGTAAATTATGTAACCACTACTTGAATGTCTTTTAGTAAGTTGACATCCCCAATTAGCATCAGAATATGCACACAAACTTAGTGTTTTTACATTAGACAGATTTATTTTAAAACTTTTAGTAGCAAAAACATAATTCATAATATCGACTACTATTAACCAGTGTTTATATGTATACCCATTACAAAACTGTGACATTACATTTACAGAAAAACTAATATCGGGTCTTGATCTATTTGACAAAAATGACAGACACCCGATTAAAGATCGGTATGGAAATTTTTTCATTCGTTCATTTTCGATAATTTCATTTTCGTTAACTTTATCTGGTACAACAGAGCCAATTTTAAAAGGTAATTTAACATAACTTTTAGGTAAATCTTTATATTTTAATTCTAATCTTTCAATATAAGTTCTTTGATGAACGAATAATGAATCTTTAATCTGTTCAAAGTTAACACCTAGCAAATACTTTGTTAATCCTATTTCAGTAATTTCCAAGCTATTTTTTAACATATTAGTTACAGATTGCAATACATTTTCATCTTTAGCAAACAAGACTAAATCACCTACATAGACAACTAAAATTGCGTTACTATTCAGTTTATACACACAGTTACACCATTTTAATTTACAAAATCCAAGATTATGTAATATATTATCTAATTCAGAATTCCATTCGCGGCCACTTTGCCTTAATCCATAAAATGATTTATTTAACAAACAAACTTTATTTTCAGCACCCTTCATTTTAAATCCCGGAGGTTGTTTCATAAACACGGTTTCTTTTAAAGAATCATACAAATATGTTGATTTTACATCCAATTGAATATGATACCAATTTAACATAGAAACTAATAAAATAAACATTAGTTTTATAATTGAAAAATTTACAACAGGTGAAAATATATCATTAAAATCAATACCTGGTTTCTGTTTAAAACCTTGAGCTACGAGACGTGCCTTGTACTTTTTACCATTTTTTTCCGTGTTTTTTATATTATAAACCCATTTACTTCCTACTATTGTGGAATGTTTCGGTGGATCAACCAACCGCCAAACTTTTCTCTTACTGATCATCTCAAGTTCTTCCCTCATCGCGGCATTCCATTTCCCCCTTTCTGGATTTATTTGTGCATCCTCAAATGATTTAGGGATTTCGGTATTGTAAAATTCATGTTGAAATAATTCAGTTAAATATGGATCGTCCGAATCACTAGTTGAGGGTTCACTTAAAGTTTCAGTATTAGGATGAGTGGTTTTAGGTTTAAAGTCAAACTTATCTGGCTCAAACGGGATTTTATTTTCCTTACAATATTTTTTAACATCATTTAAAGATCTCAGTCTCGTATTTATTATTGGGGTATAATAATATACGTCAATTCTCTTACATTTCGTTCTCGGTCTTTCAATCCTTTTCCACTCTGAAATATTTATAGAACTTACAGTTACCTTACCCCCCTTTTTCTCTTCATCTTCGTTTAAGCTATCTCCTGGTAGTTCATGATTAAGATCTAAAGTTGCGTTACTTAAACCATTTGTTTTAATTTGAGATTCATTAAAATTCAATATCAAATCCTTATATTTGTTTTCTCCCCCAAATAATGTTTCTACACCCTTTTTGGATTCATCTATACGCACATGAATAGTCTCTACAATTCGCCTTTCTTTTGGAATGTAAATTCTATATCCTTTAGTTTTCATGGAATAACCAACTAAGATACCTAGTAAAGCTTTCGGTTGAAGTTTATTTCGCTTAACTTTAGGAACATGAACAAATGCGAAAGAACCAAAAATTCTTAAATGTCTTACCGAAGGTTTGAATCCCGTCCATAATTTTTGCGGTGTAAGACCTTGGGTTAAACTGTGTTCAGTCCTATTTTTTGTATGAACAAACGCCAAAAGAGCTTCCCCCCAGAATGACGGTTTTAACCCCCTATCGTGTAACATTGCTCTAACTGCATTCATTGCTACTTTATTAAAATTTTCAGCAACACCCACCTGCTCTGGAGTATAAATGGAGGATCTTTCGATTCTTATACCTAAATCGGTTAACAATTTCTCAAATAATTTATGGGTGAATTCCAGCCCATTATCAGTTCGTACACATTTTAACTTTTTACCAGTTTGTCTCTCAGCTTTAACTAAAAACTTTTTAAAGCATTCAAACACTTCCGTTTTATCCTTAATTATATAAACCTCAGTCCTTCTAGAATAATCGTCAGTTACTGACAAAAAGTATTTCCCCCCTCCTAACGAGTTAACAGGGCTAGGACCCCACAAATCCATATACACCCTATCGAGGATTTGATTAGAAATGCGTTTATACAAATAATTTCTTTTAAACGATTTTCTGTTAGATTTTGCAATTACACAAGTTTCAAACATCTTATTTTTGTTTTTACAGTTAATATTTTCAATACCTTTAACACAATTATTTTTACTCATTTTTTCAAGTAAAGGTAAGTTTGTATGACAAAATCTACGATGTACAATCTCTGAATTTAAACTAGTAGAATAAGCAAAATTTTCACATTTTGAAGCATAACCTTTAACAATATACAATTTATCAACTCGAGGTACAGTAAAACAATATATATTAAATTTATCATACACAATCATTTTATTATTTCCCCATTTAATTTGGTTTCCTGCAATGTCTATATTAGACCCACCAATTAAATTTCTCCTCATGTTAGGAGCATATAACACATTTTTTAAAGTTATTTCTACATTACCTGTTACATCTAGTATGGTAAAGTCAATATCACCAATACCCAGTATTTCCGACGAACAGTCCTTGTCTCCTATCAGCACTTGTTGAGGGGGGAGGTTCCTATATGTTACAAATAGACTCCTGTCATTCGTAAAATGAGAAGTAGCCTCTGAGTCCAGAAGAAATTCCACGAACTTTCTACCATTTGAAGATATTAGGGCAAATTCAGATTGCTTTGTAGGTTCACTGTAGAAAACTTGCTTTTTCCCTCTAGAGTTCTTTTTGAAACACCTTGTATCTGTGTGACCAGGTTTCTTGCAGTAACTGTATATTAAACTCGGCCCCATACGATTAGCTGGTGAAGTATACGATCGTCTGGTGGTGTCCAGGTCGGTTCCACTACGTGAAACCCATGGCTTTTTACTGCTTCCAAAATTCTCCTCTTGAATGGTTGGTTTAACGGTAGGGTTTTTAAACTTAGTTGCATAAGCATCACCTACAGCGATAACCTCTTTACTTTCATCTTTTCGTTTTAAACAAATTCTGCCATATTCAGTTATTAACTGCTTAGATACATTTTCTAATTAAAATTCTTTATCTTCTAATCTATATAACACTTGAACTAGATTATCATATTCCTCAGGTAATCGAGGGATTAGTTGAAAACATACTAACAGTTCTGGCATCTCAAATCCAGCATCTTTAATCTGAACCTTCTTTTCTTCAATTTTTTTACAAAATAAACCTATAGTTTCTTCTTGAGAGTTTAACTTCATCTCGAAAAATTCATCGACTAATCCCGCTAAGCGTGCTCGTGAAGTTGGTTCGAAGTTTAACTTTAAAATATCCCAGGCATCTTTGCCGCTTTCTGTCTGAGCAATTAGTATCTGGAATTTCCGTTCGATGGATTGGTAAATTGTTGTATAAGCTCTTCGTTTACGCCATTCAAAATCGCTTTTCTCACGATCAGAGGCATCCGATTTACATGCGATATCTGGCTTTGTAATAAACTCCCAGCAATTTCTGTCAATCAATACACATTTGACGCCGAGCTTCCAGGAAGGATAGTTATAATCCGATAGTTTCGGGAAGGAATAAGTTAACTCTGGAACTTGTGCCATTATGCAGTATATGTTTCATCTAAATCACACCATTTTTTTATCTATTTGACCTTTAAATAGCATGACATGGCCCATAACCATGTTATAATTAAAGCAGAGTTATAAATACGCAGGTTTTAAGGTCATTTGGTGTGGCGTTAAAGTATAAATCACAGTCGACGAAACAGTTCATTTATTAAATTCAACTTGAATTTTAAAAACTTAAATAATAAAGATATATACATACACCTCCAGCTTTTGCTGGGAATTATATAGACATATTATAGCTAGGAGTAAGCTTAAACTCCATCTCCATGGTCCTTCCATTACATTACTTCCATCACTACACATCATACTCCATGGAGTTGTTTCACACTAAATATACTTACTGAGTACATGAAACTGGAATAAAAATATGCATACAGTTACAGTTAAAAGAGAGTGCCTTTACGACCGAAATGGAAAAATAAAAACTGGTTCGGAATGATATAACTTCCGAACAAACCAGACGACAAATTTTGGGGGGCAAGACTTTGTCCAGATTTCCAACAATTCGGTTTATGAGCGCGCAGCGCTCATATGTACTGTACGTTACTGATCGCGGCATCGACGAGTTTAGTGCATTTTACTGATTGCTGCACAGTGAGTTTCGTGTGTCTAAGTGATGTTCTTTTGGTTTTTGATTTAATGAGCTGCAGTGCCCATACGTGCATTAGTTTTAAATTATAGAAATCGAAATGTTTGATAATTGTCCATAATAAATTTTAGAAATAAAATATATTTGCAAAATTCCTGAACGGAAGTAGT
Organism: Maratus speciosus; assembly: GCA_963932465.1. Taxonomy (NCBI): domain Eukaryota; kingdom Metazoa; phylum Arthropoda; class Arachnida; order Araneae; family Salticidae; genus Maratus; species Maratus speciosus. The sequence goes on along the minus strand of OZ010787.1, from coordinate 189,108,542 downwards.
AAAATCTAAAGAAATTTGTACAAATCGCTTTTGTAAAATGTTAAAATTGCTTTTTTTTTTTTTTTTTTTTTTTTTTTTTTTTTTTTTTTTTTTATAATGCGAAAGTAAACGTTTTATGCGAATTTTTAAGTAATCAAATCTATTTTTAATGTAGGGAGGCATTTTAAATAACATTATGACATCAGATTAATATTTTAAAAGTTATTGTTAAATCATAATTTGACTCAATGAATGTGTATTTCTAGAAAATCGCTTAAACTCTATGGATTCGTTTGACGTAGCGCATAAAAGTGATAAGTGTACGCTACTATTTATTGAAATAAACAATATCTGTAAAACACGTGAATAAAAAAAGTCCTCAATTTATAAATTCGTATAAATATACGCAATGCGCTTTTAAAATTAATTTCTTCTAATTTTTTTAATGCATAAATATTTCTTTTAAACTGGTTGTTAAGGGACAAAAAGTATTTCTCATTTAGAAGGGCACTTTAAGATCGAAACATTGAGCTTAATTTGAGAAATGGTTTGAAATTCTGTAATTTCTTAATCGTCTGCCGTAGCGCGCGCCATCTGGCAAGGAGAAAGGATTCTTTTTTTTAGCTCACAGGCTATCAAAGCCTGAGATCTAATGTGCCCGCCCGTTCTGTATGTATGTATGTACGTAACGCGATAACTCTTGATAGAAACATCCGATTTGCTTCAAATTTTTTTTCTAGGTTCATTGTGATACGGCGTTTCGCTGATTAGTTTTGGGAGTTCATTGGTTAAGGATAAAGGGGGGGGGGAACGGGGTTAGTCCAACCCCTTAATTCAGATAAATGGTTCTTCATGCAGAATCATTCGATTTGCTCCGAATTTTATATACCGGTTTATTATGTTAAGGAACTTCCCTGATTAGTTTTGGGAATTCATTGGTTAAGTATAAAGGGGGAAAAACGGGGTTAGTCCACCCCCCTTAATTCAGATAAATGGGTTTTTCCTGCAGAATCATTCGATTTGCTCCGTATTTGGTATACCGGTTTATTATGTTAAGGAACTTCCTTGATTAGTTTTGAGAGTTCATTGGTTAAGGATAAAGAGGGAAAAACGGGGTTAGTCCACCCCCCTTAATTCAGATAAATGGGATTTTCCTGCAGAATCATTCGATTTGCTCCGTATTTGGCATACCGGTTTATTATGTTAATGAACTTCCCTGATTAGTTTTTGGGTTCATTGGTTAAGGATAAAGGGGGAAGGGGGCTAGTCCACCCCCCTTAATTTATATAAACGGGTTTTCCATGCAGAATTATTCGCTTTGCTCCAAATTTGGTATACCGGTTTATTATGTTAAGGAGCTTCCCTGATTAGTTTTGGGGGTTCATTGGTTAAGGATAAAGGGGGAAGGGGGCTAGTCCACCCCCCTTAATTTATATAAACCGGTTTTTCATGCAGAATTATTCGCTTTGCTCCAAATTTGGTATACCGGTTTATTATGATAAGGAGCTTCCCTGATTAGATATGGAGGTTCACTGGTTAAGTATTAAAGGGGAAACGGGGGGTAATTCCCCTTCACTTATTTTTTTGAGGGGCATTAATCTTTAAAGTAAGAGTATGATATACAATTAGAGTGAATAGCCTGTGAGCTCAATGCCATCAGTTTAGCTGGGCACTTTTCTTTTTTATTGTTTGGATGTTTCGAACGTGTGATTTGTTTTTAAATTAGATTAATATTAGAACGTCTTTGTAGGATTAAATAACTTTCGTTAAACAGAAGTAAATGTGTGAATTTACATTCGTTTTATTTGATGAGTATTGTATTCTGTGTGTTAGAAATTGGTGCATATGGAATTTTGAATATTTTTTTGTTTACATTGTGAAAAAGTTGTTAAAATCTGAAATTTCGGAGTGAAAAGTTCGAAAAACAGAAAATAATCGGGAGTAAAATGTAAGTAATTGTAAATTTTTTTATATTTACTTTGTAGAATATTTATTTTATGAAAAGAATGGTCTTTGGAACTTTATTACGTGCAGGCGTTGTGATTGGTGTGTATTTCTAGGTTGCCGATAACTCGCTTGGCGCGCGTATATGCTTGGCGTGTCTTGAAAAATCGCCAAAATCGGGTGTCTCGGCTGTTTTGGGATTCTGCCGAAAAATTACATTTCTGAATTATTATAGTGCCAAATTAGTTTTCTTCGTCAATTATGACACTCCTCAGACTCAAATAATAAAGGAGTTATGTTTTGATTATCTCAAAAACAGGTTTTTAAGGTTTATAAATTTTTGGTACTTTTCGGTTAGCCGGTCACCAGTGTTATAGCTTATGTATATATATATATATATGCATACATATACACATATATAGATAAGCTATATGCATGCATATATATATGTGTGTGTATACATACTATTTATATATATATGTACATATATATATATATATATATATATATATATATATATATATATATATATATATACAACACTGGCACCCGGCTAACCGAAAAGTACCAAATTTTTTAAATGTTCCATTCGGCTTATTTTTTGTTTAAATTTCATAAAATTCATAATGAAGAATCTTGATACCATTTACAAAGAAACTGTGTATGCATTTTACAATTAGACTTTATTAAGACAATTTAATTTAAGGTAAGTTTTTTATGACAATCTCCGACTGAAGAATTTCTCTATTTTTTCCAACAGTCAACTGGCAAATTTCGTGAATTTTTCTGACGACTGAATGACAATTTTCACAGTTTTTTTTTAACGCAACTGATTGACAAATTTTGCAATATTGTATTTCTACACACTGATGAAATTTGTAGTTTATTTCTTGATACTGATTTGTGAAACTTGTGGGACATTTTTCACATGGTCGAGGGATGAATTTCGACTTTCAGAGTGCTTTTTCAGATGTTCTCTGCAACCGATCGAAGAATTTTATTGCTTTCTCCTGTGAACTTTTGGTGAATTTCCTGATTTTTCCCCACGATTTACTGACAAAACTTGCAAGGATTGTTTTTATGCAATCGATAGAAGAATTAAGCGATTTTTTTTTCCCCGCAACCGACTCAGTTTTTTTCCACATGACAGAGTTTTCATATGCGTTTCAATTTTTTAAATGATTTTTTCATTTATTATGAAGGATATTAAATGACCTTAATACACTGTCATGTTACAATACTCACAAGCTAATGATAAACCAATGACAATATCTTTAATTTTCCTTTAATTTTTTAATTTCTTTTTTTTCTTTTTTTTTGAATAGGTTATTTGACATCTTAATTTTGTGGTTTTTCTATTTTGGTTGCTTTTTTTTAAAAAAAAAAATATTTTCACATAAGGGAAATAAAAAATACAAATGTGCCAAATAAACAAAAAATAGTAAATTGAAATACAATTGTGAAATTTATAAGAATGTTGCCATTGTAGTGTTGACACTGGAAAAAAAAGGGCCGCCGGGCGGGAATTTTTCAAATTGGGTACACTATTCTAAAAAAAAAGGTGCATTTTTCAAAAAGGAAACACTATTCTAAAAAGGGGCACATTTTTTTTCAAAATAAGCACAATTGTACATTGTTCACAAAAAATATTTTGAACTGGTTTGTTTAGAGTCCCTAGAATTTGCTATATTTTCCCGGGATCAATTGAATTGCCACGAGGCGCATAGGAAGTGTTAAAATCGCAGCCGTGTGCATCGGAAGGGTTTAAAAGAGACGTCGGGTGCAAAAAAGAAATGAAAAGGGCTGCCAGGCACCGCGCCCTGCTAAAGCGGCTTAGAGTCAACACTACATTGGTTTAACATTAGCTTGCGAGTGTCCTACAAGCAAGCACATAAACTAGTTGAAGAGGGCTGTCGGACCCTGCGCCCTGCCAAATTTGCCTAGATCCCGTATTTTCCGCCACAACTTAATTGCAAAATTTGCAAGTTTTTTTATGCGATCACTGGGTGAATTACGCAATTTTTTCTCTGTGATGGGAAGTACTATAGGATTTTTATACCATAATCGACTGGTGGATGTCTAGTTTTTTCTCTCACTACCAATTGAAAAATTTGCATTTTTTACCGCGACCTAATGATGAAATTTACATTTTAAAAAAATAGAGAAATTCTTCATTTGGTCACAGGAGGAAATTATCAAGAAATTCGGCTGTTGATTGGGAGTGAAATCTTCGAAGTTTAATCAGTTATGGGAAAGTATCGCAAAATTCTGTTGAGAAAAGGGTGCTCTAAAGAAGCCAATTCAAAATATTTTATTTTTAACAAGGTACAAGTGTGTCGTTTTTAAAAATTTACGCTCAGTGGCCCTTTTTATCTAGAATGAACACTAGGATAGTGTTGATTCTAGAAAAAGGCCTGCTGGGTGCAAATTTTTAAAAAAGGGCACTCGCAGAACAGAGGTGTAAAAATCTAGGCGCTAGCGGGCAGTCATTCACCACTAAATTTTATTAGTTCTCTTCACTTAAATTCTTATAAAAATTTAGGTGAAATATTAGATGAAAAATAACAAATAAAATTTAGTGGCGAGAGACTGCTCGTTAGCTCCTAAATTTTTTTCTTGCACTCGTGTACCTTGTTCACAAAAAATAATTTGAATTGGTTTTCTTAGACTCCTTTTTTATCAATAGAATTTTGCAATGTTTTCCTGTGACAGATTGAATTTTGCGATTTTCCCCCCATTTAATGTTATTATGCATTTTTTTTTAAATATTAATATTCAATAACTATTTTTCAAAGGTAATATTCAATTATCAGTTAATGTGACTTATTTAGCAGTTTTTCATCTGCAATCGGTCGACAAATTTCACATTTTTTCCTGCCACCAACTGAAGAATCTTGTGATTTTTGTCTCGCGATTGATGAATTTTACGATTTATTTCTGCAACAGGTTGACAAGTTTCACAATATTTTCAAGTTACCGACTGAAGATTTTTTTTTTCAATAATGGTTGTTGGTTGGTTGTGTTTATGATGGCCAATTAACAGCACGAGGGATATAGGCCAAAGGGGGGGGAGTGCCCTGTGTGAGGGTCTTTCTAAGGGAACCTAACCCGTATTTACATTTGGAAAACCAAGGTCCGAAGAAAACTCCGAACGATTAGGCCAACAGGTACGATTGGGATCGAACCCAGCACCTCCCGCCTACCATCTTCGAGAGCAGAACCTCTCAGCCACTGGTGGGTCTTTTCAATAACGGACTGTGGAATTTCATAAATTTTTTCGTTGAGTGAGTAAAGATTTTTGCAATTTTTTTCATGCTACCAATTCTCGAGTTTTGCAATATTTTATTTCTACTGATTGGGGAAATGTGCGAGAGTTTCCTTGCGATCAATTTGCAAAACTCTGATTGTTTTCATATTGTCGATGGATGAATTTTGCAGATTTTCACCGTGGCCGATCGAAGAATTTCATTATTTCTCTTACTTTTTGAACTTTTTTAATATTTTCATCCTTTTAGATTGGATTTTTTTCCAGAGCTCTTCGATAAATCTCATTTATAATATATAAAAATTTCATAGAGGAGGTAGGGTATATTCTGGGTGGTGCAACCCCCACTTTTCTAAATTTTGCTGACATCCCTTATGTAGCTATTGTTAGAAAGGCCCCGTGACCACTTATTTATGTTATGCACATCCGGTTTCTCCCCCCCCCTGAGGGGGCACTTTTCTAAATTTTGCCGACACCCCTCGTGTGACACATCGCTGGGAAGACCTGGGACCACTTATTCAAGTTATGCACATCTTGCTTTCGTCCCCCTCACTTTGCCCCACCAAGGGGCACTTTTCTAAATTATGCAGTCACCCATCATGTGACATATTGTTGGAAAGGCCTAATATAGTCAGTGGAGTTAGCGTAAAAACATTTCACTTCAGGATACCAGTATGAGCTGTGGAGCTTTGCTTATATATGTGTTAAGAAATAGAAAACTACCGGGAGGCAATCGATCATAGGTCAAAACCCTCCATAATGACGTCATCAAAATGGCCGCCGTAACGATGGACATAAGCTCATTAAAATGCTCACATCTTCATTCGCAATTATAATATTATGATATTTTGATATATCATTGGAAAGCTCTTCAAATAAGCTACAAAAAGGTTCTCACAAATTTGTTCTGCGACAAACGGTTTAGACGTGTTTGCGGCGACAACGTAACACTCAGCCAACTTTTACATTGTTACGATGTTTTCCGGTACTCATTTTGCACTGGGTGCCACTTGTGGAATTGTTTTTCACTTTTTTTACTTCTAAACTCTCTTCCCTACCCTCTCCTAGATATATCTTAGAGAGCATGTTTATATAATTGTTCGTATGAATATGTTCCCTGTAAATCTAATTCCCATAAGTAGTAGTAAAAATGAAAAAAAGAAAAGGCATAACCGTGACTCTGAGCTTAAACAAGCCTCATATTTAAAGCAAATTCATTGTTATAATGTAAAAAGTTTACAAATTTGCAAAATAAAACCATTTTATTCACTGCATTGTCCCTCACAGCTACAAAGGAAAGTGCAATTTATACCTGATTTTACACATCGACAACGTGTGCACATCTCTTTGCACTTGCATGCAATCAGTTCTTTTAGCTTCTCCATGGTGATTTCCGTGTTTGAAGACCAGAGGGGCTCGTAGCCATCGTCCACCTTTTTCCATCCCCATTGACATGGATTCAAACGTGGAAAACTGCGTTGAAGGCAGTTTGTCCACAAATAACACTGCAGGATAGCCCTCTTCAGGTGAGGTACGAGAACATTGCTGGTTGGTGGAATATTTTCAATGGGCCTGTTCTGCTGTGTAAATAGTACTCACCTGGCTTCATTTACGGTATCCACTGAACTTGATGCATGGCATGAATGGACGACGAATCTCTAAATAAGTAAAAAATATTTGTGATCCTCTGTTATGTTTTTAGGAACTTTGGAATAGGCCAAAAAAGCCTTGTCCATGTCTCGAAATGTCATCCATATTTTCCAGAAAGTAGATTTACCGATACCTGCAAAACTAGACACCGTTCAGCTCCTGTAAAAGCATGGAAGAAAGGTAAAAGATCTGGAATTTCTTGTGGAGCTTTCCTGTGCAACTCGTGGATGGGAAGGTATTGGAGATGCTTTCCGCTTCCATACTCCAACCACAATTCTTTTAGATTCGGTAGTCTAAAGAAAGCATACATGGCAATCACTACAACATCACTGTCAACAGTTTTTACTGTGATCTTTGAATGACCCGAGTATTCAAAAGCATGTCGAACATGAAGTAAAAGACGGGCATACGCTTCTTCATGGGAGACGGGAGAAATGGCTGCAAAAGTGCCCTTGTGCGAACCAATTACCGTGTCTCTGTAGGTGCAAATGACTTGTTTCCCAAGGGGCAGATCCATCTTGACAAGGTTTTCTGCTAAAAATCCGAAGAGATCTTCTTTATTTTTGCTGTGAGCAAGAAACTTACTGAAGGATTTAGGTATGACAACGTTGGATTTGACATTTACCCTTGGGCCAGATCCTCTCATCTTTCTTGTGTCATTTTTAAGGCTTCCATCTAGATAGCGCTCGAAAACCAAATCGACTGTATCTGCAGTTTTTAGCCTTGACAAAATGCATGGTCCAACAATCTGATCACAGTACTGCTGAAAGATTCGACTGGATTGAGGGATAAGCAAATGGACCAAACCACCTCCATCGATAATGACGCAAGAAATATTAGGTTCGATGACAGTCGCTTCAGAAACTCCACTTAACTTTAATATACAATTAACTACATCGGATTTGCTGCTGGGTTTTCGAAGTTTGCCAAGGTCAGATATAGAAGATGGACAAGAGCTGTTTTCATGTGCGAAAAAGTCTTTGACATCCATTTGTCTTGCTTGGCTAGCAACATATAGCTTGGCGAAAAGCGTACTGTCTTTTATCAGGTCAAGAATCTTTTGCTTGTCTTTGGACTTAATAATAGAAACTTTCTTTCCACTCATCAGGGGTAAGTTGTTTTTTTTATGACGTTATGGATTGATACCTTTCTTAGCGATAAGCGATCTTCGACAAATTCTTCAAACTGTCTTTTCCCTATTACATTCGATAACATAACAGACCTCGCACATTCTTCCGGGAGGACAATCCTACTACTGTTGACGGTAGTCAACTCTCGGTCTTCGAAGGGATTGCCGTGTTCTTGAAATACATCAACAAGACAAGAAACATGGGTCTGAAATCTGTTACGAAAACTTGTAGTGTCTTCATGATGCTCTTCAGAAGTGATGTCTGACTTCAGGTTTTGATTTTCTTCGAACTCTTCAATCATTCGTGCAACCTCGGGTCCCGCAACCATCCATTGTATTAGTCCCTTCTCTTCACTTAGACGTAATAAATTATATGAAGTGTTTTTCAATAATTTGTTGTTTTGTTCATGCAACTGGTCATGTGCCATTCTAGAGAATTTCCTGTTAGTTTTGGATCCAGACATATTTCCCACTTTAAACTCACAGAAAACAGCGGGATGCATCTCTGGTAGTTGCTTCAAGTTGTATAAAAATACTGGCAGCCATCGAGCATAATTGGTTCGATCAAGAGCAAACATCCATGGACATATTTCCTGCAAAGTGGAAATAAAACTTGCCAAATTGCCCTGACGGATAATCCGCACCAGATCTAAAAGCAAAGATTCTAACGCTTTAGTGGTATGCCAATACTTAAACTGAGCCGACTTTTCTAATCTTCGCTGAATCCAATCTTCAAATGTTTCATCTACTTCTTCTTCTGTTCGATTTTGATAGGTTCTCTCCAACAGGACTTGTAGAGTCATAATCGAAACCTCGTGAGCGTATCGACATCTCTTCACGTGCGACACTTTCAATATTCCTTCCGCTCTTCCTGATGTTGTTACATTAGCTTCTACAAGGTTATCAGCCCATCCACTTCCTTCAAGCCATATACCTATCGCAGATGCAACGGCCATTTCTATATGGAGGCCATCTAACATGACTATGATTTTGTCTTCCCCATATTTATACGGCATAGCCCACTGAAGAGATTTCAGCAAGGCGTAGACAGGTTAGTCAGCTGTGATGACAGGGATTTGGTTAGGATTAACTTTGCGAACAATAGCACACACAATATTTGTTGCATGTCGGACAACTGATGACGAGTTGATGTCTTCATTGATCACTGGGAGCAAGATTGTCCTGTATTTGTTTATCGTTGAATTCATCTGTTCTTTTTGGAAAAGTATGAAGCACACGGTGTTACAGCTTCACATCCCGCAAATGTCCTACCCTCGTTCAACCACTCGGCGAGTTTAGGTGAAAGTTCAACACTTACATTCTGCAGCTCAATGTTCACTGTACTCATTGGAACCTCGCTTCTGAATTTTGGAGTTGGTGGCAAATTCGTATAGTTTTCTGGGAGTCGTGCTCTGCCTTGGAATTATTCTTCAAGTCTAGTTTCACGGACTCTGAAATTTCTGTGTTCTCGGATACATATTGAATCAAAAAAATGGAAGTACCGTGAAAAGCGTTTAGTGAAGTGTTCGATGAAGTGTCATGATCTATATTATTTATTGCTGCACATGTGAAGACATTACTTGCAATATTTGGGGGACAAACACAATCCTGTTGTTCAAAATGCTCGCAAATTGAGCTTGTTACTGAATTAAAAGTTCTGATTTACAATTTTATTTTATCGTTCCAATTGCTCTTATTTGTTCGTCTAGATGCTAAACATCGTATTTCCTTCACGTTTCGATTCTGTTCTGTTTTCTTTTTGGTTCAGACAGTTACGGTCGCGATTAAAGAGTAAAGAATGCGAATTCGCAACACTTGCGAAATCGGATAATCTTCTTTAAATCTGTGGCAATTAGACTGCTTAGAGCCTGCATGATCAAGACAAGGGTTAGTGAGCGTAGCTCGTAGTGAACAGAGTCCCTCTGAGTATTAAATGAAATGATTTGCAAGCAGGTGTAAATTTGTCAAAAGCGAAAATATTCAACTGATCGCTTTATACCCTAGAAATCATTGTAAATACACCAAAATTTAACACTCCAAATATAAGAATGATTTACTTAACATATAAAAATTTCAAAGCTTTTATATATACTTTCAAGTTATTGGGGAAAAAAAAGGATTTTTGAAAAATACGAAAAAAGTTTTGAGATTTTTTTTTCAAATAGGCCATTTATACTCTAAATATCAATATTTCTGCAATGAAATCTTACATGGTCATTGTATACATATTTTACATAATATACAAACTTTTTAAAGCTTTATTATAAAGATAAGTATTTAAAAAGAATGAAATGTGCTCAGTATCTGCCACACATTCAACTGCCCCCCCGCGGGGGGGGGGGGATCTTGACACCTGATCGATTGCCTCCCGGTGATTTTTTGTTTCGTAGTATGTTTATAAGCGCAGTGCGAAATCTTATACTGGTATCCGGAAGTGAAATGTTTTGGTGAAATTTGTCGCTAACTCCACTGACTAATACCACTTATTCATGTTATGCACATCTGGCTTTCCTCCCCCTCACTTTGCCCCCCCAAGGGGCACTTTTCTAAATTTTGCAGTCACCCATCATGTGACATATTGTTGGAAAGGCCTAATACCACTTATTCATGTTATGCACATCCGGCTTTCCTCCCCCCACTTTGCCCCCCAAGGGGGCAGTTTTCTAAATTTTGCAGTCACCCATCATGTGACATATTGTTGAAAAGGCCTAATACCACTTATTCATGTTATGCACATCCGGCTTCCCTCCCCCCACTTGCCCCCCCGAGGAGGGCACTTTTCTAAATTTTGCAGTCACCCATCATGTGACATATTGTTGGAAAGGCCTAATACCACTTATTCATGTTATGCACATCTGGCTTTCCTCACCACCACTTTGCCCCCCAAGGGGGCACTTTTCTAAATTTTGCAGTTACCCATCATGTGACATATTGTTGGAAATGCCTAATACCACTTATTCATGTTATGCACATCCGGCTTTCCTCCCCATATTTTGTAATGAATTTTTAAAGTCTACAGTGAAACTACAAAAAAGATGCAGTTGGAAGACTGCGGTGATTTGGCACAAATCCCTGCAGTTCTTTTGAAGTCGACATAGCTATAAACTTACTGCGGTGAGTGTGTAGTTATCAAGTACACACTTACTGCGGTTAATTTATAGTTATGTCGACTTCAAAAACACTGCAGGGATTTTTGCCAAATCACCGCAGTCTTCCAACTGCATTTTTTTTAAAGTTTCACTGCAGTTCATTTTTAGCTGGGAAGCAAACGCACAAAAAATATTCAGTGACATGATGATGAAGATGTTTGTACAGGGTGCCCCCGAATTCATGGGCGAAACTGTAAGGGAAGGTAAAGTGCACAAAAGGAAGTAATTTTTGTATAGCAATGCGAGGTCGGTAATGAAGCTTTTCGGCTAAAACAAGAAATGTGCAGGAAGTGAAAATAAGCATGTTATTGACATAACAACCACAGCAAGCGCTCAAATGTGAAACCATCAACATCGCTACATACCTGGCAGCATCAAGCAAGTGATTGGCGTACCCTTTCGAATGTTCCAGATGTCTCGTCTATGAGACACCAAGGATAAGGGATGACCGATCGGGACGCCAACAAAAAATATGGTTTACAGAACTCAATGTCCCGGCGGAAAAGAACCCCCACTATCACCCACAGAAACTCGGGTAAAAAACAGGCCCGAAATCAGCGGGCATTATTCCTAATTTAAAAAAAAAAAACAAATAGTCAATCTTGACATTAGAAAACTACAATGGCAGTAAATGGGAACAGTGCCTACTGAAGTACCAACTCTTACTGGTCTAATAAACTGAAGCTAGTATAACTATTAAAGAAATTAACACTAAAAATGAAACAGCACACTCGCCGTAAAACTATATAAAACTAAGCTTAGATAAAAGAACAGAACTTATGCACTGATGGATTTGCAAACTAAAAATGCAAAATTAACAAACAATATGTAGACCACTTAGTAATAAAAAGCGAACATTTAATATGAAATGTACTAAAACAAAACTGTAATGTTCATTGAACAAAGTTCAAAAGTTCAATGTGATGGTAAATTTCATCACAAAATAACAAACTGAAAAATTTTCAGGCAAGTCCAAGTAAGTATCTATGATCACCAAGAGACAGTGGTAATTATCAGCAGGATAGCACATATTAAAAGTTCTTGGAATGTACACTGCCTAAGGAACTTAAATCGTCTAAAGCAAAGATCAAAAGTTCTACGTAATAGTATAGTTCATCACAAAATAACAGACTGAAATGTTCACAGCCGAGACCAGTTAAATATCTGTGTAGATATTTAGTCTATTATCACTGAGAAGCCAAAGGTAAATGTCAGCAGATTATCACATACACTATAATAGTTCTAGAGAGCACGGTATCAAAAAACGCCACACTGTTAAAAATTTGCAGCATTCCGGAAGGTCATTTGACCGTTTTTTTTCCGAAAACGGTTACACAACCGTAATTTAACATTATTCTGACCATATTATTGGCAGTTTTATGGTCAGAATATAGTTAAATTATGGTTATGAAACCGTGTTTTCAAAAAACGGTCGAATGACCTGCCAGAATGCTGCAAAATTTTTTACAGTGCAGAGGCACTGATTAATCACAAAATCTACGAAATTTAATAAAATAGATTGTCATCTTAGCACAATAAGTAAATTTCATTTGCAGTAGATTCATAAGATTTGAAATAACATTGAACTTCTCATTTTAATCATAAGATGACTATTGGATTCATTAAGCTATATACACTGTTAAAAATTTTGCAGCATTATGGCAGGTCATTCGACCGTTTTTTGAAAAAAAGGTTTCCTAACCATAATTTAAGTATATTCTGATCATAAAATGGCCAATAATATGGTCAGAATAGTGTTAAATTACCGGTTGTGTAACCGTTTTCGGAAAAAAACGGTCAAATGACCTGCCAGAATGCTGCAAATTTTTAACAGTGTATGTCCGGAAAGATACCAAAGTTAGGAACAAAATTTTAAATATATTAAATCAAAATCTATATTTGATAAACGAGAATAGTTCATTTAAGATGTTATAATTGTCCTTTAGATTATTGTAATTAGCTGAAGGAAACGGAATTACTTTTAATTTCTTTCGTAGTGTGAGGTCCGGATTAAAACTGAAATGGTGTTTCATTTTACACTGTTAAAATTTTGCAGCATTCTGTCCAGTCATTGAACCGTTTCTTGAAAAAACGGTTTCAAAACCGTAATTTAATTATATTCTGACCATAAAATTGCCAATAATATGGTCAGAATAGTGTTAAATTACGGTTGTGTAATCGTTTTCGGAAAAAACGGTCAAATGACTGGACAAAATGCTGCAAATTTTTAACAGTGTAGGTCAACGTCTAAAGATGTAGTAAACAACATTATCAGTGGATCCACAGAGACACTTGTCTGTTGGTCGCTTTTTAGGTGCGTTCGTAATCATATAAATACGTATCACCTATAGTCGTCGTTCAGTGCGTCTGTCTGTCCGTCTGTCCGCATATAACAGAGCAAAAACTACCCAATCGAATGGTGTGAAAATTTAAATGTACAATTGTTGCTAAAATTTGTCGGGTCATTTCAAATTTTATGAAAATCGGATATATAGTTTAATTACAGGGACAGTCAAAAGTTTTCCGTTACATTACGGCCAATGGGGAAAAATTATTTCAAGTAAATTTTAATGATGTGACAGCCTTTCGAACAGAATGAAAGTTTTATGCACTTATGAAGTGCACTAAAATATACATTCAGTAGAACATGCGGTGCAAAAACTATTTATAAAACTAGTTATAGTACGAACACACCTCATTTTCCACATTTGACGTGCAATTTCCAACTTGTTAATTTTGTATAAGAAGAAGGAAAAACTTCCATGGCCGCTACAGTAGTACTGAGTAACTTGGCTAGTGCATATGTAATCATTACTCACTTTATTTAAAATCATAAATGTGTCTCTACCATTACTTTAATTCGACCAGTGGTCCTGCAATAATTCCATAATCCGTTTATTACAGTATTTCTTAATCAAGGAAATAAGATATGGAACCGTACTATCACACCGTACATCTATGTTTTCAATAGCAGCCTTAGATAGGCCATCTGCTTTCTCAGTTTTGAACCAAAAATTTTACTAAATAAAATGTAACGTACTCTTTGGTGTTATTCATTTGATTTTATATATGAAATATAATTTCTGGTTCGGATCTTTTTTTTTAATCTGAGAAGTGCACGAAATTATCGCAAGTTATCTTGTATAGTACACTGCTTTTAAAAGTACTTCTGGAATGCATATAAGGAACCGTAAAAAATGAATTTTACTTTTCGTTTTCGAGTTATTCAAGAAACAAAACTTCTTTTTTGATTTCCACGAACTAACAAAATTGGGCATAGCACTTCTGTGCCCCTAAATTTCGATATGTTAGTTAACACAAGTGGCGGCGTATGACTGGGGTTTTTTTTGTGGGGAGGGGGGGAGCAAGATGTGCATGGCTGGAAATTTTATTCTTTTCGTGCCATTATTTTTAAAAGATATCTTTTCCTTGCTTAATGGGAAAGTTTTCTGAAAGATTTCTTTAAAAAAATGGTGGTAGGAAAATAATAAATTTTTCAGCCATGCATTTAGTGCCCTAAATACAGCACGGGCGGCCACTGGTTAATACAATTAATGTAGTAGTCCAATTTCACGTAAAAAGATATCTGGATAAATTCTACTAGGGCTTAATTTGCGCCGGAGCCCAGCTCCGGTACATCTCTGTTTTTAGTAAATATTTAAATATTCGTCGGAATTCACCGCAGATCATAAATACAGGGTTCCGGAGCCCAGTGCAAAAGCACTTCTAAAAAACGAAACCTAAATTACCCTTTTCTTTCCTTTCCATCTCCAACCTTTTGCATTCTTTTTTATCAAAACACTTTTATGTGACGTAAAGTGTCGCACAGGCAGGGGAGGGAAATAAAACGGACTCAACTTTTTTATATCAGTTTTTGGGTTTGGACTGACTCAAGTTCAATCTGTCTTACATTCAAAATTTTATTTTTTCATGTATTGAAAAAAAAAAAAAAAACACTTTTCCTCCTTCAAAATTACGTATTATATTCCATTTCAAATCAGTCTAATGCTGTTTTGATCAGAATGAAGGCAAAAAAGAAATCGTGTTTTTCTATTATAGTGATATTTGCGAATTTATGTCGCCAACGTGTTGATACGGCGCCAATCAAGAGACTGAACAATGAATTGGCTTTCAGTTCGATTTTCTTTTGTGACAGTAGGATAATTTTTAATTGGCTGTTGTTTTTTAGATATCTACCCCGAAAAGAATATTTTCTGCTTTTAGCCAACGAGCATCTGCTTGAGGTTTTGTTTGCTTGAGATTTTTGTCTTCTATTGCGTACGAGTATAAAAATCATGTTAGTGATTTTTCTATTATTCTGTATCATGAACGCTTCCCAAGCTAAGGCTCTGCTCTGCACATTTATGAAGACACTTTCATTTGTAAGTAGATATAATTGCCTTGCATTGTTATTCTGAAAAAAGCAATCGAGCAGTGTTTCGCCTTTTAGGTAGATTTCGTAAGAAGTACTACCTATTGCAATCTCCCCTATGTTGGAATTTCTGAAAAAATTTTGCAGATCTACGCCAATCATGACCCCTAGAACCCCAAACAACCCCCAGTTCAAAACTTTATCTATCTATCTATCTGTCTGTCTGTCTATCTATCTATATATATCACTTTTTATGGACACGATAACGTCTATAATTATACAAAAATCTCTTCTAAACTGATATATAAAATCAAGGGTAGGGTGGGTCGAAAAAACCGAAATATTTATAATCGAAACGTAATAGCGCGGAAAAGTTGCCTTTTGTAAAAAAGATAAAATACGTAAAATATTACACCGACTGGTTAATATCTTTTACCGCCGCAAGGGGTCCAAATTTCGAAAAAATCGCAAAAAACATACTTTTAGCAATTTTTCTTTTAAATTATCCAAACATACTTATTCAATTTCTAATAGAACGCAATAGCCACGCCAAGATATTAGTAATGTAACATAACATTTCATTTTTGTGACATCGTTGCTTTTACCGCCACAACAGGACCAAAATTTCTAAAAAATGTTAAAAATTAAAGTTTTTCATTTTTTCAATTTTCATAACTTTTGTAATGTTTTCAGATTTTTTACATTTCTAATAGGCTGGGAAAGGCATTTTATGTTGTTAATTTCATGCACATTGTTAACCATGATCACTGTAATTCTATAAAAAGAAAATTACTCAATGATAGAAACACCTGCAGCTGACTGCACGTAAAATTAATTTCTCGCTGCTAGAGGGCCACGTTTCACTTTGTTCGTTTTTTTTTTTTTTTTTTTTTGTAATGTACTCCTTTTACTCTATACTTTGATGGCCCTAAAGATGGAAATATCTGCCAGGTTAAAGAGGTGGCAAAGTTTCATCTTTGCGAAGTCAAGGAGGAACATATCTCTTTGTACTAGAACCAGGTCTGAATTATTTTCGTCATTTGACCCCATCGTCTGGCAAGGCGACTTCTATATGCAATGACATTATAGATTTTTTGAAGAAAAATGAAATTCCGACTGGAATAATAATTGCAGTTGAATTTCGCGGAACTGTCTTCAAAACAGGATGCAAAGGTGGTGTTATAGTAGGATTAGTTGAGAACAACTTTAAAAAAAACCACTTTATTGGCTTCCTTGACCTCACTTCAATGAGCTTCCACTGAGACATCTTTTCAAATATCATGATGACAATAAACAGGTTCTCTATCATATTGTGGCCCAGCTGGTTGATCTCTTGCGATTTGCGAATTATTACCAATTGCAAAATTTAAGTCAATTTAATCTGATCACCTAGCTGTTGATAAAGATGATTTGTCAACTGACCAGAAGTATATGTCTGAAATATTGCAAGCTCTGTATTGCATTGTAATATTGTATACACGCGTGTATACAATTGACCTTTTTTGCTGAGTCCCTGGACAAATATTTCACGCAAGGTGGATCATTACTGCTATTCGAATTTTGAGACTCTACGTTGGAACAAAGAAACCCACTTCTTAACTTGTCATACTCTTTGAGTACATCCTGAAAATGTACTGCATCAGTTGGTTCACAATTAAAATGAATCACTCATGTTTTCCAGATTCTGTGCACTATAGTTAGTAACTTACGTTACTTGACAGATAATCTACGAAAGATTATAGTTCCTGTATTTTCACGAAATGACTATTTCGCAAATCATACAAATAGCCTCTTTGGAATGATAGCATATGAAGAGGAGAACATCAGGGCCCCAGCCATGAAGAAAATTGCAAAAGCACGAAGTTCTGTGGACTAGAATAGTGCCATCCGTCACTTTATCATAGCAGACTTCAACACTGAAGCTTAAAATTGTATGGCTTTAGTCTACTGACAAAACTGAAAACTAACGGAACCACCTGTTATGGTTTCTTTATCGACTAAAAACGCTGGTGAGTTTAAAATGTTCGATTAAAGATACCAGCTATTATAACTTTCCTTGTCCCACTCAATCACTAGAAGGATGCGTGAAATTATTCATTGAAGCACTGATAAAGTTTGTTTACTAAAACAGAGGGAGGATCACATCTGATCAGTTTTGGCCTCTCGAGAAATAATGGCTTCATCTCAAAGCAAGTTATATTATAAAATTCATTTACATTAAATTCTTCTTCATTTTAAGTTTATTTAACCAGTTTCGGTTAAACTTCTCTATATTTTAATTAATAAAATACTAAAACATTTTGCTCATTTTATATAATTTTTGTGGCATGAATTGGCTGTTATGAAGTAAAACATCAGTAGATGAAGCGATCGTCGAGAAAAATGAATGATTAACTTTATTTTCAAGTCTATTACAAATAGTTAAAAAAAAATATGATATATTAATAGATATAAAGTAAAATTATTTATTTCTAGACATATTATAGAAATTATAAAAATTTAGAAAAAAAAATGCAAAAATTGAAATTTTTGACATTTTTACAAAAAGTCCTTCCGGCCAGTGCCGGGAGGAAGAGGTAGCTTTCATAATCCTTATTTTAAAAAAGCCAACTTATATCATGCAAACACACGAAGCTCAATTTAGTGGAAACCGAATATAGGAGATTCAATACTAATTTTTACCAATATAATGAATGAGAATTTCGCGAAATTAGTCAGCTTTATCCAAGCTGCTTTTCTTTAAAGTAACTTATATTTGGCTGCCAAATTCGGCAATTTCTTAAAGTGCCTGTCATTTTAAGACAACATGGTGGATGAGGCTAAGCAGTGAACTTGGTCGAGACCTTAGTAATTGCTGTGCACATG
Organism: Maratus speciosus; assembly: GCA_963932465.1. Lineage (NCBI taxonomy): Eukaryota > Metazoa > Arthropoda > Arachnida > Araneae > Salticidae > Maratus > Maratus speciosus. Next base: position 189,090,189 of record OZ010787.1, on the reverse strand, counting down.
CTCACTCACATCGGAATCGGTTAATATATAGGAGTGCTGTCGCATGCAAAAAATCAGATTTTTCAAAATGTCACCCACAATAGAAATTGAAACTGCTATATCTGAGCCATTTTTTAAGGTAAAGACAAACAAAAAATGCTCCTGAATCCTTATATCAAGATCAAATACTTAAGAAAGAAACATTTTTCAATTTCTAATTTTTTTGCACCTCACTTTAAACATATATATATTTTTTAATTTAATGGCCGCCATTTTGAAACAAGATGGCTGATGAATCTGGCCAGCGAACTTGGTCGAGGTGTTGATGTATACTATCCACATGCCTTCTTACATCGAAATAAGCGAATACGTGTGTTATCGCGTGACAAATACAAGATCGTTTCAAAATGTTAGCCATGCTATAAATTCAAAGGGCTATAAATCAACCATTTTTTAAGATATCAACAAAAGAACAAAATTTCAGAAACAAAAACTGCTCCGGAATCTTTGTATCAAGGCCAAACACATAAAAAAAAATCTTTTTCATTTTCCAATTTTTTAATACCTCATTTTGAATTTTAAATTTAATTTTTTTTAATGGCAACCCTTTTGAAACAAGATGGCGAATGAAGCTGGACAACGAACTCGGTCGAGACATTGGTATGTACTATGTACAGACCAAGTTACATCCAAATAGGTTCATAAATACGCCTGTTATCGCGTGACAAAAATCAGGTCGTTTCAAAATGTCAGCCACGCTAGAAATTCAAAATGCTATAACTCAGCCATTTCTTAAGATATAGACGAAACAAAAAATGCTCCCGAATCTTATTATCAAGGTCAAACACATAAGAAGAAAATTTTTTTTCAATTTTCAATTTTTGGTACTACATTTCAAATTTAAATGTTTCTTAAAAATTTAAATGGCCGCCATTTTTAAACAAGATGGCGGGTGAAGCTGGCCAACGAACCCGGTCGAGACATTGGTATGCACTATGTGTAAACGAAGTTACATCCAAATCGGTTCATAAATACGCCTTTTATCGCGTGACAAAATTCAGGACGTTTCAAAATGGCAGCCACGCTAGAAATTCAAAATGCTATAACTCAGCCATTTTTTAAGATATAGACGAAACAAAAACTGCTCCGAAATCTTTGTATAAAGGTCAAATACATAAGAAAAAAATATTTTTCTATTTTCAATTTTTTGGTACCACATTTCAAATTTTAAATTTTTAAAAAATTTTTAAATGGCCGCCATTTTGAAACAAAATGGCGGATGAAGCTGGCCAACGAACTCGATCGAGAGATTAGTATGTACTATGTACACACCGAATTACATCCAAATCAGTTCATAAATATGCCTTTTATCGCGTGACAAAATTCAGGACGTTTCAAAATGTCGGCCACGCTAGAAATTCAAAATGCTATAACTCAGCCATTTTTTAAGATATAGACGAAACAAAAACTGCTCCGGAATCTTTGTATAAAGGTCAAATACATAAGAAAAAAATATTTTTCCAATTTTAATTTTTTGGTACCACATTTCAAGTTTTAATTTTTTTTTTAAATTTTAAATGGCCGTCATTTTGAAAGAAAACGGCGGATGAAGCTGGCCAACGAACTCGGTCGAGACATTGGTATGTACTATGTACACACCGAATTACATCGAAATCGGTTCATAATTACGGGAGTTACAGTGTGACATAGGTCAGATATATATATATCAATTTTGAACGGAGGGTGGTTTCGGGGTCTGGGGGTCATGATCGATGAAAATATACCAAAATTTTTTGAAATCGCTTTCCTCCGAACGGCTGCAATAGGTAGCTTTTTTGTAAAGAAAGCTACCTAAAAATATGGTCTTTTTGCGGCAAATAAAGATATGATTTCATCATAATGAACATTTACCGGGACATTTCTCATATCTTCATGTAGCTATTGTGTTCTATTAAAAATTGCTTTGGTATGTTTGGATAATTTTAAAAAAATGATAAAAAAAAACATGTTTTTTGCGTTTTTTTGAAACTTTGGCCCCCTTGCGGCGGTAAAAGATATTAACCGATCGATGTAATATTTTAGAAATTTATTCTGTATTACAAAAGCAACTTTTCCGCGCTATTACATTTCGATTATAAAAATTTCGTTTTTTTCGGCCCACCCTAATCAAGGGGTAGAAAATCTCGGTCAACTTCGTTAATGGACAAAATCGGACCAAGGTGGTGGAAATAGGGTGGGGTTTTGTGGAAACCAAAAAAACCCCATAACTTCTTAATTATAATACATATCAAATCACTTTAAAGCTATTATTACTTCTAGGAAAAGGGCCGAAAATTTAGGTATCACAGATTTTTGATAAAATTAAAAATGGGCTCAATGGGCGAAAAAATGGGGGTTTAGGGAGAAAAAAATTCATAACTTCGCCAATTCATAAGATATAAAATTCACTTAAAATTATTATAAATCTTCTTAATATTATCTACAACTGTTATATTGACAAGTTTTTGATAGGACCAACTCTTACCGCAAAAAAAATTAAAAACGAAAAAAAAATGGGAGGGATGCGGTGAAGAAGGAAATATCCGTAACTTCATCAATTCACACGAAATCCAATCCGCTTAAATTTATTATGCATCTTCTTAATATTATCTACAACTTTCATATTGACAAGTTTTGATAGAACTACTCAAAAAAAAATTAACAAAAATAGGGATGGACGAAAAAATTATTTTCTGACTCATTTTTAAATTCATTTTTGTTCTCAAACGCATCCTATTGGCATGTTCTCTTATTCAAAAACTATATAATGTGCTGTATTGGTCGATGTTTTGATAAAGACAGAATATATTTCAAAAATGCTGTCAAAGTGGGCATTTTGAACCGAATTTCCCGAAGCGATAGTGCTGGAAACAAAAAAAAAAAAAAAAATGGTCGTACGAGAAAATAATTGCTTGTAAATCAAGTTCTAATTAATGAAAATAAAAATAAAACACACGTAGCTTATAAATCTCTTCAAAAAATCACGTCAGCAAGTTTCATTTGTTTACTTTCAGAGCGTGGGAAAATATTTTTTTGAATACCGCCTTAATATGATTCTGATAAAACCAGCTCTTACAAAAAAAAAATTAAACTAAAAATTCACCAAAAGCGACCAGATAAAATTTTTAAACTGGGTTTTATCTCTAATCTTCATTTAGTTTTTTTTTTTTTTTTTTTTTTTTTTTGATGAAATTAGTACTTAACTTCGAAAACTACCTCCGCCTGTCTGCCGGAAAATTTTTTCTATAAAAGCATCGAATCTTTCAGATAACGGTGTCATATTTTTAATTTAATCTGATTTTGATTAGAGTCTTAGATTGTTATGCAGAAGGAATCGATTATAGTTTGATATGCACTTTTTATAGGAAATTGAAAAACGTTGTTCCAAATTTCAGCATATAAAGATTAATTTCTATAACTTTCATTCATCCTTATAATATTATAAATGTCAATGTGTGTCCGAATGTTTGAATGAAGTGAACATCAAAACGGATGAATTAATGTTTTTGTATCTTTGCATATAGATAGATTATGAAACGGAAAAGAACATAGGCTGTGTTTTATTTATTTTATCCAAATATTTCACTTAATAATTCAAAATTTCATACTTTTTCATACAGAATCAATTGCCATTTTCCCGATAAAATTTGACCATTTTTCTTTCCCGTTGCCAAGAAATTCTAAATCTGGAATAATAATTTTTCCTTTACAATTAATTAAAAATTAAAATAAAAAGAATTCAAAAGAAAATATTTATGACGTCATATTTGAAATGAAAAATATATTTTTTTTTATTATACATGAAGTATGAATATCAGTTACGTTAATAAGGGGTTTTCTGCAAAAAAATGGAGTCATAATTAGAAGGGAAAAGAATGAAAAAGAATCATACTATTAATAAAGTTATTCGCTTGGAAAAATATGACGTCATATTTGAAATAAAACAGATATTTCCATGTATTCGTTAAAAATGCAAGAGACATGAATATCAGTAAGTAATGAAAATAGATAAATAATGACGTCATATTAAAACGAATAACAGAAATATTTTTTACTAATGGACTCTATTCTCGCTTTCAGTTCGAGGCTATAAAACAACCATTTTACTAAATTGTGACGTCAAAAGAATACTATCCATACTGATTAAAGAGTTTGAATATAAGTTACAAACAAATGAGAGTTTTCTTTCAAAATTTACGCTATGATTATAAGGAGAAGATATTTTTGGTGAAAGAAAGGGGAATTAAAACGGATTAGTATATTTTTTGACGCTATTTCCTCATTAAAATTAAAAAGAATTGAATTTCAATTAGTATAAATGGTACAAAAACATGATTAAAGTAAATTTCCCAAAACTAAAAACATATTTACACACATCAAAGCTTCATGAATGAATTTATTCCACAGAAGCTAAAATCGTCTGCGGATGTAAATATGTCTTCTGTACATTTAAGTGGATAGTTATTGCCCACTATTCATAAGAATTAAGTTTTAAAAAATCATATACTATTTTAATTAATTAATTTTATAGATGGCAGTTAAAACACGTCACAAAGGCGATTTTAGGCTTTATCGGGCAAAGGCTTTATCGGGTAAAAATGATGTCATATTTTTTCATGGAAAGCATTAATTTTAATACGACAACATTAACATATATTTATTTCAATTTCGTCAAAGCGATGTCGTTTTCGTTACACCAGCTTCGAAAGTTAAAACGAAATCTTAAAATAATAATATACTTTTAGAAATAAAATTTTGCACCAAAAGTCGCATTATTTCAAAATGAAATTTTAACTTACATTTTAAATATATTTTGTTACTTGAAATGTAGTATATTTAATAAAAATAATGTTTCAATGTTTTTCTAAATGTACAAAAATATTGGATTTCATTAATCGATTCTATGTTTTAAAGAAATTTAAATGCATAGTTTTAAATGATTCATGAAGTGAAAGAATATATATATATTTTTTTATTTCGACAAGTATCATTCCGTAAGATAAACTAACCTATTGAAAGCGTCATTATATTTAAATCATTAGCTGCTTTTCTTTCAGAAAATGTTAGCATTTTATAGCAGTTATACAAAATGGCGTAATTTGCTAAGAACTTAACAATAGCAAATACATAAGTTTAACATCCTTTTACCGTACAATCTCCAGGAACATTGGTTTCAATAAAATTTAATAAATGGCACATCAAAGTCGACTTTAAAAAGTTTAGCAAGTAATTTTAGTTTGAGATTAGGCTTTACATGTGACATTACGTGTAAAAAAGAACCAAAACCACTAATAAAGCAATAAATTTGTCTTTTGCCTCAGATCCCTCTAATTTTTAAAGGCATCGAGATTATCGAAAAGGGCAAAGGAAGAAGGGAAATTTTCTTTCGATTTTAAAATATCAAAATCTATAGTTAAAAATCTCTCTGAAACACAATCTCTGTGCCCCATTGGAGCATATTCCTGCAAATTTCAAAGCTTTCAAAAGCCAAAATTACAGCACAACGTTAGATATGAAAATGTTAATTCATAATTGGGGTGCTTTTCCATAAATAGATTTATTCCGCGAAAGCAATAAGCAACTCTATTGCTTAAATAATAAGTATTTAGGCTCAAGAGTCTTCAGAGCATGATAAATATTTTGATATTATTGGTAGATCTACAGTTAATAAAAGTGTGGTACCGCGAAATTAAAGTGTAATAAATATTTGAAAGTTAAAGATATTTCTCGTACTCTTATTATTTATTTTTGAACTTCGATGCTTCACCACGTTTGATTATTACTTTTTAATACCATTTATCTTTTTTTTTTCTTCCAAGATGTGATTTTTTGGAATATAAACATAATGTTGCATGTTGATTTTTCGATTATTCTAATCTTATCAAAGTCACGTCTGAAGTGTCCTGTTAATAACCACTTTCCTTTAAAAATATTTACTAATATATTTCTTTAAATAATATTCGTTGTCTCGAAAACATAAATTAAATCAATGTCCTTGAGCGGAATATATATAAAATAGAATAAATATAAATAATAAAATATAATAACAGAGATGTAAATTTACTCTTCATTTAATCATAGAAATGGTGTATGAAATTTCATGCTCACGAAAGAAATTTAAATGATCCTATATATATAAATAAAAATAAGCAAATTCGGATCATCAGAAGCGTTTCTACTATAAAATGTGATAAAATGTTAATTATATATGCTTTTAATTATCGAAATTTTTTGCTTAATTGGTGAATTTCTACTTCTTTAAATGTTACGTGAACGCAGTCACGGGTAACAGCTAGTTTTTTCATAAAAATGCATACCTGCGAACTATCGCTTTTGTGTGTTAACACAATTCCCGAATCATAATTCTTACCATATTTAATTGCAGAATTCTGCAATTAATTAACTTTAAAATTACGCCGAGATTGATTTCGGTAGGAGTGATAGCTAAACAGTGGAATAGTTGACAGCTAATTATATGCTGATAGCTATACAGGGTGTCTGGGCTAAAAGTATCCAAACGTTATTGCTTTTTACGGAACTACCCATTAGAATTTTTTTTAAACTAAGGGTCTCGGCCCCCTACGAGCTACGCTCGCCAACCCCCGTTCAGACACCGCAGTTTTTAAAGCACGCTAATTTGATCGGCTTTAAAAAGACTTTGAAAGATTGAATTATAACTTAAAAAATAGTGGCGATCTCCCTATAAACGGGTTTCTATTCATTTTTCTTTCATTGGGGAATTTTAAGAAAAAATCAGCTGCTGTTAAAAGATACTATGGCTGTTTTCCTCTTTGATTAAATAAAATCAGTTAAACATTTCAAAATAAGCTAATATAAAATGAATTAAGTAAACAGAGTCTTTGTCTCCCGGTATTTTTTAACAAAGCGAAAAGAAAGTTATTTTAAATAAGTCATTTTAAGCGGATTCTCATGTCAAGCACACAATTCGTATGTTTGTTGTTCAATAAATAAATAAATAAATAAAAGACATTTTAAATGTGTCATTTTTAATCTCACGCAATTTTCACCAAACTTTTCTTTATCTTTTTAATGTTCACGTGAAAATACTTTTTTTAGAAATGAAATATTATTTGCACTGTCCCAACAAAAATAGTTGAAAAGTTCATCTCGAAATATCAAATAAATGTCTCGCGCAATTTGTAAATTTAAACTGTTTTGCAATATTATTTTTTGTTCATTTTACGTAATAAGTTTAATGTGACGTAAATGTGACGTAATTTCTCCTATTTAAGATTTCTAACGCATGTTAATGAATTTATTATTCTACAATATCCTTTCTCTGTTAAAATTCACGTGTAAATATAGTTTTCATGAAGTAATTTTCAATATGTTCCTGCTTTTTATATGTAATTATTTAATTCTAATTTGAAAGTTTTTTTCTGTTTATAATAGCCACGTGTAAATAAATCTTTAATTTGAAGCAAACATTATTGTTTGCGCTGCTTATACAGTTGGCAACAGGTTAAATTAGTACAATTTTCTAAAATAAGTAAAAAATATCTCTCGAAATGCTGAAAATTTGAATTTAAAATGGAAATAAAAGTTAAAAAATGAGTCAAATTAAAAAATAAATGCATTCTGCACACCGGGAAATTATAACGTATAAAATGATCTAAGAATGATTAAATTCCGATGTATAGTTTTTGCTCCTATAAAACTTTTTTAATGGAACGACTTTGTCCAACTTTAGCATTAAATATCTCTTAAAATAATTCTTCGATTTGAAAACTGTCTGCATCAGCGTGTTTATCAAACATTTCTCTATAATACCGCCGATTTTCATATTTTTGTATGCAATATTTTTCTTAATATTAACGGAGAAAGACCTGCGGTCACAAAAAATTCAAAACCGACGGAGGCGGTGACAGCTTAAGTTACTTTTTTTTTTTTAGAATAGAGAGATTGTTTAAACAAAAATAGCATCTCACAAAGTTTTAATATCAATAGACTTCGACGTGTGCAACCTTTGGTAGCACGACAAACGTCTAAACGGTAATCCAGTTCTCCCCAAATGTTTCGTAGCTTATCAGGAGTTATTAGACAAATTGCTTCTATGATACGCTTCTTCACTCATCCACAGTTTCAGTTTTTTGTTTTGTTCAATGTTTTAAAATCTCGGAGGGGTTTCCAATCCACGGAGGGGAAATCTATTATATTTAATGTGTAGTTCCTTAATAATAAGCCATAACTTTTGGATACTTATAGCCCGGACACACTGTATTTAATTTTTTTATTTCGCTAAAGAAAAAAGCAGATTGGAGTGACAGGGGGAAGGGGGGGGGACGGTACAGTTGTTAGTACCGGTACCGCAGAAAATTAGGGCTCCGGTACTTTTTTGTTAGAAATTAAGCCCTGAAAAGTTAGTCCCCTACAGATAAAATGATTATTATAAGACTGATGAAGACTTTCGCGTTCTTTCATTAGTTAAGTGCATCAATATTTCTAGTTCTACTAAATTTTAGAATTAATCAGCATTACATTTTTTTAAATATTTGAATCTCTAGTATGATTTAAAATTCAGAATGTTGCTTAGTATTTTATTAGAGATTACATTAGTTAATATTTTCAGTAGTATGTTATGTTTATTTGTTGCATCGATTACTATGGAAGTGAGGTCTTTTTTCAAATTGTGTAACAGTCGGACGTTTTCTGAACCCCTGAGGCCCACAAGCTAACCATGTTGAAAAAAATGTTTAAAAATATTTCCAATAGATGACACTAGCTCCCTGATAAACTTCAAGTGTTACCTACAGATACATGTTTTACTCAGTATTTCAATAAAATATAGAAATGTGTATATATGTGGATTTATCCCCTAATAAAGTGTATAGATACCGAAATTTTGGGCGTATAATCCGAGGATCAAACAATTATGTTTGGATCCAGAAATTTTATTAGATAAAATGTAAATTCTTAAATCGCGGTAAATAATTAACATCAATTATTAAATAAAAATTCTGGGTCCAGTCACGATTGTTTGATCCGCAGATTGTACGTAGTAAATTATGGTAAATTAAAGTGTACATGGGTCATCCATGTTACGTGTCGGACAACCTTTCTAGATATTACTGCTGTTTTAACAATGCTGTTATATCCTCAAATGAAAACAACCATGCTAATATAAAAATCTAGAGTTTTTTATAATTTTTAATGCATAGTCTGTTTTAGCAACTGATATATCAATAGATATAGGTATTTATGTAAGTGTCGCGCGCAGGACATTTTGTCAGTTTTTCATGGAATGGCCCTGAAACATTAAGATTACTTAGGTGTAAGATTTAAAATGCGGAGATTTTTATTATCTATTATTTTTATTATTTATTTATTTTTAGAAATGGGCAGATAACTGTCTGGGGTTTGAAATGTTGATATTTTTAAACCTATTAAAGGGCCATTCCATATCACGTGTGGAATAGCTTTTCTACATATTACTGCTGTTTTAACAATGCTATTATATCTTCAAACTAAAAAAAATATGATAATATTAAAATATAGGGATTTTTTTGTTAATTTTAACATATAGTTTATATTTTAACAACTTATAAGTTAATAAATATTGGTATTTATGTAAGCATCACAAGCGGGACATTTTGTCCGTTTCTCATGGAATGACCCATATATGGATGTTCTACAGAAAAGGTTGATATGGGTATTCATTTTATCAAATTGCAATAAAACCCATAACGAAAGCGGGAAAATTTATATGGATTATATCATTAGCCTCATAAAATAAAGCGCCATTACGTAAATCTGTGTTAAATTACTAACCTAGGAGCATTTGTTTTGTAACTCAAAAAATCAACAAAACATTTATCTATGCTGTACTTTCGTATTAATCGACGTTATATCTTATAAAACATTAGAAAATGCAAGAAACCATTTTGTATTTCAAATGAGCTTCATAAGGAATGATAAAAACAGAACTCGATTTTTGTTGAATTTCTTGAAGAATAAAAATTCCTTTTACTTTAAAATGGAATTCATAGTGTGCCTTTCCATTGTACGTCCCTTGTGCGTGCATTGTATATCAACAGTTCTGTAAATACATCATACAAAAGGAGCCAGTAAAAAAGACTAATATTATCAAATTTTATCCACAATATCAGTTTTACTGTACTTAATGTGTGTTTTAAAAATTTTAGCACGAAGTTTACAGAATACATATAAATTATATACATATTTTATAAGCCATTCTGGACTTTTTAAAATAAAAATGTATTGTTAAGTTGTCCTTATTTTGAGGGTTCTGTACTTAAAAAGTAAAAACGGACCCATTATAAGATCACTCCTCTGTCTGTCTGTCTGTCACAGCCATTTTACTCGTAAACTATGGAACGTGGAAAGTTCAAATATGGGAAGTAATAAAGACTATTGACCCACATATTTACAGATTATTAAACATTCACAAATATATTTATGAAAAATGTAGAGTAGCTAATTAAGTTACTTGAAAAAAATCTTTTCTTTGTATATTGCGTGCGGTGTTGTGCAAAAGCTTTATAGGTCACATAGTTTTTGAAAAAAGCGCATTTTTCCGTTACATACACATTTCGATTTGCGGGCATTCAGCAAAGGTGTTGAGGATCGCTGGAGGTACCTTTCGTAGCAGAAGTACAAAAGCATTGTTGATAATGATTTTCGGAAAAAATCGTCGGTAATTATCCGAGATATTAGCCCTTAAAGACAAGGACTGTTCGGACATACATAATTACAGGGGCAGCGTTTTCTATGTACCATCGGCTTTTGGAGTCTAGAAAATAATTTTTAATGATATATTTATGTAATGCAATACCCAGTAGCAGTATAAAAGCAATAAATGTCAAATGGTTAAAAACAGACTAATTAAATTAGAATTATTCAAATAAGTACTATGGGAAAATCTATCTGGAAAAATACAGTATGGACCAAGGCAGCGGTGCAACTTTGCGACCTCCTTTCGATGCGCTCTTAGCACAATGCTAAATTTAAACTTTGAACAAGGGTTTTGTATTATCTACACTGTAAAAAGAAAATATTTACAATAAAATGTAAAAGAAAAGGCGCTGAATTTAGTTTTATGAAATGCAAAATGAATTTTATATATGCACTACTTTTACTGTTAGTACCGAATTAGATTCATCATAAACAGATTAGGATAAGATTAAAAAAAGAGTTATACAGAATAGCAATATTTGATATTATTTAGGCTACATATCTCTTTGAACTTTTATGGTATACCCATTCATACTTTTCTAGTATATACAGCTATATCCAACCCTACGTTGTATAGTTTTGTACAAAGTCTTATTATTCTTTTAGCAACTATTTTTTAATAATATAGTTAATAATTAAAATATTTATTGTACGGAACCCTCTGAGCGCAAGTGATACTCGCACGCCACCGTTTATTTTCTTATTTAACACACCTTTTTATTCCGTCTTCAGTTTTGTATCTTTTCGTCACATCACAGAGTCTGATCATTTCAATCAGGCTTATGGCGAAAGAAAAATAATTAAAATATTTAATATGATGATTATTCTTAGCTTCCAAGCCTTCCGACTTTTCTGTACCACTCATTACCACCACACAGAAATATTCACTTTATTTAACGAGGAGAAATGTGAAATAATTTAGAGGAAGATTTCTATTTGGAAATAGTGGTCCTCAAAAATCGTAATAATTGGCAGTTATGCTTATTGTTCTGGGTGAAAAGTTAAAGAAATAGAACAGGAAGTATTTGTGATGATTTCGTAGCTATTGTTGAGTTTCCTTAAATTAGAAAATAATTATCTACTAATGTAACGGAATTGATTGGAAATTCATTGTTACAAAAATGCTAGTGTTCTTTTTTTCTATACATAGTTTTCCTTTTTATGAGTTTTTAAATAATTTAACAATTCTCTGCAAAATTCTGATTTTCTAATCCGAAACACTGTTTGCAAAATTTTGTCATTCAGTAAGTCACAGATTATTATTCGGAAGTAGTGGTGACAGTTGCTTCGTTGAAACAATAGTTCACAAATTCTAGCAATACGCCGCCCGTGTTCTTAAACGATAAAATTCTGATTTTATATTTTGAAATACTAATATCAGAACTCCTATTAATAAATATGACAAAGAATAAAAATTGCATCCTCACCAGTTTACAGTAACAACACCGCTCATATTTACCTTTCGCTTTCATTATTGGGGTTTTGCTTACTTGCTACTGGATCAACAGAAAAGCGATCATGAGTGATCTTTCATTTCGCATCGAAAATTTCACATTCACAAATTGTGGTTGCCAGTAGTTCATTTGCGCTGCACTGTACAAAAATATCTAGAAACATTTATTAACAATTGCAATTTACTGCAATTGTTTCAATTGTTGCAATTGTTTCAGTAAATTTACTGAATAATTCTGGAACTCTCCTCTGAAGAATCTGTAATTTCCCTGTAAAAGGAACAACAACATCCCTGTTGTTTCACAAGGAGCTTATTGATATTTCTGGAACCCTGCTCGATTTATTCAGAAAAAATTCTGTAATTTCCCAAAAACGTTCCTTGAAAATAATGGGTAACAACGCTGCTCTCTATTCCCAAGAAATGATTCTGGATTTTTTTTGTGTGTGTATGTAATATAACTGATGGCGTTTTGTTTATGCCAGGAGTTTCACTTGTGCCACCAGTACTTTCGTTTAATACCTTACTACTGTTTAATTAAAAAAATAATTACTTTTAAATGTCCTTATTGTTAGTAAATCATATTTATACGTATTTTGGGAGAATCGATAAGATATTATAATAAAAATGGAAAAAACGAGATGATTATTGAATATTTTTAATTTATGAAAATGATAAAGATCTACAATCTGAAGGAAAAAAAAAATGAATAAATAAGTTGTAAATCCTGATTTTTTTTTTCTAAAACTATTTTAACTACGAGAACCATTTGAAGATTATTTATGACTCACTTTTTAGATTCTTGTGAATTTATGATAAATATAGCCAGTTTATGGGCCCACTGTTAAATCTTTCTATAATACTTTAAATATAATTATTTTGACATGAAAAATACACTGACCAATAGTACTCCAAAATATGTTTTTAACATAAGAAAACACATGAATTTTGTTTATAGTAATCTAACGTTATATATATACCGGGTGAGCCAAAAGTTCGTTAAAACTTTAAAAACTCATAAAAAAGGAAGAAATTATGATAAAGAGTGCGGTTTGCAAGAAGGTTTTTTTAGCAGAAAAAAAAAAAAAAAAAAAAAAAAAAGTTAAAAAGTCACATGTAGAGGGCGCTGACGAGCCGAAACACAATGAACAGGACAACAATACGCTCCATTCATTTGTTCTTCCAATAACAGATGTTCAACATGACCACCAGACATTCTACGACAAAACTACTGTCCTGTTCATTATGTTTCGGGACGTCAGCGCCCTCCACATGTGATTTTTTAACTTTTCTTTTTGCTGCTAAAAAAAATCCGACTACCTTGTGAACCCTTTCTTGTAAACCGCACTCCTTTATCATAATTTCTTCATTTTTTATGAGTTTTTAAAGTTTTAACGAACTTTTGGCTCACCCGGTATATATACACTATATGGCCAATAGTGACTGGACGCTTTCAATTCTAGACATTTTGTCGAATATTTAGAAATATACTTATGTCTTATTCTTCAGGAACTTCAGAATTAAAAAGAACAGATTTGGCCTCATATTTATCAACGTCGATTTCAAAAGGAGGGTAATCAGAGGGCCAACAAAAAATCAAAGAAAAAAATAATACCTGTGATCACCACGTAAATTAAAATTCATGAAATGATCTATGGCTGCAGAATACAAATTTGTGGATACTGTACAATATGTTTACTGATTTTTGCAAGAGTAGCACGTATATTCTTGGAGATATAAAGATTTTTTTAAGTTCAAAAAATTCATGCATGTTTTTAGCTTATATCACGCAAGGTTTTCAAACAAATGTAACGCAAGTTTCTGAAAAATTAGCAAAATGTTGTAGAAACAATATGGTGCAATTGTAATATAAATATATTAAAAAAAATTATGAAATATGAGCAGTTGTTTGAAATCATTTTTATTTGCGCATGCGTGAAAGATAACAAAGCTTTTTTTTTTTACATAATTTAACAGTCAACTCTATGGGGCAACTCATAAAAAATCTTGTCTAATATCGTGAAAATTCAGAAAGATATAGTCGATATAGTGTGCTGATTTTAAGTTTCTTTCTAAATGCAGCTGAATGACAAGGGATTTCCGATAAACTGCCAATTTTAATTTTTTTTTTTTTTTCACTTTTTATTGATACTTTAGTTCTTCTTGGATAACAACTAGAACGAGCCTATTCCATGATAAAAAGAAATATCAAAATGGAAGCATTCATTCCACATCTACTCATTGAAATTCATTAAATACTAACTTTTTTCTGAAACTGAGTCCATAAAAAATGACAATTTGTGAAAAATCCCTTATCATTCAGTTGCTTTTAGAGAGAAACTAAAAATCAACTTTCTCTATCGACGATATCTTTCTGAATTTTCAAGAATTTGTCTGGAATTTTTTTTATGAGTTATTCCATAGAGTTGACTATTAAATTATGTAAAAAAAAAAAAAAAAAAAAATCTTTGTTATCGTTCGCGCATGCGCAGATCAAAATTATTTCATACATCTGTTCATATTTCATACAATATTTAGTACACTAGATTAATATTAACACAATTATTCTAATTGGTAAACAAATCATATTAGATGTAAATTTCCAACTGGGCGAAAAATGTCCGGACCAGGATTCGAACCCGGGACCTTCCTGGCTGAAGCCGCCAGTGCTCTGCCATCTGAGCTATCCCGGACGAAGCTTACCTTGATGCTGTAATCATCAAGGTTAGCTGGGTGAAAAAGTTCGACCAGAATCGTCCTGGATAGCTCAGATGGCAGAGCACTGGCGGCTTCAGCCAGGAGGTCCCGGGTTCGAATCCTGGTCCGGACATTTTTCGCCCGGTTGGAAATATACATATAATAATATTTAGTACATTTATATTCCAATTACACTATATTGTTTCTACTACATTTATCCAATTTTTCTGTAACTGGCATTAAATTTAGTTGAAAACCCTGCATGTTATAAGTAAAAAACATGCAAGATTATTTTTTATCGCTATATCTCTATTAATATACGTGCTAATCTATATCTATATATTCTCTATTAATATACGTGCACATTAACTAAATACATGATATTAACTAAAAACCTGCATAAGTTTTTTGAACTTAAAAAAAAAAAAATCGTTATATCTCCATGAACATTCGTGATATTCTTACAAAAATCAGTAAACATATTGTACAGTATAAATATGCTCGTATTGTGCAGCGATAGATCTTTTCGTGCCTTTTTATGTACAGGGTGATCTCAAATATTATTATTTTTCTTTGATTTTTTGTCGATCCCCTAATTGTCCTCCGTATCAAATAGACGTTGATAAATTTGAGGCCAAACATATTCTTTATAACCCTGAGATTCCAAAAGGATCTGACAAGTATATTTCTGAATATTCAACAAAATGTCTAAAATTTAAACTTTCCGGTCATTAATGGCCATATAGTGTATATTATAAATAATAACGAAATGGAATTTAATGAAACAAATCGAAATTGAAATATATCTTTTATGAAATTTCTATAATTTTGTTTTCTATTATTATTCAATATGTGACGTTATTGTTTTATGACATAAAAACGTTTCACAATACATAATAGATTTTTTTTATTGTAAGAGAAAAAAATCTGCAAAATATTACAGATTATTTTTCACATAAAATCTTTGTCGCTGGAAAAGTAGAAAAATTTACTTGCCATTATAATTGTAATATCCAGTTGCATTATTAAAAATAAAACTTTTTTGAGCATTTTGTATATATTTTAAAAATATTATACTGCGTGACAGAATAAATATTCATGGTTAAACGAATAGTCATTGAATCTGTACGAGGAATAAATCCTCAGCTCAGCCCTGCCTAAGACATAGCTGCCAACTTTTACGATTTTTGTTATCGCTAAAAATTTTTGCTTATTTAAACGCTGATTTGGGTGAATTAATAAGGCTAAATTTACTATTAAATGTTAATGGTAAGAAGAAAACATGAACGTTTGCAGCTATGGAAAGAGTGTTTGAAACAGCTGTTGCCTTCAATTGCACCAAAATACACATAACTCGATTAAAAATATCTGTGGATGACATTTTATTTTCAATACATATTATTATGCTAAAAATAAACAAGTCGGAAACTGTACCCCAAACTGGCAAATGAGTTGCGTTCGTACTATAATTTGTTTTGTAAATATTCTGATCTTTGTGCAATAGCTGTTGCACTCTTATGCAAAAATGCATGAATACAAAATTTATTATAATTATACACTGCTCAAAACAATTAAAGGATATTTGAAGTTTTATATAAAATAAAGATATAAACGAAATTTTTTTTGCCGAAAATAGAAGAAGAGAATCACAAATGCAAATTTTTCTGGTTTTCAAACTGTGGAGTATGCAAATTTTGAGTTCGACGTCAAAAACGTCGCTTCAGCGACAGCGAATGAAATTTGACTTTCAACTGGATAAAAGAGAATGAAGACAAGGATGATCGGCATTCAGTGATTGCTTTGTTTCGATGAGTACGATGTCTCAGCGAAGTCATTTCACAGATTCAGAAGCTTTGAGAATTGTTGGTAGGTTAGAAGGGGGCCAAACTCAAGCCGAAGTAGCGCAAGCCATTGGAGTGTCACAAAGTGTCATTTCCAGGATCTGGAACCGTTTTTTGGAGAGTGGATGTGCAGGCCGAAGAGCAGGGCAAGGTCGTAGACGGGCAACAACGTCCATTGAAGATCGGTATTTAGCGTTAACAGCTCGGAGACACCGAACCATGAACGCTACTCTTCTCCAACAACACCTTCGCTCGGCTACAGGCACCAAGATTTCAACTCAGACTGTCCGAAACCGGCTCCATGCTGTAGGTCTGTATGCTCGCCGACCGATGGTATGTGTTAGATTAACATCAAGGCATCGTCGCGACCGCAGGGAGTGGGCAAACAAGCATGTCAACTGGAGGAGAAATGAATGGAGCCATATTCTGTTTTCTGACGAGTCCCGTTTTTCTGTGCATACGGATAATAGGCGTATTTTCATCTGGAGGGACCGTGGCAGTAGGAATAATCCTGCGTTCGTGCAAGAAAGTGTCAGATTTGGCGGTGGAGGAGTGTTGGTGTATGGTGGCATCTCCATTGACGGGCGCACTGACCTCTACATCATTCGAGATGGAGCTCTGACTGGTCGCCGATATAGGGATGAGATCCTCAGACCTATTGTAGTCCCTTACGCTGCAGCAATCGGAGATAACTTCATTTTAATGGACGATAACTGCAGGCAACATCGTGCAAACCTGGTGGAGGATTTCCTTTTCGAGGAAGGAATCGTTCGAATGGAATGGCCAGCGTGTTCTTCAGACATGAATCCAATCGAGCACCTTTGGGACGCTCTAGGAAGACGAGTTTCTGGCCGCCAACAACCCCCACAAACTCTCCAAGAACTGGAAAGAGCTCTTCTGGAAGAGTGGGGCAGAATACCCCAACTCGTCATTAATAGCCTCATTGAGTCCATGCCTCAAAGGTGTTCAACGTTGCTGGCCGCCCGTGGAAACCATACCCCCTACTGAAAATGATTTTCTTTGAAGAAAACACCTTTTCTTATTCCTTTTTTCTCATATGCACAAATTATGTTTTTTTCCTTTAGTACACAAATGCGCAATAAAATGCATTTTTTCTGCCAAACATGTGTAATTTATTCTCATATAACCTACTATGTCTGTTGACCATGTATCAATCAGCTAAACAGTTTACCAGATACAAAATCCACCTAAAACTGCAATATCCTTTAACTGTTTTGAGCAGTGTACATTAAATTCAGTATTACGGAAATAATATCACTTCATCTTAAATATGACGTAATCACCATGGCAACTTACATTCATTACCTACCATGGGATATTATTGAATTAATTACGTATGATAGGACTTAATAGAATGAAGAAAACTTTTATTACTATCTTTTTAAATTTTTATTCAATTTTCATAAAATGTGAAATGACTCGACAAAATTCTGCAACGATTATATATATTAAATTTCAAACCATTCGGTCGGGTAATTTTTTCGCTGTTATATGTGGACAGACGGATGGATCACACGACGACTATAGGTGCTACGTATTTATACGAACGCACCTAAAAATCGATATTTTGAAGAGTTTATTTCGAACTTGAAATTTCACAGTAGCCTTATTTTTTTATCAATAATTTTTCTGGTTAACAATCATATATATCTTCGGACGTTTTGTGTGACATATTTAAAGTTTATTTTTCTAAACTTAATGAAAAAATACATATTTCTTCTATAACTCTATCAATATTTTAAATTTATGCATATAATTTATACTTTTTTCCGGGATAGTTTCACCCAAGAAACACAATTATAGTGTTAAAAGTGGATTGTTTTTTATGGAGGCAGTCTATATTTCAAAAATTGCAGTTATACTCTGAAAGAAGACATTATTGTGAGTCTAATGTCATCTTTGTTTTGTTTTGATTTTAAAGATCTGCGAAAAAAGAAGGGTGTATATTTTTTTCATAAAGACTGCACTGCCCAATATTGGAAAAACTAAATCAGAACTTTTTAAATATTAGGTTGTTGATCAGAAAGCCAATGTATGAAAATTTAAACATTTATATAAGGTTAGTTGGGGCAATTGGGCCATGATTTTACAATGTGACTCTGGAGCTTGGCAATTCAGCTTCAAAAAGCTAATGTTCATTTGAATTAAAGTCTGAACTTCTGTAAATGTGTTCGGTTAGGTTCCCTCTATCAGACAGAAATGCTCAAAATTACATTTTAATATTTAAAAATATAAAAATGTGCATATTTCGTCTTTCTTTCCTCATGGGTCCAGTTGCCCCTAAAAATTGGGTAACTGGACCAAGGGGGTCTATGTTCCACACACGTTTATATTTTTTCATATCGGATACCAGGTCCTGTTTGAAAAAGTGTAAACAACTTAAAAAAATTAAACCAGGCAGATCATGTAAATTATATGTCAATAAACTGTGTTGTAAGGGAAACCTTTGCTGTCAATGTGTCTAAAAAATGCAATAAAAGTGAAAATATTAGATTTATTTATACCAAAACCATAAAACTTAAGTAAGTACTTATGTACTTTAGTATAGATAATAAGTATAAAAGTCACAAGGGTATTTTAAGGAAATAAATAGCAAGGTAAATCTATTAACAAACGGCTACGTAATTACTTAAGTACTTTATCCAGGGTTCGCATTATATAGGGAAAATTTTATTGTTCCTACCAGAACACTTAAAGATAAATGCGATGAAGATATTATTTTCAAAATAGTGGTAGGAACGATAAAAGTTTTCCTATAGAATGCGACCCCTGTGTATAGTACAATTTCAAGGTCTGGCTATCTCGCTTTCAGGGCCAAGATACTTGCATTCGTAAAATGTTGAAATAATTTAACGACACCAATATTTACAAGAGAATTTATCTGAAAACAAGTAAAAGTATATTTTCGCGTACTTAATAAAGGTGAAATTTTCATTATAAAATTCAGTTGCCAATGTGGCAATTAGGAATTAAAATTAAGTGATGCCATAACGGCATCACCGCCTCTCAAAGGGTCAATAAATTTGGTTTTATACCACTCAATATGCTTTTTTTTAATTTCATTACGTAATTTTAATGTATTCTATCATTTTCTTTATTATGAGCAAAAAACAATGAAGAAATTTACTTCCCGTAGTAAGAGAAACACAAAAAAATTATTTATAACTATTGGGGTAACTGGATCCAGCATGGTCCAGTTACCCCGGATACATGTCCCAGTTACCCCATTCTTGAAACATTTATGGGGTAACTGGGACCCCGGGCTTACATTTGAAACATGAAGTAAATATGTATAGATACCTAATAATATTAATGTAGTTATATGTCTAATCTTTAAAAAAAAAGATTGTTTAATAAAAGTACTTACAGTATTTTAATAAAAAGCCAAGGAAGTTCAACAATATTGACGTTGTTTTTAAAAAAAGAAACGTAAATTTTTGAGAACCTATCACAGTAAACTGAGAGCTATGATTGAGTTGATATACGTTGTTTTAGGAAGTAGAGATTAAGGGGCATAGTTCACAAAAGCTAAAACTTAAAAAACACCAACATTTTTTTATAAAATAGCCTATGGCCTAGTTACCTCGTGGGTCCAGTTACCCCAACTAACCTTACTTTGTTACTCATACATACATTTTTGTGTTGTGTGTTACAAAGCTGGTATTCCGCATATTCTGTAAAGGTGTTTTCCCAATTGGTTGCTTTATCCGACCGTGATGACTTTGCGTCTGAGTCATGCTCCTTTAGATTAAACTAACTGTTCTATTTCCTTGAATAAAGAGCCAAGTGGTGCTTTGCTTTTCATTATGGATGAATACTTCCTCACCACATGTGTCCGATTAAGCACCTTATCTGCATGTGTAGTGTGGTGAATATTTCCAAGCTAGGGCTACAGCATATCGGAAATATATATATGGCCATTAATGACCGGACACTTTCAATTTTAGACATTTTGCCAAATATTTAGAAATATACTAGTCAGATTCTTCTCCAATTTCAGGATTAAAAAGAACAGGTTTCACCTCATATTTATCAACGTCAATTTGATAAGAGGGATAAGGACAAGTATGCGGTCAACAAAAAATCAAAGAAAAAATAATACTTGGGATTACCCTGTAAATAAAATGCACGAAATTATCTTTCGCTGCAGAATACAAATTTGTGATACGATTTTCTTTTAGTTTAAAAAATTCTCGCATGTTTTTAGCTTATATCACGCAGGATTTTCAACCAAAATTAAAATCAGTTTCAGAAAAATTGTTAAAATGTAGTAGAAACAATATAGTACAATTGGAATATAAATGTATTAAATATTTTATTAAATATGAACAGTTGTATGAAATAAATTTTATATGCGCATGCGCAAACGATAACAAAGATTTTTTGCATAATTTAATAATCAATTCTATGGAGCGACTCAAAATATATATATATATATATATATATATATATATATATCCAGTCAAATATCGTGAAAATCCAAAAATATATCGTCGATAGAGTGAGCTGATTTTTAGTTGCTCTCTAAAAGCAGGTGAATGATGAGGGATTTTCCCCAAATTATCAATTTTCTTTTTCTTTTTTTTTTCATTTTTTATTGATGCTTTAGTTCTTCTTGGATAACCACCAGAACGATCCTATTCCATGATAAAAAGATGTTTTAAAATCGAAGCATTTGTTCCAAATCTACTGATTGATATTAATTAAATACTAACTTTTTATCTGAAAGTCAGTTAATAAAAAATGACAATTTGTGGAAAATCCGTTATCATACAGTTGCTTTTAGAGAGCAACTAAAAATCAGCTCATTCTATCGACGATATCTTTCAGAATTTCCCGATATTTCACTGGATTTTTTTAGGAGTTGCTCCATAGAGTTGACTATGTTATGTAAAAAATCCTTGTTATCGTTCGTGCATGCGCAAATAAAAATTATTTCATACAACTGCTCATATTTCATAATATTCATTCATTTATATTCCATTTGCACAATATTATTCCTACTACATGTTGACAATTTTTCTGAAACTGGCGTTAAATTTGGTTGAAAACCCTGCGTGATTTAACCTCTTCGCTACTGAGTATTAATGCAGTATTATTAATTATTAATGAATTATTTCTTCTTCTATTTGACTTCAGAGCAAGATTTTTATTTTATTTGCATTAGTTTGAACCTTATAAATCGACTTCGAAACACATCATTCTGATATCGAAATTGTAATTATGTTCGAGTACCATTAATAAAATGGGACAAAACGGAGATCTCCATTAGGGGACCCAGTGAGCAAACAGGATGTGCTAAAAATATGTATGAATTTTTTGAACTTTTTAAAAAAATCGCCATATCTCCAAGCATATACGTGCTATTCTTACAAAAATCAGTAAACATGTTGTACAGTATCCACAAATTTGTACTCTGTAGCGATAGATCATTTCGTGCATTTTAATTTACAGGGTAATACCAGGTATTATTTTTTTCTTTGATTTTTTGTTGACCTCCTAATTGTTCCCCTTATCAAATCGACGTTGATAAATATAAGGTCAAACCAGTTCTTTTGAATCCTGAAATTCCAGAAGAATCTGACAAGTATATTTCTAAATATTCGACAAAATGTTAAAAATTGAAAATGTCCAGTCATTAATGGCCATATAGTGTATATAACGTCGTGGGAACGCATACCCCCCCCCCCCGAATTCTCCTTTATCACCCAATTATTGCAGTAAGATGCGAGAGGTACCGTTAAATTAGGAATAATTTCCGTGAATACGATAGCAGTTTTGAAGTAGGATTCGTCTATATAATAAATATTTAACCTAATATCATATTTTATTTGGTAACACCGAAAAATAGGCATTTGTGCATTTTTTTTTTAATATTCCCATATTGCATCTTTAGTTTTAAAAATGTGTTAGTGGTTCGTCTATAAATTCGAAAAATAATATTAAGGTCTTATAGGGAAACATACCAGAGTCATTCAGTTAGTGACAGGAAAAATTGCGTAATAATTTAAGTATAAAATATACTAGCTTCATATAATAGAATTTTATACAATTTTCCTGGGTACTTTAGATTTTCATTACATAGATGCAAAGGATTAAGAGTAGATGGCCTCTTAGACCTTCTAAAAGTAAATTTTTTTTCTATCGCTAAAACTAATGATAGGTATGAGCTGCAAATTCACATTTCTATGTTTTTGATAATACTTATTGTTTTTAAGTAAGAATAATTGAGAGTCATATTTCATATATATTTTTTTCAAATTTGCGTTTAATTATAATTTTGCTAATTTAGGCGTTGAGAACCAAAGTGGACTATTCTACAATTTTTGTAAAAAATGCGTTTGAAGTTCAAAGCATTATATTTCATGCCATCTATCGGCTGTATAATGAATTTTATTAATTTCCAAACTATTCAAGTGATAGATCCAGTTTAACAGATTGTTCAACGTAACTTGGATATCACGTTGTCAGTGCAAGAGAGGATGAATTGACTTGGTCCATACAGACACTATCAACTTAATCACCATATACTTGCTGAAGAATTTTTGGTGCCCTATGACACTGGCAGAACTGGCTTGAATGAGTGTGACAAAAAATTGCACAAATTTTGGAAAGCAATTTTCTCGAAAAATATTTTTTACAAAATAAAATGTGTGAAAATTTCCACGAAATCCGTAAAAAAATGAATGTTTCGTCGCGGGTTTGTCCCTCCAGAGCGCAATTTTAGAGATTCCGACAAACCAAAAATATGTTTTTAAAGCTGCAAACTGTTTCTAATTCATGGTGTAATAAGTTTTAAAATATATGTATTGTATTTTAACCCTTTCAAATACAACGGCGAACGCAGGGCACTTCGCGACTAACGGAGACGATATTTTCTACGTTAAAAGTAACTAATAGTCCGCATTTTTCACAATTTTTTAGAGCATCTCAATATATCAGATTTATGTCAACTACAAAAATTTTGAAAGGTTCGAACGGGTAGAAATATTTTTACAAAATAAAATATGTGAAATTTCAACGAAATCAGTAAAAACCTGAGTGTTTTGTCGTGGTTTCGCTCGCTTTCGGTGCTCATAGATTCCAAAAATCAAATTACGCAGAAAATAAAAAGTAGATTGCATATACTTTCAATTCATTGTTTTTTCAATTAAAAATATAAATTCAGATAAAATGGAGTTTTAAGATATAAAGTCATACAAATTTGAGTTTAATTTAAGGGTCATTCATCACGAGCCCGGGCAACGTCGAGCAAGTCAGCTAGTATTAAATAAAATCGGACATTTTGTACAATTTTGTTTTAGGTAATTGGTCCCTTTTTCATAAATTGCATTCATATTGGGAAAGTATATGAAATCAGTTCCCAGTCGAATTCTACCTCTTACATTTCCATGGGATAATTTAGTCACAAAAAAGCATTTGGTTGTGGGATTTCTTATGTCTTATTTTTTAATTCCATGGCTGTGCACCTGAAAGTATATGTTACAGGAGTCAGTGCTGTCAATTTTTTGGCTACCAGTATTTTCAAATGATAATATTCGCAGTATATTTCTACATTTTCAATAAAAACTTATGACAAAGATTTCTTTTTGAAAATACTGGTACACAAAAATGGACCAAGACGACCTCTGTTGTTGCAGTTTTCGGGAGAACATAGATAATAATCAAGAAAATAAACTGAAGAGTTTACACATGCCAAATGATTTCGAAACGTCTCTAGTGGATACATGGTGTCGTATTGCCAGTGTTTTAACATTTATATAAGGTAAGTGCAGGTAATATGGCCACCTTAAGGATAAAAAAATTTTAACGATAGTAGCAACTGATTTTTAAAAAAATTAATATAATCTAAAAGAGCAGACTCTTTTTAGTACTGAAAAAAAAATATAAATTAAAATTAATCAAGAGTTAAACCTGCTGGAGTTTTTTTTTTTTTTTAAGTCTAGTTCATGAAGGTAATATGCCCATATGCAGGTAATATGTCCATAGGAGAAATATAATGAAAAGATTCATATTTAATGCATAAGAAACATCAATTATTATAAAACCAAATTTAATTTTTGAAACTTTGCAAAAATTAATGAAAATAAAAGCCAGAAGAAAATTTAGAAAACAATTTTAAGCAATTTTGAACATTTTACAGTAAAAAAGGGTTAAAGTTTTTTTTTTTTTTTAACTTCACATGTATGGCAAGTAAAAACTTCCATATCTTTCTTGGTAAATTTGAAGCATACCTCGTTCACATAATTATGATATACAATACATAATATCATATCCACAACTTTTTCATTGTTGCAAATACTGCAAAACAAACTGTCTTTATCACTTTTCTTTGCTAGGGAAACTTTTCTACTATTCATCGCAGACGGACGTATTTGTTTGTTTAATCGCTGTCGTGGTGTTTGAGTTTCTTCAGTATTACTTTGAGAAGCTTTGGAAAAGAGGTTTTTTTTTTTTTCAGAATTATGAGGTAATTTGTATTAGGAGGTAAACAAAGTAGAAGAAAGACATTTTTTTCAGCCTCATCCACAATTGAGTAATCTAGATGGGACTTCACCCCCATCAAAGATGAGAAGACAGCGTCCTTGCGTCTTAAACTTCGAAAAATGACTGATCCGTTTAACAAAGGTCTGTGCTGTCATGCTTCTAGACCAGGAGGCGGCAGCACAGACAATCACACCATCGAGTTCATGGCTAAAATTTTAAAATTAGTTAAAACTCGATTTGCATATTAAAATGCAACTGATCTGCCAAGTCATATCTTAGTGAAAAACACCTAAAACCCGATTTCAGTGGTTCACTCGTAGGTTTATCATTGTGCTTTTCTGCTGACAGACCTCCATGTTTTCATACCTTTGGGTGCAGGAAAACACAATGGAAAACTTACGAGTCAACAGGTAAAATCGAGTTCTTAGGTGTATTCCACCAAGATAGGTCTTGACAGACCAATTGCATTTTAATATGAAAATCAAGTGTCATTTGTCATTCAGAACCAACAGGCAAATTATCTATCCACTCTGGTTTCATTCTTTTACCTTTATACAAAATCATAGGGGAAATAATAGCCCCAGTTGCACTCCCCAAGCCACAATTGTTACAATTTCACCATGCTCTTTAGCAACTAAATGCACCCTTTTTAAGACCGTTTCAGCCTGAACAGTTAGAACTTTACGCAAACTGAGACAACACCCTTTTTCGTCCGCATTAAATATTCGTTGGATGTCATCAGACTATTGTCAATTAGAACTTTTCGAAATTTACTAAAAAAATCATCAATAATAAAATTATTGAGCTTTGCTGCTCTGGCAGGATTCATTGGTTGTATTTTCCTCCTGGAAAAATTCTGATTTTTTACTAAAATTACTTTGAAGTAGTATTGGCCAGAAATACCTTTTCTAAATAAAAATTTGTGGGTTATTTCATTTCCACTTCAAAATTTAAAAACGCAGAGTTTAATTATTTTTGACGTAACAGGATAACCGACATCAGCAAGCCTAAAAGTTCTTGTGGGGAGATCTTTTTTTTGATCTGGTGTCAGAACTGGTTTTCTACCCAATAGCGATTTATGTCTTATTATTAACAATATAATGACGAACAGATCATCTAGGAATATATACCTTTTTAAAGCAGCATTTTGTGGTAATTTACAAAATTTATTGCTCTCAAACACCCATTTAGGCTTTTCTGGCTCCAGAGGCTTCTTTTCTCTTCGCAATTCGTAGTCTAAAACAAAAACGAGAGAGAATTTTCGAGAACGAAGTAAATTTCATTCTGTTTTTCGTAACCTAATTTATTTCCTCATTATTATATTTGATTTATATTGTGTTTACTTGGTATGTAATATATACTTTAAAAATTTTATTGATTTGGTATTTAATGCCAGTAGTGTAAATATTTTTTTAAAACTGGTTATGTACATTAATAAATAAATAAAATAAATAAATATACAAAAACGGAAATTTTTTTATATGAATGTAATATGGCCATTATTCCCAATGGGCATATTGCCAACAATAATGAGTTTTAAAAAAGCGTTCGTAATTCTGCCTAAACACTCAGATATTGAAATTCATTTATACACTTAAAAAGACTATTATACCAGTTAAAATATTATGTATAACAGTAAATTCAAATTTTTTTTTAAATAAAAAAAAAAAGTATCAGAGAAAAATTTATAATAGGGTAATTCCGGGATTTATGCCGCACATTTTTTTAAATTTTGTATAAAGTCCCATAGTGGACATAAAATAAAAAAATCATGCTGTGCTATTTAATGTAAAATATGAACTACGACAAAAAAATTCAAACAAATAATTAATATTTTTTAACAATTTTTTTTTAAACATTACACTGCGGCGCGTCACCCGTACATTCAGGGTGAGACGCCGCATTTGTGCGGTAGTTATGACGCACTTGTAATAAGAACAGAATGAAATTATAAATAAAAATATTCAAAAAAAGTATTCATATCTGGGCTATAATTAACGATGGAATAACAAAATCAAAATAAATGAGTACAATGAAACGTATTAGTAGATTCAAATTACCGTAATTTCCGGCGTACAATCCGAGGATCAAACAATCATTTTTCGACCCAGAAATTTCTTAAAATAAAATGTAACTTTTTAAATCGCGGTAAATATTTAGCCGCAATTACTAAATAAAATTTCTGGGTCCAAACAAAATTGTTTTATCCGCGGATTATACGCCGGAAATTACGGTAATGATTGTTTGCCTACTTTCACTATTAAAATTATCGACATATTTTTTTACATTAAATTTTAATTATTATTTCAGCAACAACGTAACATCAATGTATTAGAGAGGGAAAAGAAAATAGTGAAATTGTGTTTACATAATTTATTTGTTAACCCTTTCGGGACCGGTGGCTTTTACACAAATTTCATTCGGTTGGCAACACTTTTTAAAAAGAAATTACCTTTACTTAAATAATCATAATAATGCTCTAATTAAAGAAAGCAAATGTTACTTTTCTTTTTTACTGGTGCGAGAAACAAATTTTTTATGCTCTTTATGAAGGTGCTTATATGCACCTAGGGTCCCGAATGTGTTACGAGACCTGTTTTTTCGACTACAATCTACAGAAAAATTGTCGAAAAAGTACAGTCTTTATGCAACTACATTTGACACATGATACAACGAAGCCAATTACACTTCCTCTTTTATTGGAGTAGTTTTCCAAACATTCCTTACAAAGAACATCTGCGTTAAGCGTAATCCAATTTTTCATTATTATCATCTGGACTTGCATCTTTCTTGTCCTTCTTACTTTTTATTTTTCCCTTTTTTTCCTTTGGTTTTAGTAAACTTGATAACATGCCTAACATGGTTAGACTGTGCAAAAAAAAAAAAAAAAAAAAAAAAAAAGGAGAAGTTAATAACACTTAATCATCCCGTGCAAAAGAAACTGCGGCATGTATACCGGAATTGCAGCGCGGCATGTATACCATTTTGCATGGTGCAGACGTTGGCCGTCACAGTTACCTGCATAGCTAAGGGGAATCGCGTAACCATACACACAGTACTCTATACAAACGCTATACTTAGTTGTGACTTCGAAATCATGCATACATTTAGTAATAAGTGTATGAAAAGTATTTAAACGTAACGTGTTTAAAAGTTTGGACACTGAAATCATGCACTTACGTCAAAATGAGGATTGTACTTCTACAAGTAAACATCGAAATGTGATTCACGCTAAATACTGATTAAAATAATCTCATTGCGCACCTATACTGTGCGTTTGACGACCATCTATCAATAATTACAAGAAATACAAGGGGTGCGGCATCTATCCAGGATGCGGCGACTCTCCCGGAGTTACCCTATGCCAACGCAACTAAGAACAAATCAATAAGTACTGCCCGCCTGTGCACTTGATCAAGGACTGCGGGCAAAACGGTACTAAACTATGTTCCTCGGACATCCAGAGACTAGATTCAAGCGCCATATTTTGGATTTCACTGAAATTAATAACATTATTGCGGGGTGCCCATATTACTTGCATTGGCCGTATTTGCATCACTTACATTATGTTTTAAGTGACATTATATCTTGAAAAATATACTAAATTAGTATCACTGAAAACAATAATAGCACATTATATTCCCTACTGCGACGCATATGTAATTCGTGTTAATTCATTTCAATATATAACTTTCAATATATTAATAGAACTGAGTTTCCGTGTTATGAGCACAAAAGAGCTAATCGCTTTTTTTTTCGAATATTGTATAAAAAAATGGGTTTATTGTTACACCATTATTATTATTATTATTATTATTATTATTATTATGTTTCAGCTTTTAAGTGTAGTCAGAATGCAGACATACACTTACTGTCCTCCCTTTTACATACCACTTTTCCAAGTAAGAAACTTCCTAGTATATTTCGGTTGAAAAGTTTGTGGAAATCTACAATTATTATTTGGAAATACAGTTATTTAAAAAATACAGGTACTACACCAGTACTACCACTATAAAATGCTTTTATTTCAAAGAACTCGGGCAGTAAATAATGCACGTGCACATCACTCACATTCGGTACTTTTCTTTTTATTTCGTTTTATGGTCCTTGATTTTCTGATAGCTCCCAAAATTTGATTCATATGATTACAACTCGAAAACAAACAACTCTGTTCCGTATCATCTAAATAACATATGCCTACATTGTAAATAGAAATTCAAATTTCTGTTTTCCATTAGTGTATTTTTCTTATGAAAAATTCTTTTTTTAACTGTAGTTACAAATAGCTGAGTGATTACTGAGAAACGTATTAATACATATTTTTGAGGAAATGTATTATTGATGAGAAACTTCAAATAATAAATTCTTCCTCAAAGTTTCCCAAGGATTATAACGAAATTAACGCATTACATGAGGTCATAAAAATATATAATCAACATATAAATTAAAATTTCGAAAATGCAATTTGGAGACAGGTATACTTCTAATAACTTTCTTTTCTTATTAATAAACTTGAGACATTAATTTCCCATGTGTAATCCCCTTCTTTGCAATACTGATGTCAAAATGTCCTGGGTTCATCTTTCAAAACTTCTTTTCAACTTTTAGAGGATCTAAATAATCATAATTTGTTTCCCAGTTAATTCAAAGTACATTTCCGTATGCCTTATTTTTCGCCTCTTACGTATTGCACAAATCTTTGAACTTTATTAAATATTCCCTTTTTCTAATTTAAGAACAGTCATTTAATACTTATTAATTTATTGTGGTAGTTAAACTAAACTATCTTAATTAACATTAATATAATTTAGAACATATTGCTAAATTAACTATTATAGTTTAGGAAATATTGCTTATATTTCTCATTAGCAGATTTTCTTATCAGTTTTGATACTTTTTATTTGATTTTCTTACTTTTTATATTTCAAATTTTAAGTAAATCAGAATAATGTGCCTTCAAACGATCTAAAAATATATTTACATTTTATATAATGCATATGAAGACGTGAGTTTCAAAACTCGCCTTATCCAAAATTTAAAAATCGAGTTTTTTCTATCAATCTATTCTACTGGTGAATCTGCATCGGAAAAACACTACAATTTGCAAAAAAAAGAACTAGTTTTATTGTGTATTTCTCGCATTGTGAAATCTTGGTTTATAATGAAAACCAATGGATGTAGTCAGAGGTTTTTCACAATTTCTCAAAATTTTATTTTCTGGATAAGGCGAGATTTAAAACTCCCGTCCTCATACAGATATACCTAGAGAGTGTCAAAGAATATTTTTCCTGCTGCTAATTTCTTAATATTTAGGAAAATATAGTTCCAAATACAAAGCTCCTTCAAGTATAAACAGGAAAGAAAAGCACAGATTATGAAACACTTTCCAACACTTCCTGAAATCTTTACCGAAATTTTGCTGTTTAATAAGATGAAAATAAATAAATAAATAAATAAACATTTTTGGATTATCATAGCACATTTGAAAACTAGATTTCAGCAATTACCGTCCATAGCCGAAAAGAAGTCCAATTATTTTGTGCAATTATCTGTTGTTCAGCCCTGTATCTAATCTACAATTTGTATATATTCTACAAAATACGTTAAAACTTAGATTAGTAAGACAATGCATAATAGGTTGAAAATTCGAAATCAGTAGTTTCTATCAATATACGGAAACCTACTTGAATTCCTTTGTACAGCCCTGTATATTACCAACAGATGTTTATATGCGCTACATATTAAGTTAAAATTTAATTTAGGCTAAAACATAATTAAAACTAGTCACATCACACTTCCAAACATTATCATCAAATTACGGAGGTTAGCCAGTTCTTTGCCTCACCCTGTATATGATTTTTTTAAATATACATTATAATAATTATTATTATACAAACATTTCTTAGTGTACTAAATATAATTCAACTTGAAAGTGCATAACTCAATTCTCGCTGATAATATCCGCAATGCTTGCGAATTCTTTTATAAATTCCTGTATAATATTCTATAGAACTTATACACATCACATACTACACAAAAATTTAATTAAATGCGCATACCATAAATGAAATCGCATCTCCAGTACTTATAGCTAATAGACAGCGTGTTTCAGATACAGCGCGCTGTTGGAATCTTTTGCACGTCCCTGTAAATGAACGATAAATGTTATGCACAACATGTTATACAACAAGTATCTTGTAGTAAGCCTCAGTAATGTACACCATTTTCATTCGATTTTAAATAATGTAACAGAACTAAAATCCGCTGCAAACACTTCCCCGTAGATCATTATGTAACGGAATTCTTTTGTGTGACCCTGTAAAGAACAGCAAATGCTTTGCCACCCATATTCTTCAAAATGCATTATTCAGTGCACTACATGAATGCTTATCAATTCCATTACGTTTGAGATTGTCTAACGTCATTAAAATGAATTTAAAACGATTTTTCCCTGTAGACCGTAATGTAACGGTAAACATTTGACAGTCCCTGTAAATGAACTAAAATTACTGCACACTTCATTTTTAATAATGATCGTGCTACAGTAAACATCAACAACATACAGCAAAATCAGGGCAATCCGAGTATATTTACGAGAGTTAGAGCTCGGACAGACGGACAGACAAACCATTTAAAAAAAACATTTTTCAACTATATTAAAAGTGTTTCCTTAAAATATCACACAGGAAGATGTAAAAATGCAAAATTTGAATTTTTATACGGTACTTGGGCTCTATATAGTATATTTCTTTTCAAATAAAAGAGCATACAAAAATCCATGCTTCGTGAAATAATGCTGACATTGAATTGAATTAACTTAGGCATGTGTCACTTCAAAAACAAGTAATTTAGCCTAATGTTTAAGGGGTCGTATAAAAGCTGAAATAGTATGTAAGGAAAAGTAGGGTAAAATCATATGCCTTATTATGTTTGCATCATCTTCCATCACCTTTGCTTTTTTTTTTTTTTTTTTTTTTTTTTTTTTTTTGTACTATAATATCATTTTAAATATATGATTAGTGCATCACATTTTTATTAATATAAACTAGCTGATCAGCCCGGAATTGCCCGGACCCGACAAAAAATAGAAAAAATACTCTAAAAATCGCTGCACGAATTCCGAATAAAATTTATTGAAAAGAGATCAAAACTCGATATATAATAGATACTACTTGATGATTGAGAGCGGATGTCTTTGCCTTACGAGTATGTGGAAAATCACGGTGAATCACGAAACAACACTAAAAGACGGGAAAATTTATTTCAAAAGACACGCAGGACAAAATTCACTACATTGAGTTAAAATATGAAAACAGGATTTCTTTTACGAATGTCAAAAAACCGCTGAAGGCAGCGAAAAACTCTAAAAATTGCATTAAAAAATGCGCAAAGTTCAAAAATTGCTGTATGAATTTCAAATAAACTTTATTGAAAAAAGGACAAAATTTACAATAGCTATATAATAGAGCTTGTTCTAAAAGATTAAATCTGATTCTTTTTACTGATGTGAAAAAATTGCTGCGAAACTTAAAAAAAAAAAAAACCGCTAAAAATCACATAAAAAATTGCTAAAAATGCAAAAATTGCAGAAGACTAAATTTACTACAGGAGTCAAAAGCATCGTAACCGGAATTATTTCTCTAATGACAGAAATCAACATGAAACGCAAAAAACTCTAAAAATAGCGGAGCACAAAATGTACTATATTATTAGGTTAAATGTATGAAACCGAAATCGTTTTAAGAATAACAGGAAAAAGTTCCAACAATCGCATAAAAAAATAGCCAAAAATTAAAAAATCGCTGTACAAATTCTGAAGAAACTTTATTGAAAAGAGGATAAAATAATCTGTAGTGAATTGAAACATTATAACCGGAAATCTTTCACAAATGTCAAAAAATCGCCATGGAATGCGAAAAATACGCTAAAAATTCAAAATTAGCAGAGGACAAAATTTACTATTGTAAGCTAAACCATTGTTACCGGAATTCTTTTAGGAATGTCAAAAAATACTGTATTTGTAAAAGGTTTTTGTGAATGTGTCCATCGCATAAATATCTCTAATACTAAGAACACTGGTAGAAATACACGGAAATTTTTTTTTCGCTGCGGAGTTTTCTGTCGAATGAAGCTACTTTCACCAATTATGTTCATGAAGTAATTAGTAATACACTGA
Organism: Maratus speciosus; assembly: GCA_963932465.1. Classification (NCBI taxonomy): domain Eukaryota; kingdom Metazoa; phylum Arthropoda; class Arachnida; order Araneae; family Salticidae; genus Maratus; species Maratus speciosus. The sequence continues at coordinate 189,056,786 of OZ010787.1, read as the reverse complement.
TTTTTATAATTTTGCATTTAAGTTGCATTATTAATTTCATTTCATTTTCTTAATAACTGATATTTTTAATTCACAAATATATTTATCATAGCTGGGTTTTTTCTGATATGTTTACCATGATATTTTTTTCTTATTTTACATTTGCTTGCAATGTAATAGAACACAAAAAATACATTTTATATTTTTACATCATGTACAATTCAAATGCCAAATTATAGATTCATTAGATTTACTATAGTTGTTCCTCTATGCAATAATTTGGTTTAAGAGATCAGTTTTTATCAAAAAGCTAATTCATACTTAAATAGTTATGTTTATGGCAGTTTTCTTTTTAAAAAAATAAAAATTTTCCTATATATTAATGCAAAGGCTTCTTTCTCACTATGTAATATTTATGAGACCATGAAACAGATGACTATTTACATCAGTTCTTTGATTCTAAAATACATTAACTGAATAAAATGGCCATCTCAAAAAAAAAGTCTTTCCGATGTTTAATACATTTTTGTCATTGGAATTGTAATTAATGGTTGGAGAAACAGTCACTGAATAAATATAAATAACTTTCACCGTATAGAAATTCGTCTTTTTATGCGAATGCATCTATCACAAATTAATTTACGAATTTTGATGATCAGTCATCGAAAATTCCAATAATGAATTTTGGATCCTAATACGCAATGACGCTACCAGTATGTAAGAGGTTCTGCTCTCAAAGCTGGCAGATGGGAAATGCTGTGTTCGTTCCCATTTAGCACTCGTCGTCGGCCTAACCGGAGTTTATATTCCTCGCGCAGATAACAGACCGTAACAAAAAACATCAAACACCTAATGCGCAATTATTAAATTTCAGAACCATATTACTATGCTGTGTAACCATGCGTAAAATGGATGTCTAAATTCAATGGAATTTACGCGGAAAACTATATTAATAACGCGCTATGAATTACATGAAAATGGAAATACTAAATATATTTTTTTGTAATTTGAAAAAAATCAATGTTTATCATGTTTTGTAGATAAACGAGAAAAATATACATGAGTGTGCCCTTAAATTTGTTCACATTTAAAAAATCTGTAAAAATGAAAGAAGTATGTAAGAATGAACGTAGTTTGTGGGAAACTTATTATAAAGATGGTACTAAAAATTATTACTTAAAAGATTTGTGAATAGATGGTGCAACATTATTTAAAATCAGAGAATAACCGTATAAAACAATGTTTATTCTTATCCAGGTTCAACATAACAAGAATTTTACAACTCTAAAGTCTTGATGCGTCCACCACAAGAAAAATTATGCCATTGTGTTAATTAATGCGCTGAAGAATGCTATTCATCATGAAATATTTGGCATCCAACTAGATATACAGTATGATTCAATTAAACATTTTCTCAATCACCTTCAAAATCTAACTGCTTCGGGTGACAGGTACATTTAGCATTTGATGTTTCAAAATGGTTGCATTCTTTTTTATGAATACCAATAATCATATTTACCACATAAATATACGATATTAAATCGTGCCGTGCGTTCTATAGGTAAATCTTTAAGTAACTCTTTTCGTAGAAATAAAATTTCGCCATTGTTAGACTAAAAATGCTCGTGCAATGCCCTCTATTGGTAAATCTTTAAATAACTTTTTTTCGTAGAAATGAAATTTCTCCCTTGCTAGATTATAAATTACCTAATTTGACACTGAATTCTACAGAGTCTTTCTAATTTTATGAATTTTAAAATGTGCGTGTATTTATGGGACAAGTTGTTTACGTGTTGCCATAGAGCATTGACAGCAAAATTTCTTACCATATTATCGTCACTGCTCACCTAGTGACACGTATCCTTAAATATCATTTCCACAATGAAGGCTGATTCACTTTTATATATCTTTTATATAAAAATGTTCTGCTGAAATTTCTCATAATTTGATGACGGTCTATCTCATTTTTTGCGTTTTATTTATTTATTTATTTTTCATCTGGCCATGTTTCTTTCTTGTTCACTAACTACTTGTAGTTTAATAAAAATTCATATTATGCTATGCTAGTTAAATGAATAACGACATATGAAATGCGAAGAAAGCAGGACTTGTTTTAAAATGTAAATGTTTGAATCGAAGAAATATATAAATTACATTTTAAAATATTAAAAAAATATAGAAATTGAAATCTTAAAATGCAATCTTTCATTTGTTTTTATTCAAGATATTCAACTTCAGCACTGAAAAATTAGTGATATATTTCTAATTAAACAATAACCTTACTGAAATTTCTAAAACTAAATGTATTTAATTCATTTTATGAATTTTTAAAATGAATTTTGTTAACTCACGCATGCGTGTATCTATTGAACGAAAAATACAATGATATTTGCTCAACTTAAGGGAAGTGCATGTTTGCGTGGGTGAAGATCGTTATTTTAGACACCTACGTTATGACTTATAATCACAGACTTCGTTCCGATATCAAGTGAGAGAATTTGGAGTTGTACCTATAGATAGAGTTTATAATTTAATTTTTCTCGGATATTGAAAATTTGTTTTGTAAAATAAAATTTCGGCTCCGCTTTTGAAAGCCACTGAAGCTACACTGAAAAAACTATTTTTAATGTAATTTTCGTCTAATTAAATGACAAGAAACGTTAATTTTTGAGAACACATTTATGCCTACAGGTACAGCAATCTAATGAATCTAGGGACACACGCTGATGTACAGTCGTGGAAAAGAAAAAGTAAACACCCCCTACTAACTCCTCAACAAATTATCGTAGACGAAAGCTACTGGTATCGAACGATTGAAATAAAGTCTACTTTTAAATGCTGCACATAAAAATTTCTTAGGGGTCATCTACATATTAAAACGAATCCAAACTTCATTTCTTTCAATGGCAATGTGACAGCGTTTCTGTCCCATAGCTATCATTTTTATTCAAAGTTAATTTAAAACATAATTTTTACTTTTAAATCACATTATCCTCCCCCCCCCTCTTTCTTATGCTGAAATATGTAATTAAATTCATTTCTCAAAACCATCCAGCTTTTATTAAAAGGTTTTCTTTCTTCTTTCTAAAAACATCTTTATTTCCAGCCGCAAAGATTCATTCCTTTTTTCCTTTTCCTTATCTGTCAGTTACCGCTTCCAGTGCAAAGAAATAAATAAGAATTAAATGGCACATCTGCTAGTATCAAGGTCTGCATTTAATTGCATCGGATTTTTGCGCGTCACATTGATAAGAAATTTTTATCTCTACTAATACGTGAACGTTGAATATGTATTAACAATAAAAAGTAAAAATGAACGAATCTTATGGGAAGCATGTATTTTTCGTGTTTTGTGGTCGAGCTAAAAGCCAGATGTCCTGGATTTTCAGCATTTTTCTCATAGAGCAATCTGCAGTCTGCAATTTCATGTAACAGTTAGTTGGGCAAAGGCCTATCTGTAAGATAAACAATTTCGGTTTGTCTGTTACTTTTCTCATCCTATTTAGAAGCGCTTACTTGCAATCTCGGCCTCACCCTTCCGGTAGTGTCACCACATTTTTGCGGTAATGTTTATCGCCAAAAGCCTTTGTACACTTTCGCGCAGTCACCAAAAGTTGTAAATTGGCAATTCTGTGCAACGCCAAGATTTCTTGACTTCGTGTAAAAACGGCACTTCTGTTTCAGCTTTCGAGATGTAAAGTTGTCTAAAAAGAAAAGGCGCTTTGACGTCCCATGTATTATTGGGGGTCTCTCTCTCCCATTGTTCTTTAACTGAACCACCTAACGATGCTTGTGAATAAAGAGTAAGTCCAGTAAATTTATAGTTGGAGGTTTTTTTAGCATTTAGAACCCGGTCTTCAAATCTATGCTACAGGCAATACCAAATTTTAACGCGATATTCCAAATCTTAGGTTCAAACTATGCCTAGACACCGAATTGCAAGTCATTTGAATGATAAGTTTTTGAATTATAAACATTAAAAATTTAGTGCTTCTAATGTTAAATTACATTTTCATATTTTTATTTATATCTCCTGAAATTATGCTCCTAATGTGCTAATTTTTTATGTAGCAATAATACTAAAACACCCAAACATAAATACGCTGAATTTGCAATTTTTATAATTTTATGATATGAATTATGAATTACGAAAATAATATTCGAAAAAATTATGAATTGCAACCTACAATTTTTTTGATGGATTTATATTTATTAAGTCTTGCTTTATGCAAAACCAAAATTTCACATTTTTTCTTCCAAGTAGTTTTCAAATTATGCTTAAAAAACGGCAAAATGATAGTTTAAGATATGATAGAAGTGAGTAGATATTTTGAAATTTATTCTGTTGTACTGCAATCTAACAGGCTTCATTGACTCCTGGAGTGGCGCTTGTGGTGCCTTGATCAAGAAAGGGGCTCTCTCGGTTAACAATCGAGTACGGAACTTCAGTTTGGATACAGCCTTTAAAATACGCTCGTTTTAAAATAATTAATTTCTCGGAAACTTATGGTACGAATTGCATAAAAATTCGTTTTTAGGCTAATTGAAGGGAGTAGAGTTTATTTATGCTGTCAGAATTGTGTACTGCTATTGAAAAAAAAGCAAAGTTGTGGTTAGTTTTAATATGTAGATGGCCCCCTAATCAAATTTTATATACATCATTTAAAAGTAGACTTTATTTCCAATCGTTCGGCACCAGTACTTTCTTCTACGATAATTTGTTGAGAAGTTAGTAGGGGGTATTTACTTTTTCTTTCCACGACTGTACCTAACGGCATTAATGGGTTTCAACGAGAATGCACATCTATTATATAATTAAACATTTTATTTAATTTGCAATATAAAGATACTTGTTCAAAATAGCGAACAAATTACATGAAAATTTAATTTTTAATTTAAACAAAATAAATTTTTGTCACCGTTTAGGAAAGTGCTTGAAACGTATAAGACAAGATCATTATTGCTGAACAAATGCGGTATTGTCCATTAAATCATAGCCATTCTAAATTAAATTTTCTAAAATCGATTGAAAATATCATCATACGAAATGGACGACCTGTACCTATGCCCATATGTGTACACCAACTTATATTCTTACAACTTATACTCTTTTGATTTTCAGTGCGAACATCAACAAGTGTGATAGTATTTTACGTTGAATATTAAATAAAATATTAATCATTAAAACCTCTATAGTTAGTTATTTCAGTGATTACTATCGATAATAATACTTAAATAATGAAAAGCGTAATAGTTTCAAAGAAGTTTGTTTCCTTTTGGAACACTGAAAAATAAAAAAATGATCTAATGACATACCTTTTGCGTTGAATGAGATGGGTCTACGTTCCCGACTATAAAAAATATATAAACTTCCAAGTTCAGATGCTCCGAGGACCCTCACCGCTCTTTTTCTCGTGTTTTATAGAATTTATTTTTTAAAAGGGATGTCAATAAGTACATCAGTCCAAAAATACAACATACCTCATTATTTATTTTGAGATTTAAAAATTTTTCAAAGTATTAAAATACTGCTTAAGTTTTCGTTTCGAGTAGGGGAGACAGTGCTAGTAGGCGCAGTTTTAGGTTATTAATTTTTATTAAGTTCTTGTTTAAGTTTTTTAACAAAATTTTACTGCACTTTTAAAGCGCAGACATTTGACAATAAATTTCCGGCATTCTATGTGTATAGCTTTTGCAGTTTATGTTTAGAGGAAGCCTGAAGTAAGAGTAAAAATGTGAGCCAACCTACACCGCCGAGGGACAAGTTGCCTATACCTATGGGGTAAGTTGGCTCACGCTTCATAAAAAGTTAATTTAAGCTCAAATAAGACACGTAGTTAAGAGAAATCACTCTTATTGTTACCAGCAAGTTTAAACAAAGGCATTATCCCGGTACAATATAGATTCTAAATTACACAGACATAAAAATAGTGAATAAAACTTTAACATTGAGTAGCTTCTATGGTACTCGAAATCATCATCAGAGTTACGGTTATCACAAATGTAAAATCGAGTGTAATGCATTCCACATGTGCTTAAACACTGCACCGCACACGCTTTTATCGGTGTTTGCTGCACCAAAGATTAATCTTCCTCGTCATCTGAGATATTGTCAAGATTCGTGTTTTTCTCTATAACAAGTTCCCTTTTATTATAGGTGGAAACAAAGTTTTCATTATTATCTGTTTACCTTTTGCCAACTTTTTCCGATGCCTTTATTTTCTTCTTTTTTGTATTTCATCTTTTTTCCTCTCTAAAACTTACTTTTCCTCTTTCAATGACTTCAGATTTGGTGAATCTGCCAATATGCATATGGCTGCCTTTTACCTACGCCTATTTTTCCCTATTTTCTTTTTTGATTCTGTCTTTTCTATTGGTCTAACATCCTCAGATATAATTATCCAACATCCTAAGCCGAAATCGGAGGAGCTCCAGTGACTGCTGGAGATAAACCAAAAAAGTGATACAGAATCTTTTTGTTACATATTGTACCAGTGTTTACATTCAGATCCGCTAGATGGCCGTACCAGCCATCATGAGTAACGTAAGATCTCTAGCATGAGTATTCAGAATAAAGTTATGTCTTATGTCGCTATGTACGAAGTTGTGTTTTGTTTATTCTCTTAATATGATTAAGCCTAAAGATCGTGTTAAATACATCAAGGATATTTAAGAATTCTTCGGTGTATTAACCTGTTCACTTTATCTTTGGTAATTACGTATGTTTTTGTAAAAAAAAAAAAAAAAGTAATTAATTTATCAAACGGGATAAAATAGCAGAAAATATTACGAAACAGTGTAACGGGGTTAGTTGGCGCACCGAGCCCACTTGCCCCGTGTTCAATGCGCCTACTAGCCCCATAAATGTCTTCACAAAATTGGAGATGTGACCCTCTAAATATAAAAAATCCAAGTAAATCACATATGGAATAGGTAGATTTAATCATACACTATGAAAAACTACAAAAGTTAAATCGCAATTATTTAGATAAGTATTAGAAATTAGAAAAAGAATGAAGCAACAAAAAATTACTTATGAGTGCAAAAGGAAGAAAAATCGTAATAATTGTCCACTGCACGTGGGTAACACTACGAAACTACAATGGGGATTGTAGAAAGCAAGAAGACAGGTACTCTGTGACTGGGTGCGTCATCTATCCATAAACAAACAAAATATGAGAACTGCACCTACTTACCCCAGTAGCAAACTAGCCCCGGTCTCCCCTACTGTATTTAACGTAACAAAGTGTTTTTTTACAAGTTGAAGAACTGACAGAATTTTTATGGATTCTGTTATGCCTTTGGCAGTTACCTTCACATTGCATGAACTGATCACATCAATTCCTGGTTGAACTAAGTGAGATTTTTTCACAGTTAAATTAGATTACATTGAACACACGTCATTTCAGTGCTTATAAAAAGAAAGGGGTTACTGTTTTATAAGGATAGTACCCATTTAATGTAGAAAATTCTGAATGAAAATCTCAAAGCCAAAAATAAGCATTCATAAATAAAAGCGGAAAAAACTCAATTCTTGTTCAGAAGATCAAACCGATTTCTATAAACGTCTGTGATATGCTGGTTTGCGAAACAGAAGGACAGTTCACATATGACCGTGTAGAATAAAGCATATAATATTTTTATGCATACACAAATAGGTATAAAATTGGCAAAACATTTTTAACATTACGTTAAAGAACATTTAGTGAGTATCTGAGTACAGAAAGTGTTGCAATAGGCTGTTGTTAGGTACATATTACTCGGATAACATAGACGCAGAAAAGAAAACAAAATAATGATTTCAAGTTTTCTCCAGATAGAAGTTATTATAGGATATGACAATCATGAATTTCGGTGCAAGCGTCCATATGTCATGTCATGTTCTAAATCACGTGGTCCAGGAACTATTGCGGCAAGTTCTTCAACTCTTCGTTTAGTACACTGATGAAGTTTTCTTGTTTGTTTGAGGATATTTTAGCGGAACAAGACTTCACCTGAAGGCATCCCACACATATTCAATGGGATTTAGGTCTGTATAATGTGACTACCTGACGATGGTTTGAATATCTTCATTTGCCAAGACACAGTGGCTGTTCACACGACACGAAGGAAATGTATTGCCGAAAGAACTACGTAAAATAGGAACACAAGTCCACAGAAATTTATTAATATAGCTATCATTAATTCATCATAATAGGTCGAGATACAAGTTTATAAACACTGTCTTGCGGCAGTTGACTATGATCCTGGTTCAACAATGACACTACAAAAGTATATCAGTCATTTCATTGATACGCACTACATAATAAACACTGTCGTTCGGGCGTCAAATCGGCTGTAATTTACAATTAGATGAAGGAATAAACCTACTCTCATCTCGAGAAAAGTACACATGCATATTCGTTCTCACTAAAATTACAACGGATCTCGCGGCACTATTGCAAGCGCAAACCACTATTGCACTGGAATACACAAAACAGTCTTCGGGAGTATTATCCTTCTTGTCGTAAACACCTGGATATAATTATCCGTAAATTTTAAGTAACTATTCCAGCGCAATGTTGACTTGCCGCTTTGACAACCGTAGTGCACCAGTTCCTTTCCATTGTCAGGACGGTGTATCTGTGTTCTCTGACTGTCAAACTACGAGAACGACATTCCCGTTTGCACCGACTGTACTTGTTTTAAATTCTATCCAAAACACGGAAGCAACACTGTGGTCAATGTCAAATTCCCTGTGAACATCTTATATCTGTTGCTCTTCTTCCAGTTTTACGATAATATGTCCACTTGTGAAGTCATCCATATAGTGTCTGCAAGACATATTCTCAAAATTAGAGTTGCTAATTAATTCCAACTTGTTCACTTTCAACAAAAACTGCGGACACGCGCCGAATACTTTAAATCCCTTACCGATCTCAAAGCGCACAAAAACATCAGTTTGCATACGTACCATTCTTCTATCAGCCACAAGCAGTTTTCTTAATTCCTACATGCTACTACTTTCGATTTTGTGGCTGTCGTCCTTGGAAATGATACCTGTCCTTGTGTTTTGTCTACCAGTCTTAGTCTACATTGTTTATCACAAAAATATTGTTCAAGGAAGCAATTGAGCAGGTCTTTTATTTTTTTAGCCTAGTTTGATTACTGTTTAATTTAAAGTTAAGTTTAATTTTCAATTAATATTTTATGAAGAAAATATTTTATTTTGTGAATAGGAATAATTTTTATTGAGATATTTATAGATATCGGATGATATAATATTTATGTGACTTGAAATTACAATGGGGGACATAATATATTACGCAAATCATAAAAAAATCACAAAGAAATAAGCAATAAGCAAAAATTTCAGCATATTTGTTTAATCACTTTTCATATTTTTTACATCAAAACACGCCATTTACAATGCTCATTTAAAAAACGATTTTGAGAAATAATAAAATATATAAAGACGATACTGACTTAAATTTTATTGTCTCAGCAGTTTTCAATAAATATAAAACTATAAAACACAACATCAACATCAACATCCCATGACTCAGAATCAGTTTTTGAGTTACTCCTGCTTAAAAAAACTCAGAGATTTTTTTAATCTCATCTAAAAAATGAAGGAAATATAATGCAATAATATATATCTTATTAGCATTGTTAAATTATCTCTAGTAGTACCGTTTAAGAAGCAGAGTTGCCTAAAACAACCTCTATAAGTTAACCTTTGTTAACTTTATGCTTGGAAAACTCTCACTATGGTCTTTAATTTTGCTTTGTTGATTCAAAATTTAACAGCCTCTTAATCTCTTACAAAAGTAGTAATATCTTATTTATTATGTTGCAAACCACAGTCTATGGTTTGCAAATTTATCATTTAATTCTTTCAGAGTGGAGGGGGATATTTTTGGACTACTTAGTTTTAATCCCTTAATGTCACATTGGCACCAGAATTTTGGAATGAAAATTTTCATTTTATTAAATATGTGAAGAAAACTTTTACTTATTTTCAAATAAATTTGTTTGTAAATTCTAGTGTCATTCAATCATTTGAGCCTGTTATGAATTGAAGTACTTTACCTCTAAAAGTGTTAAAGCAAGTTCAGTTAATGTTAATAATCATGAATTGTTTAACTAAGGCTTGAAACTAAAAAGTACGACTAAATTGCGTATATAATGTTTTAAAGCAAACTTGTGTATTAAAAAATTCCAAATGTACTCATATACTAAAGTTCCAAATCTACTAATTCTAAATATAATTTAAAATATTAATCTATATAATTATTAATTTCTGGGTACAAATTTCGTGGTTTAAGCATTGTATTATCATACAAAAGTGGTTGTTTTCCTTCTGAATCCTGAACAGTCACATTCTCAAAATCTCACCATAGCTTAAATACCTAAGTGTAAACACCTGAGTGTAAATACCTAAATATCACTCTTTTATTGTCGACTAACTTCCTTTATTATAAACTAAAATTTCTCCCATTTAAAGCCAACTTTGCAAAAAGGGGCTATGCATGTATAACGTTATCATTTTAGGGGGGGAGAGGGGGGTCTGGCACATGATATCGTAAGATATCGCTAGAGGGAGGAGGGATTTGTCTTTTGATATCGTTATCATTTTTTATCCAACCAAAAATTTCTTTTTTTATTTGTAACTTGGTCTTTTTATCAAAATAGTATGTTATTTTATTTTAGTCTGTTATTTATTTTTTGAGAATACAAAGTTATTATTAAAATCTTTAAATGATTATAAAATTATTTAATTCCAAAATATGGAATACCTCGACGTTTGTCATTCCTATTCTTCTGCCATACGTGCATGCATATATAATCCTATAATCCGCTGTTCTAGAAACCCTATGCGAAGTACGTTTGAAATTATACTTGTTTTTACCAGTAAATAAAACAGAAATAATTTTGTCCACCTGTTTTGTTGACAAGAAGTTATGTTTGCCACCCCCTTCCTTGAGTGGCAAGTGCAAGAAGACATTATTAGTGTTGAATGCATTATGTAACAAAAAGCTACTTTTAAATTCTTTTAAATACTAACTATTTCTTTTACGTGTTATTTGATATAAATTTATTTCATGCGTAAAGTGATATTTTATTGACTTCTCTTCATTTTGAATCAATAAATTATGCGAAGAATAAATGTAACCATATTTGTATATCACTCCAAACAAAAGAAAAAAAAAATCAAAAAATCAAAAGAAAATGTAGACATTGATAACGATATCATTACGTGGGGGGGGGGGGGTTAAGGGATGATAACGTATCATATCGTAAGGGGGGAGGGGTTCCAAAATTAACAAAAAGTTGATAACGTTATATAAGTAGAGCCCCAAAGTCTCAAGATACAATTTGAAAAAAAAAGAGTGTTTTCTGTTTCATAACTGTCAAATTTTGATTTTTTTTTTCAAGTCAAATAAGCATATTTTGAAACAAAAAATATATTTAATAAAATCTGTCCTGCTTCTCTGGCACTTATTTAATTTCATTTTTTAAGTAAACTATCTAGTCTAGTTCAAAATATTTTTATTTGACTTGAATAAAATGGGTAGAACGACAGTTATGCTATTTACTCGGTCGAAAAGTAAAAATTCTGGTTTTGCAAATCAAATAAAAAGTATATTTAAGATTGAATTTTTGAAAAGTCCTAGAATAGCCTAGATAGAATAAAGTAAATTTTCTTGAGAAGAGAAACATATAGAGCATATGAAATACATAAAAAACAGATTGAAACCCAAATCTGATATTAATATCGTGATCTTTTTCTTTGTTACTTGAACTATCAAAACTACGTATGTTCATTATCTATTAAATGAATCTTTTATGAAAGTATTTATACACGGGAGACTAGGGAGGGTTGACCATACGGGAGCCTTAACCCACCCATCAGTTTTCATATTTAAAAGAATTTCAGAGTTTTATCAATAGGTGTCAACAAAAGCTACTGGAATTCTCAAACAACAGTCTCTGTTTCATACTGATAATTGAAATAGTTGTGTAAACTATCAATTGTGAAGAGCTTTCAAACTAAAAGTTGTGTTTTTTAGAAATATTTTATAAGCTTTTTTCAAATAAAATATATCACTGAAATTTAAGAAAGTAGGTTTTAAGTAATGCAGAAATATCGCGCTTTCATTCCAGGCATAAAGATTATGCAGCAAGTTAGGCTTAACATAACAATGTGATATTCTTTAGAAAAGGACTATGTGTGGAGGCTTGACCCAGCCATTGTGAGGTAGGTTGACCAGATGTTCAAGGCTAATGTAACACATTCACGACAGGAAACGAGAATTCTCGTTTTCATTTAAAAAACATCATTGACTAAGGGCGTGGTTTCTACCTTACAGAAAATGCATTTATGTCATGTTGTTCATATTTTTTAAGATTGTAAGACATTTTTTTCTTAAATTCGTACATTGAAAGATATTTACCGATGCATAAACTAGGAGACTTACCTAGAACACCAATTTACAAAAGACGTTCAGAACAGGGAGGAGTTTCTACTGTTTTAAAATTCGGATTTGTTAAAAATTGCCCGTCGGCAATGTGTTAATTAAGGAGTTTTGGATATCTTTTTATTATGCACTGTGCATAATGAAAGATTAATGGGGATATATAGAAATGAATATAAATTTAATCTGTAAAGCTACAGTAAAATGGGGTGATGGAAAAGAAAACGTTTAAAACTGATTAAAGAAAGATGTGAAAAATTGCTATAGTATCCACTGCACGAAAAAACAATAATGAAATATAAATGGGAAAGTTGATAGGAACTTTTTTCATTTAAATATTACTTACAATAGGTAAATAGAAACAGTGGAAAAGACGAGAAGGTATGAAAGCAGCAGTCTTAACCGTTTCAAGGGCAATGGTATCTTTATAAAACCACTTAATTTTAATTCCTAAATGACACAATGGCACCAGAATCTTGCTTAAATCTTTTCCATCTAATATGTATGTGAAATATAGCCTTTTTCATATTTCCAAATAAATTTGTTCTTATATTCCGATGCCAGTCATTTATTTCAAAATTTTAGTGCTGAAACTACTTTACTCCTGAAAGGATTAAAATATGCTAATGATAAGTTAACTGCTCATGCGGCTGGAAAAGAACATAACATTGATCGAAAAACATTAGGGAGGTATGTAGACAAATTTCAACATGATGAATAGAGTGAGATGGAACCAAACTATGTGACAACTAGAGTTGTCAGAAAAATGTCAAAAAAAGTAGGACAAGGAGACAAAAAAAAGTGGGACAGTGGCTACTAAATGCGGACATAATAGTGCATGAAACCCTATGAAAATGGAACCTGTCTCTAGCGGAAAATGTCTTAAATGTTATAGTTTCATTTTCCCTGCTGTATAATTATACTTGCTCAGACAAAATCCTGTTTAAAACAAAATTTACTTCTCTGACTTGTGATTGCGTCTAAACAGGTTTCTTTAAGCATCATATCTTCAAAAATATTTTTTATAATAATTAAAGAATGTAGCATACAGTTATATAGCTTTTTTAAACTGATTTTATTTCTCTTCACAAATATTTCAATATATAAAACAAAGTGGGTCAAGCCCTCTCATATGTGGGGAGACTTGACCCATTATTTTCTCATGATTAAAATCAATAATTTTTCAAATTTCTTATATATTACACTTATTTAGCAATTTTATTTTGATAACTAATTGTATAACGAATAAAATGATATATCAGGACCCCAGAAGCCAAGGGGTATAAGTGACAAAATTGAAAAAATTGAACTAAGTGCACAAACGACCTGGAAATATGCTTTTTTTCTTTTCATGTAAAGAAATATAAGTGATTTTCTAATTATGTGTTGCGTTTTAGAGATCAACCATTTTTGCCAAGTAATGATCAATATTGATTAATTATAAATTAAAAAAAAATTGCACTCTTCTTTTTTCACATTTATTGAAATAAGAGTTCAAAGACCACTGTGAAACAAGCAGCAGTTTCCTATCTCAGTTCAGTCAATTATTATTCATGTTCAACTTTAACGTCAATTATCTTTGAACTCAAATTACTCCAAATCGAAATTTTGTCACTTGTACCCCTTGGCTTCTCTGCCACATAAAACTTTAGTCTACCTTCAATATTTAAAAAATAAAAAATCATTTTGTAAAAAGTGGGTCAACCCTCCCTAGTCTCCCCTACATAAACAAATCTGTAAAAATAAAAAAAATTAAAAAAAACATTCAAAACTTTCAAAATTACAGGGTGCAGGCAGATTTACGAAATTTTTTTTTAACAGAATCTGTCCCCTTATTTAATCTCAGAAAAATATTACAAATTCTACGATTAAACGTGATGACTACGAATTCTTCGACTGAAATATTAAATAGAAATTTTCTAATATGAAATAATGGTTGCGCATTCCTTGTAAATTCCAAAGATTTTACGTACCTTGAAGTTAATTGAAGAGCTGAGTAGAAGAACGTGTTAAGTAACAAAAATTACATTTGAAGAAATTTGATGTGAAAGTTTTTGTTGCCAATTTTATTGATTTATTTTCTGTTTGATACCATGCGTTTAAAATATTAACAGGTGTGGTAGTGAACTCTATCAAAAAACTTATTCATATTTAATTTTTAAATATTAAAAAATATTAATATTATTTACATTATTAAATATTAAAATATTAAATATTAAGGAATAATGTCTTAAATCTTCAAGGCTAAATAGAATTTTGGTATTTTAGATTTACCATGTGATAGAATGCCTGATAACGCCTTCGTCCAAAAGTTAAAATAATTTGTAAGAAAATGTACCATAACATGTTCTTCCACTCAGCTCTTCAATTGTTTTGGTGACATATGTCTAAGTATAACAACATTACTTAGTTTCCTTAAAGAGGAAAAATAAATTATTTTCTTTTTTAGAAAACTAATTTAAATTGTTAATTAAGTTAAAAATTATAATTAAAGTTCTCTCTTACTTTATTTAAATACTAGTTACATGATATGTCGATGTAATAATTTAAAAATGGAAGATGCCTATAATTAGGGAGTAGGGAAATCAAGCATGAAAAACATGGCAACGACGTCTTAAAATAAAAGACTCATTAAAATAACTTATTACTAAGTAGATGTGACATACATGTAGAGCTTTTCTTAATTTTGTAAATTTAATTAAGAAATGCAAAAAACCTTCGAGTAATTTGCGTCTATGCTTAATCTTTTAGAACAAACATTTGTAGCGGAAAAAGTTGAGCGTAGTCTAAATAATTTACTGTCAAGTTCTACATGAGTAACTTAACTTTACGCATAATTCTTGAAACCGACCTTATTCATATCTAATTCTTGTTAAGTAGGGGATGAGAAATTATTTTCTTCTTAATTATGTTTTAATTACCTTTATTTTTAATTATATATCCTGGTAAATATATGATTGAATAAAATTCTATTCAAAATTATTGGAAACATGACGAATTGCGGAGTCAAATCAACTCATTAGACAAGGGACTTTTGTTTTGCACCAAATAATGAAAAAATATTAATATATTTCTCTAATTCATTTTGATTAGAATTCTTTAATTTACTTTTTAGAAGATTTGGAGAAAAAGTTAATCAAATATAATTTATCGTTTAAATGCACAGCCTGCAAAGAATAAAAATTCCAATGCAAATGCAAAATTTAGTGAAAGAAGATGTTGTGTCATACTTTTTCTGAAAATTTCTTTTATATTATAGATAAAGGTATTATGATGTAATCTATCATATAGTAACTCAAAAATACAAATTCAGTTGTACCTTAGTTAACGGCAGCCTGATTTCACGACGTACTTCGTTAAAGATCAAGTCGTTTAAGACCGAAAGGCGAGTGGCAGTAAGATAAAAAATCTTCTAGTTAACGATACATGATTTGGTTAACGACTTCTCATTATCTTATCGCACAACTTTAATAAAAAGAATACTGGAGACGCAACTAGTGTTGGAAATTTAGGGCGTGTTGAGCCAAAAACACTCGATAGCAAAAAACACGCTCTCTAATGATTAAACGTAAACAAGAAAATATCTTCTTGTGATTTTATGCTGCTCGTACAAAAATAGAGGTAAGTAAACGTCGCTTAACTGTTATACATTTTATTTCGTGTTGGCTCGGGATTCGTCAACGTCAGCATAGAGTATGGCCAGGGATCGGTCACATTCGCTCTTTCAACGATTTATCCTTGTTTGTTCTGTGAGTAACAAATTTAATATTTGACTGGATAGAAGAGCAGAATATTAAATCCATGTCTCCTGGAAAAAAATATTTGGTTAATTTTTGTGTATTTGTGAAAGGGGAAAAGACTCATTTTTGAGTTTAAAAGCTTCAATTGATTAACTTTATGGGAGTACTTTAAACAGTCCATCTAGCAAGAGCGATTACATTATAAGAGACTGGTGAAAACAGAAGCTGGCGAAAAGAGAAGCGGGCGAAAACATATGCCACGAAATAAAATATAAAAATATAAAAGGAAGTCTGTTAAAGTTCAAGTACATACACCTGTTTCGGAAATTACTTCTCAGTGGTGCAATAGTCTTCATTAAAATATGGAAGAAACATTAGGTTCACAACTGTTCGTTAAAGTGTTTTGAGTTCACTAATTGGGTTCTTTTCTCATTTAATTGGGTTTTGTTGCTTATGGCATCTAGGGTTGATTTCGGATATGGGGAATTGATTATTTTTGTTTGGATACATATTCCACATAATGCATTATGATTGCAGTTATTTAATTTTATTCCTTCTGCTAAGTTTTTATTTATGAATTCTGTTATCGCATTATAGTTACGATGGCCAAGCCGTCAGTGCCAAATTTCAATACAATCTTTATTTTTACATTCATATGCAGTGTTTACTTTGTTAGTTTCACCGCTTTCTAATAATTCGACTTGAAATAAGGTTAAGAGAGGCAACTGGGCCATGATTTTACAATGTGACTCTGAAGCTTCTGACAATTCAGCTTCAAAAAGCTAATGTTCATTTGAATTACAGCCTGAACTTCTGTGAACGTGTTCAGTTGGGTTCCCTCGATCAGACAGAGTTTCTCAAAATTACATTTTAATATTTAAGAATTTAAAAATATGCCTATTTCATCTTTCCTTCCTCATGGGTCCAGTTGCCCCATAAAAATGGGGTAAGTAGACAAGGAGGGTCTATTTTCCACACGCGTTTATTTTTATTTTTTTTCATATGGGATATCAGGTCCTGTTTGAAAAAGTGTGAAACACTTAAAAAAATTTAAACCAGGCAGATCATGTAAATTATATATCAACTAAAGAGTGTTGTAAGGGAAACCTTTGCTGTCAATGTGTCGAAAACACGCTAAAAGTGAAAATATTAGATTTATTTATACCAAAAACATAAAAATTAAGTAAGTACTTATGTACTTTAGTATAGATAATAAGTGTAAAATTCACATAGGTATTTTAAGGAAAAAAATAGCAAGGTAAATCTATGAACAAGCGGCTACGTAAGTACTTAATTACTTTATCTGTATCTAGGGGTCGCATTATATAAGGAAAAATTTTATTGTTCCTACCAGAAGCCTTAATGAGTTACCTTCATGATAATTCTATTTAACATATTCTAAAAAAAGGTGCGATGAAGATATTATTTTCAAAACAGTGGTAGAAGCAGTACAAGTTTCCCTATAGAATGCGACCCCTGTGTATCGTACAATTTCAAGGTTTTACTATCTCGCTTTCAGGGGCAAGGTACTTGCATTCATAAAATGTTGAAATAATTTAATGACACCGCTATTTACAAGAGAATTTATTTCTTAACAAGTAAAAGTATATTTTCGCGTACTTAACCCTAGATCTACCGGGAATTTTATTCAAGTTTCAATAAAACGTTCTACACCAGAATTTTTATTTAAAACTATTTAACTTATTAATTTACCTTATTTTTGTCTGGTTTATATACTTAGTTTATTTTAAAGAAATTTCTGGTTTGAATGAATATTTTGTATGTACCCGTCGGGTCCAATGGACCCGTCTGGTAGACGGAGGGTTAATGGGGATGAAATTTTTATTATAAAATTCCGGTGCCAATGTGGCAATTAGGGATTAAAATTATGTGATGCCATAACGGCATTGCCGCCTTTCAAGGGGTCAAGAAATTTGGTTTGATACCACTTAATATGCTTTTTTAAAATTATATTACGCAATTTTAATAAGGTATTCTATAGTATTTTTTATTGTGAGCAAAACACAATAATGCAGAAATTTATTTCCCGTAGTAAGAGAAACTCAAAAAAATTATTCATAACTACTGGGGTAACTGGATCCAGCATGGTCTAGTTACGCCGGATACATGTCCGTTACCCCATTCTTGAAAACCTTATGGGGTAACTGGGACACTAGGCTTACATTTGAAACATGAAGTAAATGTGTATATATACCTAATAATATTAATGTAGTTATATTCCTAATCTTTAAAAATAAAGTTTGTTTAATAAAAGTACTTACAGTATTTTAATAGAAAGCCGAGGAAGTTCAACCATATTGACGTTGTTTTTAAAAAAGAAATGTAAATCTTTGACAACCTATCACAGCAAAGTGAGAGTTTTGATTGAGTTGACACACGTTGTTTTAGGAAGTAGAGATTAAGGTGCATTGTTCACAAAAGCTAAAACTTAAAAAGCATCAAAATTTTTTTATAAAATAGCCTATGGCCCAGTTACCTCATGGGCCCAGTTACCCCAACTAACCTTACGTTATTTTTCTTGATTCAGGATAAATATTCCCGTTTCGGGCCAGCGTGCATTTTTCTCTATCGAAAATTAATTCATATCCGTTCTGTGTTGCCGTGCTTACCGATATAAGGTTCGATTCTAATTCTGGTACATATAATACCTCTTTTAGTGTAATTTTGTTTACCCCTCAATCGGATGTTTTTGTCATGAACGTCGTTTTTCCTGTTCCGTGTGAATTTAGCTTTTTTCCGTTGACAATGATGACGATCGTTTATTCTGTGTCGTTAAATTTAGTAAACGCGTCTTTACAGTTTAAGATATGTGTCGATGAACCAGAGTCTATAACCCAGGTTTGTGTTCTTGGTTTCTGGACTAGAAAAGCTGCCTCGCTGTTTTCTTTTCTGAATTGCCCTGTGTTTTGTTTATCCGAATTTTTTCCCTTTGACGGCTCTTGTCTCCTCTATAGTTGTTTGTATTTTCATAACATAACGATAATGTGTAATATTTGCGTTTGTGTGGATGTTGTTTTTCTGACGGCAAGTAAGTGTTTCTGTTCTTAAGATAGCAGCACTCCCTGAACGTGTGGTTATTTAACTTACAGTGTGTACACTGTTTTTCCTTTTTATAGTCATTCGGAAACTTTTTCTGCGTTTTAAATGCTTTTGCGGAACTGTCGCTCTGATCTGATCTTTCTATTCTTCTCAAGTATTCATCGGTAAGTTTTGTTTTATAAATTTGGAATTAAGCTCATTTTCTGGACGGTACTCCAGGGCCGTAATCAAAGTATTTTAACTAGGGTGTAAAGAGCAAAGTAAAAGGAAAGATATATGCGAATCATTTATGGTTTACCCTATAGCTGAGAATTTATCGATAATTTCTAAAATGTGTGTAATGTGTTTTATCAAGTTCCCGTTTTCTAGGAATTTTGTTCCATATAACTTTCTCAGCAAATATAACTTGCTTGAGAGATTTGCTCTTTCGTGAATTGTTTTTAATGCTTCACACTCAGATTTCACGAAATTTTCTTTGTTTTTGACGAAACAGTTTCCTGGGAAATGCTCCGAGCAAATAATTAGTAAAATTGATGAAATTACTTTCTTCACTTGCTTGACGTTATAAATTTCGTCAAAAGTTGGCTGGTTGCGCCATCTATCGAACAGTTTGGAAGCTCCAGAAGGAAGAAAAAAATCACTTCTCGTTTTCCTCGGTCTGATTCGAACCCGCGGCCTTTGGCGTGGGAGACCATTGCTCTTCCAAACTATCTACTGGGAATTTGTATCGAATTGCTTTTAGATTGATGTAATGAATTCTGCTGCGTATTTATGTTTTTATAAAGTAGATTGTAATTTTATCGGTGATGCTGTAATTTCTTAAAGTTTTAAGTAAGGCTAATTTATTATTATGGTTTTCTCATGGCCAATGAATAATTATAATATGGCTTCATTAAATAATTTATTAGCGAAATTTTCTTTGCTCAATGAATGGTTAGAATATGGCCTGGTTAATTTGTTGCTCACAAATAACGAATTGTGAAGTGCATATTGTGTGAGATTTTAACACTTTACTGTTTATAAAGGGGAGAAGGATCTATGTTTATTTTTAATTTGATTGAAACCAGAATATACTTCTTAAATAAATTTTAAAAAAAAGATATCCTGGAAGTTTGAAAATTTATTGACCAAATTTTCTTTTTGAATGATTTTGAAGAACACAGGAAATTTATTCTTTTCAAATTAAAACTTAACGAACAACATATACATAAATAAATAGATAAAAATAATAATAAGCATTCCTAAAAATTTTAACAGCTAAAAAAATAACTAATGAAGAAACAATAACTACCTACATTTCAGAATTTTCTGAAAAGCACTAAAAAGTGCTGTTTTCAAATAAATTATTACAGGACTAACATAAAGAAGCAAATATCTGCTCGCTAAAATCGCAGAATTTGAGGAGGTACAGCAACTGTTCCCTTAAAATACATTGAGTCTGACCGTGATTGAGGCAAAAATTTCGTCAAATATTTGAGTTTTTACCTTTCGTTAAAAGTCACGTGATGTTGATAGGAAATGATCGTCAAAAACGACGAAATACAGCTCAAGGATTTCTGAATCGTCAAAAGTAAGAGTTTTATTTTTGAGAGTGTTGCCAGATTTTTCTGGCAGAATTTAAATTCTTAACGTTCACTATCTGTGAATCTTCTATACTTAAATTAATTATTCCATGCGTTTTACGGTCTTTCTTTGTCCATTCCGTATTAATTGAAACAGGGGAATTTTGTGTTATTGTTTCAAGATTTTCCTCTTTAATGAGAATCATTTCGATTTTGAATTTACAATTGGAATAGTTATTAGAGTTTAACTTCTCGACAACTTGTATGTCTTTGATCCCTGCCATATTTATTTTTTATTTGTTTATTTTATCTTAAAGAGCCAATTTGTTTTTATTTACTCAAAATGTTCAATTTCTTTTTTTCTTCTCAAGCAAACAATTGTGCGTACATTTATTTATTCACTTTTTAATTTATTGCAGCATATATTTCATGCAGAAAATACCATTAATCAATTTAAGCCATTATATAAAACTTTACCTTTTTGCTAGACATGAGACACTTTATCAGCCTCGTAATCAGAACTATTGGAAATTTATACGTGTTTAGCCAAAAACACTCGGTAGCAAAAAACGCGCTCTCTCATGAATAAACGTAAAAAAGGAACTATCTTCTTGTGGCTTTATGCTGCTTGTACAAAAATAGTGGTAAGTAGAAGTCACTTACCTGTTATACATCTTATTTCGTGTTGGCTCGGGATTCGTCAACGTCAGCATGGAGTATGGCCAGGGATCGGTCACAGTCGCTGTTTCAAAGATTTATCCTTATTTGTTATGCGAATAACACTTTTAATGTTTGACTGGATAGAAGAGCAACTTATTATATCCATGTTTTCTGGGAAAATATTTGGTTAGTTTTTGTGTATTTGTGAAAGAGGAAAAGACTCATTTTTGAGTTTAAAAGCTTCTATTGACTAACATTAACACTTAAAAAACTCTGACAAGATCGATTACATTATAAGAGACTGACGAAAACAGAAGCGGGCGAAAACATATGCCACTAAATAAAATATAAATATATAAAAGGAAGTATGTTAAAGTTCAAATACATGCATCTGTATCGGAAATTTTTTCTCTGTGGTGAAATAGCCTTCATTAAAATATGGAAGAAACATGAAGTTTACAATTGTTCGTTAAAGTGTTTTGAGTTCACTAACTGTTTTTTTCCTCATTTAATTGGGTTTTGTTGCGTCGCGCATGTGGGGTGATTAATCTGGGGGCTGCATCTGGGGGCTATCAATGCAGCAGCATATAAATATTTCATTAGATTTTCAATAATTCTAGAATATAGAGAATTACCAGATCAACAATTTTGATAATACTGTACTATTTTGCTAGAAAATGCCCAACTGGATGTTTATGATAAAAAAGAAACACAAATTCTTGGGTATAAACCAAGGAATCATTACTCAACAATGATTTTAAAACCAATTAAAAATGTAGGTTGCAAGATAAAACTGATGTTAATTTACCACTCACTAAATCTCCAAGTTTTCAAACAGTTAAGTGTATCTAAATAAATCCTGGTGACTGAGCAATAAATAGTAAAATCTAATAGCAATGAAAATCTAATAAAATAGCAAAGTCTTTATTCAAAAGAATAAAATTTAGAGACTGGTTTTTTAAAGTTTTTAAACCAACTGCCTAAACATATTTTGTTCAATGCTTCTAAAACACATTTTAACGTTATATAATGCACTTAGCATCCAACGGTATACAAAATGAGCTACTAGAGCAATTCTTTTTCATTAAAAGGATTTTTCTTCTTCACAAGACTACATTTTTGATTCAATCTATGGATCAGTTGAAAATTGCATACTTAAAAAATATATATAAAAGAATTTTTTGCCAGGTGCTTTGAAATTAGTCAAACTTTTAAAATGATTCAAAGAAATGTTTGGGAGGGATAATTCAACACTATCATATCAATTAGGCTAATCGATAATTCAATTGACAATGTCATGGCTCAAAACAGTGTGAAGGAAACTGTGTCCTATGTATGATAATGAAAAAACTTCCGATGAAGGCCACAAGTTGGTAATGGATTTTGGGGAAATAATTCATGATCTTAGCAAAAAGGAGCGGAAAGAGATGTCGAAGTATTATTGGAGATGCATGACCGAGAACTGGCGTGCTGAAACAACTTTTCCATTATCAGTGCAATGAAAAAGAAGTGGAAATTATATATGAAGAGAAAGATGAAGAGAAAAAATGAAATAGGACTATAGAAATCAAAAATGTTTTAGTAAAGTGCTCAAAAGTTTTGCTATGAAATGGACAAATAAATTTGAGGTTATGCAGGAGTCGTAGAGTGCTATATTATTGTTATGCAATTCTTACCACTAATTTCAAGATATAATTATTTTTTGGTATAATTCTTTAACATGTGCAATAGGAGGTTACCAAGAAGATTAAATCTTGAAAGTAGCAATCGCGAATATACAGGGTGTCCCAACTCAACTAATTTCTAAACCGTTAGTCATAGATATATAGTTCCAAAAATTAAAAATTCCAAAATTCTAAAAAGTTCAAAATTCATAGCCAGTCAATCCATTATCCCTCATAATGCTCAAGAACCTTTTTTATACAAAGTTTCTGCATTTAGACATTTTATTCATAGAGCTTTCACAGTTTCTATCCCCGAGCAGTTAAATAATGAAATAAATAAAATATATGATATTGCAAGAAACAATGGATACAAAGAAAGCTCCATAGAAAAATTAATTAAGAGCTTGAAGAATAAAAAGTCCTTTCGGCCAGTGCCGGGAGGAAGAGGTAGCTGTCATATTCCTTATTTTTAAAAAGGCTTATATTATTCAAACACACTGTCCGTGTTTCTTCTTAGTCCGCACAACTTCGAAGAAAATCATTATTTATATGCTGCCACCACCGATATGATTACGTGATATCGGTCACGCACTGAGAAGATTGTTTAAATGAAAACCAACGCTTTCAATTAACTAAATTAACTGTTTATTTACACACTATTTACACAACAACAAAACACTATTTACACTTACAAACTCGGATATAGGTGATCCGGTTCAACATTAAATTGAATACAGTAAATGCTGGCTGTGTACTGTTAAACTACGTTAAACCACTCTCACTCTACACACGTTAAATTAGCTTTCCGGAGATCAATCTCGATCTCCCAACACATATGTGCTCTAAGCCTAAGCTCTCCGAGCCTCACTCAATCCTACGCTCTGTCTCTACGAGCTACACACAGCCACTCACCTTGCGCCTTGCACGCGAACTTTCAACTGAACCCTACGCTCTATCTCCCAGAGCTCTCCCCAGGAACACACGTCCACTTTGCGCGCTACGCTCAAACTAACTATATCAGCAGAAGAGACTACCTTCCAGCAACCCCTTGCTACTTCTCAACGTAACCCCTCCGGGGTTTTCTACCTGGCTCCCATTCCAAGCTCTTTTCTTCGTTCGTGGAATGCTTTTGTCTCTCTATCTTCCACAGACATCTCAAAAGGTTGGCACACCCCTTTCCAACTATCTTTTCCCCCTTCATGCCATCTATACATTTTCACCGGCTTAGATCCAGTTTTAGATAAGGAAAGACTTATTTTGAAATTCCAGTACGCAGCCTATACAATATATAACATATTAAGACAAACATAATATAGAACCCCAGTTCTAATAGCAGATATTTCTCAGAACCTGACACCACCCACCTTAGCGGAAAATATGTCATTTAGGAGCTAATTTTCCCCAAAAATATAGTAACATCACAGAAGAGTTCAATAGTCTCTTTGCAGGTTTCTTCCTTATTATTATTACATATATATATCAAGGTATATGAACATTCTCTACTGACATCTCTAATGAACCGTGTACTACTGTTATTACAGAAAAACTACACATGCTAATACACTATAACACTATAACACAAAATTGAAATACAATTACACATATACAAAAAAAATTTTAAACGTGATGACACCCCTTTAAGGTTTGTGCATTATTTAGTCATTGATGCCGATGGGCTAGTAACTGGCGGTTCTTCCCAGCTCTTCCTATGTAGCCTGGAAATTGCATCAGCATTTAAATGTTGCGCTCCTGGACGATGAGAAATACTCAGGTTCCAGCGCTGCAAGGCAAGAGTCTATCTAGTGAGTTTGGAGGACCTTGGGGTTGTTTCAGTGAGAAATTTTAATGGATTATGATCCGTTATGATCTCAATTTGAGTTCCATATGTCCACTTTTCAAACTTCTGCAACCCGAAGAGAACACTCCAAGCCTCTTTCTCTATACTCGGCCAAGCACGCTGAGCCCCTGATAATTTCTGACTGGCAAAAGCTATCGGTTTAAACTGCCCCTTTTCATCTTTTTGAGTAAGACAACATCCTACTGCAAGGTCTGAAGCATCGGCGTGAAGCTGATATTCCCGGCCTACGGTAGGTGTAGCCAAACGCGTCACATTACATAACTCACCCTTAAGGGTATTAAATGCTTCTTCTGCCCTTTCATCCCATGGTACAGTATTTTTAACTTTCCCTTTAGTTAATTCCGTTAAAGGTATAGCAATTTCTGCATAATTTGGAATATAAGATCGGTAAAATCCCATTAATCCCAAAACAGATCTAACTTCCTTTTTAGTTTTCGGTCTCTTTAAGTCCCTTATTGCTCCTATTTTCTCCTCATCAGATGCATGCGTTCCACCCCCAATTACATGACCTAAAAACTCAATTTCTCTCCAAATTTACATTTGTCCAGCCTAATCGTAAAATTTCTATTTTTAAGTTCTTCTATGACAGCCCTATCATGTTCACAATGCTGTGTGTCCCAGTGTCGGAGAAAAATCCCAAGTGTCGGAGAAAATGATGACATCATCAATATATGCTTGTGCATACCTCCGATGACCTTGAAGAACCTCATTCATATCATTTTGGAACGTAGCATCCGCCCCTGATAAACCAAAAGGCATAGTACGCCACTGATAAGTCCCATTATGAGTTGTAAAAGCTGTCAAATGTTTACATTCCTCCGCCATTTTAATCTGCCAATAACCCCTCAATAAATCAATCGAAGATAAATATTTTGCTGCCCCCGCAATATGCATGATTTCCTGCGAATATTTCATAGGAAATGTTGGGACCTGCGTTACTGAATTTAAAGCTCTATAATCAATGCAAAGCCTATCAGTTGCGTTTTTTTTCGCCACGCAAACAATTGGATGATTAATTTCTGCATTTGATACTTCGATTAGATTTAATTCTAATAACTCCTGAATCTGTCGATCTACTTCCTCTTTATAAGCAAAAGGTACACTATATAACTTTGGCTTTTTCCTTGCCACACCCGGTTTCAAATCAATACGGTGCTCCCCTACTTCCGCTGGTCGCACAGAACCCATAAATACCTCTTTATTCTTCCTCAAAATGGACTTTATATCCTTGACTTGACTATTAGATAACCCTTTTATTTCGAACCTTTCTGTGTCCCATCCTACCTCTTGTTCCCGGTTTAGAATACGAATTTCCCCAACTTCTCCAAATTCTTCATCACCTTCAAAAACAATATTAACTATATTACACTTAGCAATAAATTCTCTTATTTTATTTTGGTGCACGTGTTGCCAACTCCCGTCGGCTAATTCAACTATAAACGAATGCCTGTTTCGTTTTTCAACAATAGTTGCCGGCCCTTGCCACCTGGAATATAACTTGTTAGTTGAATCGGGGATTAACAGTATTACTTTATCGCCTACTTCAAACGTTTTTTCTTTTGACCTTAAGTTATAATGATAGGCCATTCTGCCTTGTTGCACCTCGGACGATAATTTTGCCTCATTTGCGGCTCTTTCTAAGCTTCCCCTAAGTTTATTCAAATACTCATGAATCGGCATAGTATCTAACTGTGCCCCCTTATTTTCTCCTGCCCAGGATGACTTGAGAACTGATAAAGTACCCTCCGGCGCTCTTCCATATAATAATTGAAAAGATGCGATTCCTGTCGTAGAATTTGGGACTTCCCTATACGCCCTTAATATAAATGGCATTTGTTCATGCCATCTTTTCCCTTCTTCCCTAATCGTATGATGCAACATACGTTTAAGCGTCTGATTAAAACGTTCCACAAGACCGTTAGACTGTGGTTACTGTGGGGTCGAAAATCGTGGACTAGCCCCTAACCTTTTCTCAAATTCTTTCGTTAAGTCGGCAGTGAAATTGGTTCCATTATCCCACGCGATTATATTTGGAATTCCTGTCCTTGTAAATATTTGAAGCAATGCATCACACACTGTTTTAGCAGTTAAACTTTTTAAGGGGATTGCTTCCGCTCACCTGGTATGCTGATCAATTAAGGTTAGTATATATTGATGCCCTTGTAAACTTTTGGGATCAATAGGCCCAATTAAATCAATATTAACTACCTGAAATGGGAGTTCTGCCCGTGATACTGGGGAAATAGGGGCTCTATTATTCACTTTAACCCCTCTAGTCAACTGGCACTCTAAACATGACTCACAAAATTGTTTAGTTTCTTTCGCCATCCCCTCCCAATAAAACGAATACCTGATTCTCTGTAACGTTTTCTTGGCTGCATGATGACCTCCAAATACCGAAGTATGCGTTAATTTTAGGATCTCTTCCCTTCATATCTTGGGTACTACTAATTGCGCTATAGTTTCGCCTAACAATTTCTCTTTGTGATACAATAAACCATCTACAATATAATAATCTCCTTTATCCATTTTTGCTAATTCCCAAACTCTCTCTAAATTTTTGCATTCCAATTGGGATTTCTTAAACATATCTGAATTACTAACGATAACTTTATTATTTTCCTCCACTTCCGTTTTTTCTGCATTCTGACTTTGTAAATTTTCCGATCTCGCTTCTATTGCGTAAACATTACAATTATCGCTGCTCCTATCCTTCTTTTCGCTCGAGTTATCAATACTAATTTCCGAACTTTCTAATTCTTAAGTTTATAGCAATGGCTCCTCGCGATTAACCACTGATAACTCATTAATCACCTCGGGATGTAAAATTATTTGCTCATTAATATTATCGGTCACCGCGCAAAGTACTTCCTGATGAATTATATTAGTTTGTCCGAATTGCGGAATAGCTAATGTTAATTTAACCAACGGTGATTTAACTGTTTCACCAAATAATCCTTGTAAATAAATACTACCCGCTCCTTTTAATTTCTCTTCCGGTAACAAAACTTTATGAATAACACTAATTTCACATCCAGAATCAACCAATCCTTTTGCTTTTTGACCATTTACACTAACTTCAATTTTCTCGAGTTTATTTAATTTCTCACCAATAACATTAGTTCTCTGTTCGGACTTTGCCGGTATCCTCGCCACAATAGCTCCCTTAGGTAACTC
The DNA here is from genome assembly GCA_963932465.1 of Maratus speciosus. Lineage (NCBI taxonomy): Eukaryota > Metazoa > Arthropoda > Arachnida > Araneae > Salticidae > Maratus > Maratus speciosus. The sequence goes on along the minus strand of OZ010787.1, from coordinate 189,028,628 downwards.
TTTATTTACTTTCACGACAATCTTATTTACACCCGCTTTCTGTTCACGCCCTTTACTAGCATTATTATTTCCCTCATTACCCACTTTATTAAAAAACGTTGGTAATGACCCCTTAAACCACATTTGAAGCATCTAGGAGCTGAATCATCACTAGGTTTCTTAAAATCAGTTTTCCTACCCGAAAAAGAATTAGTCTCATTACTTCCGTTTTGCCTCCAATTACCACTAAATTTACTATCCTCCCTCGGTTTCACTTTTTCACTGTTTACATACCTATCTTTACCCTTAAAACTTTTATACGTAACCGCATAAGATTTGTGTTTAGCGTCAAAATAATTGTCACATTCTTTAGCAATTTTAGAAGCTTCTAACCATTTACTCTGCTGAGTTAACCCAATATATGATGCGGTTTCTTCATCTAAAGTGTTTAATAACTTATCCGTAATTATTAACTGGTTGACCTTTTCATATGAGTCAGCACCCCTAATCTTACAATAATTTTCCCATGTTGCTATTAAACGCGATACAAATAATACATGAGTTTCATTCTGGTTTCTCCTAGCCTTCTTAAAATTTTCCAAACACGCCTTCCGTGTCGGCTCATGTTCCCTTAGAACTAACTCCTTTAATTCCTCATAACTCTCAAATTGTTCCCTAGTGGTATAAATTAACAAATTATCCGCCTTATCTCCTAACATATTTAGTAGAATTTCGGCCTGCTGGTTTTCTGGTACATTTTTAGTTTTGAATGCCCTTTCTAAACTGTTGAAAAATAAATTCCATCCCTCAGTCCCTTCTGGTACTTTGATAGACAGAGTTTTAACACTTTTGATAAATTTTTCTATGTTACTTTCATTATTAGATTCCCCAGACCCATTAGAGTTATTTGTCGAACCTTGTACCCTTAGCCTCTCCATTTTTAATTCATGTTCCATCCTCAATTTTTCAGACCTCTCTTCTCTTTCTAACATTTCGCGTTCTAACTTTTCCTGTTTTTCTTCGCGCTCTAATCGCTCCGCAACAATAGTGTTAGATAATTCTTTAATAGCCCCCTCATCATATTCCTCGCTGTCCATTATCTTTTTCTTAAGCTGAAATCTCGTATCATCTTCCGTGAATTCAACCCCCAACTCTTCGGCTATCATCTGAAGATCCACCCTTTTTAGTTTCAATAAGAAAGCCATGTCTTCACCGATAACTATTACCACTCTACAATAATATTTAAACCTTCTAAATGAACAATTCCTAAATTTCTACTTTAGTACAGTTACCTCCACTTATTATACTAATTAATACCTTTCAGATAATCGATGTATTATATTTCTAATTTAACCTACTGTGTAACCTGATTTTCCTCAACCATTTATATCACACAAATTACTTCCAATAAAACAAAAGGTAAAACAATAATTTTGATTTGATTACTATGCAATACAGATTCCACTTTATACAATTAGATAATAACATGCACTTTACATAATAATACTGATGCGTTGCAAATTGAATAAAAGTATTGATGTCAATAGAAACATACACATAAAGAAAAATTGTATAACATGCACATATAAATTTCTACAATTATCCTCAATAAAATATTTCCAAATTCAATACTAGTCTTCACACTTAAAACAAATAAGATCTAAACCTTCACCCTTTTTTTTCCCTCTTGTGAGCCTATTTTTTCTCACTGTGAGCCTTTTTTTTTTCTCTCGAAATTTACTTCTAGCCAATTAAAATTCTAAGCAAATGTTCATTACTGGTTTGTTATCAACTCTTCAAACTTAAAACAGTATTGCTTCATTTAAATATTACATTAATAATAATTTAAATTTATGTAAATTCAATTATTCCTTCCAACTATTATTAACACAATGCATTAATTTTGTTCACTACCATTATAAGAAAAAAAATAGAGAGTCAATATTAGTACAAGTTTATTATGACCTTTTCTTAAAACAATAGTAAATATGGCTCTTAAAATCTCCTACTTATCTGAACACAATTATTTGATTGCACAAAAATTATCTAGACAATTTATCTTAAATTACCATTAATTATACAACAACAATTACATTTGGTTCGAGAATGTCAGCAGACAGAAATGATCAAAACACCTTACTTTATACTTTATCTGCTGGGGTACTCCGCTGCTCACACTTAGTTCCGCGATGCACTCAATATTTCGCACTTTAAAGTCATTTTGATGATATTCAATACTCAGTCTGTAATACACTGTAATTTGTTTCACTGTAGCGATGATATGGAAAAAACACTAATTCTGTTCGCTGCAACAACGATAGGGCACAACACTTTAGTTCGGTTCGCCGTAACGACGATAGGGCACACACACTCTGTATTTCTACACGACGCTTGGTTTTTATCTCTCTAGAATTCCGCTCGACGATCCGGCATTACCACGCAAGAATTCCACTGGGTGCTCCGCACTAACACACTGCAACACGGCTCGTTGGTCACTGGTCCAAGACGATTCTATCCGTCGCTGCCATCAATTTGTCGGAGTTTCCTCTTAGTCCTCACAACTTCGAAGAAAATCCTTATTATTTATATGCTGCCACCACCGATATGATTACGTGATATCGGTCACGCATTGAGAAGATTGTTTAAATGAAAACCAACGCTTTCAATTAACTAAATTAACTGTTTATTTACACACTATTTACACAACAACAAAACACTATTTACACTTACAAACTCGGATATAGGTGATCCGGTTCAACATTAAATTGAATACAGTAAATGCTGGCTGTGTACTGTTAAACTACGTTAAACCACTCTCACTCTACACACGTTAAATTAGCTTTCCGGAGATCAATCTCAATCTCCCAACACATATGTGCTCTAAGCCTAAGCTCTCCGAGCCTCACTCAATCCTACGCTCTGTCTCTACGAGCTACACACAGCCACTCACCTTTACGCCTTGCACGCCGACTTTCAACTGAACCCTACGCTCTATCTCTGAGAGCTCTCACCAGGAACCACGTCCACTTTGCGCGCTACGCTCAAACTAACTATATCAGCAGAAGAGACTGCCATCCAGCAACACCTTGCTACTTCTCAACATAACCCCTCCGGAGTTTTCTACCTGGCTCATATTCCAAGCCCTTTTCTTCGTTAGTGGAATGCTTTTGTCTCTCCATCTTCCACAGACATCTCAAAAGGTTGGGCACACCCCTCTCCAACTATCTTTTTTCCCCTTCATACCATCTATACATTTTCACCGGCTTAGATCCAGTTTTAGATAAGGTAAGACCTATTTTGAAATTCCAGTACACAGCCTATACAATATATAATATATGAAGACAAACATAATATAGAACCCCAGTTCTAATAGCAGATGTTTCTCAGAACCTGACACACACGAAGCTCAATATAGAGGAAACCGATTATAGGAGATTCAATACTAATTTTTATCAATACTAAATCATAATGAATGAGAACTTCGCGAAATTAGTCAGCTTTATCCAAGCTGCTTTTATTTAAAGTAACTTACATTTGGCTGCCAAATTCGGCGATATCTTGAAGTTCCTGCCATTTTAAGACAACATGGTGGATGAGGCTAACGAGTGAACTTGGTCGAAACTTAGTAATTCCTGTGCACATGATCACTCACATCAGAATCGGTTGATATATAAAGTTCTGTTGCAGGCAAGAAATCAGATTTTTCAAAATGTCACCCATATTAGAAATTCAAACTGCTATATCAGAGCCATTTTTTAAGATGAAGACAAAACAAAAAATGCTCCGGAATCCTTATATCATGGTCAAATACTTTCAATTTTTATTTTTTGCACCTCACTTTAAATACAATTTTTTTTATTTAACGGCCTCCATTTTGAAACAAGATGGCTGATGAAGCTGGTCAGCGAACTTGGTCGAGACATTACGATATACTATGCACGTGCCTTCATGCATTGAAATAGGTTAATAAATACGCGTGTTATCACGTGACAAATATCAGATCGTTTCAAAATGTCAGCCGTGTTAGAAATTCAAAGTGCTATAATTCAACCATTTTCTAAGATTTATACGAATCAAAAACTGCTCCGGAATCTTTGTATGAGGTCAAACACATAAAAAAAAATTTCATTTTTCAATTTTTTGATAACTCATTTTAAATTTTATATTTAATTTTTTTAAATGGCAGCCCTTTTGAAACAAGATGGCGAATGAAGCTGGCCAACGAACTCGGTCGAGACAATGGTATGTTCTATCTACTAAAAAACAACTTTTCAAAAGAAAAAAAAAAAAAAAAAAAAAAAGGAAAAAAAAAGGGTGAATGTTGTGGCAAAAAAATAGTGTGTTATTAATTTTCCAAGCTTATATTATGGTACTTATTTAACATTTTCCATTAAAAATTTACCATATGTAAGTCGAGTACCTAAGTATGCGTTGATAGAAAGCCTTTTCTCCTTTACTAAATACATCATAACGTGTTTCTGAAAATTAATTTTTTTTTAAATTATGCATGATGGGCTTGGCGGCCATCTTTCCATATTTTACACAAATTTCTAAGCCCACAAGTACATTGTTAAGTTCGGAAATTCGAAATTGTTGCTAAAGCAAACATTTTATGCTTTTAATTTATGGAAATGAGTGCCTAAAAATTTGTGTCTTAAAATAAAGCTGAAGTAACTTCAGGTTTCATCTTATGATTCTCTTTTTCCGAAGGGGGGTTAATTAATTAGTTAAAGCAGTAAAAATCAATTTGTTTTTTCAAAATAAAAAACTTTCTTAATTTATCCGTCTGTAGCTAAAACTAGAAGTTCGAAATTCTTAATAATGGAAATATGTTACGAGCTTGAGTGCTTAGAAATTTGTGTAAAATATGGAAAGATGGCCGCCAAGCCCATCATACATAATTTAAGAAATTTTAATTTTCAGAAACACGTTATGATGTATTTATTAAAGGAGAAAATGCTTTCTATCAACGCATACTTATGTACTCGACTTACACATGGTAAATTTTTAATGGAAAATGTTAAATAAGTACCATAATATAAGCTTGGAAATTTGATATCGCACTATTTTTTAGCCACAACATTCACCCTTTTTTCTTTTCTTTTATTTTCCTTTTTACTTTTGAAAAGTTGTTTTTTAGTAGATAACAGTTCTTTTTTTAGAACAAATTATATATAATTGAAATAATTCTACTAGCTCAAATTAAAATTAGTCCTTGTATAGCCTTTATAAGCAGGGAGCAAACACAATAGTATACATTTTGTTTACCTATCATTCCTTTTTTATAGTGATTAATAATATAAAAGTAAAGAAAGTCAATTTCTTTTTTCAAAGTATCAGTCTTTCTCAATTTATATCTCCTTAAAATTTTCTACGAAAGATGAAAATTTTGTAAAAAACAGAGTCTGTCAGTTAATTGTTTTTTCTACCTTTTTTTGCTGACGGTTTTGCAAAATAAATTTACCTTTACAAATACCTACGGTTAATACGAGAATGAAACCCCGCTGGCATCTAAAGAATCGAAGATCTGTAAATCTAGCAATTCTAGACATAATAAAGGGACATTTTTGATTAAAAAAAAATCTAAAAATTTAAAGATATAAACTGTACATATTACTTCATCTTCATTTAGATCGTGTTATACAGAAGAAAGAATAAATATGTAATTTTATTCAAGTCTGTTTATCCATACCTATTTCCATAAATGTGAGGATATTAATTTATTATAAAATTTCCCCGAAATTGATTATCTTTAATAGTCTATTATTAAAACCGCATATACATTAAAATTAAATATTTTTGGTTAAAAATTGCCTGAAATCTATAGTCTTATCGTTCGTCAAATTTGTTTTATGTATTTTTTTAATACCCAGACTCTTTTTCTGAACTCTGACAAAAGATTACAGACATATTGAAGTTATCCAAATTCTTATATCTTTCTATCGTATTTCCTTTTGAGGGGGGGGGGGGGTGAGGAAGAGCCCTTAGAACTTCGTTTTGTTCTCAGAATTCTGAATTATTCATTCAAAAGATCTACCTACATAAGCCTTGTTGCAGAATTTTCATTAGCTAAGAGTTGCATCAAGTTATACATCATGTGAATCTATTAAAGTACTTTTGTGAAATACTAGATGTGAGCCATTGATATCTCCAGACCATTTGCCTACATTTTAAACTTGAGTCCTTTACTACTATTCATTAATTTTCTATACGAATTAAAGAAGTCGTTGTTTCCATGCCGACTGTACCTTTCACTATTGCTTGCTTATTTGTTTGTTTGTTTTATTGAACACATACATCATATCACATGCGGATCACGGCGGGATTCGAATCTGCTTCCACCTACGCTCTCAAACGATTAGCGGCATGTTGTCTTATCCACTCAGCCACGGTGGGCCACTATTGCTTTCTCTAATACACAGATACTCAAATTTAACCAACTACACTTAGAATCATGGTCATAACAGAGAACATTTATATGTTAGAGCATTGTTGCCAGTGGGCTACTTTTTTTTAATTCAGATTTCTTGATTGCCACCACTTATTATAAACGGTAAAATTCCTTTTGTTTTCGCCTTAATTAATATGCCATTAAATAAGGCTCATTTTACAATTTCAAAAAAGTGGTGCCAATCAAGTATCTGAATTAATAAAAGTAGCCCATCTGGCAACACTGTGTTAGAGTGGTGACATATGCACAAGTCGTGTACTCATATTCAATTTTTTGTCTAGTACGGTAATTCAGTTTTCAGTAATAGACGAGGAAGATTTCAAATAAACTAATCAGAAAAGTTAACAAACATTGGCTTCCTGATTTGATTTTATTCAAAATTGTTTTAACCAACCAAAGTTGATGTCCGGGATCCAGATAAAGTTTCCTCTGTTAGTAAAATTAGTCAGTAGCCTCCATCCTTGCGGGCATTTCGGTGTTTACAACAAACATCAAAAAGTTCGGAAAAATGCAGACGACTGAATTATCAATCTCATCCCGCTAATATCGAAAAATCTGTCTTGATCCCGGCCTATTGAACGCCCTTTAAATATTGGAGAAAGCCTTGACACGTGTCCGGAAAACGTCACACAAAGCAGGCAAAACAAAGAAGAAAAATCATTCATTGGCTCGTGAATATGAACGAGCCAATGAATGATTTTGTTTCTTTGCTTTGCCTACTTTGTGTGATGTTTTCGTGACGCGTGTCAAGACATTCTCAAATATTTAGGGGCATTGGCTTATTTCACCACCATGAAGTTATGAAAGGAGAGGAATAGACATGTCAATCTTCCCATGTGAAAAACTAGATACCAAAAAAACGAGTTCTTTCCCTCTCTTCTGCCCTTTTCTCTCTTGATTTTGACCGATAGCAGCCCATTTAGCAGTCACCAGTACAATATGCCGCTAAATACGGTGGACGCAGGAGGGACAGTGTTAGCGCGACCAATGACATAATAGGCCAGTTCATGATGTTTAAAAGTCACACGGAGTTGGATCGAGGCTAACGAAAGAGACAGGCTACCGCGGTGGGTCCGATTCTTCTTTTTTTACAAACCGCTGGAATCACGTGATGCTCTTTTCGCGCATTTTCATTTGTGCATTCGAGCATCACTTGACTCCAGCGGTCTGTAAAAAAAAGAAGAATGGGACGCACTGCGGTAGCCTGTCTTTTTCTTTAGCCTCAGAGTTGGATTTCTTTACACGACGATTAGTACAAAGCTGCGCGCCGATTTTTTTTTTTGTGTCCATTGCCGTGTACAGATAAGAAACTCCGTGTGACGTTGTGAACTGGCCTTATATGTTGTTGGTCACAGTTTAGGAACAGCTTCAAATGACTTCACCTATATCTACTCCGAGGCAAACGAAAAAGACAGGCTACCGCGGTGCTAACACGCCTAGAATATATAGTGTGGAAATCGGCTATCCCAGAAATACTTAAAAAAGTGCTAAAATATTGTATCTCTTAAATTTCAAATCATGCTGAAATCCAATGAGTCGATCACAGCGATATCTGCAGGATATTTCCTAAAACTTCATGACGATTTGGTTACAGCGTCTAGAATACTTAGTGTGGAAATATGTTATTAAACAACGCTAAAAAATTTTATCCCATAAATGATCGACGATACTGCTAAAATCCCAAGTGTCAATCGCAGCGAAATCTGCAGGTATTTCGTATTACATTGTATAGACTAGCAATATCTTGCAGTTATCGAAAATATCCTGCAGATGTCGCTGCGATCTGTATATTTCAGCAGCATCGTTGCACATTTAAGGGATACAATATTTTAGCACTTTTTTAAGTTAGCCAATTTCAACACTATATATGCTAGGCGCTATAACTTGGTCTAGACGCTGTAGCATTTTTTTTACATTTTATTAACATACATCTGACCTGTATGCCTTGCGTCAAGCCCGCTGTAACAATACGATGTTTATTTTGAAATCTGACAGTATATCACAGATGTCGCTGCGATCAGCTCCCTGGATATCAACGTCAGTGCACATTTAAGGGATACACCTTTTTAGCGTTGCTTGGATAGCAAATTTCCACATTATGTATTCTAGACGCTATAGCGGTGCATTACACGTGTCGCTTTCTTCTTTAAAATATATCTTGCAGATGTCGCTGCAAATTACTTTTTGGAATTCAACATCGTTGTACATTTAAGGGATTCACTATTTCCGCGCTTTTTTAAGTATTGCTGGGATAGTCGATTTCTACAACATATAATCTAGGCCTATAACGGAGCTATAGTGTCTAGAAGATATAATTTAAAAATCGGCTTATTAAAAAGGTGCTAAAAAATTGTATCCCATAAATGTTGAATGAGGCTGAACGATGAATGTCGGTCACAGCGACATATGGTAATTCCAACGTAACTATTTCAAAAGACATCAATTGAGAAAACGTTTCGCTCAGAGAAGATCTAGAAAATTGTGCTGCTATCGACATTTGTCATTCAGTATTTTTCAATATTTATGGGATTCAATTTTTAGCAATTTTTAAAGTATTACTGGAATAGCCAGTTTCCACACCATGACCATGATCTAGATAGATTTTTCTCTATTATTGCAACAACATTGACCAATCACAAGTCAGAATTTTTGCTAACTTTTCACTGTTTGCAAAAATGTACCTGGATCCAGGCCTATATTTCTACACGTTATAACTGAGCTCAGGAATAATACAGAAAGCAAACTTCGTATTTTGATACATTAAGGCAGGGATCCAATTAGGAACAAGTGTGTCGCTATAACGAAGTAGCGACATATGGTCAATAAAGGTTTATTGGTAGAAGTGATAAAAACAAATCGTTAAAGGTCTTTGCGAGCGTGTCATTATCGTCAGGCTAATGCATATTGAATTATTTCCCTTGTCTAATAAATCTCGTCCATGCGCGTATCGTCTAATGGAGGATATTCCAAATATGGGTTCGAGGCTGAAAAAGTCACGTGGTACCGGCAATTTATCTAAAGAACTTCTAACTGATGAGAAGGGAAACAGGAAACTACTACTGCTTTCTCCCGTGAACTGTTTCATTGGCTAGCGGGGATTTATATTACGTCGACGGAGCCTTCCCTTCTTTACGTTAGATGTTTTTGCCTTGACCACGTGATCATAACGTAGATAGAATATCCTCTATTGAAGAAAGAGGATTCCCGTACTATAGCGCCTAGAATATATAGTGCGGAAATTGGCTATCCCTGTAATACTTAAAAAAGTGCTAAAATATTGTATCCCTTAAATGTGCAACGATGCTGCTGAAATATACAGATCACAGCGACATCTGCAGGATATTTTCTCAAACTGCAAGATATTGCTAGTCTATACAATGCAATACTAAATCCCGCAGATGTCGCTGTGATCGATACTTGAGATTTTAGCAGTATCGTCGCACATTTAAGGGATACAAATTTTTAGCGTTGTTTGGATAGCTTATTTCTACACAAGGTATTCTAGACGCTGTAGCCGTACACTGTTAAAAATATCGTGAAAACTTACCTCTGTTTTTAAAGGCTCTCTATTTTCTGACCAATGAAAACACTACATAAGCACCTATAAAGCGTTCTCATTGGTTGGAAAACAGATAGCCTTTAAAAACAGAGGTAATTTTTCACGATATTTTAAACAGTGTAATTTCGGCAAAAACTTGAAATGAGCATGCCTCCTGTGCATATATCACCACTCTTATGTATAAAGTCTCTCTGTTATGGTGTTGATTCTGAGCGCTCTTTGTTAAATTTCTATATTTGTGTTTTAGAGAAAGCAATACAGAAAAGTACTGTTACTATGGATACAACAACTTCTTTAATATCTAAATGTATAGCAAAGGAGTTCAGAATCAGTGCCTTAAATAGTTTCGAATATGTATTGTTGTTATGACAATTAATACCCTTCCTGGATGTGGGAATGCAAATTTGTGTTCAACGTAATGGAGGATATTCCATCTACATTTTGATCACGTGGTCCAGGTAAAAACTTCTATCGTAAAGAAGGGAAGGCTCCGTAGACGTGTAATGTAAATCCCCGCTAGCGAATGAAACGGTTCATTAGGCAAAGTAGTAGTATCTTCCCTTCTTAATAGTTAGAAGTTCCTTGGGTAAATTACCGGTATCACGTGACTTTTTCAGCCTCGAACACATATTTGGAATATCCTCCATTGGGCGCAATCCACACTGTTAAAAATATCGTGAAAAATTACCTCTGTCTTTAAAGGCTATCTATTTTCTGACCAATGAAAACGCACTATATGTGTTTATGCAGCATCCTCATTGGTCAGAAAATAGATAGCCTTTAAAAAAGAGGTAATTTTTAACGATATTTTTAACAGTGTAGATAGATTTTTGGCTGTTAGAGAAACGAGATTCATCAATCAGAAGCATGCATTTTTGTGAACTTTTCGCTGTTTGCATAAATGCAGGCTATTGATTGGTGAATGTCGTTTCGCTAACAGCGAAAAATCTATCTGGATCCTAGCCTACATTTCTACAAACATTGCACTTCATCCATGGCACTAAAAAAATGACTCAAAACTTTCATGACATAGGCCGGGATCCAGAAACAGAAAATATTTTCAAACATGCAGGCTTCTGATTGGTCAAACCCATTTCGCTAACAGCGAAAAATCTATCTGAATCTCAGCCATAGTTTTCTTCGATGAAATCAACGCAAAAGGGTAATATAAAAAAAAGTATAAGATTTCTAAAATGTTTTGGCGGGTTTATCGCTATTTGGCATAATTTGTAAACTTTAGAAATAATTAACAGTTTTTCGCTAATTATGAATAGAAAATTTATGTTTTTAAAGCTGAATTTTATAAAAGCACGTAGATTGAGTAAATAACTGTCCAAAAATTCAATCCTTACTTTTTTCTGTCCATTATTTAAGTCTCTACCTCGATTGAAACATAAGGTGTGACGAAGAAAATAAATCTGTCATTTTCAGTATCTCGACGTTATTTTAAAAAATCTGTATCTCTGTTTATAATTAATTTATGAGGATGAATTTGATCTCAAATTGAAGATCTTGTTGATTAGGCCCTTCTGGTTTTGGTTTTATTTTTCTGCGATGATTGGTTCTTTTGATATGGGAAATTTTACGCTGCCATGTTTGGTCGATTTAACATGGAGAAGTTGTCTTCAGTATAATAAGCAGTTACGGTGTCTTGCCGTTATTCTTGGCGTTTGTTTGTTTGGCGGGGTTAGCATATTTTTCAGCTTGGCTTGGCAGAAGGACCGTCCTGCTTGATGTACACACCAAGTTACATCCAAATCGGTTCATAAATATGCCTGTTATCGCGCGACAAAAATCAGGTCATTTCAAAATGTCAGCCACAATAGAAATTCAAAATGCTATAACTCAGCCATTTTTTTAGATATAGACAAAACAAAAACAGTTCCGGAATCTTTGTATTACGGTCAAACACATATAAAAACATATTTCTCATTTTACAATTTTTTGGTAACTCCTTTTAAATTTAAAAATTTTTAAAAAAATTAAATGGCCGCCATTTTGAAACAAAATGGCGGATTAAGCTGGCCAACGAACTCAGTCGAAACATTGGTACGTATTATGTATACACCAAGGTACATCCAAATCGGTTAATAAATACGCCTGTTTTCGCGTGACAAATATCAGGTCGTTTCAAATGTCAGCCAAGCTAGAAATTCAAAGTTCTATAACTCAGCCATTTTTTAAGATATAGACGAAACAAAAAATGCTCGGGAATCTTTGTATCAAAGTCAAACACATAAGAAAAAAATATTTTTCAGTTTTAAATTTTTTGGTACCACACTTCAAATTTTAAATTTTTTTAAAAATTTTAAATGGCCGCCATTTTGAAACAAAATGGCGGATGAAGTTGGCCAACGAACTCGGTCGAGACATTGGTATGCACTATGCATACACGAAATTTTATCCAAATCGGTTCTTAAATACGAGAGTTACAATGTGACAAAGATCATATATATATATATATAGGAAATCAACATATCTTCCCTATATATATATATATATATATATATATATATATATAGGGAAGAGTAGCCTAATTCGGACCACCGCTTTAATTGGACAGTTGCCATTCTGCCATTAATTACAGGAAGAGCCTCCATCTACCGCTGAAATCCTACTCATCAGAATGACGTCACTCACGATTTGAAGAAGCAACCGCCTACCACGTGTTGTTTTCAGGCAATTTTAAAAAACCTAAAGTTAGCTGTTTTGATCTACTTTTTTCCTACTAAACGTAAGTGAATACTTTAAAACTAAGGTAAGTTGTTACGTTTTCATACACATATATAAATTCATCTGTTAATTACACATATTTCTCACGCGGCTTTGTTTTATTTCGTTTTTGTTCTTAGTCTTGAAATTATCTGTTTTAAAAAATGGCGCAGTTGCCATAATTGGACCATTTTAAGTTGTTTAAATTGGACCAGAAATGCGATCATAAATTTTGAAAATTAAGTAATGAATTTCGAGGACGGTACACATTGTACACTATTTTTTTCATTTTTTTAATATTTTATAATGGATTACTATCTCCATGCAAGGTTGTTTTTTTTTTTTGGGGGGGGGGGGGGAGGGCGGTTATATCTGGATTAATTTTTTATACAGTTTAGGACTATATAAACAAAAAAATATTTTTACATGTTTATGAAATAAATTTTGTTTGCAATTTCTTTTATCTTGTATGTATTTGCATTTATTTTCTTTGAATACTTTATTCCTTCGGCGTATTTGGTTTACAGAGTTGAATTCAAACATTTTCTTCTTGGGGGATATTTGCGATTCCCCTAGGAAGGGCAGACTTTTTACAGTTCTGGAGGGTGGAATTACACTTTTTTGCAATTAAAACTAATAAAACCTCTTCCGGGAGGAGGGGGGTGAATTCAATACTGTTGAATATATAATGTTTGCGTATAACTAATCCTAGCGTATTTTTCAATAGAGCATATTTTTTTAAACACTTTTATAATATAATGTTAAAAATGTTGAAAAAGGCACGGACAAGCTGTCTGGAAAAAAAAAAAACATGTGACAGCAAAAGCTGTTAAAGATATAGGAAATAAAAAGGAGAGAGTAAGTTGTGAAGAAATTGACTTGCAATAAGGCTGTAGCTACAAATCCTCCCCAAAAGCCAAAAATTCATTAGAAATATTACATCCTTTGCTAAATGTAGTTTTAAAAAAGTACAGAGGGAGCCAAAAAAACAGTTGTGTTAACATCTTCGCCATATAAAGTAAACCTTGAAATGAAAAAATACAAAAAATCGACTAAAGGGATGCTATCACAGCATAAAAGTAAATGGAACATCAGGTTTTAAAAAATAGGCGTAATGTAATTATCAAGGAAATGATGAAAGGGGAGAACTACAATCATAATGTAAAGAAAACTCCTGTTGCAAAAAAAGTTTAATTCAGAATCTAAAAAAAAAAAAAAAAAAAACTAAATAGTGATGATTGGTTTTGCCTGATTTGTAAGAAAATAAAACAGCAGAAATGATTCAGTATTCATATTGCCAAATACGTTTCCAAGTTATGTGCGCTGGAAAAAAAATGAATAAACGAAATTCATGTGTAAGCTTTGCATCACTCATTAAATTATATTCAAGTAACTGCAATTAGTTTCATAATTTCTATTCTTAATTACTGATAACTTTGATTTATATTTTGAATACATTTTGATTTAAAACAATTACACTTATTTTCAGATATTTGATTTCATTATATTTCATTGCTGTTATTTTGTTTGATTGTTTCAGTAACCGCAAACTTTGCTTTTAATAAAATTAGTTATATTCCCTAGTCATTAAAACAACCTGATTTTATTTGGTCCAATTTATTAGACTGGTGGTCCAATTTAGGCGACCAGTTGCTGAATTTGGACCACTTTTGACAAATTCTTCAAATTAAAATAAAATTTAAGATTTCCAAAGAGAAAATGATCTAAAGTTTTATTTAGTTAGTGGATGAATTGATTGACCCCGTGTAGTGATATTTTTCAGATATTCCAAAAATTAAGTGAGTTACATCTGAAAATAAGCGAAGTGATCCAAATTAGGCTACTCTCCCCTATATATATATCAAATTTGAACGGAGAATGGTTTCGGGGCCTGGGGGTCATGATCGATGAAAATATACCAACATTTTTTGAAATCGCTTTCCTCCGAACGGCTGCAATAGGTAGCTTTTTGTAATGAAAGCTACCTAAAAGAAAAGAAATTTCAATCCACAAAATTCCATGTTATCCACTTTACAATATTTTCCTGGTTTGTTCGAACGTCTGAAATATAAACTCAATAAATTCAATATCTCCCTAGTCGCAAAACCTTCTATGAAATTAAAAAATATAGTATGCAAGAATATAGATCCAATAGAGTCAAACCATTTATCTGGAGTATACGAAATACCTTTCACCAAAGAAGATGGAACAAAGCAGTTCTTATATTGGTATGACAAGTAGAAAACTTAAAACCAGAATCAAAGAACATATAGTAGACATCAAATACAACAGAAGAACACAGCTTTGGCCAGATTATGCAGCGAAAAACCTTTACGGATCGATTTTAAAAATAGCAAGTTAATTTACACATCAAGATTTTATTTACTATCCATAATCCGAGAATCAATAGAGATATTTTTACGCAATAAGAATATTTGCAATGATTCAGTGTCCCTAGATTTACCTAAAATTTGGAAAGAGATGCTATGTAATTTTAGTAACAATAGTAAAAATTAATCCGCGCTCGCAAATAACCAAGATAATTTTAATTTTTGTTTTATGTTTTGCAATATCTTTTATTACGCATGTTTTCTCGTGACATTATTTACCATGTTATTGTTTTGTTAAATTATATGAAAATTAATCCACGCTCACAAATAACTAATTTAATTTTAATTTATTTTATGTTTGCAATGTTTTTCATTATGCATCATGTCTCGTGACATTGTTTGCTATGTTTATTATTTTTAAATTATGTGAAAATATTTTCTATCGTGAATGATTTTGAAAATGTCGCTGTTGGTGCGACGAAACGATCGTCAATCTTAATAAGTGATATTTTATCACTTTATAGCATTATTTTACTTAATCCATATAGTTCCAATTACAAAATTTTTTTTTAATGAGGTAAAGAATTATTTCTAAAGCAATTTAGGTCAAGAAAAACAGTTATTAAAAAATAATAAACTTAAATTTCTATACGGTCCCCCGGTCCTATAAGTGATATTTAGGAAACTTTTCAGATAATAAAAAAAAAAGTCCCATTCATCTAACTCTAAAATTGACCGGGTTATGAAACTTCCAATTTCATGACTTAAACTACTTTTCTGTAACTGAAAACAGATGAGTTGGACCAAGCTTTGAGGGGTCGTACACGAAGTGCTTAAAGTATTATAAAGAGCATCCACTCCAAACGATGTCCAATGGTTAATTCCTAAACCGTTAGTCACAGACATATAGTTCCAATTACAAAAATGTTTTAAATAATATAAAGAATTATTTTTAAAGCGATTTAACTGAAGGTGCTGCCCCCTATAAGTATTACGGTAGTGTTAATTTTTAGTAATTAACTTTTAGATTGGTTAAAATAATTGAAGACGTGAGTTTTAAAACTCACCTTATCGGGAAAATCAAATTTTGAGAAATCGCGTAAAACCTTTAAATGCGTCTATTGGTTTTCATTGAAAATGTGGAGATTGTACTGTTTGATTGGTACAGATTTACCAATGGAATAGATTGATATCGAAACACGGTTTTTTAAAATTCGGATAAGGTGAGTTTCGAAACTGACGTCCTCAATTGTATTTTGACATATTTTTTTTTTTTATTTTGTAAGGAAATGCGTGTGTTTCTTTTGATGATTTTATTTTAAAAAGTTGTATTATTTTTATAAGCTTTTTTTTTTAACTTACAACGTTCGTATGTATGTCTTCCTAGTTCAAAATTTGTATTCCAATTTTAACTCACTTTCAAATATCCGCTCGAGGTTAAATTTTGCATATTATGTAAATCCAATGACAATGTAATATTAATATGATCTTAGGTGCGTACCATTTATATTTATTTTACAGGACCCCACTAAAAATTTCGTATACATTACTGCCTACAACCAAAAATTTTAAAATCAAAATCAGTAACATTTATGTAAGGCATTGAGATGCATAATATCATTTTTCCAAATGAAAGTGCTTTGCATTTATATTTCTTATACAGTACCGCACAAAAGAAGTCAGATACATTACGATGTACGAGCAGGGATTTCTTAATATTAGAACGCCCGGAAATTTTACTCAAGTTTCATAAAAATATGTGACACCAAAATTTTTATTTAAAATTATTTGATTGATTTATTTATCGTAAATCTGCGTGGTTTAAATTTAACTTATTTTATGAAAGAATTTCTGGTTCCAGTGGACATTTAATCATATGATCGGCGTTGAATCGACTCTTTCCGGGCGTTCTAGTGTTAAAATATATTTTAATGATATTATACTTTTTTCGAAATCAACGTTTTGTTCTTCAAAGCAAATATAAAAACTTGTTTGAAAAAAATATTTTAGAGACCAAATTCAAAATACAATTTCTACTTGCTAAACAAAAAATAAATATTAAATGGAGTGAAAAATTTTGCTGTTGGACAAGAAAAATGAGATAAACAGCTTTATTTGCACAATAGATGTGCCAAAACACTTGCGGCTTCAAATTATGCACATACAAATACTTTCTCAGGTTTAAAATGCATATTTTTCCCAACCATGTTTTGCTAATACGTAATCGGATTGGCTAGAGGTTTCGGCGTCAAAGTGACTCGACCTGGCAGTATTCGTGCTTGAACCAAACCATCAGAGGCAAGTGTTTTGATGGCAAAAGCGATTTATATACATTTGAAACTTGCTTAGCAAGAGAATTAGCGATAAGTACTAAAATATATATATAAATTCTTAAATGTTAAATGTTAAAATTTAATAATATAACATATGTTTTGATTTAACAATATTTTTTTCCAAATTTTTAATTAAAAAATAATTTAATAATCTCAAACAATTTAAAAGTACTAATATTTTTAAAGATTTAAATGCTTAACTTAAAAAAACTTTTAACTGCTCTAATGAATATTTGCTGAGGGGAGAGTCAGTGGAATTTTCAGAAGGGGTAATGTAAAAATAATAATATATATTTTTTTTTTATCATTGCTATAAAATGACAAATGAAACACAATCTTAAAAAAGAAAAGTTTTTTAAAAAGAGAATATGCGGGTCGTTATAAGATGTCCGACCTTTAATGAATAAATCTGTGCCCTATTAGAACAAAATATTAAAATATTGTAACAATTTTGTTATGTTTATTTAGATCATTGAAGTAATCGCACAGGTAGCATCATATAATTCAAATAATTGATGTTTATTGTAAAAGAACATAAAAGTGATACGAGGATCATTTTCAAAAAGGGACATATTTATCTCCTTAACCTATTCAGAGTAGCCATTCAAAAGTTATGTATAAAAATATACGCATACACAAAAAAATTAAGATGGTACAAAAAAATACTTACAAATTGAGCTTTCTTGTGTCTGTGCTTGGGGCGGGAAACAAGAGGTGGGGGGGAGATGTAATAAAATTTAGAGCGGAAATTTCAGGGAGAAATGATATGACGGTTTAGTGTTCATTACTACAACAAATATTGCTGCATAAAAAAAGTAGTTTTCAGGATTATGAACTCTGCTTGTATGCGAGACATTGGGGCAAAATTTAAATTACAATTTCAGGTAGAATTTAGATTATGGATTACTTATTAATTATTGCTGCAATAAAGAAAACTGACCTTTTTTTCTATGTTTTACAGCGTGATAATCCTTTGCACATCAGCAGATTTTCGCTTTTTCTGAAGACTTTATTTAATTTCATCGGCCCCTTAAATTTCTACATCCCCAGTTTTTGCTTCACCTGCACGCAAAGTTAAAAATCTATGCAGATTTTTATATATTTTTTTTTACTATTCTACTATATTTGTCTAATTAAATAATGCATCTTCTAAAATTCCTCGGCCGCTAAAATTTTTATTTTCTATTCTCATGGTACTTAATTATTAGAGTAGAGTAATTCCGGGATTTATGCCGCACATTTTTTTTGAATTTGTGTATAAAATCCCATGGTGGACATAAAATAAAAAAAATCACGCTGTGCTATTTAATGTTAAATATACAACGCGTGTACTACGACAAAAAAATTCAAAACAAATAATTAATATTTTTTAACAGTTTTTTTTCTAAAACGTTACACTGCGGCGCGTCACCCGTACATTCAGACTGAGACGGTACATTGCACTTATTCGGTAGTTATGCCGCGCTTGTTATAAGAACAGAATTAAATTTTAAATAAAAACACTAAGAAGTATTCATATCTGGACTATAATTAACGATATAATAACAAAATGAAACTAAATGTGTACAAAGAAACGTATTAGTAGATTCAAATTAATAATTGTTAGCCTACATTCACTATTAAAATTATCAACTTATTTTTTTAGATTAAATTTAAATTTTTATTTCAGCAACAACATAACATCAATGTATTACAGAGTGAAAAGAAAAAAAAGTAAAATTGTGCTTACATAATTTATTTGTTAATCTTTATGGGACCGGTGGCTTTTACACAAATTTTATTCGATTGGCACCACTTTTTTAAAAGAAGTTACCTTTACTTAAATAATCATGAAAATCTTCTGATTAAAAAAAGCAAATATTACTTTTCTTTTTTACTGGTGCCAGAAACAAATTCGGTATGCTCTTTAAGATTGTGCTTATATGCACCGATGGTCCCGAATGTGTTAAGAGACCGGTTTTTTCGACTACAATCTACAGAAAAAGTATCGAAAAAGTACAGTCTTTATATAACTACATTTGACACATGATGCAACGAAGCCAATTACACTTCCTCTTGTTTGGAGTAGTTTTCTAAACATTCCTTGCAAAGAACGTCTGCGTTACGCGTAATCCAATTTTTCATTATTATCATCTTGAATTGGATTTTTCTTGCTCGTCTTACATTTATTTTTCCCTTTTTCTCCTTTGGTATTAGTAAACTTGGTAACAGGCCTAACTTGGTTAGTCTGTGCGAAAAGAAAAGGAAAAGTTAAAAACATTTAATCATCCCGTAGAAACTGCGGCATGTATACCGGAATTGATGTGCGGCATGTATGCCATTTTGCATGGTTAATACCTCGTCCATCACAGTTACCTGCCATCGCAAAGAGGAATGGCGTAACCATACACACAGTACTCTATACAAACGCTACACTTAGTTTTGACTTCGAAATCATGCATGCAATTAGTAATTAGTGTATATAAGTATTTAAACATAACGCGTTTAAAAGTTTGGACAGTGAAATCATGCACTTACGTCAGAATAAGGATTGTACTTCTACGAGTAAAAATCGAAATGGGATTCACGTATACACTGGTTAAAATAATCTTATTGCGCACCTATACAGTGCATTTGACTATCATCTATCTATAATTACAAGAAACGCAAGAGGTGCGGCATCTATACCGGTTGCGGCGACTCTCCCGGAGTTACCCTATAAAGAGGTAATAATTTAAAAAATTATTTAATTTAAAATCATTAAAAAAGATTAAAATTTATAATTTATATAAGCAATTATAGACTTTAATTATAATTTTATTTAAGTATAAATTACTGATTAAATTTAAATAAATGGTCAAGTGCGAGTATTACTCGCGCACAGAGGGTTCCGTACAATAATATATGAATTACTAAGTGTATTATTAAAAAAATATCATTGTTAAAAGAATACTAAGGCTTTGTAAAAACTATATAACGCAGGGTTGTGTATAGCTGTATAGTATCCAGGGTGCAAAGGAAAGTCACTTTAACCTGAAAATACTTGCGAACGGAGAGAGCTACAGCTATACAAGTCAGGTAACGGTATAGTAAAGCGACTACGCCCTACCTAATGCAAACGACAGCTGCACCTTTAGTGGGAAAATTTGGAAGATAGCCATTGCAAATCGAAAACGAAAAGAGGTAGTTCAAATTTTCCAGTTACGAAGTTTTAGAGCATCAATTAATTAGTACGAAATGATATTTCGTTCACACGGATAAGATAAATCTTCGCCTGCATATCCAAATATGTCCGAAATCGATGAGCGACGATTCTACTTTGCCTATTCACATTCCGGAAATGTAGCAGTGCACAATTGCAGATTGTGACGTTGTACTGTGCTGCTATATCTGTAAAGAGTTAATTTCCACTGCATTTAAAATTTTAGAATAACCCTTTCAGGGCCAGAAGAACTCTGTTCGTAAACTGATGAAATAATTAACTGACAGCAGAATATTCAAACGAATTTCTCAGAAAACAAAAAAAAAAAAAAGTAATTTGCACTTTCATTACAAAAGCAAAATATTATTAAAATATTCTTGGTACCATTTGTCAGTTTTGGAATTAAAATTAGGTGGCTAGACCGTCTCGCCACCACCCTTTAAAGGGTTAAATCTATGTCATCGGATTGAAGAGGCTTGCAATAGACATTACATGCTGAGAAATGTGCACGGAGAATTACTCTCACGAATACAAACGTGTATCGTGAGCAATGGCGAACTTTTCGAACATACTGAATATTAAATTTTTATCACTGTGAGACAGTTTGTCTTTTTTTATGTGATGTTATCAAAATGTGTTGAGATAAGTACGTATTTATAGCATAAATTGTGCGTACTTCTTCATACTTCTGACTATTCCATTCAAACGTTTACACAAAATGGAGTGCATCGATTTCGGACATTTTTGGGTAAACAGGCGAAGATTTATCTTATCCATGTAAACCAAATGTCGTATTCTACTAATTAATTGATGCTCTAAAACTTTGTAACTGGAAATTTTAATCTATCTTTTTTCGTTTTCGATTTGCAGTGGCTATCTACCAAATTTCGCCATTAGGGGGTGCTGCTGTCGTTTTCATTAAATCGGGCGTAGTCGCTTTACTATATCATTACCTCACTTGCATAGCTGTAGCCCTCTCCGTTCACAAGTATTTTCAGGTTAAAGGAACTTTTCTTTGCACCCTGTATACTAGAAAAGTATAAATGGATATACCATGAAAGTTCAAAGATATATAGAACCTAAGTAATAGCAAATATAGCTATTCTGTATATTTGTTATTCCATATAGGTTTTAGTTAACATTTAAAGACATAGTAGGTGTATTGAGAAAGCCACTCAATGGAAACTAGTCGCGAATCCCATAGTATTTAAGTGATCAATTCTCATTAAATTAGTCTGTTTTTGACAATTTGACGTTTATTGCTTTTATACTGCTACTGAGCATTGCATTACATAAATATATACTTAAAATTTGTTATCTAGGCTTTAAAAGCCGATGGAGCATAGAGTACGCCGTCCTTGTCATTATGTATGTCCAAACCGTCCGTGTCTTTAAGGGTTAATATCTCGGCTAATTACCGACTATTTTTCCGAAATTCCTGATCAATAATGCTTTTATACTTCTGCTTCGATAGGTACCTCCAGCTTTGCTCAACACGTTTGCTGAAGCCCGTAAATCGAAAATTGAGTGTAACGGAAAAATGCGATTTTCTCAAAAAGTATGTGACCCAGGGTAATCGCTATAATTTTCCTGCATGGTATAAATTAATGTTTACTACCTCTATTTTTTTCATAATTTTAGTTTCAATAGATTCGGATTAGAAGGGGTGGGGGAACATATTTTTGCACTACATTTTCCACCATAACTTTGAAAATATAAAACCTAATATTAAATGAAATATATTTTTTATTTCAGCGTTACGAAAGCTTTTACACGATACCCCATACGATATACAAAGAAAAGATTTTTTTTTTTCAAGTAACTTAATTAGCCCTCTACATTTTTCCTAAATATATTTATGAATATTTTTTAATCTGTAAATATGTTGGTCAATAATCTTTATTACTTCCCCGAATTTGAACTTTCAACGTTGCATAGTTTACGAGTAAAAGGACTGTGACATACAGACAGACGGACAGACACAGGAGTGATCTTATAATGGTTCCGTTTTTACTTTTTAAGTACGGAACCCTAAAAATATATATATTGTTAAATTAAAATATATAAAAAAGTTATTAAATTTAAAATTATTAAAAAGTAATAACTTTATTAAAATGTTTCAAGAATTTTCTACTCTGTCTTTGTAGTTAGCCGTTACTTTATAGTTACAGTAATTTACTAATCATCTAAATCCTCCTAAAATAATACTCAATCACCTTTTGCTCGGCCAATACATACTGTCTAAAATTATATATGTATTTTCCCTATATTTTATTTTATTGTGCAAGAAATAACTAACCAATCTATCACATCAATCCCTCTAAAAATTCTACTGTCTCTTCCACCAACTCACGCGAAAACACCCGTTCGCTATTGTTAATCCCATGGAAGTATTTTTAAAGATAGCTCGTCGCAGAAGATTTCTCCGCCTCCTCCTTCTGCTGTAGATGATACAGATTATCTTTTTTTTTTTTTTTTTTTTCGGGGGTGGAGGCAATATTTACACATTAAAAGATCAAATAACGCAGGTCAATACTTAGAATTGATTCATTGGATAAAAAAAAAAACAAATAGAAAACTAATTTAATATAATTTTATTAATTCTAAGATAGTTTAGTTTTTCTAATTCTCCTGGTCCTCATACGAATCACTGTTTTTCATCAAAACTCTCTCCTCTAATGGCTTTCGCCAAGCACGATTCCCGCCAAGAATGAACTTTATTCCAAATCTGGGTTTGAGGCTGAAAAAAGTCACATGATACCGGTAATGGAGGATATTCTAAATATGGGTTCGAGGCTGAAAAAAGTCACGTGATACAGGTAATTTACCCAAGAAACTTCTAACTGATAAGAAGGGAAAATACTACTGCTTTGCCTCATGAACTGTTTCATTGGCTAGCGTGGATTTACATTACACGTCTACCTTCTTTACGCTAGAAGTTTTTACCTTGATCACGTGATCAAAACGGAGATGGAATATCCTCCATTTACCCCAAAACTTCTAACTGATAAGAAGGGAAGCTACTATTACTTTCCGCATGAACTGTTTCACTGGCTGTCGAGGATTTTTCATTACGCCTATGGAGCCTTCCCTTTTTTACGCTAGAAGTTTTTACCTTGATGACGTGATCAAAACGTAGATTGAATAACCTCCATTGTCACTTTGATACTGAAACTCTGACCAATGAAATTACGAGATACAGCATAAATGGTAAAATGTGGTTGGGAAAAAATATATGCATTTAAAATACCTACAATATGTTAATAATATTTTGAGTGTTTTTGTTTAAAAATATAATCTAATCACTATGTAAAAAAATCATTGGACTACTAATACTTTGCCCTCTCAATTTATGCAAAACAGTTTGTATATTGGCTGTGTGCCAACATATATATTTTCCTTTTTTTAAGACAGCGCTTTAATTAAATTGCAAGCATTTGTTAAATTTTGACGTTAAAAAAATATGTTTACCAACAATCAGTACTGTGAAATGCTATTACTTTACGGACAGAGCAATAGGAATTAGCAAGAGGCTGCAAGGCTGTATGCTTTGAAATTTCCGGATCAAAACCAACCACATCCAAACACTATAGCTAAAATTGTTAAACGTTTAAGAGAAACAGGTAGCTTTAAGAAGCATCCTCGATTAAGTCGATTCACTGGTTTAACAGTACCTCCGGAGGATGTTCTAGGGTATACACTTGCTCATCCTGAATGTAGTGTACGAGATATTAGACGAGCGTGTGGATATTCAAAAAGTCAAATATGGAGAATTTAAAAAAAAAAGTACTTATCCATATCGACCAATACTAGGACAAGTATTTGCGCCAGGAGACAAAGAGCGTCGTTTTAATTTTTGTAATTTTATTGTAAACAAACAAGATAAAAGTAAATTTTTTGTGAATGAAATTATGTGGACTGATGAATGTCAGTTTACAAGACAGGGGGTCGTAAATACTCAAAACTTTCACTATTGGTCCCTGGAAAATCCACACATTATTCTAACAAACATCAAATACTTTGGTCGATAAATGTTTGGTGTAGTATCTGGAAGACGTCCTTAATTGGGCCATCCATCATCAATGACACCTTAACATCAGAAAAATACGCGGATATTTTATCTGGACCAGTATCCGATTTTCTAGAAGAGTACGTTTCGCTACAAGATTTGTCTAATACAGCTCATATTCAAAATATTAGAATAATTACTTTTTTTTACAAACTGAAAATATCGTTTGGCAAATTTAATGTCTTTTTATGCAAATAATCAAACTGTATTTTTATTAAGAACTTACTGTTGATTAAGCTTATTTATTATCTTAAAATTAACATCGTTTTTGAAAAGATTAATTGGAAAAAAAATTATTTTGTATAGATACAAAACATACTTTCATCACTACATAATATATTTTTCCAATCTTCTTCGCTCCATAAACGTCTTGATTTACACCAATTGAATCTTATACGTTTTTGTTTTGCAGTCATGGGAGATTTTGTTTTCGGTATATGAGATTCAAACTTAAATTTATGCAGAGGTCTTAATGTTCTCTATGTAGAAACTTCAACTCCTTCTTCTTTCCATTTTCGGAGCAAGAATTGCACACTTTTAAAATGTTTTTTCTTAACTATACGCTTCAGTTTCCTGCCATCTCTAGCAGATGCGTTTGGTTTTCGGCTGCCATTTCGGCGATTATTCTGAAATTTTTCATTTTTTTAATATTGTGTTAGTATTTTACTAAAGATTGATTGCGAACAATGTAAATAATTCCCTATATAACATTGATTTTTACCGTGCCGATACAAATCAACCATACGAAGTTTAACAGATTAAGGAATATAACCCACACGACCCATTTTAAGACGAAAAAGCAAACAAACTGTAAAAAGAACACCTATTTTAAATAAAATTGTCTGAATTTAATCAATGACGCCACCAGTTATGAATTGGTGATAATTAAAGGAGAATTAATGCGAAATATTCTAATATTTTGAACCACTTGATTAAATATTCTAATATTTTGACTTTACAAAATAATTTTTTTTCAATTAATCTTTTCAGAAATGATATTAATTTTAAGATAACAAATAAGTTTAATCAACAATAAGGTCTTAATAAAAATATCGTTTGCATATTTGCATTAAAAGATGTTAAATTACCAAACGATATTTCCAGTTTGTGAAAAAAAAAGTAATTATTCTAATATTTTGAATATGAGCTGTATGTTGTTTCAGCATGATGGCGCGCCAGCACATAGATCGCTAAAGCCACGCACTGTCTTAACCAGTACTTTTGGATATGGAGGATATGGAGGTCATATTGAGTGGCCTCCCAGGTCGCCAGATTTATATCTTTTAGATTTTTTTCTTTGTGGTTTTCTGAAAAATAAGAGATATGAAAGAGAATCCACAAGTCGAGCAGATTTGTGGAATCCTATTACTATGGCGTGCAGATCTGTAACACCTACAATGTTGAAAAAGTAGAAGAAGAATTTAATTCACGTGTACATTTCTGCATTGCAGCCGAAGGGTGTCACTTCGAGCACGTTTTAAGGTAGCCTTAATTTTTATTAATTAAGTTTTAGATTAGATAATCTAACTATGTATCATTTTCTGAAAAATTGTGTCTGTTGCTTTTATCATCATCTAACAAAATTTCTGTTTTTTTTTTTTGTTTTTTTTTTCTTTTACTTCTATTTTTAGCACAAGTTGTATATTTTGCTTTTATATGTCAGAATGAACAAAAATCTCAAAATATAAGTGTAATGTTAATTTTACTCTCAATGTTTAATGTTAAATGACGAATGTTATCTGACGATTATTTTTATTTCTAATAAATTTGTGACTGACCCCTATTTTGCAGCAGAAAAAGATACTCCAACTTTAAACATCTATTACTCGGTCAGTTTTAATCACAGAGGAATGGGGCTTTTTTGTCTTGCTTGTTAGTGCAATAGGATCTTTTTACTAAATATCACTTATAGGACCGGGGGACCGTATAAAAATTTAAATTTCGTAATTTTTTAATTGTTTTTCTTGACCCAAATCGCTTTAAAAATACTTCTTTACCACTTTTAAAACATTTTTGCAACTGGAACTATATGTCTATGACTAACGGTTTAGAAATTAGCCATTGTACGCCGTTGAGAGGGGACACCCTGTATATAAAATATGGGAAGCTGTGATCCAGGGTAATGAAACCTACAATCCTATTTAATGGAAAGGCTATGCAGTAGAAAAATATTAGAAAAATATAAAAAAAAAACGGGCAAATCAAAACCCTTGCCGTATTTGTCTGCATTTTTAATACGTATTACGGTTGCGAGAGGATGGAAAACAAATTAATCTATTTTCAATTAAATCTTCTGGGAATTCGCTCTTTAGATAATGATGGTTTTGTTTAACGATGGCAATCTAGGAATGGATTACCGTCGTTTATTACAACTGTAATGTTATTAGTCTACAAGATATAAATCATTATTTTTTTATTTAATATTTTATATGTAATAATTTAAATAATATTAAAATCATTTAATATTTAAAAATTAAATCCTAATAACTTATAATATGAGAGCTTACTACCACCTGATAACATTTTAAACATATGCTAACAAGAAGAAAAAAAATATTAAAAATTTACATAAAAAAGGCTTCGCTTCACTTTTATAGAAATTTAATTTTTGTTACATAAATTTTTCTTCAAGTTTGTCACGCCACCAAGATAACCGGTAACCACGTTTTTCTAATATTAGTATTTGCCTTAATTAATCCAGAAATTCTGATTTTAAATAAGATAGAGAATACTAATCGGATATATTGGAGGACAAAAAAAAAAAAAATCCGGGTAACTATGTTCTTCCACTCTGGTCACACACACTCACCACTGAATACAAGAAATTTAGATGAAAAATCCTTCCCAGTCCTTGTCTACGTCCCAAGACTTGCCATTATGCAAAATTTCAAATGAATTAACTGCAAAAGAATAGAAATTGAAAACAAAATTTCGTACAAAGCAAAATGAAACCAAATTAAAATGTAATATTATAGAGAAGATAGAAAATACAAGAAACCTGTAAAAGAAATCAAAGTATGTTAGGAATCGCTAACCCCTTAAGAAAGAAAATGGGATATAAATTTAAAAGTAAAAGGCCGCTTTTAAAACAAAACGGCCTTATTATAAACGACCTTAGAGACGGGCGGAGTAAAAAATATTTAAAATCGAAAATTTGTTGTACAGTACCAGCAAAATAAATCTGGACACTCATTGCAAAATGTAAAAAATCACTCGTCTAGTAAACTTTTATTGCCAAAACTTATATTTTGTCATAGTTCCCTTGTCTTTTATGACACTTTGCAGTCTATTAGGCATGGAAGTTGGCAAACTTTCGAAATAGGTTTTGTACATATAAACCCACAAATTTTTTAATACCTCCTGCAGTTCCCTGACGCTGGATGTGTCCTCTTGAAATTTATCTTAAATTCTTAATGTGGAACAACTCGAATTTTATTTTTCTTGTGGTTACAAGCATTTTCTATTACATTAAGGCCAGGTTAGTCCTGGCTGTTCAAGCACTGCTATATTATTATCATTTAATCAGTGTTGCACAAGTTTTGTCTTATGAGCAGGTGCTGCATCATGCATGCAAAATTGACATCCATGAAGGGACCAAAATTGCAGTAAGTGGTCTTGTAGAACTTCTAAATATTTACTACCGTTCACAGTAATATTTTTGGGAAGGAAATATAGCCCAGTTCTGCCTTTTTTCCCACTATAAAGCACACCATAGCATGACATTGTCTGAGTGTTCCACAGTTTTAACAGTATACTTTGTGTCATATTGTGAGGAACCTTTAGGTTGTCTCACAATCATCTGACCTTCCTCTGATTATCCTGAAAGTATTTTCATTAAAAAACATTATTTTTTTAAGTCTCCTGCTATCTAATTTGTATATTTCTTACAAATATTTAATCTTTTTTTTTCATGACATCAGTAAGCAGGGGTTTTATTGCTGCCTTAAGGATGGTAGCTCCAAGGCTTTCTGAAGTCTATTGCTGATGGTATTTACTTTCACATTCATTAGTAAATGTGAATACTTTTTTTTAAATTTCTGCAGCTGTTATTATTGGTTTTAACAATACGTACACTGTAAAAAAAATACGACCAGTTTTCCTGTAAGAATCGGAAAAATAGTTGCCCTTAGCGTACCGGAAAAATTTCCGACCCAGCTCGGAATAAAATCCGTAACATCGGAATAAAATCCATAAAATACCGTTTTATTGACTATTTCCTTTATTTTACGGATTTTATTCCGAGCTGGGTGGGAAAGTTTTCCGATACGATAAGGGCAACTATTTTTCCGATTCCTACAGGAAAGCTGGTCGGATTTTTTTTTACAATGTAACGTTTTAAAGATATATCAGTCCTTCGAAAGTCTTTTTTGGTCTTCCTGATCCGGTTTTTCATTTTGGTGTACTGCAACGCTGTAAATTGCCATTCGCCGATATTAGGGCATCCATATTTTCCCTTGATGCTTGTAAATCTAAGACAATACGATTTACAGGAACATTTTGAAATAATAAAGTCAAAGTGCTAGTTTGTTCAAAAATTGTAAACTTTTTACGTTCCATTATATGCACCAGAAGAATTTCTTTCTGCAGCGACAAAAAAAAAAAAAAAAAAAAAAAAAAAAAAAAAAAATCCCTCTTTTTTACACCACTATCAGTATTAAAAATAAAAAGGGAGAACGTTGAGTTATCTCAAGCTCTAAGCGCTACCACTCCACATGACCAACGCGTGATAGAAACTTCCGCGTGCTCTTCTATTAAAAGCAGGAAAAAATAAAAAGAAACATCTGAAAATTGAGATTGTCGCTTGAGTGTCAAGATTTTTTTGTTGGTACTGTAGGAAACCAAATAATGTTCAGTGTAAAGAAGAAATGATGTACTATATTTTGTATAAAGTCATGTCAAAGCATAAAAAGAACTTACAAAAACAAAAACAAAAAAGTCCAATCAAAAATCGATTTACAAAGTGCACATGCACCTGTCTTCGTCCTTCTGTAGGTAATCTCAGACCTTTACTTGCGATAGATTCCGTGACGATCGCGTGCACACCCAAACAAACACGTACGCTCTCTCCCACACATACAAGCAGACACATACCCGATTTTTATAATATATTATATCTGAAAACATAAGATTAAGGAAATTGTATTTAATGCTGTACATATATTTAATATTACTTAATGAATTATATTACATCAAGCTTATATTTAAGAGTTTATTTCATATGTCTTTCTATAAAAATAGCAAGTCCCTATTATTGCTAATTATGCGCTCTAAGATTCAGAGAGATTCTTAGGCTGAACTGACATCAGGGATATTTTTATTGATAAACAAAATGCATATTATAATGCAATAAGTAAAATGCTTCACTGTTTTGCTAAACATCTCTGCATAATTTGCCTTTCGGAAACAAAGTTCTTTTTATCTTTAAAAGTTCTTGTTAATGCAGTTACCAAAGGAAGCGTCTCATCTTTTTATGTCGCGTTACGTAATGCAGCTATTAGAGAAAGTGGACAAGGGTAAAAAGTTTGGAAGTTAACAATATATTTTGCGATGAATAATTTTTCTCAGAATAAAATTTTTCCAGGAGTACAAACTTCAAATTTATTCCCATTTAATATTTTAAAAATATATTATTTAATAATTAATATGCTCGCTATTTTTCAATGATTCACATTTCAAAGGTTTGTATAAAATTTTAAAATACTATTCTTTTAAAAGAGCTCTTGGGGAATATCAACTAAAATGCACTATTTTTCCACATGACTTACCATGCGTGTGAGTAATGTAACAACCATATTTGCAATATCAGTCTAAAAAACCCCAATATTCTTTAACTGTTTTGAGCAGTTAGTGGCGCAGCCCGGGTGGAGGTTCAGAAGCTCAATATACCACTATTTTAGTATTGCAAATTTCGTGTTATTAAATTGCGGA
Organism: Maratus speciosus; assembly: GCA_963932465.1. Classification (NCBI taxonomy): domain Eukaryota; kingdom Metazoa; phylum Arthropoda; class Arachnida; order Araneae; family Salticidae; genus Maratus; species Maratus speciosus. Next base: position 188,998,086 of record OZ010787.1, on the reverse strand, counting down.
ATTGTTTCGTTTAAATAAAGAGAAGAAAAACTCCTAGAAAAAGTGGTATCCAATGCCTCTGAACCCTCACCCTGCCTGCGCCACTGAGCAGGGATTTCTTTCTTTCTTCTTTGTTTTTTGCATAACGAAATAATCCTCATTGGGTTTAAATTGAGAACTGTTGAAACATATATTTTTGCCCAAATATCCAAAATCCTCCTGTAATGCGTCTTTTCGAAGTTTTTTCCCTTCCTGGTAATTTAACACACTGGCGACAGGGTTGCCAGTTTGGCCTCCATTTTTATTTCGAAAGTTCAATTTCACACCGGAAATTTCGAAAGAGGAAATTTTACTTTATGTAATCACTAAATGTATCTCATTATATAAAGCATAAAATACCATTCTTAATTTCTGGTATGAACTCAAAATTTCTAAATAAAGATGGAGGTCAAACTGGATACCCTGATTGACAGCGGTATGTTTCTGTAATATCTTGGCTTTAAAACAGTAGAAGCTCCGCCCTTTTCTGAAAGTCTTTCGTAAATCGGTTTTCAAATAGTGTGGGCAGGTGCCTCGATTTACGCGAGATGTCCCAATTTTCAGGGATTCACAGACCTGTCCCGCATAACCACTGTGTGAGATGCTAAAAGTCCCTCTTTTCCCTGATACGCAAATTCTTTTAATTTTTTTAGTATGCTGCTGTTTGTTAGTCTACAATAAGTGGAACTTTATGCTGTAAAACGTGTGAAGATAGTACCTATCAGAGCTGCGGAGTCGGAGTTGGAGTTGTGGAGTCGGAGTGGCTAAAAACAAGCCGACTCCGACTCCAGATTTTTTTTTTTGTTAGGTATTTTAAAGGGAAATTGAAATAATTATATGTAGTTTTAAATCTATAAAATGAATTATTATTGTTATTTATGGAGTATATCACACTACTCAACTTAAAGATGGCTGATTTACTTGCGGTTTAATAGATACAGGGACCCATGTACAAGGTAGATGAAAATTGTTTTAATTCATAACTGTCGTAGATATTTTACATTTAGTATATAAGAGCTTCCCCGCGTATTTTTGGGGTTTGCGGATAGAAACCGAGTTAAGAAGTTCTGGAAGGGACCAAGGCCCGTAAAATGAAGGCAATTTTTCAAACAGGCCGTGTAAGTAGAATTAAGACAATTTATGTAAATGGACCGAATCAGACAGATAAAAAAATTGAATAGGCTGTCAAGCCCAATATAACAAATTTGAAAGAATCAAACTACGCCGATAAAATAGAATTAATTTACAATAGCAATAGGCATGATTGGAGTCAGAAAAAATATAAAAGCACGGCGGAACGTTTTAGAGGACACGCCTTAAAATTTCGCTTCATGCAGATCTCTTACCGGGGGTAATGCAAAAACTATAAATCTGTGCAAATTTTGGAGGCAAAATAACCAAGAACAAGGTAATGGCTTTGTAATAGAAGCCTTTTCCTGTTTTTTCCCCACCTCAATGTTCTCCAGTCTGTTTGACTAAATTCAAAATTCTAAAGTACCCATCCTTTCATTATTTTTTTTTTCTGTGCACAGGACTCAAAATAAGTGGAAATTGTAATTTTTTTTTTCTGAATCGGCGGTACCCAAAGTAACAATAAAATAGTGAAATTTCGTTATCTTTCACCTTTTGAATTTTGGATTTTTCAAGTCTGCAGAACCCAAAATAAAGACAAAATTGTAAACTTAATTTAAAAACGCATTTTTTTTATTTCATTAGAATCCACAAGATCCAAATTATATCCAAAATAATAAAATTTTTATCTTTATTTTTCCTCCTTTCCATACAAGTTTTTCGAGCCTGTAGGAACAAATTAACAACTTAATTGTAACGATATCACTTTTTCCTCTCAGTCTGCAGATCCTAAATAGTAAAATTTCCATTTTGTGTTCTTTAGACTTCCATAGTTTAATCTTTCGGGTTTGCGCGGGTAAGATTGTAAAATTAATGAAATGGAAAAAAATATTTTTTTTTCTGTTTTATTTTTGAAGCCCTAAAAAGTTAATCAATGCCGAAATAGTGAGATTTTAGCTTTATTTTTCTTATATTCCATCATTATTTAACCAACAGGCAACACTAGTATCCCAGTCCGAGTACTAGTGTTGCCAACCCAGAGTTGGAATACGAGTCGGAGCCGGAGTCAGAATCGGAGTCGACCATTTTTCTCACCGACTACGCAGCCCTGGTACCTATCTATATCGGAGAATTGCTATAGTGTTTTCCAAAAGAATACCTTATCAATGCACCTGCCTGGACGGAAACCTGATTAAAACGGAACTTTCCGTGGTTCCTTAGTTATTTTGTTTTCACAAGTTTTACTCTATTTTATTTAGTAAACCCTGTGTAAACGGAATTCTGTTTTAAAAGAAAACATTTTGCGCCCCCCCTCCCCTACGACAAGAATACTATACAATTATACCTGCTAAATTGGAATTTCGTTTTAGTCCATACCGATTCTGCTTTCACAAGTTTTCCTCCATAATATTGTACTGTTTATATAGTCTATAGTGTAATAAAGCCTGCTAAGACGGAATCACAAGATTATAGGAGAAAATTTTACATACTTTTGTCTTAGCAGGTAATCCTACCGTAGGGACAATGCCATTTTTATCTTTTAGACAGCATTTTCTGTTATAGACTGTTTCTGTTTTCATTGGGTTTACTATATTTTTATGTCCCGATTTAGAATCTGCTGTCACTCATTTTTTTGTCTCCCTATTCCGCTTTTTGTGACATTGAACCTGACAACACTATTTCCAAGGTATATTTTTCAAGTATATCCGTCAGTAAATATCTTTCAGTGTACAGATTTAATATAAAATGTCTTACAATCTAAAATGATGTGGATAACATTATAGAAATGCATTTTTTGTAAGACAGAAGATACGCCCTTCGTCAATGATGTTTTTTAATAAAAACCAGAGCTCTCGTTTGCTGTCGCTAATGTGTTAAACTATTCGTTTTGCCGCCAGTTTCAAATATTCGCAATACATATTATATGTGCCATTCTAGACGAAAGGACTAAACAAAGTATAGCCGTTATTATATTTTGCATAGCTGTTATTATATTTCGTTAGAATATTTCGCATAGCTGTTATTAAATTTCGTTATTATATTTCGCATAGCTGTTATTATACCAGGCATTCTAAAATGGACTGACTGATTTTAAAATTCAATACCTTGTAAATGGTGACAGCTATAAAAAAAATTCTTGCTGGAGGGTTATATAAAATGTCAGGAGATTTTTTACGGCGATTCCCGATTTTAGTTCAAAATAGCAGCGCAGCAATAGATGTCGATGCAAGTAATAGCCGCTAAATCCAGACCCTATTTTTTGGGCCCCTCTCTCTTCTCCTAGTATTCATGCGAAAGAAGCAGGTTAAATATATTAATTGGGTCCGTAAGAACAAGCTTGCATTGAAATCTTAAAACCACTCCATATATTTAACCTCCTTCTTTCACATCAATACTATGAGAAAAGGGAAACAAAAAATCGGGAATCACAGTAAGAAAAACCCGTGGCATCTTACATAACCCTCCTGCAAGAATTTCTGTAATCTCATATTTTGCTAGTTATTGATTTTTTAAATTAGTCAGTCCATTTTAGGACACGCGCTATTTCGTTATGATATTTCGCATAGCTGTTATTATATTTCGCATGTCTTTTAATATATTTCGTTATATATAATTATTTTTAAAACATATTTATTCACATATTGAGTAAAAAGCATTAAGCATAGCTCCCAAATTGTACGCTTTTTGTTACCACTGATTTTTAATAGAAATTTTTGCCTTATTTAATCGAAAATTTCAAAAGATTTTACAACGAAAATTTACTATTGAAAATTAGTTTTAAGAGACAAGCGTAAAAATTGGTAACTATGCATAAAGGGTAATCCATTAGGTGTAAAACGGACACGATATTAACGTTTTCAAAGGCGGTGGGAAGTATACTTCCCACTTAATTTTAATTCCCCTACTGCCAAAATTGCACCAGAATTTTCTTTAAAAAATTCTTTTATAACGCACGAGATGAAAAGCATTTATTTTCAAAACATATAGTTCTTAAATTCTTGCCGCGGCCAATCATTTGAATATTTAACAGCAGAAATATTTATTTAAAAATATTTATTTTCACATGTATTTTTTATCTTTTTTTATGTCAGTTTCAATAGAGGCTAATATGAGAACTAATGTGATACACACAAAAAAAGATACCAATAAGGCACTAAGTAGAATAATAAAATTTGTTGTGATTATTTTTTAAGCTATATATCATTTTACTTCGATTCATTACGAAAACACTCAGGCTTTCCAAATAAAAATAAAATATATATACATTATATAGGGTGCGTACATTTTTACCACAGTTTTTTAATACAATTTTTCGCGTTATTTAATTGCTGAAAAATATTACAAATTCTGCAATCAGCCGAAGTAACAACATATTCTTCGATTTAAATATTAGATAGAAATTTTCTAATCAGGAAAAGTGGTGCGAGACTCATTGCAAATTTTATGGAGTGTACGTTTCAAGTGCAACACTCAAATAAAAATTATTGCAATAGTCTTATAATCAGTAAGAAATGGTGGCACCTTTAAAATTCGGAATAAATCTAACGTAGTATGACTTTCACACCATTAAACTCAGATAGCTAGTTTGGAGCAGTGCATGAGGCTAATATGAAGCAGTGTGTGTTGCTAATGTGAAACGGTGCTTGGGTCTGTAATAATAGTATCCTATCATAATCTTGAGACATCTATTACAAAAAAACACAGAAAATGCTAAATTTTAATCTTCTTTTTGCTTTCATATACTAGCTATGTTCTTTTTCTCTCTTTTTTAAACATAATAGTGTATTTTTCAATGCTTGTTAAAGATTTTTAATCGAATAATATTAAATACTATGTGATTTTATACCATATTTTTACACCTCAAGCTAAAAGTTACATTGAAAGTTAAAGCCTCTATGATTTTTAACGTTGAAAATAAGGCGTAATTACAAACCGAAAGGAAGCAGGAAAGCTATCCATGAAATGAAGCCAAAAAAAGGATATTCAATGGCAAATCATTACGATGTTTAGCTAATAATCGCGAGATTGACATATCGTTTTTATGCGGTAAAAGTGTGCAGATTCAAACCAGTTCACATTCTCATACATGCCAACCTTGAACTATTCTTCCGTAAAATATGGTTTAATTTGATCCAGGTTAAAGACGACTCCAACTAGAAATTTTATTTGATATATCTTTATTTATCGAATGTCATGTTGAGCGTTTTTGATTTTATTTCTCAAAAAGATTTTTGGTTCGCAAAGTGCTTAACCTGAGTCAGATTAACCCATAATTTTTTGGAAGAATACTGGGAGATTGGCAGGTATGAATTCTGCATCTTCTATCGTAACTTCTATGTGCAAAGCTTCTCCAAGTTCTTTTGGGTTGTTGTTTTAACAGATAATAAATAAAAATGCTGCTGCAAAGAAGAAAAGTAAAGGAATAGATACTAGTTCAAGGGAGACTACTATAAGTGAAGAGTGGATAGGCAAGGGAAGAATTGGAAATGAGGATGGAAAATTAAAAGTAACGGAATTTAAATCGCTTAGCAAGTGTATTAAAGGGAAAAGAACAAAGAAGGAAATTAAATTTTTTAAGAACTTCAGAAGAAAGCAAAACCAAATCATGATACTATAAAAGGAATAGGAAATGCAAATGAAAAAAAACATACACGAGAAATTAAAAAGATACAGAGGATTGCGCAAGCACAAAAATGATAAATAGCAGGTAATATACCGGTTGACTAAACAGAAAATGAAGGAATTATAAAAATACAAAAAAACCTAATGCGAAATAAAAATAACTTCATTGATAAACTGTTCGAAAGAGACAGCACAGGTAGCGAAAAATTGCCGTCTATTTGTGATAGTGATCAACAATCATTAAGAGATTCCTTTCAAATGCCTCAAGGAAAGACATTTATCCATTTGTCTACGAAACACCAATATTTCAAGAGAATATATCAAAAGGAATTTTTGTTTTAGTTGACGTTAGGCGTGGAATTAAAAATTCTACTCACTATAAGTACGTTTGTCTCATAAACGAAGTAGATGAAGACGAAGAAGAATTAATAAAGAAGATGAAATCTTTGCAGTAAGCATGACGGATACTGTTGCTGTCCTGCCTTTTCCTGAAACCACATTAAAAATCAGGAAAACTACATAATTTTCCTGGTTGTGTAAATATCATTGAACTATGAATTAATTTAATCTGTCATGATTGTAGACTATATTTTACATGTTTTTCTATTTCAATAATGTGTGTTATATAATTTCAAATTTACTTCTGAAAACTTTTAAAAGTACAAATTAAGTGTTGCACATAATTTTCTTCTTAGTTTTTTTCCCCTTAAATTACCATTTAATAAATTAAAAAGAATGTCTTCTTTTCTTCTTTTCCTTCTTTCTCATTTATTTTATTCCTTTCTCGTTTTGTCTTATTTTCTTCAGTAGTATAGGGGACGCATGAAAGATGTCCCAAACTTAAGGCAAAAGGAACTATAATTTTTTTTTAATAATACTGCTGAAATATTAGATCCAGGCAACTTTGTTACAGACTTCTGATTTTCTAGGTGCTTCCATCCATTTAAAAATAATGGTATCTCCCTTTAGCCCCATAGTTGTTTCATATTAGCAACATTCCATAGGATTATTATCAGTCAGGATTTATTCCCTTTATTGTTATGGCATGCACTACATTGTACTCATAAACACATACAGTAAACAAAGACACAAATTAAATTCTTTTTTATTTGGGACTAAAGAAAACAGATAGAAAGTGGCCATAAAAAGTTTAGAATTGTGTGCATGATTGACCCGAGTTTAGATGTAGGATAAAATCAACATTTCTATTAATCCTTATCTAAATAAAATGGGCTATGTTTTATTTATAATGCCCCTATAATTAGTTATAAGGCAAGTCAACTACAGCTTCTAGAGAAAAATGAAGTCCCGTTATCTCGATATTTAAAATGCCTTGAATGCCTCCAATTACGGATCTACTATTATAAACTATGTTATGTTTCGTTTTACCGGGCGGTGGTCATGAAAGTGAACGCCTAATTTTAAGTGTACTGGCACCCAGAATATTTAATTAAAATTTTCATTTTAAACGTACGTGAAAATAAGCAAACTTTAATTTTCTAATAAATTCGTTTTTAAATTCTGGTGTCAATGAATAATTTCATCGCTTTGCAAACAGAATTACTCCGCGGCGAAAAGGGTTAAAAGCACTTAAGTGTAAGTTAAATTGAAAAAAATACTTCTTGCTCACAATAAAACAAATAACTTATTTAGAAAAAAAAACTCTGAACATTCAAATATGTTGTAACGCATTACAAAATATAAGGGCATGGCTTTGATAATATCTGTATAGTACTTTTTTATAATACAGTGTTGCTATGAGTCATCATTTTTTGGAATTTTAATACCACTATTTCCGAAGAGTAAAAATTCACTCATTTTTATACCGACTTTCTGGATTAAATAAAGCAAGCATAACTGTTAAATGATTGGTTCCCAGTTCTCCTGGTGACGTGGCAACCAAGTAATAAATTAAAATAAATATTTTATTATAATAAATACCATTTATTATCACATTTTTCAAATAAGAGGAAAGCAATTTATGGCGGAATGTTTATGGGAAATATTCCATGGTATTTCCATGATATCAATTAAGAAAATTCCACAATCAATTCAATGTTATCTCTAATATGTTAGGTGTATGTTAGGGAAACTATGAAACTACAAAATTTTGGGTTTTACTTTGGAGACTCCACGTATGTTTCTTATAACATTGTGTACTTATATCTTTAGGTTGAAAGTATTTTAAATTTCCATTTATTAAGATATTATTATTCCTTTATGACTTTCGAAATTCCGATGTCTAGAAACACATAAATGATGCTAATGAATAACCAAATTTCACTTTTTTACGCTCTATTGCAACATAAATTATAAGGTTAGTTGGGGTAACTGGACCCATGAGGTAACTGGGCCATAGGCTATTTTATAAAAAAATGTTGATGTTTTTAAGTTTTAGCTTTTGTGAACAATGCACCTTAATCTCTACTTCCTAAAACAACGTGTGTCAACACAATCACAACTCTCACTTTGCTGTGATAGGTTGTCAAAGATTTACGTTTCTTTTTTTTTTTTTAAACAACGTCAATATGGTTGAACTTCCTCGGCTTTCTATTTAAATACTATAAGTACTTTTATTAAACAATCTTTATTTTTAAAGATAAGGGATATAACTACATTAATATTATTAGGTATCTATACATATTTACTTCATGTTTCAAATGTAAGCCCGGTCTCCCAGTTACCTTATAAATTTTACAAGAGTAAGGTAACTGGGATGTGTATCCGGGGTAACTGGCCCATGCTGGATCCAGTTACCCCAATAGTTATGAATATATATATATTTTTTATATTTTTTTTGAGATTCTCTTACTATGGGAAATAAATTTCTCCATTGTGTTTTCTCACAATAAAAAAGATTATAGAATACCTTATTTAAATTACGTAATAAAATTTTAAAAAAGCATATTAGGTGGTATCAAACCAAATTTCTTGACCCATTGAGAGGCGGTGATGCCGTTATGGCATCACATAATTTTAATCCCTAATTGCCACATCGGCACCGGAATTTTATAATAAAAATTTTACCTTCATTAAGTACGCGAAAATATACTTTTACTCGTTTACAAACAGATTCTCTTGTAAATACTGGTGCCATTAAATTATTTCAACGTTTTACGAATGCAAGCACCTTGCACCTGAAAGCGAGATAGTCAAACCTTGAAATTGTACGACACACAGGTGTCGCATTCTATAGGGAAACTTTCATTGTTCCTACCGCTATTTTGAAAATAATATCTTCATCGCACCTTTTTTTTTAGAACATGTTAAATAAAATGATCATGAAGGAAATCATTAAGGGTTCTGGTAGGAATAATAAAATCTTCCCTTTATAATGCGACCCCTGGTTACAGATAAAGAACATAAGTCCTTACGTAGCCGTTTGTTCACAGATTTACTTTGCTATTTTTTTTCCTTAAAGTATACCCATGTGAATTTTATACTTATTACCTATACTAATGTATACAAGTACTTACTTAATTTTTATGTTTTTGGTATAAATAATTCTAATATTTTCCCTTTTAGTGCTTTTTTTAGACACATTGACAGCAAAGGTTTCCCTTACAACGCTCTTTAGTTGATATATAATTTACATGATCTGCCTGGTTTAAAATTTTTTAAATTGCTTACACTTTTTTCAACAGGACCTGATATCCCATATGAAAAAAAAAAAATAAAAGCGTGTGGGAAATAAACCCTCCTGTTCCACTTACCCCCTTTTTTATGTGGCAACTGGACACATGAGGAAGGACAGATGAAATAGACATTTTTATTTTTTTAAATATTAAAATGTAATTTTGAGAATTTCTGCCTGATAGAGAGAATCTAACTGAATACGTTTACAGAAATTCAGACTTTAATTCAAATGAACATTGGCTTTTTGAAGCTGAATTTTCAGAAGCTTCAGAGTCACATTGTAAAATCATGCCCAGTTGCCCCAACTAACCTTATATAATCACACGTGTACCAAATTGCACCTGTCCTTTAATGACATGACATCGCGGTGCTTAAGGAGTGCCAACGCGGCGTGCAACGCCGCCGCGCGTAACCTCCAACTAAATATGAGTCCGAACTAGAGTGAATTTCGAAACAATGCACGGCCTAAAAGTATAATTTGGAAGCTCTGGTGGAGTCCCGAGGGCCATTCCAGAGTTGGGAGCACGAAGTTAAATATAACCTCCAGGAAAATGGGGCGCATAAGGCATCCAAGAATTTTTTTGGTTGCCCTATACTTCGATGTCACTTCACCAACTGGCGTCGGCAAAAAACGGAAAATGCAAAGACAGTAGGGTACCAACGAGCACAGAAAGTTATAGCATAAGGTAGCCAAGCCTATCTAACCTTTCTAAGAACATATAAAAAAAAGGGGGGGCCACACAGCTCACTAATTTTGATGTCAAGCCTAGTGCGCATTACGTGTCGAGGGTCTCCCGGCTTTCACACAAACCGTTCAGCCTTTAAAAAGGCTTTGTGTTGCTAGACATCGAGAGAACACCGCTAGTGCAAATTGCATGTTGGCATTGACCGACATCGAAAATGGGGAAAAGTTAAGATTAAAATTAAATGCTAAAAAAAAAAAAAATTAAACATCAACTTCAAAAATAACTATAAAACTGGGGTATGAATTTCGTGACCGTGATGCCTAAGCACCGCCGGTCGACTGAACCAAAATGGGGGGGGGGGGTGTATAATTGGCCGGGGTGCCGTGAGGAAACACCCCAAGGCCGGCGGGAAAAAGGTAGGCAGAGCCTGACCCTCTCCCTGGTGGAAGTACCGAAGATGCACTAAGACAATTTAAAATTTTGAAATAGCAGGTAAAACCCATTAAATAAACAGTAAAGAAAAGGGAAGTCCAGAATATAAAAGATGAAAAGTACAAACAATAATGTTGGGGAAGTTGAATTGCGCGGCTGTTAACAAAAAACAGTGTGCTGCATGACGTCACGGGGAAAGCCAATGCTAGATGAAAGTTTCTTTCAATCTAGGGAAAGATAGAATTTTCCCGGGGAATACTGCGTTTAGGTGACACCAGAAGGGTTCCTTCTCGAAGTCTTCGAACATGGGACGAAGTCGTCATCCCGAGTGAGAATAGCGAGGGGCCGTTTCCGGTTCCACCCCACTCTTGCGTCATAACGACGGATGGCATCTAACGCAGGATTCCTCACGGCTGGGACTGACCTGTGAAACTTCATCGTAAGTTTCTTGATTTCTGCAAAGATAGGTTTAATTTTGAGGTCACGATGAATGACGTCATTTCGGACATAGCGGGTCGCCTTGGTAAACCTACGCAGGAGTTTATTTTGAAAAAGTTGAATTCTACTGAGTTGAAACTTTGAAGTACTACCATAGATTGCAGAACCATAAGTCAAAATTGGTCTGGTCATTGATTTGTACAGTAACAATTTATATTTGATTGACAGGGGGCTGTTCCTAGCCAAAAGGGGATTAAGGGAGCCCACGGCGCGGTCAGCACGCCCCAGAATTTCAGTGATGTGCTGGCACCATGTTAATTTGGAATCTAGGTTAAGTCCTAGTTATTTATACTCAGTCTTCCAGGGAATATCTTCGTTGTTTAATTTAAAGTTAAGATTAGCATCTGGGGTAAAATGTTGATTGGTGAAGAAGTGTACTCTGTATCTCTGCGAAACAAATCATTCCGATTGTTTTGTAGGCGGGGAAAGGGAGAAGAGCTAAAGAACGCCAGAAGTGAGTGTTAGAACTTAGAAATGTGTTGCTTATTGGAATCTCTAAAAATATGGAATTATTTTTAGCGGCTATCACTATTACGCGTATATAAGCCCTACACGACCATGCAAACAAAAATAAATGTAAAGGGAATTTTAATTTAAATCTAAAAAACGATGGATTAAGCTAACTCCTTGTATTGAAATATTTAAAAATATTAAATTCTTTATAGCTACTATCACTAAAAGGCATATATAAGTGTTTAGAGCCCTTGAAAACAAAAAACAATCAAGGGATTTAGCTAACTCGCTGTATTAGTATACAATATGAATATTTTTTAAATCCACTATAGCGCATGTTAAAAAAATTAACATTTTATAAATTGTTAATAATGTTTTAAATCATTAAATTTATTGAAAAATAAAAAAGTAATTCGATTTTTCAAACTTTCCGGAGACTGAAGCTGAACCTTGTTCAAAAAAACATGAAACAAAAGGCATACATCTGAACCATCATTCGCGAAAACCGTGACAGCTTAGAACCATATTTTAAACAAAAGCCAACATATTCTTCCTTTATCTACCTGTAAAATAAATGGAATTATTCAATAAGTATGGATAAAGAGTAGAACGGAAGCTCTTGTCACAAATTACTACCATGTGATCGGCAAAACTAAAAGCATTGATACAATTTTCTAAATCACGCTACCTTCGTTGGTAGTAATTACATGACAAAATAAACGCACTGAGATAGATACTTGGTTTACTTAATTTTTACTTTTCTTGCATGATATTTACTTTTATTTTTATCCGGTATCTAATGACTTCATATCATTTGCAGCTATTTTATTAAACAACTGCCTAATCTAAATACATTTAAAGGAAACACGGTCAGTGGCAGCAGATAAAAAAAATGAGCGACACCATCTAAGACGCTATTACTAACATTTAGTACGCTTCGAAGGACTAAATTAATTTCTTTCCCTGATTGATAATTTTCTTTTCTGCGACACTGAGCATTTTTTATGCATTCAGGCCTTCACTAAATATGACATCACAAAGCAACTACATTAGGAATGCATATTTTATGGGACGCGCTGAAGAAATTGGCGTATTAGCAGTAGAACAAAAAACATGTTACGACAAGAAATTTTATTTAATGAAGTGTCACGGAGTTGTACATATTTTTTTCCGTTTATTTCTGGTTCAAAACACGTTTCTTTGATCAGCGGCTCAAACTCCTTTTTCAAAGGGTGGCTGCTTGTACACCGAACTGCAATGAAATTACCATGTGCTATTCATATGTTAAAATGCAATGTCTACCATGCGGCCAAGTGTTATAGCTGCCAACTCTTCCGATTTTCTGTACCACAAAAATTTAATAGAGATTTTTGTACTATTTAACCGACAGATTACGGCGATTTAAAAAGGTACAATTTACTATAACATTTTTGTGGTACATAAAAGCTTAAGATGTTGACAGCTATGAAGTGTCTATGAGGCTGCGTATGCACATGTTCTGATAGTATTCTTTTATGAATAAGTCTGTAACAAATTCATAAAAACCTTACTTGTCGTAATAAATATTTATTTTCTATAAAATTACGTTTCTGGAGCTTAATAAAAAAATGACGGTAAAACATTCATGTGTAGAATTTGACACGTTATAAAATTCGACATTGGTAATTCAAAAGATAATGTGATCGATATTCTTTATAATGTACATCTTTTTAAACAGTGATTTAAAAAAATCGCATTTATATAAAAATATGCAAAGGGAAATTTTTAATAATTTTCGTTCTTTTTTCTAACAAAATTGTACATAAAATTCAATGTAAATAATTTTAATCATTTCTAAAATATATTTTTGTGATATTCATCACAGATTTCTTTTTTTTAACCTTGTTTCACTTTCTTAGAAATTATTATTATTTTGTTTTTATGTGTGCCTTTTTATAAGAGACATATGTATATGTAACCCCTTAACGGTCGCATTAAATTACGATTTAAAATTTCAGACTGCTTATTGCCACCCCTTTTTTGAAAAAGAAATATTCAGCTTACTTAATGACACTTACTAGAATACTACTAGAATACTAGAATAAAGCCAATTACACTATTTTATAAAACTGGTGGGAATAAAACAATCTGAATAAAAGACACAGGCCGTGAATATCACGGGAGCGAGAATTAAGAGGTTACAGACCCTGTCCTTTCTCATTCTTTATATTTCTTCTGTAAAATGTATTTGTACGTTTAAAAACCTATAATTGTTGCTGTAGGAATAGTTTGCAAATTATACATGTTATATTATTATTTATTTCAACATTTTGCTCGCGAAAACATCTTATTTTGTTCATTTTGAACAAAGCCTGCCTTTAACACGCCTTTAATGAGCAATTTTTTATTTTTGTTCGGGAAAATTATATTTGAGTCTATTTTTGCTAACCATCCACTAGAAAATAGTGAAAAAAATTATTTATGTTTCTGTTGGACATAATTTCTTAAGGTTACTCCTGAGTTACATAACAGAAATTGCTCAAAAAAAAAATAATTTTAAAAGCTCTGTACTTACTTTAAAATGTTTACACTGCACAATAACAACTATTGAACTATATAATAATTTGTGCAATGCTTTTAATAGTTTTCAGAATTAATAATTGTTACCTAATAAAGATAGAGTAAAAACGCCAGTCGAGAACATTGCAAGCAATTTAAAGAAAAGGTGTTATAACCTCCCCGTGATAACAAATCAGAACACAAACAAACTTCACGACCTTAAATGCATGTTAACATACGTAAGTATCACATAATATTTCACCAAAAGACCAATAGAAAGCAGCAAATGGCAAAAAAGGATCATGTAACTCCTGAGTTACACTATATATTTAAGGGTTAATACGTTTAACTCTGGTACGTAAAAATAGTAAAAGATAAACATTTTATGGATTGTTTTAAAATTTGCTTGCATTATGTAGTAATTTGCAGAATAAGTAAAGTTTTAATTACTTATAAATTGAATTCCTCAGTCTAACTCTAAAAAATTCGATGGCAATTGATATTGAATGACACAAACATTCAAATTAATTTAAATCAATTATGATTGGGAAAAAGAGTTTTGTCTTTTCAAGAATTGATTAAAATGTCATTGTATGTGTTTGTTTACAGAATCATCTAGAATAGGTATATTCAACGTATGGCCTGCAGACAGCCACACTACCTATATTTAACAAAAGAAAAATTTCCTTACTTTATGACTGAAACTTAAAGAGGCGAAAATTAATTTTCGGAATTTGTGGCGGCAAACAATTTTCAGGCAAAACATTTGAAGAACCTTAATCTAGGACAAAGCTTATTAAGTAAAATAATGCTAAAAAGTGATAAAATATCTTTATTAAGATTGACGATCGTTTCGTCGCGCCAACGGCGACATTTTCAAAATCATTTATGATAGAAAATATTTTCACAAAATTTAAAAACAATAAACAAGGAGAAAGCTGTTTAAATAATTTAGTTCCAGCAGAAACTAAATTAAATTAGTAATAAACAGGGGTGTGAAAGCTACGTCCCGCGGGTCGTATAACTAACACTAATTTCGAATAAAATAATTCGCCTTATTTAATCACAGAAATTATGAAGTTTACAAAGACGAAGAATTTTTTTTCGCGAAAAAGTGGCAGCAAACTGATCTTAGGCAATGAGTTTGAACATCACCCCTGCTCTGATGCATGTATATTAATATATTTTACGTATAAAGACAGTAACATGTTGGAATACATCAAAAGTGTTATAAAACATAGAAAATCTCAATTTTAAACTATATTTTTTAACATGATTTCATTCTGAAAAAGAAAGAAATAATATTAACTAATTAAGATTCCGGTAATTTACTTACCCTTATGGGCATTTAAAAAATATCTTACATTTATACGGCATGCAATGAAAGCAACCACAGGGGGTAAGTTTGGAATAAAATATTTTAGTTTATTTCTGGTAGTAATCTAATTTAATTCATATGTAACTTTATTTGAAATTTTCCTTAAAACTTCAAGTAGTGTTTCAAACTATGAATCTATGAATTAAATAAATATTCCCAATAAATTATTTAATTCCAATCGTTACCACGCTTGTATATATTATCACTGCGTGCTCTAAAAGATATGATGCTTTTAAAATGCCCATAAAAGCAACATAAAAAAGAGTTCACTCCATAAAAAATGAGCATTCACTCCTAGAAAAGAGTGATTATTCACTCCTATGAAAGAATGATTATTCACTACTACCAGGGGTTAAAAAATGCACTCATTAGCAAGAGTGAATAGTCAGTCCTCCGAAAGAGTGATTATTCACCCTTGTTTAGAGTGAATATTCACTTCCCAGGAATGAGTATTCACTCTTTCATAGATTTAGCAATTCCACTTTTTCTCAGAGTGAATAGTCACTCTAAAGAGGTTGGGCATATTTTGACTTTGCGATAGAGTGAATATTCGCTCCTCCGGAGTGAATAGTCACTCTTTTTTATTTAGAGTGTACAGTGATTTCTCTTTTGGTGTTTTCTTTCTTGGCGAGATTTTTTACTTTGACGGCTTCCTTTGTAACTGCTAAGTCGCATTTTGATTTTGCATTTACACCTAACAATATGTTCTATTCTAGACCTGATAGTACATGAAACTCGTCTATTAATTTCACGCCATCTACTTGTATTTCGTGTTCGAAGAATCCTATTTGCTTCGTTTCTTCCCCACGAAATTCGATCAGTATACTCATGTTTTCTTGGCATAACTCATGTGCGCCTATTTCTTTGTAGTATTCTTTATTCATCAGACTTACATCACTTGCGGTATCATTAGTTATTTTAGTGAGTTTCTCATTTATTGGAACTACATGTATCTTTGACCTTTCTTTGGCTTCGTTTTCCACTTTTGATAAATTCATGAGGTATCTTCTCTGTACGCCGCTCTTGTTTTTTTCATCATCGAATTACTATGATGCGCTTGTGTCCTCACTTGATTCCTATCTGTACATTCAGCAGTGATATTGCCTGGCAAATTACAAAGATAGCAGATAATTCTTGAATCAATAGCTCTTTCTCCTCGTCTTATTCCGCTGTGCATTTTGTTGCGATTGGTTATCTTTTTCCTCACTGTTCACGCTATTTTGCGCCTTATGTAATTTGGTTGTTTTGAATACTCTGAACGTCGTATCAAAATCGTCTAGTTTTTTGATTAACACATCTACTTTTTTAGTCTTTGTTAAATCCTGAATGAAGCATTCCCTAGTTTCTGGCGGTATTTTTCGCTTAATTTGATCACTTAATTATAATAAGTGATCAAATTAATTCCGTTAATTCACCAAATTTGTTATACCCATTCCACGTACCCATTCATTGTTCTCAACTGAAAACCAAAATCGCTCCAATTAACCGTTGGCTCTTATTTAAGGGACATAAACCTTTGTCTAAATTCTCCATTGATGTTTTGAACCTTTTCAACAACAAATTTCTTATATACTCGTAATCACTTATATCCAGTTCCTTTTCCCTTGTGATTATATTAGCTGTTTCTAACGGTAATAAACTTAATAAATACGATACCTATTCTTCCTTGGCTATTTTCATTTGATATACTTGCCTCTCGTTTAACGTTAAAAACATACAGATATCCCCATTTGCTGTGTCATAGCGATTAAGTAACTTTAACAGATTGTGCCGTGTCCTAAGAAGGCGGTAGCGATGGTCGAGGGTGTTAATCTTCGAAGGCTTAGCAATCTATATTCTCTTAGAATATGATAACATGAAATTTATTTTATAACACAGTAAAAAATATTCTGGAGTAATGATAAGTTGCTATGTACACAACAATGTAAAATTTGTTGAACAAAGTTTATGTATCAGAAATAGTGTCTATGAGAAGGTGGCAGCTAGTCTATTAAGTCCACAGGCATTGCATCACTTGAACGGAAAGCGCTGGTCTTGTCTCCGAGATAAAGATCTCCTTTTTCCGCGACGGCAACCTGGTGCCCTGTCGCTGCTGATTCGAGTATCATTCCCCGGTATTAGGGATCGTAAAGTCCAGCCCTTTCGGCCTTCAAAATCTTCCACTCCAAAAGTCCCTCTTCCAACTCCAGCCAAAATCTCCTCTCTCCTCCGCATCCTCTCGTATATATA
This sequence comes from Maratus speciosus, assembly GCA_963932465.1. NCBI lineage: Eukaryota > Metazoa > Arthropoda > Arachnida > Araneae > Salticidae > Maratus > Maratus speciosus. The sequence goes on along the minus strand of OZ010787.1, from coordinate 188,980,524 downwards.
TCTCAATTATCTTCCTCTAAAAACAATAGTGAGTTTCTCAGCCACTAACTGTCCGTTCTTTTTAAGAACCTCCCAGGGACCTTTACTGTTGTCTCCTGAGTGGACACCTTAGGAAACTCCTCTTTTTTGCACGTGGATCCTGCGATCATATGCTCTCGTGAGAACGTATGTGAGTTCACTTCCCACGCTCAAAGATCAAAAAAAGTGCCGGCTGCTCCTTAGCATTAGCAAACTGTCACCGATTGTCAAATGTCCAAGAGCGATGGTGACTGAGTAGTTTCTTTCATCTTACCGCACGTCTCAGTGGACTTTACCATATTTTTACTCTGTTTTAGAAATGCATTAGTTCTTTCTATATGGCGAATCTGATATAGTTCAGATCTTTACAACCACCCCCCCCCCTCCTTTTAAAAGAATATTTTGGCCGCAGGACGAAATATTCTGGGAAAGAGAAAGGTGACTCAAAATTTATATGAATGGCTCACATGCAAAAAAAAGAAAAAACTTTATTTGCCTGCCTGCCCCTCCACAAAAAAGTATTCATTATACACTCTGTATAATATTTTACACTTTATTCTATTTCAAACACTTCACACTGTATTATATTGTCAAACATTAAAAGGAATGATAACGTACTATATACAATTTTCTTTTTCTTTTTTTCCCAAGATTACTCTGCCCTACTCAAAAAATCTATTTGGATAATGTCCTTCCATGGCCTTTGTACTCTGGCATATTGGTCAGGTTGCAAAGTATGTGCCCTTTTGAGCGGTTTACGAGTCATTTTGTTTTTGCTATTCCTAGATGAAAGCGCACTGCTATCCGTTTCTATTAAACTCTTCTTATCAGTGCAGCTCTTTAATTTTTTTATGGCAACTATTCTCGTAGCCCCAACTTTTCCCGTATTCTTTCGTTTATTTGTCGAATGACTCTCTGAATTTTGCCGATCCTCTTGCCTTTCACTGATTTCTTTTTGATCAATTTCCTTGTTTTAATCTGACCCTTTCCTGTTTTCTGTTGCCCTTTTTTATTTTGACAAAGTATTTATCTCCGTTATTTTAACTACCGTTGGCTTTCTCGGATTTTTGTTTATTTTTACCCTGATTTTGGCTTCTAAATCTATGTTCGTGCTTTTTTGTCCCGTTTTCCTGTTGCCAATTCCTTTCCATTTTCGCCTTTTCAATCTATTCATGGAATTATGAGTGTTAAACTTTTCTCCTTGACCAGCAATTTTCCAGACCTTTAATCCTTTATTAGTTTTCATTTTCGTATTAATTTTTCTAGCACGTTTCGCTTTATTTGCTTTCGCCTGTTTTTTATTTTTGGGGATCTCTATAAGTTCGCCCACCCTTGCTATTTTTTCTTTCCCTTTCGTAATGTCTTCCCAACTATCAGTTTCATTTTGTTGACCGCTTGTTCCTAAATCTAGTATTTGTTTCCCGGTTTTAAAATCCTTTTCTACTGTTTTGCATAAATTCTGTAATTCGCACTTTTTATTTTTAACTGAGTTTTCACTCTCCCTTCTGACTTTTTTACCGACGTCATGCGACTTAACCTGCTGTTCCCTCATTTTAATCCCTTCTATCTGAGATAAATCTCTGAACAGTAACTTCTTTGCCTATTTTGTATGACTTTTACCGGTATTTTTGACTTCTTGTCTTAGCGAGTTATGTGTGTGTCTGAGTTTCTTTTAATCCTTAAGTTTTTGACCTCACCTGACAGCTGTTTCTCTTGGTTTTCTGACCCATAGACTTTTCTTTTATTTCGTTTTCGAACACTGTCTTTTGTTCTCCCCTCTTTCTCCAAGTTTGACGAATTCGTCGCTATTCTGTTTTTCGGATTACCGTTATAATCCTTTTCCGTAACGCCCGTTTGTTTTCCAAATCCCTATCGCCTCGAAAGTTTTCTGACCTGGAAATCGATTCCTCACGCGACTTGACTATGTTTTGTGCATTTTTACAATCCGTCTTACTTTTTTTCCTTAAGCTATAAGTTTCATTTTCAAACGGTATTTTGTCATTCTCATTCGACTCCTGTGCGAGCGGTTGTAAAGAAATCGGTTCCTCCTTTTCGCTCACGTTCAACTCATCGACTGCCGTGACGTTTTCCGGACTAATCTCTTGTGACTGACTCACCCCTTGAATTCACCGTTGAAAGTTTCGAATGCTACTGGTTTTGTTTTCTCTGGCCGGCTGTTTAATTTTTTTACTCTCATACGAATTGATTAATTCTTGTGTTCTGTTTCCAAGGATATAGTAATCCAAATCTGACTCGTTGTCTGTGATAAGTGCTTTAGTTGTTATCACCGTTTTATCCGCTAATTCTAACTTTATTTCCGCAACCGGAAGCTGTTGAAGTTCCCTGTCCAGAGATTGTCTTAACCACTTAATTTCTCCGTTTAATTGCCCTTTATTAATGAATCTTCTTGGACATAAATCATCCATGGTTCCCGTATCACGTAACATTGTAATTTCTACTCCATTTATCTTTCCCTTACTTAAATATGGTTCGAAACCTTTATCTAATTTCGTACTACACCTAACATGATGTACCGTGCTTATTTCTTTTTGCGATCTTTTTAAATCTGGACAGTCTCGTATCCTATGTTTTGGACTTCCGCATTGAAAGCAAGTGCTTTGTTTTGTTTTTTCGAAAGCTGTTTGCCTTTCCCTATCATCATTTTTCTCCCGCCAATTAGATTTATTATCAGCATTTTTCCTCGGGTCCCTTTCCTCGTAATTTGGGCGATCGGACCATTTTTCGCTGTCTTTTTCCGCATATCTCGGTTTCTCGAATCTTTTTTCCGCGGGGGGTCTGGCATACCCTTTCCAGGACGTCGCGCCAATTATTGCTTCATATCCGTCCAAATCTTTTGTGAGTTTGTCTGGTTTTTTATACTCTGCCCACGAATCAATAAAATGATTTTTAGTTTCGATCGGTACTCTTCGTTTAATTTGTTCCGTAATAAGCAGGTCTTTTAGCTCCTCTAAGGTTTTGATGCCCAATCCATCAAGCCACCCGTTTTGAAAACTATTTAATTCGAAGATTAGGTCTTTCCATGGGGTGTTTGTATTTTTTTATGCCTCATTAATTTTAAACGATAGGCTTCTGCTGTTAACCTGTATCGTTCTAAGAGAATTTTTTTCACGTGAGCAAAATTGTCCACGCTGTCAGACGGTTCTCGTAAAATTAATTCTGAAATTTCTATGGGCAATAAAGCTAAAAGATGAGTTACTAGATCATCTGACTCGATCCCCGATCTTTCTGCCTGTCTCCCAAATAAATTTAAAAATAAAGTTATGTCTGATTTGTCTGGGTCGAACGAATGCATAATAGATTTTATGTTTAATTTTGGGCCTCTATCAGAACGATTGCTCGCGCTTGTACTGCTTCTCTCTATGCCTTGCGTTAATCTTAATTCTTCTAGTTTGAATTCTCTTTCTTTCTGTCTGTCTGCGTTGTCTAATTTAGCTCTTTCTAATTCTAACTGTTCCTTTTCGCGGTCCCTTTCTCCCTTCTCGCGGTCCCTTTCTGCCTTCTCGCAGTCTTTTTCTGCCTTTTCGCTGTCTTTTTCCCTAGCTAAATTTTCTTCTCTATCTTGTACAATGTACCTGGCTTACGTTAGCGCAAGGTCCTCGTCGTAGCTATCTGATTGCTCAATTTTTTGGATGATTATTTGTATTGTATCCCCATTCTCAAGTGCTACACCCAATTCTGCTGCTAAATTCTGTAAATCAACTTTTCTGCAATGTTTTAATGCGGTCACCTTTGTCATAATGAAGCCTTATTTTTAACACAATTTCAATAATTTATACCAATAATTTCCTCGGAGAATACAAAACCTGTTAATTAACACTATAAAATATGTTTACATAAACAAATTTTAAATACAAATACAGGATATAAAGTATAAATTTACAATATCTGTGAAATTTTTTGGATACCTTCCCCTTTTGTTAAAAATAACCAATGTGCAAGATAAATTTTTCTGTTTAAAGTCCCTATACACACAGGATAAAACACAATATATAGTAAAATCTTATAGAAATTGCACACATATATTTCGAATAAACTTTTCAAATTTTTCAAATCTGAGCACTTCTTTGCAAACCATGACCAGTGTAATCAGTGGTCTGACCATAAATTTCTAGAAAATATCTTTATTCAGTAGTTTAACTAACATAAATTAATTTTCCTCACAATTTACATGTAATATTACACTACTTGCATCTCTAGTTTTAAAAAAACCTGTTCCCCTGAGCCTTTTTTTTTCGGCTCGCTACTGCAATCTCCCCTGAAAATTTTCTCCGCTTCCTTTCTTAGAAACAAAAATTTTCTTTGTATTCGTTTCGAATACAAACCAGATTTTAATCTGCTCCCTAGCTTGAGCTATCTTAAATGCCTATGAATTCGCCTCTGTTATACTTGGCTTGATGCCCCTATCTTAATGTTTACTTTACAAATTACAACAATTTTACTATCTCACAATTTTAGATCCCGAATTTAAAACATTTAAATTCTACTAAAACAAAATTTGAGAGCCATTCAAAAAAATAATGAGCCTACCTGCTCTGTTGTGTTGAGGTCCCGTCACAGTTGCTTTGGCCAGTGTGCTGTCGTTGAAGTATCAGTCACTCTCTTTGCTTCAGGGTCAGGCCTTTCCGAGGGAGTCTGTCGGTTATCGGCTCTCTCCGTCTGGCTTTAGGTGGATCTCCTGGATGTCCCTTTGCTCTCTTCTGGGTCGCTGGACTGTTGACTCCTTCGCAGTGTTGCGGCTATGACGTTGTCCTGCTGCTCGATGCTCAGCTCTCTTTTGTTTTTAATCACAGACTGCTAACAATCTCATCTGTACTATTTTTTGCACATAAAAGTTCGTTTCGTTGGCTGCCACCAGTTGTGCCGTGTCCTAAGAAGGCGGTAGCGATGGTCGAGGGTGTTAATCTTCGAAGGCTTAAGAATCTATATTCTCTTAGAATATGATAACATGAAATTTATTTTATAACACAGTAAAAAATATTCTGGAGTAATGATAAGTTGCTATGTACACAACAATGTAAAATTTGTTGAACAAAGTTTATGCATCAGAAATAGTGTCTATGAGAAGGTGGCAGCTAGTCTATTAAGTCCACAGGCATTGCATCACTTGAACGGAAAGCGCTGGTCTTGTCTCCGAGATAAAGATCTCCTTTTTCCGCGACGGCAACCTGGTGCCCTGTCGCCGCTGATTCGAGTATCATTCCCCGGTATTAGGGATCGTAAAGTCCGGCCCTTTCGGCCTTCAAAATCTTCCACTCCAAAAGTCGCTCTTCCAACTCCAGCCAAAATCTCCTCTCTCCTCCGCATCCTCTCGTATATATATCTCAGTTATCTTCCTCTAAAAACAATAGTGAGTTTCTCAGCCACTAACTGTCCGTTCTTTTTAAGAACCTCCCAGGGACCTTTACTGTTGTCTCCTGAGTGGACACCTTAGGAAACTCCTCTTTTTTGCACGTGGATCCTGCGATCATATGCTCTCGTGAGAACGTATGTGAGTTCGCTTCCCACGCTCAAAGATCAAAAAAAGTGCCGGCTGCTCCTTAGCATTAGCAAACTGTCACCGATTGTCAAATGTCCAAGAGCGATGGTGACTGAGTAGTTTCTTTCATCTTACCACACGTCTCAGTGGACTTCATATTTTTACTCTGTTTTAGAAATGCATTAGTTCTTTCTATATGGCGAATCTGATATAGTGCAGATCTTTACAAGATCAAAATTTTTCCCGTTCCCGTCCTTGGAGCTGTTATTTCTGGTTTAGTCTATCTAGGTTTGCATTGTCAATTTTTTTAGTTTAAATTCCCTCTTTTTCTCTCTATCTTCTATCTGTAACATCAATTTCTTTTTCTCTACCTCTGCCTGCCGTCTTCTTTCTTCCACTTCTTTATCCGCTTGCAATTTTAATTTTCTTTCTTCGAATGCTATTCTTGCATCCTCTTTCTCTTTCTCTGCTTCTATTTTTCTCTGCCCTAACGCTATTCTCTTCTCTTCTTTCTCCTTCTCTGCTTCTATTTTCTCTGCACTTTCTCCTTCTCTGCTTCTATTCTTTTTTCCTCTTTCTTTTTTTCTGCTTGTGCTTCAAATTGTAACTTTCTTTCTTCTTACGCTATTCTTTTCTGCTCTTTGCTAGCTGATTACTTTACTTCAAGACGGTCCCTTATAAAACCTTCATCAAAACTTTCCCAGTTTTTCATTACTTCAATCAATGATGAACTGGGTACTCTCCGGCATGTTTATTAAACATCCTTGACATAGCTGAATCAAGTCGCTCATTCGTGCTTTATTCAAAATCGTCCTGATGAATGTGGTTTTTCTATTTTACAGATATTTTATAATCTACAACTGTTCTTCAACTGATATCACGGCACAAAGTAACTTTTATTCAGATACCGACTCAAAACGATTTCTTTCGTAATCGTTTCACTTTCATTTGTATCAGTTCAAAGAATCTTTATATTTAGATCTTTCTATTTATAACTCAACCATTCTATTTAGATATCTCGGCACCGAGTCCTCATAAATTGTACGATCTTTTTATCTACTTAAGCATTCACTTGGCTTACAGCTGCAAATGGATTTATTTATCAGCTTTTTAATTTTCTACAACATTTATTAATTACATGAAAAAATAATATATGGTAATTCCGGGATTTATGCCGCACATTTTTTTTTTTTTTTTTTTGAATTTGTGTATATAGTCCCATAGTAGACATAAAATAAAAAAAAAATCATGCTGTGCCATTTAATGTTAAATATACAACGCGTGTAGTTCGACAAAAAAATTCAAAACAAATTATCAATATTTTTTAACAATTTTTTTCTAAAACATTACACTGCGGCGCGTCACCCGTACATTCAGGCTGAGACGCCGCACTTGTGCGGTAGGTATACCGCGCTTGTAATAAGAACAAAAGGAAATTATAAATAAAAATATTTAAAAAATATATTCATATCTGGACTATAATTAACTATGTAATAACAAAATGAAACTAAATGAGTAGAATGAAACGTATTAGTAGATTCAAATTAATAATTGTTGCCTACTTTCACTATTAAAATTATCGACTTATTTTTTTTACATTACATTTTAATTGTTATTTCAGCAACAACGTAAAATCAATGTATCAGAAAGGGAAAAGAAAAAAGTATTTACATAATTTATTTGTTAACCCTTTCGGGACCGGTGGCTTTTACACACATTTTATTCGGTTGGTACCACTTTTTAAAAAGAAGTTACCTTTACTTAAATAATGATGAAAATGCTCTAATTAAACGAAGGAAATATTACTTTTCTTTTTTACTGGTGCCAGAAACAAATTTTGTAAGCTCTTTATGAAGGTGCTTATATGCACCTATGGTCCCGAATGGGTTACGAGACCTGTTTTTTCGACTACAATCTACAGAAAAGGTGTCGAAAAAGTACAGGGTCATTCCATGTCAGTTCAGGCAGGCATGTAACCCACCATCACAGATTTTGATGAAACTGCGTGTGTTTGTTCCTTTTATTAAGATATGATTCCCAGTATTTTTTTTTACTCCTTGGTCAAATAGTTTCTGAGAAAAAAATTGTCAAAATTTTGAAAAACTGCCATCAGTTGGCATTCTTGACTGCTCGATTTTCAAATGTAGCATGACATAAATATGATCATATTTCAATATCTATTCCACAAATCATCTTCAAATAATTTATGCATAATATATAGGGTACGTATTTTATGAAAAAAAATACTATTATGCTTATATAACATTTTAAGTGTGTCTAAAAAATGTTTAATCTTTGAAGTCGTGATTTTTTTATGAAAAATAATGCATTAAATAAAATAGCATTATTAACAAAAGGCGGTATTTTTATTAAATTTATTTTTTGTGGGGGATATACTTAAAGGTATCCTTTACCTGATTCTGAAATAAAAGTAGTGGGATTTTGGGTGTTTTTAGTAGTATTTCATATTTAAAAATATTTTGAGGCGTATTTCAAATCAAATCAAGCAGAGTCATTCCATGTCAGTTCGCCTAAGACATTTAATTCACTGTCACAAATTTCAATGAAACTGGGTATGTTTATAGCTCCTTTTAAGACAGGATCAAGGAAATTAAAGATGATTACAAGTAAAATATTTTTTAAGATAAAAAAAAAAATCTAAATTTTGAATTTTTTTTAAAAATGTTTTTAATGACAGATCTATATTCAAAGACTGCATAAAAAAAAAGTCATTTCAATATAAAATCACTAAATAAGTTTCAAATAATGTATATGTGACAAATAATGTAGGCAGATTATTATTTATTGTTGTTTGTCATGTTTAAATGCTAAGAGTGTGTTTAATCTTGTGAATTCTTAAAATCAAGAATTTTGTGAAAAATAATGTGTTAATCAAAAATTTATTATTAACCGAAGGGTGGCTGTTATTACTTTTTTTAATTGTACGTAAAAATATCTTTTCAATAGTTATAAAATAAAAATAGTGAAAATATGAGCAATTTTAACAAAATTTTCATAAAATGTGAATGTTTAATGATAAATATTGAAGTTTTTCATGCTAAGATGTACTAAAATGACTACGATATCGTGAATTTCTACTCTTGCTTAAATATAATACATACAATAATAAAATAACAAATATTATTTACAGCAATAAAAATTAAATTAAATAGTACCAGTTCCTTTACCAACACTACATTGCTCAACAGCCGACTTAAAATCAACAGCCCACTCTTATTGAAAAATACTTTCAACCGTTCAAATAATAAACAAACTGCATTTAAAAATTTTAATATCAACTTATTATCTTAAGACGATAATAATAACTAAACAACATGATGAATTTATAGATCAGCTTTTAATTGAAAAGTCATGAAATGGTCCCTTTAAATATTGTTGTTCATCGAGTCAATCAAAACAAATTATATAAAAAAAAATAGTGAGCCTAATATGCTGACTGCAATGACACTTCTAACAAAACTAATTAATTCATTACCATCTGAAATCAAACCCGAAAGATCAAAAAGAAAAAAAAATCATCTGTAGTGTGAATGTGACATACTCAGTGGTTGTTGAGGTAGGAATGTCTTTGTGGCATTTTCACCTGTACTTCAATAAAATATAAACATGTAAGCTTTTTTCATTCATCCAAATTAAGTAAAACAATTATAAAATTTTGTTGTCATTACACCAGATGTTAAATTTTTCGTTACATACTATTAGATAAGTTCTTTACATTTAGACATTATTGACATAATATCATAAAATTTACTATATGTATTTTCTATAAGTGTATAAACAATATATATATGCTTTATTAAACATAAATGAATAATTTTTAAATAATTTGTTTGAGAACAGGGATATATATACACACATATATATGTTGAAAATCCATCTTTCAGCAATATTGTGATGAAATAAATCAAATTACCGTAATTTCCTGTGTATAGCCTGCGAATCAAACAATCGTGTTTCGACCCAGAAATTTTTAAAAATAAAATGTAACTTTTTAGATCACAGTAAATATTGGTCTTCAAATACTGAATAAAATTTCTGGGTCCAAACTGAATTGTTTGATCTGCGGACTATACACCCGAAATTACGGTACATATCATTAGAAACTGAATAAAGTTACAAAAGTTCAACTCATTAAGTTTTAAATATTTTTTTATATATAGTTATTTGAAAGATATAAATATAATGGATTATGCATTTTTTGCATATATTTAAAGCACAATATGTCAAAATTTTCTTCAAAAGAGTGAAATTTGTTTTTTTTTTCAATATTAGCAGCTCAATGCTAAATTTTCAATATTAACAGCCAATGAGTTTAAAGATTAGGACTGTCATTTTGAAAATTTCTATTGGACGGTGAGGAGCTAGTCATTTTTCTCTTTTTTGGAAAGGGATAATTGCTCTTCGCCTTAGAAGTTTTACTAAAAAACAATATTGTTTATTTTTTTCCTTAAGAAACGAACATAAAAGATAATTTGAAAAATAAAATAAATGTATAAATAAAAATATTTCCAGGGATGATACATTGGATAGGTTTTACATTTGAAAATATTGATAATTTTAAATATGATTTAAATACTACTAAAACCAACCAAAATCCCACTATTTTTATTTCAGATCCAGTTATAACGTAGTATTATGTACATTTTAAAATTAAAAAATTAGTCATAGAAACTCCGCCTCTGATTGATAAAGATTTTTTAATAATTTCATTATTTTTTGTAAAATATTTTTGATTTCAAAGATTATATAATTTTTTAGACACATTTAAATATTTTTTAACATTACAGCAATATTTTTTTCATAATCTACATACTTTATTTACCTTGCTTAAATTATTCGAAGAAGATTTCTTTATTAGTTATTGAAATATGATTTTATATATAAAATGAGGCCTTTGAAAATTGAACAATCATTAATGGCAACTCGTGGCATTTTTCCAAAATTTTGATAATTTTTTCTCATATGTTCACTATTTTTATTTTATAACCATTTAAAAGATATTTTTGCGTACAATTAAAAAATCGCAATAACACCCTGCCTTCGGTTAATAATAAATTTTTGATTAACACATTATTTTTGACAAAATTCTGGATTTTAAAAATTCATAAGATAAAAGACACTCTTAGTGTTTAAACATGATAAAAAACAAGAAATAATAATCAGCCTACATTATTTGTCACATATACATTATTTGAAACCTATATAGTGATTTTATATTGAAATGACTTTTTTATTTTTAATGCAGTCTTTGAATATCGAACTGTCATTAAAAAAATTTAAAACAATTTTTCAAAATTTTGATATTTTTTATCTTAAAAAATATTTTACTTAGGATCAAGAAAATTAAAGGTGATTACGTCTTAAAATAAGCTATAAACAAACCCAATTTCATTGAAATTTGTGACAGTGATTAAATGGCTTAGGGGAACTGACATGGAATGACTCTGCTTGATTTGATATGAAATGCACCTCAAAATATTTTTAAATAGGAAATACTACCAAAAAAACCCAAAATCCCACTATTTTTATTTCAGAATCAGGTAAAGGACACCTTTAAGTATATCTCCCATAAAAAATAAATTTAATAAAAATACCGCCTTTTGTTGATAATGCTTTTTTTGTTAATGCATTATTTTTCATAAAAAATTCACGACTTCAAAGTTTAAATATTTTTTTAGACACACTTAAAATGTTATAAGCGTAACAATACATTTTTTTCATAAGCTGCGTATCCTAAATATTGTGCATAAATTATTTGAAGATGATTTGTAGAGTAGATATTGAAATATGATTATATATATGACATGCTACATTTGAAAACCGAGCTATCAAGAATGCCAACTGACGGCAGTTTTTCAAAATTTTGACAATTTTTTTCTCAGAAACTATTTCACCAATGAGCAAAAAAAATTACTGGTGATCATATCTTAATAGTAAGAACAAACACACGCAGTTTCATTAAAATCTGTGATGGTGAGTTACATATTGATATTTTACTGCCTGATTTGACGTGGAATGCCCCTACAGTCTTTATATAACTACATTTAAACACATGATGCAACGAAGCCAATTACACTTCCTCTTTTTTGGGGTAGTTTGCAAAGAATGTCTGCGTTACGCGTAATCCAATTTTTCATTATTATCATCTTGACTTGCATCTTTCTTGCTCTTCATACTTTTTTATTTTCCCCTTTTTCTCGTTTGGTTTTAGTAAACTTGATAACATGCCTAACATGGTTAGTCTATGCAAGAAGAAAAGGAAAAGGTAATAACACTTAATCATCCCGTACAAAAGAAACTGCGGCATGTATACCGGGATATCAGTGCGGCATGTATCCCATTTTGCATGGTGCAGACGTCGGCCATCACAGTTACCTGCCATTGCTAAGGGGAATGGCATAAACATACACACAGTACTCTATACAAACGCTATACTTAGTTTTGACTTCGAAATCATGCGTGCATTTAGTAATTAGTGTATGAAAAGTATTTAAACATAACGTGTTTGAAAGTTTGGACAGTGAAATCATGCACTTACGTCAAATTAAGGATTGTACTTCTACAAGTAAAAATCGAAATGGGATTCACGCTATACACTGGTTAAAATAATCTCACTGCGCACATATACTGTGCGTTTGACGACCATCTATCGATAATTACAAAAAATAGAAGGGGTGCGGCATCTATCCCGTATTCGGTGACTCTTCCGGAGTTACCCTACTTAGTAGATCACGGTAATACATAAATACAGGAATTCACCTAGAATGTTAACTTAACCACTTCACCGGCTGCCCCGAGGTAACTCGGGGTTAAAAGCACTGTTTCCCCATATCTTTCGCCGGTGAAGTGGTTAAGGGGACGAGGGACCTTAAAAATAATTTTTTTATTTTTTGTAAATTTCACCTTAAATATTACTCAAAGGTACATTATATGCATTATGGCATGCATTTATTACAAAAAAAAATTTTTTTTTAAGTCATTTTTGAGAAAAAAGTGGAATTTTACGCGTTGTTTTAGAAATCTCCGAAATGTCCCATGCGCGTTCCATATCAATGAAAATCCCCAATATTTTTCATAAAAGTTTGGTTTATATATATAAAAAAATCTGTGCATCGAATTTTATATATTTGAATATAAAGGTTAAAAAAAAATTTTTTTGAAAAATTTTGAAATTTTTCGAAAAAATTTCAAAATTTCAGAATTTTTCATTTTTTTCATTTTTTTTGCAAATTTAACTTTAAATATTACTAAAGGGTACATTATATGCATTACGGCATGCATTTATCACAAAAAAAATTTAAAAAAAATTTATTTTTGAGAAAAAAATGGCATTTTACGTGTCGTCGTAGAAATCTTCGAAATGCCCCCTGCGCATTCCATATCAATAAAAATCACCAATATTTTTTATAAACGTTTGGTTTATATATATAATTAAAACTGTGTATCGAATTTTATATACTTGAATATAAAAGTAAAAAAAAAAAATTGAAAATTTTCGAAAAAATTTCAAAATTTTAAATTTTTTTAATTTTTTTCTTTTTTTTTGTAAATTTTAATTTAAATATTACTCAAGGGTACATTATATGCATTGTGGCATGCATTTATCACAAAAAAAAATTTAAAAAAATTTATTTTTCAGAAAAAAATGGCATTTTACGCGTCGTCACAGAAATCTTCGAAATGCCCCCTGCGCATTCCATATCAATGAAAATCCCCAATATTTTTTATAAAAGTTTGGATTATATATATAAATAATTCTGTGCATCGAATTTTATATATTTGAATATTAAGGTGTAAAAAAAAAAAAAATCAAAATTTTTGAAATTTTTTCAAAAAATTTTGAAATTTTATTTTATTTTTTTTTTTTTACCTTTATATTCAAATATATAAAATTCGATGCACAGTTTTATTTATATATATAAACCAAACTTTTATAAAAAATATTGGGGATTTTCATTGATTCGGAATGCGCATGGGGCATTTCGAAGATTTCTAAGACGAAGCGTAAAACTCCATTTTTTTTCTCAAAAATAATTAAAAAAAAAAATTTTTTGATAAATGCTTGTTATAATGCATATAATGTACCCCTGAATAATATTTAAAGTCAAAATTTCAAAAAATAAAGAATTGATTTTTAAGGTTTTTTAAGGTCCCTCGTCCCCTTAAATCTTTTATTTGGCAACTTTCTTGAACCTTCAGGTTGAGTTAAAAATTATGGAACACCAACAACAAAACTGGTACATTTATTTTCATCTTCCATACACGAGAATATCGACTCATATCTTGCGATCTCTTCACGTTCCTCGTGTTATGCTTTTTGACGCTTTCCAACAGAATTGAAAAGCGTTTATGAATTGGGTTTGTCTATCTGGTCGTCCGTCTGTCCGTGCTCTAACTTGGGAAAATATACTCGGATTGCCATGTATTTGATATACGTTATTGATGTTCACTATGGAATGTTCGGTATTCAAAATGAAGAGTGTACCATTCATAGTTCATTTACAGGGATACTCAAAAAATTCCGTTACATTATGGTCTATAGGGAAAAATCGTTTGCGGTGTATTTTAATATTGTTACAATATTTTAAACATAATGAAATTTTTATATATTATTGGGATGTACTAAAAGATGATTACTATAGAATATGTTAAGTGTATCACTTACAGTTCGCGTCCAGGTGAACTCAGAAGTATTCCGTTAGTGCTACGGCCTATGAAGAAATATCATTTGCGATGTGTTTTAATAATGTTACTCTGTTAAACACATAATAAAATTGATAAAAAATTTCTGAGGTGCGCTAATACATGCTTTCTGCAGAATATGGGATGCAAATCATTCATCATTTATTTACAGTGTCATGCAAAAGAGTTCGATTATATTATAGTATACGGCGAGAAACTGTTCACAGCGTATTTCAATTATTTTGCACTATTTCAAACATGATGAAATTAATAAACATTACTGAGGTTTACTACAAGATGCTTTCAGTAGAATATGTTGTGCATTGCATTTATCATTCATTTACAGGGACACGTAAATGATTTCGTGAACAATTCTGTATGCGAAGTGTTGTCTATTAAGGATGATTGCTGCAAGTGCGTTTTCAGTTATGGTATGGTTTTAAATTTAACTAAATTTTTGCATACTACATGGTGTGCATAGATTCAATAGAACATATATAGGGCTACACAAAGAATCCGTAAGCATTACTTAGAATGAGCGGGAATTTCTTACAGATTTTTTTTAAATTTGAGTTATGCAACTTCAAGTTAATTTTCAAGCTCAACTACATCATCTAGTATAATACTAAGGGATGTTTGCTACCTATAAATAAAACCATATACAGTTCTATGCAAAGAACTGGATACAAGGCCGCCTATGGATATTAATTCCTAGAAGTGTGATTTAAATAGTTTAAGCAGGTTGTTGCCTGAATTAAATTACAGCATAACATGGGGCGTCTATTAAAATCTATATGTCATATACAGTGCTGTACGAAAGAATTCAAGTACGTATCCACCCGATTTCCAGAAACTGCTGAAGTGGAATTTTTAATTGTGCTATACGTTTTCTTACGAAACATAATTTTACTATACTATATAGAATCTGTGCAAATCTATAGATCATATGCAAAGCTACACCAAAGAATTGGATTACTTTTCGGTTATAGCAGGTAATTATTGAAATCTGGCTTTTATATGTGGTATATGTTTTCTAAAGTGTTTACTTGGGTATCTTCTTTACCTTAATAAAAGGATAAGTTTTGTTAAAGCATTCTGGAAGTGTCGGAATGTGTTTCATAATCTATGCTTAAAGCATTTTTCTTTCTTGTTTTCTCATATGATAGATTACATCAATTAATAAAATTCTTGAGTTTGTGAAGTTGCATTGTTGAGAATATTTATTACCCCACAGTTATATGCGGAAATGCTAGTTTGCCTGCCGGTTACTTTGGCAAACAGGTGTAAAAATTTACGAAAATATGAAAAGATATTGAGGCAAATCTAGTAATCTGATTAAATTTTGTGCTTTGCACCTTCACTGTAAATTAAAATGTCTGAAATTCAGTCACTTAAGTGTCTGAAACGGAGTGTTCAATTTTCAGACATTTTAAAATGTCTGAATTTTTTCAGACACTTTTTGCGACTGAATTTCAGACACTTGAAACGTCTGAATCGCAGACATTTTTTGTAAGCATTTTATGTAGCCATGTTTGACCACGCTGAATACTGGGAAAATATCTGGCCGTTGTCCTGCCCCCTCTACCCCCATACCGCCTGATTTTCTGGTGCTCCCAATTTTAGTATGCAATTTTCATAAAGCTGATAATTTAAATCTTTTACGACATTGTACTAATTATAATGAGTATTTTGTTTCAGGAGTAGAATAAGATTAAAAAGAAAAAATATTTATCTAAATATTAGATTTTTTAAAATTTTGTTTTTAATCTTACTTTACTTTAAAAGTTTAAAATATTGATTATAATCAGTACAATTTCGAAACAGATTTAAAATATAAGCTTCGCAAATATTGCACATGAAATTTGGGGGAACTAAAATCGTAAGAGAACGGGGCACTACCCGTGCTTTAATCAAGGAGTCATTTTGCAGAAAATGTAACCCTGCAGTATTGTTAGCTAAATACAGATGCCCGGTATTCGGGAGTATCCGTTATGGAGGTTAATGGACATTCCCGAATAGCGGATACTTCGATTTAGCGAATACTTTTTTGATCCGCAAGGCATACATATTTGTATTATTTTTACCTCACAAAAGCAGGCATCTCCGATTATCCGACAAATTTCGCGGTCCCGAAGTGTCCGCTATTAGGGGTTTTTAAGGTATATGGATATATATATATATATATATTTTTTTTATCTTGTCCTACTCTAAAAGTTCAAAATATTTATCATAGTCGGTGGAATGTCGAAAGAGATTTAAAAAATCCCGTGTACGCGAAAATGGGCAAGAAAATCCCCCTCCCGTTCCGCCCCCCAAAAAAGGAAAATTCATATAATTCAAAAATTAGATTTTGCCCCATAGGCAATTTTACATATGCATCAGATGATAATCACAACAGCTATATAACCATGAGTAAATAATAAAATAGTAAACAAATATTCTATTTTAATAGGATTGAGAAAAAAAATTACTTCTAATTTCAAAACTTAGCCATTCTTGTATTTGTCATTTAAGTACATATAAATAAAATAGTTAAGTCATTTTAAGTAGTAAACATGTGTAATATTTTTTTTTCTTTTTAAATATGTGGTAATTTGTCATTGTTTAGTTAAAAGTAAACACCAGTTTGGTATCTAATTTTATATATCATTCTTCGGAATATGTATATAATTTTCTTTAAACATATTCCGTATTCAATTTAAAATTTTCACCCGCTATTGCTTAAAAATGTATATCATTATTATTCTTTTTTATAGAACAACACGATATAAGTCATATTTAATTTATTTTATTTTTTATTCCTGTAAAATTTGTATCCTTTGAATATGAGCTAAATAGATTTTATATATTTGATAAGAAAATATTGATCTAAGAAATAGAAAAAAAAAAAACAGAAGAAAATAGAAAGTAAAAAAAAAAAAAATACATCAGACAGTATACGTACTATTCTTAATTGTTTGAAAAACGTTTTGAACATAAAAAAGCAGTTATTAAATGGCTTAAAAATATATTTAATACTGTATCATATAAGTAAATACGAACTTTTAAAAATATAAGGCAGTTTTATACATAAACTTTATATCAAGGCATAAACAACTCTTTATTTATGTCTAAATTATCATGTGTAATTTTTTTTAGTGCCAACAATTACTTGTACCAGAACCGTTGCAAATTCGATTGCAGTAAAGGGAAATTTAATAATTATTTCTCGCATTACTCAATTTTAAAAATTTTAAATCATGAACAAAATATCGCAAAAAAAATGCTTGCATATAAATTACAAAAATTAATATACCAATTTAAAAAACACAAAAAATATTAATTAAACTTTATAATTATACTGCTAAACAGCAACGTAAACTGCAAAATATGAATAAAATGTTTCTCCGTTTGTTTAATTTTTTCGAAAATTTTACTGGATGATATAAAAAATTCATATTATTTTTAGAAATTTGGTAAATGTTAAATCTGAAACATTGGATATCAAAATTTACGATTTTCAATAATAAATTAAAAAATCAATAAGAATAAATCTTTATAAAGTTTCAGTTCCGTGATTAAAAACTGCAATATATACAGTCAAATTTCACAATATTAATGCTTTTTTTCAATCTGAAAACTTTTCCTAATATCATAATAATATGAATCATCATATTTAGCTCCAAAATAATAATAATAACAAAAAATAAAATATATGCCTGATGTCATATACTACAAGCATTTATAGTCAGTAAACAGTAAAAAACAAACATAGAATAAACACAGTTACAAATGGCTTAAATTTAATGTTTTTATCTCTGATAAATGAAGCGATGAATCATTCAAATTTTCAAACCTATGTTGCAAGTTTTGTTTTTGAGCAAAGACAAATTATAATTATTTCACATCACCCTATCGAAAATGAAGATTAAACTATCACTCATTCGTTTATTTACAAAGGTCAAGCAAATAGAATTACAGCATTGCTGTTTAATTTTCAAAACAATTATATTTCATTCCGTTCCATTAAGAAGGCATATAACAGATGACCGTTAGTGAAATCAAAAATTTAGCATTAAACTACAGAAAAGAGATAAATTTTTATAAACGATTTCACTCATATTCAAAAATATAAAAATCTATCGGAATAAAATATTAGAATTAAATATGACTTACTCGTTCGTTCTATAAATACCCAGATTAACTCATATCCTTTTAATCCAAGCAATGGCGGCGGTGAAAATTTAATTCTTTCTGTTCTTATCTCATGAAGGTGCTATAGATGACACGCGCGGAAATCAGCGTTCTGATTGGCTGTTAAGAATAGTACCAAAGATGATGTTTAACTATCGCTTGGAGCGTATCGTCTTAAAATCAGACGGTTGTTGGATAATTTACACATGTTTCTCGGTTCGTTTATAGCATGATCATAGTAAGACATTTATGTGTCTTAAATTTAGACGTCTGTTATGTCTGAATTTTCAGATTCAGACACTTAAGTGACTGAAATTCTTTTTCAGTCACATATGTGTCTAAATTTAAGACGCCTCTATTTGCAGTGTAGTAGGAAACAGCTGCTTAATAACGAATAAAAAGAATACTGCCCAGTTAAACTGATGGCATTGAGCTCACAGGCTATTCTCACCAATTGTATATTATACACTTATTTCAAAGAATAATGACCCTCGAAAAATAAATGAAGGAATTAGCCCTCCTTTCCCACCCTTTATACTTAACCAAAGAACCTCTAAGTCTAATCAGGGAAGCTCTTTACATAATAAACTGTCACACCAAATCTGAAGCAAATCAGATAATTCTGCATGAAAAAAACCATTTCGCTAAATTTAGCGGGGTATTAGCTCTCCCACTTCTCCCTATGCTGAACCAATGAACCTTCAAATCTAATGAGAAAAGCTCCTTATCACAATGAACCTAGAAAAAAATATTAAAATAAATTAGATAATTCTGCATGAAAACCCATTTATCTAAATTAAGGGGAGGTGACACTTGCCGCCCTTTCCCCCTTTTATACTTAACCAATGAACCTCCAAATCAAATGAAGAAAGCAATATCGGAATAAACTGGTGTATCAAATTTGAAGCAAATCGAATAATTCTGCATGAAAGACCCATTTATCTAAATTAAAGGGGGAGGGGGAAAGCCCCCGTCCACCCTTTGTACTTAACCAATTAATCTCCAAATCTAATCAAGGGAGCTCCTTAACATAATAAACCGGTATACGAAATTTGGAGCAAATTGAATAACTCTGCATGAAAACCCCATTTATCTAAATTAAGGGGGGGTAGCCCCCTTTCCTCCCTTTATATATAACTAATGAACCTCCAAATCTGTACAGGGAAGCTTCTTAACATAATAAGCCTGTATACGAAATTTGGAGCAAATCGAATCATTCTCCGTGAAAAACCCATTTCTCTAAATTAAGGGGGAGCCCCCCCCCCTTTCGTCCTTTTTAACTTAACTAATGAACCTATAAATCTAATCAAGGCAGCTCCTTAACATAATAAATCTGTATACCCAATTTGGAGCAAATCGAATAAATCTACATGAAAAACACATTTATATAAATTAAGGGGGTAGCCCCCTTTCCCCCCTTTATACATAAGTAATGGACTTCCAAATCTAATCAGGGAAGCTGCTAACATAATTAACCGGTACACCAAATTTGGAGCAAATCGGATATTTCTGCTTGAAAAACCCATTTATCTCAATTAAGGGGGGTAGCCCCCTTTTCCCCCTTTATATGTAACTAATGAACCTCCAAATCTAATCAAGGCAGCTCCTTAACATAATAAACCTGCATACCAAATTTGGAGCAAATCGAATAATTCTACATGAAAAACCCATTTATCTGAATTAAAGGGGGGTAGCCCCCCTTTCCCCCTTTATACTTAAGTAATGAGCTTCCAAATCTAATCAGGGAAGCTCCTTAACATAATCAACCGGTATACCAAATTTGGAGCAAATCGAATATTTCTGCATGAAAAACCCATTTATCTAAAATAGAGGGGGGGGGCTATCCCCCCTTTTCCCCCTTTATCCTTAACCAATGAACCCAAAAAACTAATCAGGGAAGTGCCTTATCAGAATGAACCTAGAAAAAAAATTGAAGCAAATCGGATATTTCTATCAAAAGTTTTCGCGTTACGTACGTACATACAGAACCGACGGGCACATAAGCTCTGAGGCTTTGATAGCCTGTGAACTAAAAAACTCGAGTCACATCATTTGAACATCATGAAAGGGGTAGCAGGCATCAACGAAAATAAAATACCAAAAGTGGACCCGGCCCCTAGTAAAACAGTTTCATTAATATTGATTTAAAGCCATTCGTTTCAGAATATTCCGAAATATTGTCCGTACATAAGGCAGACAAAATTCCACCACAAACTCTCCGCAGACGTGCGTAAAATGTTAAATTGAAAAACTTTGAATCAAGTGAAGTCGTTTGCTTAATGTTTCTGCTCTGTACCCTAAAAGATAACAGTAGTCTTGTAGATTATTTAAAAACAACGTTTAAACACACAATAAAATAAGTTGATTTGATCATACGTATACGTTTCGTGAGTACTAGGACTCACATCCTCAGTGTAAAAAACTTTAAAAACAATATATCCCCCGAACTACATGAACGGTGAAAACCCAAATATCAAAACAAAATACCAAAAGACCATCAAGTTCTAACAGCCAATGAAATTAATGCGGAAGTGAAGTGTCGTGACACAACAAATCCATCCAGAAAGTGTACTAGATAAATCATTAACCAAGGAGTCTATAAATTTATGGATATGAAGAGCCTCAAAAAAGACTAAATCCCGAGGAGTAATGCATTTCTTGATAATGGTAGCTGAGTCAAAATTAAAATTATGTCCCTTCCCCAGCAATGAGAGGCGATAGAGGATTTCTATAATTCTTTTTTCTTTAAATAGTTTCTGTGTTCATTGACACTGTAACGGAGTTTTCGTTTAGTTTGTCCAATGTAGAACAAACCATATTGGCACTGAATGTTGTAAACTCCCCAATAATTATGAGGAGGAATTTGGTCCTTAAGTTGCGAAAAAGTTAATTTATTAACCGGTTTAAAAACCACATTAAAATCGTAATGTCTCAAGATATTAGCCATCTTAAAGCTAATGCTATTATAAAATTGTAAAATAATAAGGTTAGAGATAGATCTCTAATCTTCGATTAATCTTCTTTTAATATTCTCTAATCTTCGATCTTAATAATTCTCCGAGTTCTTTGGCCAGCTTCATTCGCCATTTTGTTTCAAAATGGCGGCCATTTAAAATTTTTTAAAAAATTTAAAATTTGGAAAGTGGCACCAAAAATTTGAAAATGGAAAAATATTTTTTCTTATGTCTTTCACCTTTATACAAAGATTCCGGAGCAGTTTTTGTTAAAAAATGGCTGAGTTATAGCATTTTAAATTTCTAGCGTGGCTGACATTTTGAAACGTCCTGAATTTTGTCACGCGATAAAAGGCGTATTTATGAACCGATTTCAATGTAACTTCGTTTATTCATAGTACATACTAATATCTCGACCGAGTTCGTAGGCCAGCTTCATCCGCCAACTTGTTTTAAAATGGCGGCCATTTAAATTTTTAAGAAAAATTTAAATTTGAAATGTGGTACCAAAAAATTGAAAATTGAAAAAATATTTTTTCTTATGTATTTGACCTTTATACAAAGATTCCGGAGCAGTTTTTGTTTCGTCTATATCTTAAAAAATGGCTGAGTTATAGCATTTTGAATTTCTAGCGTGGCTGACATTTTGAAACGTCCCGACATTTGTCACGCAATAAAAGGCGTATTTATGAACCGATTTGGATGTAACTTCGTTTATACATAGTACATTTCAATGTCTCGACCAAGTTCGTTGGCCAGCTTCATTCGCCATCTTGTTTAAAAATGGCGGCCATTTAATTTTTCTTAAAAGAAAAATTTAAATTTGAAATGTGGTACCAAAAAATTGAAAATTGAAAAAATATTTTTTTCTTATGTTTTTGACCTTGATAAAAAGATTCGGGAGCAGTTTTTCTTTTGTCTATATCTTAAAAAGTGGCTGAGTTATAGCATTTTGAATTTCTAGCGTGGCTGACATTTTGAAACGTCCTGATTTTTGTCACGTGATAACAGGCGTATTTATGAACCGATTTGGATGTACCTTGGTGTGTACATAGTACATACAAATATCTCGACCGAGTCCGTTTTCCAGCTTCATCCGCCATCTTGTTTCAAAATGGCGGCCATTTAAAAATTTAAAAAAAATTTTAATTTAAAATGAGATACCAAAAAATTGGAAAATGCAAAATTTTTTTTCGTATATGTTTCACCTTAAGACAAAGATTTCGGAACAGTTTCTGTTTCGTCTATATCTAAAAAAATGGCTGAGGTATAGCATTTTGAATTTCTATTGTGGCTGACATTTTAAAACGACCTGATTTTTGTCATGCGCACTTTAACCAGTCATGCGATAACAGGCGTATTTATGAACAGATTTGGATGTAACTTCATCTGTACATAATACATACCAATGTCTCGACCGAGTTCGTTGGCCAGCTTCATTCGCTATACATATATATACAGGGTGACCGGTCTCAACGGTGTCCAATGGCTAATTCCTAAACCGTTAGTCATAGAAATATAGTTCCAATTACAAAAATGTTTTAAATCAGGTAAAGAAATATTTTAGAAGCGATTTGGGTCAATAAAAATATTTTTTAAAAAATTACGAAATTTAAATTTTTATTTCCCCCGGTCCTATAAGTTATATTTAGTAAAATTTTCCTTTTACACTGACAAGTAATACAAAAAAAGTCCCGTTGTTCTACGATTAAAAATGACCGAGTAAAAGCTGTTTAAAGTTAGAGCATATTTTTTTGCTGCAAATTGGGGGTCATTCACAAATTTAGTCGAAATATAATTTTGTCAGATATATTAAAAAAATGGTTGAGAGTAAAATTAACATTGCAATATAAATTTGAAATCTTTAACCATTCTGACATATTAATACAAAATATACAATTTGTAATAAACATTTAAGAAGAAAGAAAAAACAGAATTTTTGTTAAATAAAATTATCCTAAATTAACAGCCTCAATTCTTTACAAAATCATACGTATTTTCAAATATTATTAGATTGCACTAGCCTGCAAAAGTTAGGATCTATAATTTTTTTTAGCTTTTGATAATTGATTCTTATGTATTATGTACCGCTGAATCCAAAATTGACCTTCATTTTTAACCATCACATCAGGATTTTTCGCAAATTGCAAATTTCAAAGTTAAAAAGTTCAAAGTTCAAATTGAATCTCCTCCCTCATCTCATTGGCCCACTCAGCTGTTTAGCTGTAAGAATCCCAGGATAAGCAAAAGTATCGAATAAATTGTTGAATAAAATAATAAAAAAAAAGGTTTTACATATGTTTTATTGTATGAGGTTTTCGCTATATTTTAACTTACACATTTACGATTTACAAAAAAAAAATCTAACGTGATGGTTAAAAATGAAGGTCATTTTCGGATTCAGTGCTAAAAAGTACGTAAAAATCAATTATCAAAAGTTACAAAATACAACCATCTCGTCTACTTTATAGTGTCCGATTTTTGTTATTATTTAAATTTGACAATTTATAATTTGCGAAATATCCTGACATGATGGTTAAAAATTAAGGAAATTTTCGGATTCAGTGCTAAAAATGCATAAAAGTTAAACCATCGAACAATCGCTGTCTTGTATTATCTAATCTAAACCATTTTCTTAAACTTCTTGGCGATAATCTATCCGAATTTTTTTGTGTTATCCTGTAAAATAAGTATAAATGGTAACCATCGAAAATTATAATAATATTAGATTGTTATCGGATTTGCGCCAGTATGTAAAATGTAATCTCGATCGCTTAAAGTTCGAGTACAAATTTTGAACTGGAAAAACATACATATGATCGTTGAAGTAACATAAAAACTTATAAAAATAACATTATTTTTGTTAAAAGAAATCATAAAAGAAAGTGCCTCAAATCCTGACAAAATAAAACATATGCTATTTTAGTCAATCTGAAACTTAATAAATGTTAACTTAGTCGTAATACTCTTACGATTTTTTTCAAAGAACAGATACACATGAAATAAGATCTTCGAATACTTTAAGTACTTTATATGTGACCCCTCAAAACCAAGCTGAACTCATTTGTTTTCAGAGCAGAAAAATGGCATAAGTCATGCATTTTTAAAGTTTCATAACTCGCTCAATTTCAGTATTATATGAATGAGACTTTTTTTGTCTTACTTGTCAGTGTAATAGGAAAATTTTACTAAATATAACTTATAGGACCGGGGGACCGTATAAAAAATTAAATTTCATATTTTTTTAAGAAATGTTTTTATTGACCCAAATCGCTTTTAAAATATTTCTTTACCTGATTTAAAACATTTTTGTAATTAGAACTATATGTCTATGACTAACAGTTTAAGAATTAGCCATTGGACACCGTTGAGACCGGACACCCTGTATATATATATATATATATATATATATATATATATTAGGATTTGTGTGGTAATGCAGTTGATATCTTTCAAATTCATTACTTTTATTGGGACATTTTGTGACATTTGAATAATAATAATAGTTTTAAAATAACATAATAGATGGCAGCACCAAAAAAATTTTTAATGCTTCTATTGAGTAATAATTAAAATTTTTTACACCAGGTGGTATTGAACGCTGTTTATTGTAATATTGTAAAATAGAAATTAAACAATTTAAAAGTGTGTTTAGGTATTTTAAATAATGTAATTATTTTCTATTTATATTATATTAATTGAATTTATCACAGTATTTCAAAAAGAATTAACTGAATCCATAGGTTTTAATTTCTGTATTAACTTAACTGTTTCATTCACCTTAATCTTATCATGCTTTTGGATACTATGTGCGGGCAGATATTTTGAAAATCAACTGGTATTTTATTCGGTATGTTGTGTAATATTTCTATTTTTTATGCTATAAATTAAATATTTAAAGGGTTGTATTGTTTTTTCCATTTCATGCCATTTGATAATGTTCTGTTTTCATCTTGAAACTATTCTCTTGGTCATATTGGTTGTTTGAGTACAGGAGAAAAGAAAATTTCAGCTTTTGACTTTTTTTCTCCCAGAAAACAACCGATTTGCTTATATCATTGAATTCTGTACTCTTGAAAACGTAATTCAATATATAAGTTTTTTAATTTTCTTCGGTATCCATATTCTTCTTTTTTTCTTCCATATTAATTCTTGTAATTAAGTATAAGGCACTTTTTTTTATACATACAGTTCAATATTATAGGTTTGTTGTATCCATTTTTATTGTCATTTCATTCACAATATTGCTGTTTTTGATGATAGTCGGTAATGTTTAATTAATGGTTATTTATATATATATCAACTTTTGAACGGAGGGTGGTTTCGGGGTCTGGGAGACATGATCGATGAAAATATACCAAAATTTTTTGAAATCGCTTTCCTCCGAACGGCTGCAATAGGTAGCTTTTTGTAATGAAAGCTACCTAAAAAAAGGACCAAGGACCTTTGTTCAGTCAGAGTCATTATGAATGGAGTGGCAGACGACAACATAAGTACCAGAATCAGTCCTTAAGCAAACCCTTTGATTAATATTAATTTAAACGCCATTCGTTTCAGGATATTCCAAAGTATGTAAATACCATTCAAATAGAAATTTTATTGCTGATACCCCACCTGCCGTATGCATAATGTTGGAATTTCGAAAAAAAATAATCAGTTTGAATCATTTGTCTCCAGAAAGTATGTGACTAAAATGTAATTCCATCCTAGCTTTCTTTTGCGTAGGTCGTCTTAATGTTCACTCATGCTTAGAAGCTAATTTCTTCGTAACTCAGTAAGTAAATCTCATGCTTTGTACATCATTCTGTTCCATTCTAAAAATTCTCTTGTGGTACCTCACTTACTACTTTCCTTTTAACTATTGCAAAGTCATAAGTAATTAGATTTTGCAGTATTTCTTCCATTCTATACCAATGACACATTTCTTCAGGTTTGTTTCTAATATTTTCAAATTTTACATTACATTATGTCATATATCTGTGCTCAATAAATTGTCCGTGTAAAGTTTTCGGCTTTCGCTATTTCGCTATAAGCTTTCTTTCAATTTATAGCGAAATCGAAATTCTAATGTGTATCCATATGGTAATACAAATTTGTCTTAGTTTATATATAATCATTTTGGCACATACTACATAACATTAGGTTTATAACAATAACATATGACACCTAAAGCTGTTTTTAATCTTTTTTTCAATTTTTTTTGCATTTTATTTATATTAACCCCTTGAGGGACGGCGGGATATATTTTATCGCACCTACGATTAATGAAGATTTTCACCATAAAAATTTTATTAAATTTTACTTTTCTAACTTTGGTGGGAAAAAGTCGTAAAATTGCTTTTCCTTATTTTGCAATAAATCTTTTTGCAGATTCCGGTGTGAATTCGACATTACAGAAACACAATTACTTGTCCCTCAAGGTGTTAAGCATGCAACTGTTTTTGTTACTCGGCGTAGGAATACACGAGAATATCCAGAAGAACTTACAGTTCAAATGTTTCATAATTCAAAGAATTTTTATTAATTTTTCACACTTTGCGGCATATAGATTAGCCTGAATATGAAGATGAGTATGTGGATGTCTATGATTGAAATTACTAAACTCGCTCATAGATATCTTTTTGAAATTAACCATTTTTAAATTTCCTTAAATCATTTTTGAATCCCTTAACTTCACGTTTGTCTATCTTTTTTTCTATTCTTTTGTTAAGTACTACTGTTTACTCAGATTTTTTCCAATTTTTCAACTTTTTTCACACGTCTGCTGAGGTTTTTGCGTGGGAATTTTAGTCTATCTTTTTCCATATTCAATTAGTAAGGTGCCCTGAATCAAACAGATTCAATATCTAACATTATGCAAATCACTTGAGTATGGTCTATTTGCACTATCACTTTTATAATGTGCGAATCTGCTTGGATTTTTTCCTCTAAAAGTTGGCTATAATGTAGTAGGATAAAAAGCACAAACATGAAGCAGACTACTTTACCGCTGCCATCGAAATACTCAAGGCCAGAGGACACCAGTTGTGATGTCATCACTAATCGACCGACTTCTCAATTGGAATTCAGTGTTAGAATTCACACCGGAAAATTTTGAATAGCAATTTTCTTTTATTTTATTTGTGGAATATATATCATCTTATAAAACAATAATAACTATTTAAAGTTACTGGTGAGAATTCGGAATCCCTAAATAAAAATTCAGCCAGATGCGGAATGCCCGAGTGTTGCTGCATCTGGCGGAATTTTTATTCGGGGATTCCAAATTCTCACCAGTAAGTTTAAATAGTTATTATTGTCATATAAGATGACAGATATTCCACAAATAAAATAAAAGAAAATTGCTATTCAAAATTTTCCTGTGTGAATTCCAACACTAGTGAGAAGTCGGTCGATTAGTGATGACGTCACAACTCGTGTCCTTTGGCCTTGAGTATTTCGATGGCAGCGACTTTACTTAACTGAAAACTTTTAAACTTTCAACAATTTATACACGGCTTCCTGGGTGTTCGTAACGAAATTTCGGTCTGCCTTTTTGAATTTATATATTTTGGAAAGCCTTTAAACGAATGGTAATTAAATCAGTTTCAAGCTAATTACATGAATAGGGTTCTTTTTTCATACTTTTGATGCGCCTCCCACCCGTTTCATAATCTTCAAAATAGTCTGCCTTCAGTATTTTGGTTATAAGACTCCTGATACCTACTAGGTACAAAGCAGAAATATTAACTAATAATTTTACTAGATTAAAAGTTTTATAATTTTCAACATGTTACGCACATTTTCCTAATGTAATTTCGGTCTGCCTTTTCACAATTACAAATTTTTTAATGTTCTGCAACGAATCGCGTTTAAATCAAAATTAATTAAATGGTTTGAATAGGGTTCACGTTTTGGTACGTTTGATGATGTCTTCCTCTCCTTTCGTAAATTGCAAATGGTCCGCCTTAAGTTTTTCGTTATCAGACAACTGTTGCCGACTAAGCTGCAAAGCACCACCATTATATTTGTGCATACGTACGTTATAATTTTGATCAAGTGATTTTTACTTTTTTTCTATCGAAGAAAGTATTTCGAAAATTTTTTCGACTTCCGGTTTTCGACAGATTTACATGTTTTAGGGCTCAGTGATCCTGAAAAACATGTCTGTACAAAATGTCTGTCTGTCCATCCGTATGTCCGTGTGTTCGTGCGTTCTCTTTTCATCATCGAAAAGTGTATGAAGTTATGAATAGATTTAAACCAAATTTTTTGTGTAAATTTTTGGCTATGGCTAGCAGGTCCTCATTGAATTTGGAAATACTCCGCTAGAAGGAGGCGCTATAAAAACGATTTTGGTGCCATTTTCATTATTGACCCATCGACAAGTGTATGAAATTAAGCATAGAATTGAATCAAGTTTCATATGTATGTTTTGGGCTTTAACCAGTAGGTCCCACATGAATTTGGTAACAATCCGCAGAAAGAGGACGCTGTAATAGCAATTTTTCTCAACTTTTCATAGTTCTATTGTACATCGGCTGTTCTTGCAGCCGAGCAATTCGCATCCTGGTAACCCGATGATTCTCAAGTAGCTGATGTACAACAGAATAAATAATGATATTGATCTTATTAAATATTGTGATTGAGATTAACTCGGTTTCACTCCGACTAGTAAAATGAAGCAGAAACTTAAGATGAAGATCAAAGTAGATGTAGTATTGAAGTAATAACACTGAAGTATTAGCATGTGTAACAACTTTTTATATTAACATGTATGAGAAAGATGAAAGTTTTAGGATTGGCATTTCCGATTAGTTTTTCTCGTTTATTTCTATCCTAAAAACATCTGATCTCACGTGATAGTTCCATTTTAAAATAGAATTTTCACGAAGAAAAAGACAAACGATTCATGATAGTAATTATTTTTATAAACTACAAATAAAATTTAGGAAATAAAGAGACATGTATATTAATTATATTTTCAAAGCTGAATCGAGATATAGAAAGAACAATTGAAGATTTTTATTAAGTTTTAAGCATTGAGTATGGAATAAATGAATAAGTGTCATATTCAATATAATTCTGTATAAATACAGCATTAGCTCTAAATTCAACCTACGGAAATGTTAAAAATATATAATTTGTATTTTGGCCATAAGAATCCTCTACAAATTTAACTATCAGTATTAAAAAACGAGAAATTAATCAAAACGTCTATAAAACTGCATAAAATAAATAATCAGTACTTAAATGTGTGTATCTATACAGATTATGAAATTCAAAATTTTCATTTGGCAAAGGATGGTTCAAAAATTAAAACATGTATGTATTATTTTCCCTTTAAACTCCAAAATTGGTATATACAAAGATAGCTAGGAAATCCCTATTTTGCTAACTTATACCTCAAAAGTACTCGTTCACAACTAAATGAGGGAAAAAAAATCAGTAGCTTTATACACCCTCAAAAATAAATGGCGTAAATTCCGTTTCATAAAAAACGATATGCCCGCCATTATTCAAAGACTCAAAATAACGTCTTTTTTTAATATGTCTCTAGAAGAGATCATTTGTATATTAAACATTATACCAATTTTCATTTTCAAAATAATAACACTCACTTTTTGCTTTTAATTTAAGCTCCATGAATAAAATCTCCCCTCGGAAACAAAAGCGTTACAGTTTTTTCCATTTTTTTAAAAATGTTCGTTGAATGAAAATGGAATCAAAATTAGAGGATCTTAATGTAAACACACGTATCAAATTTTAAATTATATCTTCCCAAAAATCATCCGACTGAAATGTTTTTTTCTAAGAAAATACAGTAAAAAGATCAAACATAATCCAGTAAATTTATTTATTCAAAAACATGTTTTTAATTAGATAATTATAAATAAATTCATATTAAAATTTTATTAATTATAACGTACATTCAATTTTACCTGAAATAGGCGATCATAGTCTAAAACATAGCCACGTGAATTTACAACTCATTCCTATAATCAGTTTTTGAGATAGAGATAAACTTTATAATTACTATATCCACCTATAAGAAAAACTTAAAAATAACCGAAAATTTTGTATGAAATATTCTTTTATATAAAAATAGTGTCTTTTATACTTTATTTTTTTGCTCAATTTACTGGCTAAAACTTGAGTCACTTTAATACTATTCCTTTTGTGATATCTTAATTTTATTTTTCTAAATTTACTAGTATTTCTAAATTTACTAGCATTTCTAAATTTACTAGTATTTCTAAATTTACTAGCATTTCTAAATTTACAAGTATTTTTATTAATTTACTGCTATATATAAATTTACTGGCAACTTATTTTCTTTTGCCCCTCTATGAAGTTTTAAGAAAAAGTGCATTACTTTCCAGTGCTTTTTTTTATTGGAAAATATGAAATAAAGCGGTGTTATCATTTGAAAAAGGAAAGCTGGTAATACTTTTGCTATTTATATGATACTTATATTTTTAAAAAACATTGCATTCATATATGGAAAGAATTCTTCATTGCGAGTTTAACGGTACCTTTGTAATGATTTTATTTTAAACGATGTGCTAATTAAGGCAGGTGTTTATTTTTTATTAAGTGAACTGTAAGTGAGTCTAAATGTTGTAAACTTATGTGCCTAAATACTCTGAGATATTCCACACGTTGAAATAGTATCATTTAATCGACAAACAATTTTCTATAACGTACAACAATTTTTATATGACCAAGTGAAGATGTTTTCCTAATCATGACTCCGTGCATCTCTATTTTTATATCATCATCGTAACTTACAATTTAACTATGACAGCAAATATCTTTTATTTTTCTTCTTTTTTGTCTTTTTCGCCTTCGCACTCTTTCATAAGATTATATGATCAATGAATTAGATTAATTCAATTTCTACCAATTCTTGTTTATAATCACTTTTAAGTTTTTATAAGTAGTACTTTAATGAAAACATATCATTTTTATTTCAGCAAACTGCCCAATCTGTAAAAAGTAAAGTACTTGAAAGAACACATTCCCTTCAACTTGGAACTGAGAAAAGACATGTCGCACTAAAAAGAATGCACAGCCTCTGGACAACCACTGCACAAGAGTCAGATCTTATTCCTAATGGTAAATGTAAGTCATTACTATCTACAAAGTTACTGTACTTGATACACCAGAAGTTCTATTTAATAAAATGTAACTTAATCCTCTTTGACACATATTTCAGTGTTCCACATTTTTGAATATCAGAATTTTCATGTAGAAAATTTTGTTTTATTTAATCGGAGAAATCTGCGATTAATTTAAAAAACTAACAAGTCTAACAGATTATATGAATATACATTCAGAAAACTTTAGGACCGCGCCGCAAATTTCAGTTTATTAATTACCTTAACTCATTAACGACGAGTCTCTTTTACATTTCTTTTAATTCTTCGACACCAGTTTTTGCAAAGCCGGTTGGCAAGAAACATGACATGCAAGGCGAACGGACTTTTTAAATTTCAATACCAGTACTTTAGTTTGGAAATTTTCACATTATTCAACCTCAGATTTTGAGCGATTAAATAATTCCAAATTACAAAGTCGCAAAAACATGTGTCGAAGAATTAAAAGAAGTGTAAAGGTGGCTTGTCTTTAATGGGTTAATGAGTTAAAATCACTCAGTTGTTACAGAGTTCCCCGAATACTAGGCCTACGTACTAGCTGAAAAAAATGGCGGCTGTTGAAGGCGAACTTTTCACAGCGGTCATACAGTGTCTTGAATTAGAGTGCAACTAACTTCGGATATTAGGGATGCCACTGGCAGTTGTTAATTTTTATATTTTATTTATATCATTTTTTCGAACAATAATCTATATTGTAGATTTCTAACGCATGGGAAAATACGTTACGACTGTTGTTTGGAAATAATGGCATAAATAAAATACAATAATAGCCTCCAATTTCACCCTTGGAATATTAATCTTCATCTTACTTATAACAGAAAATTAAGGAAAAAAATCTATACGGAAATACTGGTGTTCAAATTCAGGGGATCGGGCGAACGTTGATAAAATTGTGCCGCCAACAGTTTCCGTTCTTTTAATCAACGTGTAGCTGGTATTGAAGGGCTTGTGGCTAGAGATTCTCGAAAGTGAACAATTGAATTTCGCCTTCAATTAGTAAATTGACATGTATACTCTTTCCCGTTTAAAAGTTTTGGATGGAGCTTTAACGTTTAATATTTTTTATAAACGGCTTTAATAAGATAGAATGCTCTCGATTCAACTTATATTTTATGTACGTTGGCCCATAGATTTGTTATATCTATACTAAATATAATAACTCTTTCTCTAAGGACACAGTTTTAAAATCACCACATCTATATTAAAAACTTCTGGCGATAAATACTAAAATTAAAGCACTGTACTTCTTAATAACTGGAAAAATTCATGCATGATTCATCAGAAAATTTAGGCGTGGATTTTCTAGTTTTGTGTGAGAGTTTTTAGTTCAGTTTCTATTTTATTATAAATCTTATTAGTGAATTAATATCAGCAGTGAAGTAGTTTTTGAATGGCAATGAGTAGAGTTAAACATTTATTACGGGGGGATAACACCAGATATTTTTACCATTAATATTTACTAACACCAATAATCCTACTAATGTTCAAAACAATATTCCTGGAGGTCTATTTTTCTTGCAAATGTTGTCGAAATCTTGTACGAAGAATTCAGTTTCTAGCCACTCTTGTAGAAACTTTTTGGTACCATTTTCTCTGCGATAAATGTTCAACCCTAGCTGTGAGTAAATATAAAATTCTGTAGTACCAGTTTTGCTTTATAGCAAGAATAATTGTTTGACTTATTTTTCTTGCATGTGTTGATATTTTAATTAGGTAATAAAAACATTTGTGATAAAGTTTATAATGAAATATCGTAGCTCACTAACATAAAAAAAACATTTTCACTCAAAAATACCAAAATCCTCATTTCGATATTTATTCATACGTGAACACAATTATCCTCATTTGGAAATATATTTTGAATATTCGTTTAAAATAGAAAACGATGAAAACTATATATGAAACAGTAAAAGAATTCAGAACTAAAAAATTTTTCTACAGAAATATTGTAAACAGCTGTGACTTTATTTTCATCTTCCTGTTTTTTTTTCAATTTCCTTTATTCATGGTCACACTTTCGACAAGATAATTCATTTACTTGTGCACTGCAAATAGACGCGTCTTAAATTTAGACACACATGTGACTGAAAAAGAATTTCAGGCACTGAAGTGTCTTAGTCTGAAAATTAAGACACCATATATGTCTTAATTAAAGACACATAAGTGTCTTACAGCCATCATGGCACAAACGAACTGTGAATTATGTCTAAAATATCTGCAAACGTCTTATTTAAAGACACTTCGTTGCATCAAACGTGTCTTAATTTAAGACGTTTTGTTTATCCCGTTCTTCCTACCTAATAACAACCAGGGTACATTCTCAGTTTCGCATGTGTTTTAGATGTCTTTCGTTCGAACTTGGTGTATATTGTAATTCAAACTGAAAGTTTGTTTTTATGTACGTGTATATTTAATTCGTTTTTTGCGAAATCTGAAGTTCTGTGACTTTAATTCATATTCAATTAGTTTATTTATGTATTGAATACGTACATCTGACTTGTGTGCTTGACACCTAATGTCTATTATAAGCTGTCGTCGATATAAAGGCGGGATAGACACAGAAGCAGACAACACTTGAAGATTACATGCGGGAACTCTACAAAGAGTGCGGAACGCACTTAGTGCTAATTTGTATCGATTATATTGTGTTATTCGTCTTCGTCTTGTCAAAGCTGGGAAAAAGAAAACTTTTGTCTGGCGGGTTATGTTTTGAGAATGAAGCATTTCATTCTCTAAATATGGCTAGCCGGATGTATTAAGGGATTTCCTTCTAAAACGATGCAAGACCTTCTTCCTCACTGTAATAGTTTTTTTAATTTCAAATCGAGGAATTATTTTTCTTACTTCTTGCGACAGGATTCAAGTAAGTGTCACAATTATTTTTTAGTGCTAAAATTAGTGTCTTTTATGATTTTCTAAATAGCACTGATCAAATCTTGCATAAAATGGTATTAGTTTTGAATCTGTTTGCCAGAGAAAACCACTAATTCTAGAAGTATATATTTTTAGACTTATGACGTTGTCTTGTATTACAAATTATATATTCTAGATTCTCATCTTTTTTTCCATGTTTAAAATGATAATATCTCTAACAGAAAACATTATAAGTTAAATTCATTCTCTTGTTTTACTACTTCTTATCCGCCAGAACCGATCAGAAATAAATAAGATAAAAAAGAGCTTTAAAAGATCTTCTAATGCATTCTTTCTTTGTAACTTCCTGAGTAATGATGCTTTCATGAACTATTCGTTAAGTTTTAATCAGCTATTTCTTTCTAACCCAACAGCACAAATTAAAAATAAGATAAATTAAGTACATGAAATAATATGATGTTTTCATAAGACTCGTCTGTTACGTGCTGCGAGTAATTGTGAAACTGTCCGTAAAAATATACATATACCTATATTTGATTTAAAATCAACTCTAATATTGATTATTTTTTATTATTTTTAGTAATAAAAGTAATTTGAAATTTATAATGGAAAAAAGTAAAAAGCTATTACTAGATTTTGCACTTAAAATTGTTGTTTTCATAACTTTATTTATATGCACTTGTACGAAACATACAAAAATGTCACTTAGATATTAGGATAAATATTTAAGACAAAAGAAGCTTCGGAGACTATAAGTAATTTTTTCTTCATGTTATTACTATAGGATGTATATTTATTTATTTTTAATGATCGATAAGAAGCTTTTGTGATTATCCTCTGATTTACATAAAAACTTCCCATGTAGCAATAAAAAAAATTAATATAATTTTTAAATAATATTAATTTCCTTTTTTTCGGGGAGAGGGGGATTTTATATGCAATTTTCGTAAAGCTGATATCTTAAATATTTTTCGACATGGCACTGATAATAATAAAAGTTTTGAATTTTTAGAGTAGGACAAGATTAAAAACACAAAACATATTTAATAAAATGTCGAAAAATCTCTCCGTAGCGCACACTTCGGGATTGCGGAATATGTTCGATGATCAGAGGTGTCTGCTTTTGTGAGGTAAAAATAAATAAATGTGTATGTGTTTTGTATTAAAAAGGGTTTTTGATAATAAAGTTGTCCGGAATTAGGGAATGTCCCTCTATACTGCCATTCCCGAATACCGGAAACCTTTATTTAGCGAACATAATGCAGGGTTGGACTTCTCGCAAAAAAAAAAGGATTTGATTGAAGCATGAAATAACTATGCAGTGTCCCTTCCCCTTTCCCTACCATTTTAACCGGCCCCAAATTAGCTATGCAATTTTTGCAAAGCTTGTATTTTAAATTTACTTCGACATTGTTTTAATTATAAACAATATTTTGAACTTCTAAAGTAGAATAAAGTCAAAAACGAATACTTCTAAAGCAGAACTTCTAAAGTATAAAAAAAATCTAAATATAGCAAAACCTCCCAATAACAAGCACATCTGGAACGCTGAATTTATTTGTTATGCGAAGGCGTTCGCTTTTCTTGGTAAAAATATATGCTTATGCTGAAAAAGGTGGGTGTTCGCTAAATAAAGTTGTCCATATGAAGGTTTTGCAGTAAAACCTTCATTGGATACTCCTAAATTGAGAACACCACTATTTAAGAAACACATTTTTCATTCACAACATGTATGTTTTATATATTTTTACTTCGAAAAACAAGACACCTCTGAATTGAGGACAAATTCTCTAGGTGCCCCCAATTGAGAGGTTTTATTGTTTTTATATAAATATTTTTTTGTTTTTAATCTTGTGGTACTCTAGAAGTTAAAACTATTGATTATAATGAGTGCGATGTTGAAAAAGATAAAGTATCAGGCTTACGAAAATTGCATACCAACTTTAGGAGCCACTAAAATGGAGGGGGTGGAGGGAGCAGAACCATGGCCAAATATTTTTCCAGGATTCAATGTAGTCAAACATGGCTACGTATAATGGTTACAAAAAAATGGCTGCGAATTAGACGCATGAAGTGTCTGAAGAAATTAAGACATTTTAAAACGTCTGAAAACTGAACACTTTGTTTCAGACATTTTAATTTAGAGTGTGTTTGTTTGCATGATTTAAAATTAACTGGTTTTTTTTTTTTTTTTTTTGGGGGGGGGGGGAGTGTTTATTATAAAAATCTCTACTGTTTCTGTAATAACTTTTGACCTTGCATTAAAAAATTGCCAGCATAGCTCAAAAAATTTATTTAATACAACGAATATACTATTAAGATACAACAACAACAACAAAAAAAAAAAAGCGAAGAAAAAAATAGTCTTCTAAAAACATACTATATGTAGCTAAACAAAAAGGTGGTTCAACAAAAGCTGATGTTATCAGATATAATGCGTATAGCAATTTTAATTGGATTTACACTGCTTTTAATTCTTCTAGCACATGCGAAATATTATGAAATTAACACAGGGGATAAAACAGTGACCTGAGGGATACTACTATATTTTTAACAGTAATTTCCGCCTTATTTTTTGAGACAGTGTCTAACAAGTATTTAATTAGGGGCAGGAGGTTTAAATTTCAATAATATTCTCAGACTTGCGAAAAACGTTGTATTGTGTTATAAACACAAATCATGCTTGACAATAAGGCAGTTACAAGAAGGAAGGTGGGTGGGCACGTGTCCTTTTATTCTGAGCCCTCTCCCACGACGAAATAAGTCTTAAAAGTTTTAATGTGTCTTTTCATATACTTTCATTTAAAAGAAGGGCATAGTAACTTAAAATCTACTCATAAATAGATTATTATCTCCAAATAAATTTTAGCTACGGTCCTGTTTGAGTATAACTTAATACTGTTTGGTATAAACTCAAAGAAAAATATTTTTTATCAAAGCTTTCTATTTCAAAATATATTCCATATTACTGGCAAAGCACATTAACGTATTAAGGCAGTGTGGTACAACCCGTGGCCCACCTATTCATTTTTGTTGGCCCTCGCCCTTCTTACTGGAAAAAATATTTTAACTTAACATTTGGAGAAAAATCGTTTACCCTTCTTATAGCTTTGTCTTTAAGTAATACTACTTGATGTTTTTTTAAAGTTTACGCCAGCGGCACCTTATAATCTTCATTTCTACTATAACGGCCATATTGAAGCTTAACTCTTCGACCGTTATAAACCGTGCTGTGTCTACTTTTCTTTCATTCAGAGCTAGCTAAAAGTAAAAAGTCTCTTAGGGATTGTGATTTCATTAAGAGATGTGCTGTAAAAATGGCATCTTCATTTGGCGATAATAAGATGGCTAAAAATTTTTAAACAGTTCCTTTGTCTCATCAGACAGTAAGTAGAAGAATTAATGATATGGGTGGTGAGGTTTCAGGTTCTCTCAAGGCATTTTGAAAAAATGTGAATTTTACTATGTAATGTAGCTCTAGATGAGAGCACAGATATAGCTGACATCAGCCAGCTACTTATCTTTGTCAGAACAATAAACTAAAAATTTGAAATTCATGAAGTACTGTTGGAATTGAAATCATTAGAAACCTGCAAAAAACATATTGACATACTGAACGCACTGAATGATGTCGTTTCTAAACATGGAGGTCTTGCTAAGTCCTCTGTTATTGCAGCAGAAGGAGCTAAAGAAATGGTTGGTCACAAAATTGGATTATTAGGACTTTGTAAAGGAAAAAGGCATGAAATGTTTGTTTTTCACTGCATTATCTACCAGGAGGCTGTCTGCGGAAACGTTATAAGACTCAATGAGACAACGAAAACAGTTGTAAATACTATAAATTCAGTAAGGAGAAGCAATAAAGCCCATAGACCCACAGCATTTATTGCATTCCTGGACAACTTGGAAGCTGCGTATGATGGGTTGAAGAATGAAATTCTTGCTTTTCTCAGAAATGGGAACATTCGGCATGAGTAGGAAGAAATCCAGTTTTTAAATAATCTTGCTTTTCTGACAGATTTAACATCTCATCTAAATGCTTTAAACCTCAAACTACAAAGCAGAAAGCAAAACATCCCCCAGCTTTATGGATATATTGAGGGCTGCCACAAAAAACTTGAAGTAATGGAAATTGCACTGAAGACAAATAATACGGCACACTTCCTATCTTGTCAGCAGTTGAAAGAAGAAAAAGTGACACAAATTTTAGTATACTTCATGAAATAATAATAGATATCAAAAAGAGTTCCAGGACAAATTCCAGGATTTAGCCTTCCTAAAATCAAAACTTTCACTGTTCAACAACCCCATGGGTATTGAAGTGAGTGAGGTGCCCCGCGACCTGAAAATGAAAATTTTTGATCTTCAGGAAGACTCATTCTATCAGACTAAAAAGTGTGATGTCCCTGAAATTATCTGGAAACTGATTTCTAAAGAACGTTTTCCTAAACTATTTAAATTCTCTCTGAAAATATTATCGCTGTTTGGCAGTACATATGTGTGAGAAAGTGCTTTTTCTGCTCTCAGTCAAGTTAAATCAAAAACGAGAAATCGAATTGACAGTGCCTCACTGGAATCGATCCTAAAACTTTGCCTTACTGACTTACTTTGCCTTACTTTGCCTTACTTTGCCTTACAGTGGACATTAATAAACCTGTATCAGGAAAGCAGTGCCAATCATCACATTGATTTTTCGATTGTAAAATGAAGTTGTATATTAAACTTCTTTTATTACAAATTTTAATAAATGTTTTTGAATAAGATATTTGATTCGTTTTCTTTCTGAAATGTCACTGGCCCTCACATACCTATCCTAAAGTTTGATTGGCCCTCGGATAACTAAAGGTTGGACCACACTGTATTAAGGAACTAAACACTTGCAGATTCATTGCGCAACTTATGTAATTAAAATTGTCAGTGACATCATAAGTGTATTTATAATTTTTCTGCATGTTTAAAGATTTAAGTTTTTCATAAGGACACCAAATTTTTGTGATGTTTGTTTTTAAATATGATCGATCATCTTCATGCTATGTGCTTTGGCAATGTGTTTTATCGTCCGCGTTCCCATTCGGCAATGAGGCAGATATAATGTCGCTGCCAACATTTTACGCTTTTTTTGTACCAGAAAAATTTTATATTAAATTTTACCTTTTAAATCGCCGTAATCTGATAATTGAATAAGGCAAAAATTTCTGTTAAATTTTTGTGGCACAAAAAAGCGAAAGAGTTTACAGCTATGTAATATGGATTTGTTTAGAGATAAATTAGTATACATGAGCGGTGACTTCTTGTTATCGTGAATAAAATTAAATATAATAGTCCATTGATATTAGTAATTACTGAGTAAAGACTGTATTTAAATTATTGAGAATTCTTCTCGGTCCGTCAATCCAGAGAATATACACATGATTAGTAAAAAGTGTGTTTTAACTTCTTCACACAATTCGGATACAATTTAAGTGTATCGAATTCATTGCAGAGTGTCAACGGAATTCATTGTCAGACGAATTAGTTCGAAGTCTTTATTCAAAAATAAGTAAATCTGTTATTGATATTTGTACTGTTAAAAAAATATTTAAACGTGCTAAAAAAAAAGATATGAACCGTTTCGCCACGAAAAATATAAATATTGATGATAAAATCACCATTGCTGGTTTAAATGATTTTATGCAAAACAGTGACAAATGTAAAATAAACCGAACTTTTGTAACAGAGATAGCAAATGTTAGTTGGAGTAACTGGGCCCATGAGGTAACTGGGCATATAGGCTATTTTATAAAAAAGTCTTGATGTTTTTTTAAGTTTTAGCTTTTGTGAACAATACACCTTAATCTCTATTTCCTAAAACAACGTGTGTCAACTCAATCATAACTCTCACATTGCTGTGATAGGTTGTCAAAGATTTACGTTTCTTTTTTTAAAAACAACATCAATATGGTTTAACTTCCTTGGCTTTCTATTAAAATACTGTAAGTACTTTTATTAAACAATCTTTATTTTTAAAGATTAAGCATATAACTACATTAATATTATTAGGTATCTATACATATTTACTTCATGTTTCAAATGAGTCAAAATGAGTCAAATTCAAGGCCGGTGTCCCAGTTACCCCATAAATTTATCAAGAATGGGGTAACTGAGACATGTATCCGGGGTAACTGGACCATGCTGGATCCAGTTACCCCAATAGTTATGAATAATATTTTTGAGTTTCTCTTACTACGGGAAATATATTTCTCAATTGTGTTTTGCTTATAATAAGAAAGATTATAGAATACCTTATTAAAATTACGTAATAAAATTTTAAGAAAGCATATTGGGTGGTATCAAATCAAATTTCTTAACCCCTTGAGAGGCGATGACGCCGTTATGATGTCACATAATTTTAATTCCTAATTGCCACATTGGCACCGGAATTTTATAAGGAAAATTTCACCTTCATTAAGTACGCGACAATATACTTTTACTCATTTACAAATAGACTCTTTTGTAACTACTGGTGTCATTAAGTTATTTCAACATTTTACGAATGCAAGTACTTTGCCCATGAAAGCGAGATAGTCAAACCTTGAAATTGTACGATACACAGGGGTCGCATTCTATAGGGAAAATTTTATTGTTCCTACCACTATTTTGAAAATAATATCTTCATCGCATCTTTTTTTAGAATATGTTAAAAAAAATTATCATGAAGGTTATTATCATGAAAAATGAATGGAAATGAATATATAAAAAATTATCATGAATAAAATTATCATTAAGGGTTCTGGTAGGATCAATAAAATTTTCCCTATATAATGCGACTCCTGGATACAGATAAAGTGCTGAAGTTCTTACGTAGCCGTTTGTTCACAGATTTACCTTGCTATTTTTTTCCTTTAAATACCCATGTGAATTTTATACTTATTACCTATACTAAAGTACATAAGTACTTACTTAATTTTTATGTTTTTAGTATAAATCTATCTAATATTTTCCCTTTTATTGCTTTTTTTAGACACATTGATAGCAAAGGTTTCCCTTACAACGCTCTAGTTGATATATAATTTACATGATCTGCCTGGTTTAAATTTGTTTATGTTGTTTACACTTTTTAGAACAGGACCTGATATTCTATATGAAAAAAAAATGAACGTGTGTGGAAAATAGACCCTCCTGGTCCACTTACCCCTTTTTTATGGGGCAACTGGACCAATGAGGAAGGAAAGATCAAATAGGCATATTTTTATATTTTTAAATATTAACATGTAATTTTGAGAATTTCTGTCTGATAGAGGGAACCTAACTGAAAACGTTTAAAGAAGTTCTGACTTTAATTCAATTGAACATTAGCTTTTTGAAGCTGAATTGTCAGAAGCTCCAAAGTCACATTGTAAAATCATGACCCAGTTAACCCAAATAACCTTACTATAATAGAAAATCTTAAACATGGACAGCAAAGGCAACTGGATCTGGAAAAAATAAAATTTTAAAGTGTAATCATGAATTAGAACTCACTAAAGTTATATCGGAAAATAAACACAATATTAGTGAAAATGAAACAAAATTGGTTTAATTAGATCAAATATTCGAATTTTAAAAGTAAAAATTCTATATGTCCTGGAGGTTGGGTTTCTTTCTTTTATTTTTTAGAATGAGTCTTTAATACAAAAGTATTTCCGAATAATATAAAGCAGAAATTCTCTAAACTCTATTAGAGGAAAAACCTCTAACATAATAATTTACACGACAAGGGTATCGTGAATTGTGAAAAATAAAAGAATTAGTTTTAAGAGAGTTTAAAAAAATGCCTTTTTCCCTTTCAGAACATTTTTGAATCACTCTCAAAAAAACCATTTGTGACTCATATATATTTTCATTCACTTCTAGTGACAAGCTGGGGTTATTAATGAAAATTAAGAAAGACATCTGAATGCGAGACTCTTAAACAACTTATAAGGTTAGTTGGGGTAACCGGACCCACAAGGTAACTGGGCCATAGGCTATTTTAAAAAAAACTGTTGATGTTTTTTAAATTTTAGCTTTTGTGAACAATGCAACTTAATCTCTACTTCCTAAAACAACGTGTGTCAACTCAATCACAACTCTCACTTTGCTGTGATAGTTTGTCAAAGATTTACGTTTCTTTTTTTAAAAACAACGTCAATATGGTTGAACTTCCTCGGCTTTCTATTAAAATATTGTCAGTACTTTTATTAAACAATCATTTTTTTTTAAAGATTAGGCATATAACTACATTAATATTATTAGGTATCTATATATATTTACTTCATGTTTCAATTGTAAGCCCGGTGTCACAGTTACCTCATAAATTTTTCAAGAATGGGGTAAGTGGGAGATGTATCCGGGGTAACTGGACCATGCTGGATCCAATTACCCCAATAGATATGAATATTTTTTTTTTAGTTTCTCTTACTACGGGAAATAAATTTCTCCATTGTGTTTTGCTCACAATAAAATAGAATACCTTATTAAAATTACGTAATAAAATTTAAAAAAAAGCATATTCATGGTATCAAACCAAATATTTTGACCCCTTGAGAGGCGGTGATGCCGTTATGGCATCAAATAATTTTAATCCCTAATTGCCACATCGGCACCGGAATTTTATAATAAAAATTTCACCTTCATTAAGTACGCGAAAATATACTTTTACTTGTTTACAAATAGATTCTCTTGTAAATACTTGTGTTACTAAATTATTTCAACATTCTACGAATGCAAGTACCTTTCCCCTGAAAGCGAGATAGTCCAATCTTGAAATTGTACGACACACAGGTGTCGCATTCTATAGGGAAACTTTTATTGTTCCTACCACTATTTTGAAAATAATATCTTTCGCACCTTTTTTTGGAATATGTTAAATAAAATGATCATGAAATTAACACATTAACCCAATTAAGGGTTCTGGTAGGAACAAGAAACTTTTCCCTTTATAATGTGACCCCTGGATACAGTTAAAGTACTTCAGTACTTACGTAGCCGTTTGTTCACAGATTTACCTTGCTATTTTTTTTCCTTAAAATACCCATGTGAATTTTATACTTATTACCTATACTAAAGTACATAAGTACTTACTTAATTTTTAAGATTTTGGTATAAATATATCTAATATTTTCACTTTTAGTGCTTTTTTCAGACACATTGACAGCAAAGGTTTCCCTTACAACACTCTTTAATTGATATATAATTTACATGATCTGCCTGGTTTGAATTTTTTTAGGTTGTTTACACTTTTTCCAACAGGACCTGATATCCCATAAAAAAAAAATAAATAAATAAATAAACGGGTGTGGAAAATAGACCCTCCTGGTCCACTTACCCCTTTATTATGGGGCAACTGGACCCATGAGGAAGAACAGATGAAATAGGCATATTTTTATATTTTTAAATATTAAAATGTAATTTTGAGAATTTCTGTCTGATAGAGGGAACCTAACTGAACACGTTTACAAAAGTTGACACTTTAATTCAAATAAAGATTGGCTTTTTGAAGCTGAATTGTCAGAAGCTCCAGAGTCACATTGTAAAATCATGGCCCAGTTGCCCCAACTAATCTTAGTATTGGATAAGTTATATGAAACACTAGATAATCAAGTAAGAAAAATCATGAGTTAGGCATAGATTATGAAACACTTTCCAACACTTCCTGAATACTCTAACAAAACTTCGTTATATAGGGAAATAAGGTATATAAGAGAACTAAATAAACACTTAAGAAAACGCATAAAACATTTGAAAAACTGATTTCAGCAGTTACCATCCATAGCAAATATGTATTCAAATTCTTTTGAACAGCTCTGTATTTGATCTGTAGGTTGATATATATACTATATAATGTGGAAATTTAGTTTAGCAAGAAAACGCATAACAGTTTGAAATTTCTCTTTCAGCAATTTATACTAATAAATGGAAACATACTTGTATACTTTTGCACAACCCTGTACTTAACCTAATACCTTTATTACACGCCACTATTTAGCTGAAGTTAAATGGAAACATACTTGTATACTTTTGTACAACCCTGTACTTAACCTAATACCTTTATTACACGCCACTCTTCAGCTAAAGTTTAATTCAAAGTAAAATACTCTTAAAACTACTGGAATCACATTTCCAGAAATTATTATTTTTAGACGGCCATGTATCCAATTCTTTGCGTGATCCTGCATATCATTTTATCTATGTTCTACAATCATTTCTTAGTAAACTAGATGCAGTTCAGTATAAAAATGCATAACTCATTTAAAAACCACCTTTAAGCAATTTGCAATCATACCTAGTAACCATTACGGATTCTTTTGTGTAGCCCTGTATATGAATTACAACATTTATACTATGCATAAATATATTGAAACATAAAAGCACATAACATAATTAAAAATGCATTTCCAGCAATCATCGCAACTGTACAGTACTTCGGATACAATACAGTAGCTGAAATATTTTGTGTGTGCCTGTAAATGCCATGCACTTCATATTATACATGCAATAATTGAACATAATTAAAATACGCCGCAAACAATTCCTCCACCCCTATATCATTATGTAACAGAATTCTTTTATGTGGCCCTGTAAATGAATAATAACTATTCTTTGCACCGCATATTCTACAGAATGCAT
Source organism: Maratus speciosus (assembly GCA_963932465.1). Taxonomy (NCBI): domain Eukaryota; kingdom Metazoa; phylum Arthropoda; class Arachnida; order Araneae; family Salticidae; genus Maratus; species Maratus speciosus. The sequence continues at coordinate 188,935,540 of OZ010787.1, read as the reverse complement.
ATTTTAGTGCACATGATCAATGCATATCAAATTTATTATGTTTGAAAGCATGTAACATCATTAAAAATCTTTTTAAACAATTTTTTCCCATAGGCCTTAATGTAACTGAAAAATTTTGGCTGTCCCTGTAAATGAACTAAACATGCTAGAAAATTCATTTGAAATAGGGAACGTGCTATGGTAAACATTAATAATATCCAAAAGTTTCAGGGCAATCCGAGTATATTTACCGGAATTAGAGCACAGCCAGACGGACAGAAAAAACGAAGTGATAAACACTTTTCAACTTTGTTGAAAAGTGTTAAAAAAAGATCAAAGAAATTAAGCAAAGAAATTTATTCATATTTCAAGTCACACGGAAAAAATACTGAGAATTTTAGTGTTAATCTTAAATGTACTAACTCAATGAGCGTAACTATAATTTTTGTCGGAAGTTAAGACATTAAATTGTCTTATGCTATGAGAATCCCTGTCTCGCAAATTGTCCGTCTTACTTAAAAATTAACTGCACACGAAACAGTGGAGGTTGTAAAATGTAATAAGTTATGTTCAAATTGCCTAAATTTATATTCGGTTTCAAAATGCTCATCAATGTATAGATGTTTTTTCAGAAAGCGACATGATCAATGTCTCCATTTTACGAATGCAAATGATAGCACATAAGCGAAAAAAGCTTTTTAATGGAAACGAAATGAATAAGGGAAAATCAATGTTGCAGAATGTTCATATTCCAGGATAACAGATGTCTTATCAACCTTGAACGCTAATACGGAGGAGTTCGTATAGAAAATATTTATTAGTAACTACCTGACGCGCCCGACTTTGCCCGGGCTCGTCAAAAAATCACACAAAACCCGAAAAACCCTAAAAATGTTGCAAAAACTTTACTGAAAAAAGGTCAAAATTTACTATATTAAGTTAGAAGTTTGAGAACTACTTCTTTTATGAATGTCAAAAAATAGTCGTAGAATGTGAAAAAACCTTAAAAATTGGTAAAAGAATAAAAAATTGCGGACAGCAGAATTTAATGTAGTAGGCTAAAAGTTTGAAACCGAATTTCTTTTACGAATATCAAAAAATCTCCGCAGAACGAGAAAAAAATCTAAAACTCGCAAAAAAAGGAAGAAAAATTAAAAAATCGCTATACGAATTCCTAATAAATTATACTGAAAAGATTAAAAATACTATTCGATATTAAGAGTCATTGCACGACCATATCAGGCAGGGGGATTCCATCACCATCTCAGAATTTCTTTATTTTTATTTCTTGTTCTGCCTTACCCAAGGAAAGAACAAATCTCAAACATTTTTGTTATATCTCTTTTCGTTTTGGAGTTAGGGGGTGTCAAAGTTCCCTAGACGAGGGGCGTAGAAAAAATTTGTGTCATTTTTGCCACATTATTCTCTCAACTGTGACTGGCTCTGATGTGCTTCAGAGATTTTTTGTTTTCTAACTGATACTATACCTTGAACATTAACACCTCAAATAGAAAATTCATTTGAAGATGGTCAGAGCCTCTAAATAGGGTGCCCCCAAATACCTATAATTTCGTAAAAAATCAGTTTTTAAGAATTCTTTAAATCTTGGCTCTAATGTGATACAGAGAAAATTTTTGCACAATGCTGTTAGACATTGTCATACAAAGTGAATTTAAGATTAATATTTTTTGAAGGTCCCCAGAGCCATTCGGTATGGGGGCCCAAATGCAGACCTTAACGCTAATTTATGTAATTTCAAAGCATTGGTGTAGCTGCCTCTGACCTCCCACATGAAAACTTTTTGCATGGAGTTGTAGCATCAACATAGTAGTTTCATGTTATGAAAAAATATTTTTTGAAGGTACCACCATTTTCAAGAAAAATCCAACGAAGTACACAGGATTTAGTGGGGTAATTATGTGTTTGAAGCTCTTTTAAAAAAATACATATAACTATCAAGTATTAGCTTAGTATTAAAAAAGTACTTTTAAATGCAATTTGTTTGAAAACTATAATTTTTTTTGAGATTTTAATTTTTTTGTAGTTTTAATGCCATTTCTGTAATGCTCGCAACTGATAATATAAGCTCAATATCAGCAACTACATATGCTTTTTCACCAGTCTGTAAAGAAAATTGTACTTTTAAATGCAATTTGTTTGAAAATTATATCAATTTATTTTTGAGATATTAATTTTTTTGTAGTTTTGAATGCTATTTCTGTAATGCTGGCAACTGATGTACTCTATTTCTGTAGAAAGTAAAGGGAAAATTTTACATTACTATATCTTTTTGTTGCCATTTTCTCATAACTAAAAAAAAATTGGTTAAAATACATGCTATGCCAAGATTATTGTCTGCTATAAAAATGCATTTTAAAGAACATTTGTGTGACTTATTTTGTCTGCATTTACTTAATTCCGATTAAAAAGCTGAAAGAATGCATATAATATTTGATATTAGCTGGTATATCTACACATATACCAGCTATTAACAACATCCACAGCGTTGAACACCATGAAAACCACATGACTATTTAGAGGTAATATGAAGTAGGAAAAGGGCATGAAGTACAATACAAATATCCGTCTTTTCGATCTGGTCTCGTGATATCTGATTTTGAAGAAGGCACTGTTCCCATTACTACTAAAACTAAAAAGAAAAAAGCAGTACGAACCCAACTTCTCTGTCCTGAAGATAGCTGTACATGTGGCTTTCATGATGAACAAGATTTGCAGGGACATCTTGTTAGTGGAACCCATACACTAATTACTCCAACTACTGGACTTGATAAAATAAAGCATGCTTATGTAAAATGCTTGAAAACAACATTTGTTGCTCCAAAACTAGTTGAAATTTTAAGGCAAGCACAAACCAATCTGCAGCAGATTTCTTCCAAAACAAACACTTATAGCAACAGATGGGCCATTAAAAAGAGGAAAAAACCAATTCGATTTACTGAAAAACAAAAAAAAACCCCTTCCTTCAAGAATGTTATGACATTGGTGAGAAGACTGGGAGTACGTTAACAGCAGATTCTATACACAAGCTGATGGGAACAAAGGGCATACAGAATAGGAATTTTTTTGGTCCAGATGAATACTTAACTCAAGAAAGAATAGTGGCATTCTTTAGTCACTGCAAAGCTAAAAAAAAAATAAGATGAGAAATCTGAGGAGAAAGATGGTGAAGAATGTGCTTTTTCAGCCCTAAGAGATGATTTGTATGCTCATTGCCAACATATAGAGGTAATCTATATTTTAGTATGCTGTGATACTTAAAAATAATGTTTTAACATTTTTACATTTTACATTGTTTTCAGCTTTTTAAAAAATATAATTTTCTTTACAGACTGGTGAAAAACAGTATGTAGTTGTTGATATTGAGCTTATATTATCAGTTGACAGCATTACAGAAATGGCATTAAAACTACAAAAAAAAAATATCTCAAATATAAATTGTAGTTTTCAAACAAATAGCATTTAAAAGTACTTTTTTAATACTAAGCTAATACTTGATAGTTGTATATATATATATATATATATATATATTAAGAGCTTCAAACTCATAATTACCCCACCAAAACCTGTGTACTTCAATGGATTTTTCTTGAAAATGGCGGTACCTTCAAAATATATTTTTTCATAATGTGAAACTACTATGTTGATGCTACAACTCCATGCAAAAAGTTTTCATGTAGGAGGTCAGAGCCAGCTACACCAATGCTTTGAAATTACATAACTTAGCGTTCAGGTCTGTGTTTGGGCCCCCATACCGAATGGCTCTGGGGACCTTCAAAAAATATTAACCTTAAATTCACTTTGTATGAAAATGTCTAACTACATTGTGCAAAAATTTTCTCTGTATCACATCAGAGCCAAGATTTAAAGCATTCTTGAAAACTGATTTTTTACAAAATTAGGGGTATTTGGGGTGCCCTATTTGGGGAACTGACCATCTTCAAATAAATTTTCAATTTTAAGATGTTAATGTTCAAGGTATAGTATCAGTTAGAAAACAAAAAATCTCTGAAGCACATCAGAGCCAGTCACAGTTGAGAGAATAAAGTGGCAAAAATGACGCAAAATTTTTCTATGCCCCTCATCTAGGAACTTTGACACCCCCTAACTCCAAAACTAAAAGAAATATAACAAAAATGTTTGAGATGATCTTTCCTTGGGCAAGGCAATACAAGAAAAAAAATTAAGAAATTCTGAGATGGTGATGGAAACTTTTTTCTTTTTTTGCCTGATTTGCTCATGCAATGACTCTTAATTGTGTTGAGCTAAAAAATTAAAACCAGATTTATTTTACTAATGGGAAAGATCGCGGCGAAACAAGAACAAAGAAAACTCGCAAAAAATCGAAAAAAAATCAGAAATTTACTGTAGTGGGCTGGAACATTGTAAGCGGAATTGTTTCTCGAATGTTAAAAAATCGCCAGAAAACGCGAAGAAAAGCTAAAAATCGCATTTACGATTGCTAACAATTCAAAAATCAAGGGTGACAAAATGTACTATATTAATCTAAATGTTTGAAATAGAATTTCTTTTACAAATGTCAAAAATTCGTTGCCGAACGCAAAAAAATCTCTAAAAATCTCTTTCAAAAATCAAGAAAAAATTAAACGTTGCTGTACGGATTACAAATAAGGCAACATTAACAATATAACGACAATATTATTAATACTAACAACAATATTAATATTAACAATATAGCACAAACAATAAAAACTATATAACACTAAAAGATTAAAACCAGGTTTCTTTTACTAATGGGGAAAAGTTACCGCGCAACACAAAAAATTGTAAAAAATTCAAAAATTGCAGAAGACAAGATTTACCATTGTGAGCCAAAACATTATAACTGGAATTCTTTCAAGACAAAAAACTCTTCGCAAAACGAGAAAAAGCTCTAAAAATCGCAATAAAAATCGAATTAAAAATACCTAAAAATAAAAATCTCACAGGACAATATTTATTGTATTAACCTTCCGAGCGGTTTGGACGTATTTTGCCGTTTCTCAAAACGACTTAAATCTGTTGTAGAAAAAAATATGTTAAACAGAATTGTATTTTAAAATATAATATCAAATAAAGGGGTATGAAGTGTATTTTTTTCTTTCTAACCGATGACCAGGCCCCTACCTGCCGGGTTGCCCCAGCTTAACGGGTTTAGTACCTGGCACCGGGGCGTAAGATCGCCAATCACCGCGAAGCGGCAATAAACCTGACGTCATTGCTTCGATCGTCATCCTATCGATCGTCATCCCCAGTGCCTACTGCTCGTTTGTGTATACTTTGTTTTGCCGGTTACTTAACGTTATACCCTGTTGTTTGGCACCTGCACATTGCTACTCAAGTTGGTCTCGTAATTTAGAACCTTGATCAGATGACGAGACCTTCACCTGGCAAGGCACCTCCAGAGGTATAATTCACAGGTAACTTGGAGGACTTTGCACCCACGACGGATTTTACATGCACCAGGCGCCATTAGCGTACATGGCTATGAAGTGTATTTTAGAAACAAACAGGGCAAGAAAATTTACATTAAGATTTATTTTTATAAGCATTTTTATGAAAATGCTGGAAAGCCCTCAAGACGCTCGGAGTGAACAAAATTCCTTTTACGGATGTCAAAAAATCGTCGCGAAACACATAAAATCGTTACAATTTCATTAGAAAATCACTAAAAAATCACAAATCGCAGAAGAAGATTTTTATTATATTGAGATGAAGGTTTGTAACCGAATTCCTTTAACGAATGCTTAAAATTCGCCTCTAAACGTGAAAAGATCAAATAAAAATCGCATGAAATCACTAAAAATTAAAAAATTACGGAGGACAAAATTTGCTATATTATGCTAAAATTTTCATACCGAATTTATTTTACGAATGTCAATAAATCGTCGCAAAACACGAACTTTACAAATAGCACCAAAAATCGCAAAATTTTAAAAATCGATGTACGAATTCCAAATATATGTCATTAAAAATAGGCAAAAATTTACTATGTTGGGCTGAAAAAGGTTGAAACCGAATTCATTTTACTAGTGTGTAAAAATCGCCGCGGGACGGAAAAAACAGCTAAAAATCGCACAAAATATAAAATAAAAAAGTCTAATCAAAATATTCAAAATCGAGCTTCGATATACATAACTATAGATTTATTTAACTTTGTGCAAAAGTTTGTAGCTCTGCGTGATGCTATCTCTTCAAAACACAGTCGACAAACACACGGGGGCACAAACTTCTGTGTTAATTATTATATATATTAATCGAATAAAAAGGGCGCAGTTTTAATGTTTACTGTAATTGTTTTGCGATTGATGAATATTGAGTATAAGTATTGAATAACGTGCTTGTTGGATGTAGGCAGTGAGATTCTTTTTTTTTTAAATCTCGCCATTTCACAAAACTATTGCAGTTAAAAAAGAAAAAAAAACAAACATCTTGGTGTCAGGACCTCGATGAACCATAAAGCCTGAATATACAATAAAGATAAGAGTTTTGTTTAAAAAAAAAAAAAAAAAAAAAAAAAAAAAAATGTATCTCTTTGTAGTTTCAAAAATAAATGCAGATTTTATGGTCTCGTGCACTGTTAAAAATTTGCAGCATTCTGGCAGATCATTTGACCGTTTTTTCCGAAAACGGTTACACAACCGGTAATTTAACACTATTCTGACCATATTATTGGCCATTTTATGGTGAGAATATAGTTAAATTATGGTTATGAAACCGTTTTTTCAAAAAACGGTCGAATGACCTGCCAGAATGCTGCAAAATTTTTAACAGTGTGGGCCAGTTGAAATTTCAGTGCAAGATTTTCCTACTGTAAAATTAGCAGATGAGAGATTTAATACTCAGACCATGTAGCACAAAAATAACCTATGTAGCACAAAGATATTGGCCCATGTCCTACCAATATTGGTCACGATTGCTTTTGAAATATTTTACATTAAAATCTATAGCTATTGCTAAGTAGAAATTTAAGGAAATCTGAAATTATCGTTTAGAATTAATTATTTGTTCTATAAAAAGATAATATAGTGCCTATAACGATATTAAATTATAAGAAATACTAAACAAGTGTTTCGTACATAATAATGTTTTTACATGAATAAAAATACTACATTCATTTTATGTCATTTTAAAATTAATTCTTGTTTATCTTTCTAAAACCTTTTCGAATTTCTGACTTTTATAAGAGCTTTATTTTTTATTATTGAAAGAATAAAAGTTTGGTTTCAATAGTACGTAATTTTCATTAGACATTATTCATCTAAGTAAGAATGATAATTATAATTATTATACATAATAGTAATAATAAGCTTATATGGCTAATTTGTGTACGTATTAATTTTTAATTAGTGCATAAATTTTTGAGAAAATATGCATTTATTTATGACTTAAAATTAATTTAAAATATATATTTAATTCATTACAAAGCAAAACGGGAAAGTGTAAAGGTTGTTTAAAATTTTATTTACAGTTTGCGCAAGTGGTGACACATGATTTTTACGATAACAAGCTCAAGGTGCTTATAATTCTTGTGATGACCAAGAAGTCTGGCACCACCATTTAAGAACAGAAAATTTCTATTTAATATAAATAACAGAATTTATAATTATCGTGCTGTATTAAAATTACCGTGGACAAAATGTTTAATAATTTTCTGAGATTACACGGTGAAGGTATGCGTGTAAGGTAACGTAAAAATATTCAAAAGTTCCAGAAACAGCCCAACGGCTTTATGGAATTTAATGAATGAGGTCTCTATCGATTCGTCTTAACGGCCCGGTGGTTATAGGCTAAGTTTTATTTTAATAAATTCAAAATGGCGGTACAGACAAAATAAAAAAATACGCACCCTATTGAGTGGCATGTCATTGGATAGGTCTTTCAAAATGAAGACGATATTTCATTGACTATTTTACAGTCAGAAGTTCCGTTAAAATATTATACAACCTGTAAGTTGTGTATGTATTGTGGATCTCTAGCTTTACTGCAACTATAACCATCATAGACATCTCTAGATCTTATCAAAACAGTGTTTATAGATAAGAACTAACAGTTAAACACAACTTAAAAGTCATCAATACAAGTAAATAAAAAAATAGGTAAGTAATATAAACAAGTAATATAAAAAAAATATTTTAAGTCAATTCCTACTTAGGTCAATAAGAGAATTTTTTTCTCCCATTCTTCTTTCCTTTTGATTGGCGCTTAAAATGCCTTGATCAAGAAGAGAGCTCTCTCGGTCTTAATGAATTAATATTTGAAAAAAAACTGGATTAACATCAAGTGTCATCCATACAAGTTTAAAAAAATGTTTTGAGCTTGATAGGATGAATAATAAGTATTTTATTAACGATTGAAAATTTGAACAATATATATATATAGCGAGAGTGTGAGCTAATAGTAGGAATTGAAAAAAAAATAGTTTCACATTGATGAGAAATAATTAATTAGTTCGCTTTTTACGCAGTCGGGTTTTTTTATTTTTTAAATTTATTTGTTTATTAAATATATTTTTCTCTAGCTCGATCAAGTTCATACTTAAGTAGTACTGAGTATATGTCATCTTTGTGTTCAATACTGAGACTAGGCTACCTCGAGTAGAGACTTCTCATTTAACAGTGAGGAGTTGATGTTCGCCGATCTTAAAATGGCAGTTGTTTTGGGATGCGAAAAAAATATCATTTGATATTTTAAAATTTTATTCAGTAATGCCAAAAAAAGATCTGAATTAATATCTATAAATGTTTTTCCGGAATATCTGAAAAAAAATATCTCACAATGTCAAAACATGATGTTCGGCAACGGCAGTAAAAGTTATCGCTGAATTTCAAAACGTGATATTCACAGATTTTGGGAAATATTGGGCAACATGACCAAAAGTCAAAAAATAATATTCTGGAATATCGTTTAGAAGGGGGACATTTTATGTTGGCCAACATTAAATTTTGTTATTAGCCTATATACCATTTTCATATAATCTTTGTGATACCTGTGATGCTCTTAGAAGCGGGAATCTTTTGTGAATTGTTGAGATCGGGACAAATTGACTCCAGTAATTCCGATCGTATTCTGCAAGAAACAGTTTTGGCTTTTGTTGTAACCGGAAGTTTTTTAACAGAGAAGGAAAGAGTTCATCGTGGGCTTATAAAGGAAGAAAACGTCATAGTCAAAACCATTAAAAATTCTGAGAGATATAAATCATTGAAGTAGATTTTTTTATAATGTTTTTAACTTTAATTTCAGAAATGTACTTGGGCTGACATTCTTCAAACACAGTATTTTGTTGATAAGCATCCGAGTCATAATTGTAAGAGTCGGATTCCATAGCCTCTTCCACTTAGTGGAGCAGATGTTTGGGATCCTTTTGGAATATGAAGGGTCCGAAACAGATGCTCCACTATGAGGAAGAGGCTACAGAATTTGACGCTTATTGTTCTGACTCGGATGCTGATGAAGAAATTACTATGTTTGAAAAATCTGAGCCTAAGTGATTTTACTTTTCTTCAATAATCTGTGGTTTCAATAAACGTGGTTTTATATTGTATTAGATATTTTATATTTTATTTTATTGACTAATCATTATATTTTAGATTATGTGGAGTTTAACTGTAAATATTTTCTTTGTTTTTAGCATGGCATTGTGAGCTCATGGAATTATTTTAATTATATTCATCATCACACTGCTTTCTTCATTTAGCTATGTTGCTTTCATTCATTATGTTTTAACGACAAGCTGTTAATCTAACTTTTAAGATATAATCTATGTCTGAATTTCAAATTTTTCTTGGGGCAGCATGTTCCTAAAGAGACTTTATACCATAAAAACGCAATCAACTAATCAATCAACAGCCAATAAGAAGTGTACAAAATATTATATAAAGTAATTTTACGTTTAACAAAAATATTTTTCATGCAATATGAGCACAGGATCATTCATTTTCTTACCCCTATGGAAATACTTCATTCTCCCGTCATCATTTTAACATATTTTAAATATTTAATGAACTAATTATATGGTCGCGTGACTATATATTTAGTGACCACCTACATGCTTGGAAAATCTTACAAAACTGCCTAAAATTGTGAAATCGTACAACTTTCACGGAAAAGATATTAAAAATGCTTTACTTGAAATTTTAATGTTGGTGAAGAATGACCCATATGCATCACTGATGCCGATATCGTTTAGAAAGGGATTTTATCTGTTCACATTTGAATGGCAACAAACAGTTTTAAATATTGTTTGAAAGACAAAATTGTCTTTTAAATTTTATAAAAATAGGTAAAATGTTTTTGCATAAATAACAAATGTATTTATTTGAATACAGTTATTGAAGATAAAAAAAAAAATTATTTATTAAATGTAACCTCTGTTACATGTAACATATGTTACAAATATTTGATATACAACTTTTAGGACTTGTACTTTAACTTTAACATTTTTTTTTTTTTTTTTTTTTTTTTTTTTATTTAATGCTGATCCAATTTTTATAGAGGTTACATGTCCGTTTAAACAATACTGTAACCTTTTAAAATCTCAGGAGGGGGACGATAAATATTAATCTAAAGCCTGTGTAAAATTGGTTTCAATCCTAGATGGCTGTAGTGCTACAAGAATTGTATACATATAGATTTATTGGTAACCATTACAAACCTTAAAGGTTTATTTGTTATTCGCGCAAAAAGCATTTAATACATGTAATATTAATTCAGTCATTCAAAACATTCTTATTGATAGTTTTTGTTCCGGACATCCTGTATTACTAAAATTTTAGAAATATTTGGAACATATTGGACAAGCTTTCGCGTTTTTCCGTTAATAATGCATTCCATACTTATATCTTTGGTGATTACTCTTTGTTAGTCTCACGGATACAATTTTTTTCAAAAAATAAAATCAGTAGCACAGATGAGAAATTCAAAAGAGATTGGGGGGGGGGGGGATAATTCACATGGTTGTATGAAACATTAGTTATAGATGATATTTTAAAACTGATTGGATTTAAATCATACACTGCGTTAATATAAATCTAGATAATTTATCAAAGAAACTTTTAAGGTATACGACTTCGTTTGGAGCATTTTTTGAAAAACATGTCATGGAAACAAATTAACCATCTTTTTTAAATTTTAGTTTATGTATGAATTAGCTATACTAAGTTTGTATTTCCATTAAAATTACTTTAGTTTTTTTAAAAACTGATAAATATATCGAGAATTTTAGAGAAATTTTAGAAAAACTTCAAAAATGCTATAGGTAAATCTAATAATCCAATTCCAATGAATTTAGTGTGAAAATAATCTCACGCACTTATCTAGGCAACGAACTGCAACTTTAGGATACTTCTGTAAATAAACATTTTGGACCTAGTTGAAAAATCAATATTAAATTTTTGGCATATTTTACATCAATGTTAGTCAAACATTATACTTTAATGTGAGAAATATCCCTAGTCTGATCATTCTTTTAGTTCATACCCCAATAAACAGTATAACGAAAAAACGTATAAAGTTTGAAAAAATTGAATGATGTTATAAAAGTGAGATATATAAAGAATGTGATTGTGAGAGGTTTGAATTCTTAATTAAAATAACAAATAAAAATGTTGCTAGATATTAAATAAATTTTTCGTTGCCTGTTACTCTCATAAATAAAAACTTTTCACAGTCTATATAAGTAGATGTCAAATGACATTTTACCGTTCAATATTCTCCACTGTTTTTTATTTTTGATAAACCTATAATCAAGTTCGTGTACTTAGTCATTTCGATTTATTTATGAACCATCGCCAGGGTTTGATGTTGACTGCACACGTCAAACCGTGCTGTTTGACGCCATTTGAGTTGTCAAAGTATGAGATTTGACGATATAAACTGCGCTGATAACAAAGGTATCATAATGAACGGAATACGGAACTCGCAGGCATCGAACCTCGTGATGGAAGTCAGAGGCCTAAATTTCTGAGCCATGAATACCCTATGTTTGTAATAATATATATATGTAAGTCCTCTCGATCAAAAGGCGTCGGCAGATTCTGAAACGTTCTTGTGATTGGTAGTCTAGTCACCTCTTTGCCTGACACTACATCATAATATGTTATTCAAGGGAACGTGTAATGAAAACAAAATTCATTGAAATCAGCTTATTAATTCAGCAGGCGCTGCTTTTAGTAGTATTAAAATTATATGTTATATTTTTTACTCGATCAAATATTTGTTTTTCCATTTTTGATTGATTCGCTCGCGCGTATGATATCGGCATTCTTTTTTTTTTATTTTTAAAGTGTATGGCTGATTTTTATGGCCAAGCAGGATTTTGACAAATCTATGCAAACAGATTACAGCAGGGAAATTTAATTAATAGTCACTTTCTAATGGAGGTCAAAATTCTCTGCTATATTTTATTGCTGCAATAAGACATTCTGCTCTGACACTTAGCTTCAAAACATGCTACAACGTACGTCAACGAACTAATTAATTAAATTTCATTAACAGATAGACTGGAGATCTTTATTCTTTTAATAAACTTAGAGTAATTTTTTTTTTATATTATCATGAACTGATATGGTGCGCAAAGCTTATAAGTCATCTCCCCCCCCCCCCCCTAAAGTTCAGTCTACTTCTCGCAAGCATAGTGAGTTATGGTCAGCGTTAAAATGAGTAAAATTGCTCATTTCACCTGAATTTGAACATATTTTTAAATGAATTTACCCGATATACATACAATCCTTAAAATATTCATCATCTTTTATTTAGTGAACTTGTGCGACATACGTAAAAAAATCTTTTTCTCTTTTTATATAAAACTATTATCTTAATTCGCATATTTAATCAAGCAGACTGACTCTTAGATTTTTCTGACTTAAATGAAACAGTTGCATAAAACATTGGCGTAATATTTATAAATACGGTCTTTAACCTTGTCCTTGAACATTTGACAGTCAGCCAAGCACGTGACAGGTATAAGAAAAGCAGAATAAAATTCCACTTTTAACTTGTTGGCATGGGAATTTGAAAAGCAAAATAAATGCCTTTTGACACTGATGGAAGTGTTACGTTTAAGCTTGTGTTGATGTTTCTTGTATTTGACATTTGACTGAAAGTCATTCTTAAAATTGGTTCTAAATATTTGATGGCTTTATTTGTGTAATGTAAATATCTAGCTACTTTAAAGAATTTATTCTTTAAAAAATAACTAATATTTGGTAAGCAATTCCTTACAAAAGCACATTTAATTACACGGGGTTCGTACGCCTCTGGAGATTCGGAGGATATGAATACCAGAATTTTGTGAAAAAAAATGGCCGCTGCATTTAAGCAAAGAATTTCTTCAATAAATAAAACAAATATTTCTTTACAAAAAACTGGTATGAAAATCTCCCGAGGCCTACGACCCCTGTTACAATTTAATGTCTACTTTGAACAAATTCTACATTTTACAACTTTCCACGTTGTTAGAAGAAATGTGCATAATCTATGTCATATGTCCTGAACTTAGGATATAATCTATTTTACAGCACAGTTTTTTTTTTTTTTTTTTTTTTTTTTTTTTAATTAAAATACCAGATATAGCTATATGGTGTAAATTAAGAAAAGTGTTATTAATATGAGTATTATTATTACATTCCATGCGATGCATAAAATATTAATTATGTTTTTTCGTATTACATCTAATTCTGTCATTTTATAAAGAAGTAGAATAATTAAATTAAAAAGTTCACTGTCAACTGAAAGAGTAAATAATCCTCTGTTTCATAAAAATTTCAATTCGTCTGCTCTCTTTTCTATACTTCTTTTCATTTCGTTCTTTTTCATATCAACATATCATTTGTTAATCAGTTTGATAATAGGGAACATCCATATTTATTTGGTTTTCAAGCTCCTTGTTAACAAGAGGATTTTGTGATAAGTTCAGTTGATGTAACTTTCAATATTTTTATTCACAGTTTGCGTAGTGAGAGTTTTATATGTATCATTTTAGTGGATTGATTTTTTCTTCAAAATTATTGAATGCAATAACCCTTAAAAAATTCATAAATTGCCTTTTCACTGAATTATTTTTAGCTCTGATACGATAAAAAAAACAATAGTTTTTCTTTACTGAAATTTTTCCTGAAAATTACAAATAATACCAAGTTTGGCATAAAAAAAATTGTCACCATTCTTTTAATGTTGATTTCGATAAAAACTATTTACAATAATATTTTTCGTCGGAGACATTTGATAACGGCCATTATTATATTTTAACACTTTCACCTTACTTGCAGTTATTTTATTTATGGAGTGATTATACTGCAACTTCCATCGTTTCATTCGGTACAAGACATTTAATTTGGATATAAGATAGACATATCTGCAGACGTTAAGGCCTTTTCTTTCAATTAAAATAAAACCAGAAATTAATTTTATAAATAGAATCAAATAAATACTACCTCGAAACATGAAACATTATATTAAGTATATTTTCTGGTTCACACTATCTTTATTTGATTTGAAAATATTCTAAATGGTTGGCAGATATATATAAACTAAACTCTGGTTTTCATGCTCACCAAAATTTGTTTCACGTTATAAGTAATGCCGAGATTATCATCAAGAAATGTCAATTTTAAGGAAAACTATTAACAAAAATATCTTTCAATGGAAAGGTATTGTGTAACTTCAATTTTATAATTAGAAACACTTTCATTTTACTAAAATTAAGTATCTTATTTATTGAGTGATTAGACTGTCATTTTCATCCTTTCATTCGAAACAGGATTTTCAGTCTTGGTAAGATCAAATGAAACACGGGTCAATCCATTCCAAATCACGAAGGTGGTGTCGCTCGAAATTTTTAATTTTCCTAATCTTTTAACCAAGTTGTTTTCGTAGTTTTCTGAGTTTGAAAACATGGTTAATTTTTTTTTTATATCTGTTCAGCCATCAGTTTCAACCACATGATCGCAGCTCTTCTGTTTGTCCAACCAACCAAATTTGTCAATTTATCACGCAGTATTACCGTCCAACAAATTAAAATCAAGAAATTTCAGTAGGCAAGCAAAATGCCCACCAGATTGTTAAGTTGGTTGTAGGGTGTGACTCAGATGACGTCTATTGGCTCCTCAGGTGCATACTTGCTGAATTCAACATTTTTATGCTAATATTATGCATATATATTTTTCTTGGTTGTATTCAGTTTTTGTGCACATATACAGGAGAACATAAAAGAAAGTTGTTTTATGAAATATATGCGAATTCAACTGGGCCACTCTTTGATATCATATTTGTACCATTGGTGAGTTTATGTGTATATAGAGTTTAGAAAACTCTTCTCAATTCAAAGAGAACCCTGGAATGACATTGTGTTTCCCATAGCTTTAAAGGTTAATCAGACTCTTACTGCTAGTAAATACAATGAATAATATTTCTTTCTAATTACGGTAATATGTCGATGTATAGTACTAACCTAAATGTTACCCATAAAAAGACTACATTTTCATCCGATATGTTGTTCATTCGATATCGGTAAAAAGTTCAGGATTTAAAAGACTTTGCAATCGTGTATGTAGTTTTGCTCTATGATGTTTTATTGGTTCCATCCGTCAGTGGTGTCTTTCGAAATATCCGTATTGAAATAAGAACAATTTAACAATCTCTCTATGAAATAAACTTTCAAAAATAAATACAGATATATTTTGTTAATTGTTCAAAATGTAAAATTTTAACAGGTTTTTAGACCATTAGTGATATTTATACTCTTTCTTTTATTTCTTTTGTAGCATCTTCATCCAAAAGACCTTCTGTTGTGGAAGAGTCACCAAAAAGCAAAAGTCCCCAATCTCCACCCGCAGCAGCTATAGCTTGGTCAACAGATACAAACAACAATGACCGAGATCAAACACGAGCTTCTCTTGTCAGAAATTCTTCAACGGATAGATCATCAGAGACAGAGTCTTGTGACGATTCAGATCCTTCTGATACACCGGACAGTGGGAGTGAAAGAGTCAGACTCCTCAGGAAGATGAACTCAGAAGGCATGACCCCCCAAGAACTGACTCCATTGAAAGATAGAACCAGGTAGCCTGATATACTAAGTATTCAAAACAGGTATTTTTAGAAAATACTTGCAATAGCTTTAATAGGAGTTACGCATAGCTAATAAAACTTCGAATCGTTAAGCGACAAATAATTATTACGCGTGATTAATTATTTTAATGCTGAACATTTTAATTTATAAAACTTCAAATTTGTGTTTATGAATCGAAAGCATATTATGTTCTAAGGCCCCGAATTTACGAAGCATTTTTCATGATTTTTCAAAACGAGATAACGATGTTAAATACGTGAATTATCACATTGCTAGCTAAGCGTAAAACCAACAGAATAAAAAATGTCTAAGCCGGAATCGAACGCGGATCCTTCGAATAACGCTCCAAAGTTCTACTTTTCAGCTACGAGGATGACACCCAACCTGGCATCACCCATTCACATATGTCGGTAAGGGTACCAGCCCAGCACAAGATGGGAAAGTCTTCATGAGCACACAACCCTGCGGCGAAACATGAGACGAAATAAAGTCCAGCATAGGTGAACATATAGGGCAGACTACACTGTTAAAAATATCGTGAAAAATTACCTCTGTTTTTAAAGGCTCTCCATTTTCTGACCAATGAGAACGCTACATAAACACCTATGAAGCGTTCTCATTGGTCAGGAAATAGATAACCTTTAAAGACAGAGGTAATTTTTCACGATATTTTTAACAGTGTAGAGAGGGTTGACCATACGGGAGGCTCTACCCACCAATCGGTTTTCAGATTTAAAAGAATTTCAGAGTTTTATCAGTAGGTGTCAACAAATGTTACTGGAATGCTCAAACAACAGTCTTTGTTTCATACAGATAATCGAAATAGGTGAGGAAAACATCAATTGTGAGGCGTTTTCAACCTAAAAGTTGTGATTTTTAGTAAGCTTTTTTCAGATAAAATATATCATAAAAATTTAAGTAAGTAGGTTTTAAGTAATGCTGAAATATCGAGCTTTCATTCCAGGTATAAAGATTGTATAGTAACTTAGGCTTAACATAACCGTATGCTATTCTTTAGGAAAGGGCTATGTGGGGAGGCTTGACCAATTCAATGTGAGGGATGGTTGATGGGTTGCTCAATGCTCTCTCAATTAAGTGGTTGTAGAAATCTTTTTATTATATACTGTGCATAATGAAAGACTAATGGTTATATATAAAAAATAGTGTAAATTTATTCTGTAAAGCTATAGTAAAATCGGGTAATAGAAACAGTGGAAAAGAGCAGAAAGTATGAAAGCAGCAGGATTAACCCTTTCAGGGGCAGTGGTATGTTTATGAAACCATTTAATTTTAATTCCCGAACGCCATAATGGCACCAGAATTTTACTAAAATCTTTTCCATTTCATATGTATGTGAAATATAGCCTTTTTCTTATTTACAAATAAATTTGGTCGTAAATTCCGGTGCCAGTCATTTATTTCAACATTTTAGTACTGAAAGTACTAATTAGTATCTGAAGCGGTTAAAAGATGTTAATGATAAGTTAAGTGCTCATGCGGCTGCAAAAGATCAAAGAATTGATCGAAAAACTTTAGGAAGGTATGTAGACAAATTTCACCAGGATGAGTACAGTGAGATGAAGCCAAACTATGTGACAACTAAAGTTTAACAAAAAGTAGGACAAGAAGACAAAACAAGCGGGACAGTGGCTCCTAAATCTGGACATAACCATACATGAAACCCTATGAAAACGGAACCTCTAACGAATACTATCTTAAATACTAAAATTTCACTTTCCCTGCTGTACAATTATACCTACTCAGGCAAAATCCTGTTTAAAACTAAATTTTGTCCCCTGTGTTGCGATTGCGTCTCAATAGGTTTGTTTAAGCATCATATTTTCAAAAAAATATATTTTTTAATAATTAAAGCATGTAGGATAATGTTA
The DNA here is from genome assembly GCA_963932465.1 of Maratus speciosus. Taxonomy (NCBI): domain Eukaryota; kingdom Metazoa; phylum Arthropoda; class Arachnida; order Araneae; family Salticidae; genus Maratus; species Maratus speciosus. Next base: position 188,917,585 of record OZ010787.1, on the reverse strand, counting down.
TTTTGCTTTTTTTAACTGATTTTATTTCACTGTACAAATATTTCAATATAAAACAAAGTGGGTCAAGTCTCCCATATAGTGGGTCAACCCTCCCATATATAGGGAGCCTTGAACCATTATTTCTTCATGAATAAAATCAATCATTTTTCAAATTTCTTATATATGACACTTATGTAGCTATTTTATTTTGATAACTGAATGTATAACGACTAAAATGATATATAAAACTATGTTCTATGTTCAATATTTAAATATTAAAGAATCATTTTGTAAAAAGTGGGTCAACTCTCCCTAGTCTCCCTAAATTAATTTTAAGCAGTGAAATTACGCCCGAAATTATTTAATACTAGTGACAGTTTTTCCCTTAAAATTTGAAAAAAAAAGATAAAAATAACTGACAATATGGAAGCGTTTAGATGAGCAAAGTTTGGCTAGTTTGTGTTCTAATAAACACACTGTTAGCATTTACAATACTTCTGGGTAAACCAGGCTTTCCGGCTATTATACCATAACAAAATTAAGATTTCGTATTAAAACAAAAAATTAACAAATATGCAATAAAACTGTAAGTTTTAAAAAAAAAGTCTCCTGTGCTGCAACTATTAAAATAATACTAATAACAATTAATATAATTTTTAAATAACACTTTGAAATTGTATTTTTATCCCACCCCTCGTCCCTCCAAAAAACATAAATTTTAAAGAAATAAAAGTCTCAGTGTGTTTTAAATCTGCCAATAAAACTTGTAAGCAAAAGACGAAAGCTATTTCTATTCCAGGATAAGTTTTATAAATGCATTTTAGTGTTTCGAAACCTTATTTTTTTATATATATCTATGTAGTTTTTTAATTTTTGTAATACAAAGAAGAATCAAACATAGTTAATGCCTACTTTTACTATCTGTACAAAATGTTTTTTGCTCGAAAAAGATGTTACATTAAAAAATATTCACGCTAAAATTAGCCGCTCTTTTTTCAATTTATTTAAATGAATTTGACTAAATTACTTTAAATGGATGCCTCTTCAAACTCTAGTTTTATCAGTCATATAAATGTTTATTTATTATTATTATTTAAATATTTTTAGTAATGTTTAATGTAATATTTTTTTTATCAATGTAATTTTGTTATTTTATACAATATTTATTTATACAACTAATTATTATAAAATTATAGACTATTATGTGCATTTACATAATATTTTGCGAATAACACATAAATTATATAAAATTTTTAGAGAATGTAAAACTCATATGTTAGCTTTATATTTTATAATTTTAGTATGTATAGATCTCTTCACAATCAGATTTCATTTTTCATTTAAATATAAATAATAGTCTAAATGAAAAATAGAAATGAAAATAATAGTCTAAATGCAATATTTAAATAAATAATTTTTTATGCTAAAATAAATATTTAAAATAATGTTCATGGTTATTTATTTAAATTTCATGCTTTCTCATTAAATTATTTTAAAATACACGTAAGACATTCTGCTGAGATTGTAAACTTCCTCTGCCGCCTCGTTTGTTTTGCTATCAGAAATCAATGAAAAATTTCGAAACAGAAGTCGATCATCTTATTATTTTTGCTTACACTCATCTGACTATCAACTATTCTTAAGTATAACACAACTAAATTTTTTAGAAAATAAATAAATAACAAACAATTCTAGGAATATTGAGCTAAACTTTAGACAGACATAGATGAAAGTCACTACAATTAAAAACAGGCATTAACTATTTTTTCTTCTTTGCATTACAACTCTTAAAAACTACATACATATCTGAAAAATTAAGATTTTTGGGAAACAGTGAAAAGCGTTCAGAAAACTTACCTGTGCATAAAAATAGCAATTGATATCCTTCTTTGTTTATAAATTTTATGCAGTTTTTTTATGAACTTAATGTTGGTAAATTGTACTTAATGTTTTACTGTATGAAACGAAAATAATCGTACAACATTTGAACTTTGACAGCCAAAGAATATTTTTCAACAGGTTCGACCTTGTCCATTCTATAGAACTTGTTTCTCTAGTCCATTCTAATTGTGGGGGTGCGGGAGCGAGCGAGATTTCCCCAGCATGATTTTTCTTTGAATGATCTTTGTGTCTGTTCTTGTTGCCAGATAGCGGGACCGTAGTTGAATAGTTCACAGAAGCTGATTTGCGCCGAGAGAAGAATACTTCCATGGTTTAATTTCTTTTCAATTAATCAAGTGAATGACTCGCTACCGCTTGTTTACGTTTTACGCTAATGTATGCTTTTAACTCGATTTCTGAAATTGTTTTTCAACTGCGCAAATCATTAAAATTTTGTTAGTTTTGAATCTTTTAAAGAAAATTATGTTGAACAGAAAGGATTTCAGGTAGAAAATATTTGTATTTAAGCAGATAAATTTTCTCTTACACATCTGAAATCGAAATTAAACCTAACGTGGCTCCATCTTATCGGAGATTGGCAAAATCAATGGGTTCGCGCCGAATGCGTTACACTGCATTTTATTATATAGAGATTAAATAAATGAATTATCATATTGCTAACTAAGCGTAAAACCAACAGAGAGAAAAACGTCCAAGCCATGAATCGATCCCGTATCCTTCGACTTCGCGTATTTAATATCAATGCAAAAACCCTTGACGGGTTAAAAGTTTCTGACGCAGCACTTTATCTTATGCTCTAAGAATTTTAAATATGGAACTTAAAAATACTGATATCAAATTTTGAGTGACGTTATGCTATTTCTTAAAAAATATATTTGTATTTATTTCATCATTTTATTTTTGTTTTATTTATAATCGCATGTGCAAAAGTTATGTTCAACATGAAAAGCTGCATAAAATTTTATTCGCTGTTGCTTTATCATTTACATCTCTCATAAATTCAAAATATGAGTTTTAAAAGATATGATATAAAAATTTAAGTGACGCCTTGATGTGACTTTAAAAAGTTTGTTTTAAAATTCAATTTAAATTATTTTTGACTTGGTTAAAATATTTTTTTACATCTACACAATACTTTTAATTTTCCAATTCACTGTTAAATATATCACTTTCATTGAATCTATACTATGCATTGAAATGTATTTATTTCAATAAATTGATTTATCTTTTGTGTCACGCTATTCAAAATTGTGAGTAAGATTTATGTAAATGGTTTATTTGCGTCAAACTATCCTTTTTCATACATTTCATGTAGTTTGGACACAATGACGCAAAGAAACCATTTACATAAATCTTACTCACAATTTTGAATAGCGTGACACAAAAGATAAATCAATTTATTGAAATAAATACATTTCAATGTATAGATTCATAGTATAGATCATAGTATAGATTCAATGAAAGTGATATCTTTAACAGTGAATTGGAAAATTAAAAGTATTGTGTAGATGTAAAAAAATATTTTAACCAAGTCAAAAATAATTTAAATTGAATTTTAAAACAAACCTTTTAAAGTCACATCAAGGCGTCACTTAAATTTTTATATCATATCTTTTAAAACTCATATTTTGAATTTATGAGAGATGTAAATGATAAAGCAACAGGGAATAAAATTTTATGCAGCTTTTCATGTTGAACATAACTTTTGCACATGCGATTATAAATAAAACAAAAATAAAATGATGAAATAAATACAAATATATTTTTTAAGAAATAGCATAACGTCACTCAAAATTTGATATCAGTATTTTTAAGTTCCATATTTAAAATTCTTAGAGCATAAGATAAAGTGCTGCGTCAGAAACTTTTAACCCGTCAAGGGTTTTTGCATTGATATCATTACTTTTTTGAGGTTAGTGATAAAATGATTAAAAAAAAGATACTTATGGAATTTAATGCAGATTTAATTTTTACTATTTTATTACAATTTTCCTTATAGCAGTTTGTATATAAAAACAAGTGGGTAAGTATAATCGCAGATCGCACAGAGGGTTTCATTTGATATTCCTTTAAAAACACTTTATCCTCAAATTAATAAATCCAAAATATTAATTTATAATTATTAAATCCTTACATAGATGGTGCACCAATAGTTCCAATTTTCATGGGGCAGGGAACGCATTCTTTTAAACAAACCACCTTCCAATTGAAGTCACCAAAAACCAAGTTGAATAAGCCAGACCCCATTGTGTTGTTTCACAAACAGCAGTCTCATGTCCCCTCCTTCCCCCCTTTTTCAAAATTTTTCAGACCAGTACCTAAGAATGGAACCGAAATAATTTTTTCTCTTCAGAAATTACGATAAAAAAAATAGTATGCAGTACTCATAAATTTACTTTAATGCTATATAGGGTGATTATTAAGTTAATTATAACGTTTGGAATCTGTTGCATTGATGTCCGAAAGGTGGTTTCTGAGTTATGGAAGGCGCCATAGAGGGGCGAAGCCCACTAGTGTCTATCATAATTATATCTGCCATGTGGGCTAATTGCGATATTTAATCAAAATAGTCCCCCCCCCCTCCTCATCCCCGGAAATATAACAAATACAAAATGTGTCTTTATAAACCTATCGTCAAATAGGTTTTTATTTCTTTTTCCCTAAAAAAAAAAAAAAAAAAAAAAAAAAAAAACATGATTTTTATATCCGTAACGTAAATAGCGGACGAAGCCCGCTAGTTCCTACCATAATATATATTTTTAATAATTTTATATAGTCTATAATAAAAATCAGACTTAAAATAGTCTAGTTCCGTGAGTACTTGTAGTGTCAGTTACATGCTACGATTTTTGGATACCAGTATTTTAGAACGGGAAAATGTGACTTATTTTATCGGAGATATCTCATTAATTGAATAAGGTGAAGCAAACTTTTTGAAAAAAAAGGTGGCCAACAAGCATGGCAGTTATCAGCTATGTGACTTTGTGCTAAAGTCCATTAATTTGATCTGCTTTAAAAAGATTACGGAAGATTGAATTATAGTAGAACCTGGATTAACCGAGCTTCGATTAATCGAGGTTTCTGTTAACCGAGCCGATAACAAAGTCTGATTTTTTTTTCCCTTTTGAATGAGCCTTAAAAATAACGACACTCTTTAGCTCACTGTCCGTGCTATACAGGCCCTTCTGCCCCCGAAAGCACTCAACTCCAAAGAAACACTGGACCCTGAGAAGTCAATAGCGAACAATGCTTTGTTTCCAGTGGCTGTGTGAACTTTCGTAAATTTTTCAATTTGCATTTTAAAATTTACTACTGGTAGTTGATTTTCTTTTTAAATTTGTTAAGCTGTGAAACAGAACTTTACATATATTTATTTTTATTATTTAAAAAACGTTCTATATATTTTTTTAAAAGAGATGTTAAATTCGCAAGCACGGCGAGTTTTTACACACAGTTTCTATTAACCGAGATTTCCGATTCCGATTTACTAACAGTCCCAATTAGCTCGGATAATCGAGGCTGCTCTGTATAATTAAAAAATCAATGGCGATCTTACTGTAAACGGGTTTCCCTTTTACTGAGGGATTTCAAGACCGAATCAGCTGATGTTAGTTGCTGTTTCCGTGCTTGATTAAATAAGATTAGTTAAACATTTGAAAATTACCAAATATAAAAGGAACTAAGTCAACAGAGTGTTTGCTTTATGGGATTTTTTAACAACGCTATAAGAAAATGATTTTAAATAAGAGATTTTAAATGTAACGTTTTAAATCTGACATAATTTTCACCAAACTTTCCTTTCTCTTTGTAACATTCAACTGAAAATATTTTTATTATTAGAAAGATAATATTATTATTTGCGCTACCTTAAAATTGGCAACTATAGTTAAAAATATCATCTCGAAATTTGAAATAAATCTCTCATATAAATATATTTTTTAATTTAAACTGTTTTGCAATATTATTATTTGGCCACTTTGGCCAATATGACGTAATTTCCTCCATTTACGACTTTTAACACATATCAATGAATTTATTATTTAAAAATTTTCTTTTTCTTTTAATATTCACGTGTAAATATAATTTTTATGACGTAATTTTCTATGTTTTCCTGCTTTTAATGCGTAATCATTTAATTCTAATTTGAAAATAATTGATTATTTTATAATTTTCTTTCATTTTAAGTAAGCATGTGTAAAAACAATTTTTATGACGTAATGTTTAATATTTTCCTGCTTTTAACACGTTATCATTTAATTCTAATTTAAAAGGATTTTTTTCTGTTTATAATAGTCACGTGTGAATAAATTTTTAATTTAAAGGATATATTATTCTTTGCGCTGTTTTAACAATTGGCAACAATTTAAAATAACCTTTTCTAAAATATGTAAAAAATATCTCTGGAAATTCTGAAAATTTTAATTTAAAATTGAAATAAACCGTCAAAAAATTAGGCAAGTTAAAAATAATAAATGCACTCTGCAAACTTCGAGTTTCTATTGAATGATTAAATTGAATGAAAATGATTAAATTCCCATGTATATATTTTTTTCCTATGAGACTTTTTTAATGAGACAATTTTATCCAGATTTAACATTAAATATCTCTTAAAATAATTCTTCGATTTAAAAACTGTCTACTTCAACGTTTTTATCAAACATTTCTCTATAATGCTACCCATTTTAATATTTTTGTATGCAGTAATTTTCTTAATATTTGCGAAATAGATCTCTAGTCACAAGAGATTCTTTCAAAGCGGTGAAAAGCGTTAGTTTTTTCTTTTTTTCCGAATAAGAGGCAAAATGTAGTACGCAATTGCGTCAAAAGATGGCGACACCAGAATTCTGATATGCTTATTATGTAAAACTTCATTGTTATTTATAAATAAAACATTTCAACTAAATTATTTATTATAAAATAATTATTACATCACAATAGTTTTTATGCAAGGAAAATAATAATTATAATAATAATAATATTATGGATGTCAGTGATTATATATTGATTGACCGTCATAATAATAAAAAATGATATTATAAAAAGAAGAGCTGAAATGAATTATTTTTTTACGTTTCTGATCGTGTGATTTATATTCAAATAATAATTATTAATATATATTTTTTGTAAAGTGATTGAAATTAAATATATTTATAAAATTTATGGTAATATTTTTATTGCTGAAAAATTGCCAAGAAATAATCATCATCAAATTGGCGTCATTATAATTGTAATTTTATTTAACTTAATAGCAATTAAAAAATTACAAAGGAACTGAGAATAATGGTCAACTAACAGACTTAAAAAAAAAAAAAAAAAAAAAAAAAAATTCACACGCTGGTGCGTGTGACGAGTTCGAACGAGTATCGAACTGCCTATGTTAAGATCAGTAGACGATGGCCCTGAACCACTCAGCCGTGGGAAGACAAAATTTTTCTCCCCAAAAGTGGTTAAAAAGAAAGCATGTGTATGAATACAGTGTCATGCATTTTCGGTGAAATTTCCATAGAATGGCGAAGAAATATAGTCCGATTTTTCATGCGCATTATAAAACGAACAAGAGTCTTGCTGGAAACAATAAATTGTTATTTGGTTCATCTGAAACATATTTATTTGATTTTTAAAAAATCGCCTGTGTCATTTTCGAGAGAAAAAAAATCGAATTATTTAACGAACGAGAGTTTTCCCAGAAAAAAGAAAAGTGTTATTCACCTCGCCTTAATCACATTTATATTATGTATCAATTTAAAAATAATCGTTAGAACCGTTTTCGAGATTTTCAAATTAGGAACTTCCTCGATATTATACCAACGTTTTCACTTTAAAAATGACTATTTAGATCTCAAAATATACTGCACGTAGAAATGTAAAAATTTCAGTATACGATTAGACTGCAGATATAAGACTGTTCTAGAAAATTCAGAACAATAAGACGTATATCTGCTGAGTTATTAAAAGGCGGCTTTTCGCATTTTCTTTGATGTCGAGTTAGCTGTATATATGAGTTCCGCCATCTACGAATTCTATGATACGATACGATACGATTTTAACGATACGATACGATTTTAGGCTTAAGGCTGCGTCACTCGAAATACTACCGTCTTCCATGATTTAATAGCTTCGGGAGTAATTTCACTGCTGAAAATTAACTGACAAATAAATTAAAATTACAGAGATAAGGATTCTATCATTAAATTATAGTAATACTTAGCGACATAGGGAAGAATTGGAATTAACCTATTTTTCTTATTAATCATTGTTTCGCTTGATGCCTTTGAAACTTTTCGACATGCATTATAACATTTAAAAATTGTAATATTTCATTTCTAGCCATTTTTATAAAGTAAAGTAAGTATTAATTAAAGTTCTAAGTCCTATAAAACTATGGAACTCATTTTAATGATACACATCGATTTTAACAATACTCATTTTCATTATACATCCTATAAAACACAACCTAACGATAAAATTTTTAAAAACATTTAAATATTAGCAATAATTATATATAGTGACATAGGATGTATAAAACTATGTAAGTATATTTTCTTTAAACATATCTCCTAGACTTTGAGATAAATTATTTTTTATAAAATAATAGGGAAGGAAATTCATTCATGATAACATCAAACATTTTACTTTAGTAAGAAAAAGTTTGAGTTAAATTATTCTTTAAATTTAAATTTCTATTCAGCCTTTTTTCTCAAACATCAATATTAGATTCTTTTTTTCTCAATGTAAGAGACATTGAAAATGCCATCAAGGATTTAAACTATGACAATTTTATAATATAAGTAAAATACAATATTGTAAGCTAGTGCTCATTAATCCATACTTTTATAAATTATATCAGAATTTGTATATAGTCACAGAATCAAGTCAAACACAAAGTCAAATGAAAATGACTCAGAAAAAAATAATGCTTTAAAATATTCTTATTAAATTACTCTCAAATTACAGGTTGATTTTGATTACAGGCTTTCAAGAATAAATTCCAAGTTTTACTATTTAACATACTTAATATCAATTCGCTTATTTTTTACCCGACTGCCAAGAAGGGTTATGTGTTTCACACGTATCTGGGTAAGTGGATTTCTTTATACCCTCGAAACAGCCCAGTGGTTTTATGGAATTTAATGAATGAGGTATCTAGCGATACGTCTTAACCGTCCTATGGTCATAGGCTGGGTTTTGTTTTTATAAATTCAAAATGACAGCCATAAAATAAAAAAAGGCGGTAGAGACGAAAAAAATTTTTACGCGCCATATTGAGTGGCATATCATTGGATAGGTCTTTTAAAATGCAGAAGCTATTTCATTGACTATTTTACAGTCAGAAGTTCCGTTTAAATACTACACAACCTGGAAGTTGTGTAGGTAGGATCTCTAGCTTTACTGCAACTCTAACCTTCATAGACATCTATAGGCATCATCAAAACAGTGTTTATAGTTAGGAACTAACAAATAAACACAACTTAAAAGTCATCAATACAAGTACATAAAAAAAGTCCTTCCAGCCAGTGCCGGGAGGAAGAGGTAGCTTTCATATTCCTTATTTTAAAAAAGCCAACTTATATTATTCAAACACACGAAGCTCAATTTAGTGGAAACCGAATATAGGACATACAATACTAATTTTTATCAATATAATGAATGAGAATTTCGCGAAATTAGTCAGCTTTATCCAAGCTGCTTTTCTTTAACGTAACTTATATTTGGCTGCCAAATTCAGCGATTTCTTAAAGTGCCTGCCATTTTAAGACAACATGGTGGATGAGGCTAACCAGTGAACTTGGTCGAGACCTTAGTAATTGCTGTGCACATGCTCACTCACATCGTAATCGGTTCATATATACCAGTGCTGTCGCAAACAAAATATCAGATTTTTTAAAATGTCACCCACATTACAAATTGAAACTGCTATATCTGAGCCATTTTTTAAGATAAAGACAAACAAAAAATGCTCCTGAATCCTTATATCAAGGTCAAATACTTAAGAAAGAAACCTTTTCAATTTCTAATTTTTTTGCACCTCACTTTAAATATATATTTTTTTAATTTAATGGCCGCCATTTTGAAACAAGATGGCTGATGAATCTGGCCAGACAACTTGGTCGAGATATTGATGTATACTATCCACATGTCTTCTTACATCGAAATAGGCGAATACGTGTGTTATCGCATGACAAATACAAGATCGTTTCAAAATGTTAGCCATGCTAGAAATTCAAAGTGCTATAATTCAACCATTTTTTAAGATATAAACAAAAGAACAAATTTTCAGAAACAAAAACTGCTCCGGAATCTTTGTATCAAGGCCAAACACATAAAAAAAATCTTTTTCATTTTCCAATTTTTTAATACCTCATTTTAAATTTTAAATTTAATTTTTTTTAATGGCAACCCTTTTGAAACAAGATGGCGAATGAAGCTGGCCAACGAACTCGGTCGAGACATTTTGTATGTACTATGTACAGACCAAGTTACATCCAAATCGGTTCATAAATACGCCTGTTATCGCGTGACATATATCAGGTCGTTTGAAAATGTCAGCCACAATAGAAATTCAATATGCTATAACTCAGCCATTTTTTTTAAATATAGACGAAACAAAAACTGTTCCGGAATCTTTGTATTAAGGTCAAACAGAATACGAAAAAAATCTTTTTCATTTTCCAATTTTTTTTGTATCTCATTTTAAATTTTTATTTTTTTTATTTTTTTTAAATGGCCGCCATTTTGAAACAAGATGACGGATAAAGCTGGCCAACAAACTCGGTCGAGATATTTGTATGTACTATGTACACACCAAGGTACATCCAAATCGGTTCATAAATACGCCTGTTATCACGTGACAAAAATCAGGAGGTTTCAAAATGTCAGCCACGCTAGAAATTCAAAATGCTATAACTCAGCCATTTTTTTAAGATATAGACGAAACAAAAACTGCTCCCGAATCTTTTTATCAAGGTCAAACACAAAAGAAAAAAAATTCAATTTTCAATTTTTTGGTACCACATTTCAAATTTAAATTTTTCTTAAAAATTTAAATGGCCGCCATTTTTAAACAACATGCCGGATGAAGTTGGCCAAAGAACTCGGTCGAGACATTGGTATGTACTATGTATAAACGAAGTTACATCCAAATCGGTTCATAAATACGCCTTTTATCGCGTGACAAAATTCAGGACGTTTCAAAATGTCAGCCATGCTAGAAATTCAAAATGCTATAGTTCAGCCATTTTTTAAGATATAGACGGAACAAAAACTGCTCCGGAATCTTTATATAAAGGTCAAATACATAAGAAAAAAATATTTTTCCATTTTCAATTTTTTGGTACCACATTTCAAATTTTAAATTTTTTTTAAATTTTAAATGGCCGTTATTTTGAAACAAAATGGCGGATGAGGCTGGCCAACGAACTCGGTCGAGACATTGGTATGTACTATGTACACACCGAATTACATCGAATTCGGTTCATAAATACGAGAGTTACAGTGTGACAAATGTCATATATATATATATATATATATATATATATATACAGGGTGTTCCGTTAAAGGGGTCCAATATTAATAGGGGTAATAGAGGAGATCACATGGAGCATAAATCAGTATATAAAGCCTGGTCGGATCTCAATAGTTTTCAAGTTACAGCAAATAGAATGAAAATTCGGAAAATTGTAAAAGAACCCTCATTGCTAAACTATCGATAATGCTACATAAAAACGAAGCACATATTTAGAAAGAGCAGAAAAAAACCTACAAAATGACATCAATTGTATTAAAATAGCAATATTTATTGACGAGTTACAAGCCCTGAAACAGTGAAAAAAGTACGAAATCCAATATACATCAAAATAGTTAATCGTTAATTCCAAAAAGACAACTCTAGCTACAACAAGGAAAATGTAGTAAAATTTGGTCCATTCCGAAAACTTTCGAAAAAGCTTACAATGAACCATATCGGTTTAATTGTGTGAGAGAAATTAATCAGTTTCTTAGTTACAACTCCGCTTTCTTTGACACTAGCAAAGGTTAAACTCCGCCCATCACGATTGGAAACACCGCCTTTTTAATTACTCTCAACTATACATTTTCGATCATGCTTCTTCTGAGATGCAACATTTTTAATTATTCAAGAGTTGAATGAACCAAAATAACTTTACAATAATAGTCTACATTTTAAAGTGGTCTTTTATTGATATAAAGCTTAAGTTAAATTCTTTAAAATTAAACTGGTGGTGAAAATTCGGAAATAATTAAAAATATTGCGATTTGTAACTATGCAAGAAGTTTCAGTACATGTTTTACATGGACAATTATTGTATGTATATGTGCATCATAATTTATGATAGGAAATAATAATAACAAATAGCATAATAATTTTATTAATTATAAATTTAAAAAAGACACTAAATTTTAAATTAATTCATACAAACTTTGTAATTTACAATTTGAGTACACCACAGTCTGTGACTTACAAAATACTGTGCCAAAAAGTGTTGAAAATAAAAGAAAAATGACAAATAAAGAATTACATTCCACTTACTTTATGACATATGTGAAGCATAGTCTTCTGGCCTGCGCTGCACAGTTCAATGTCGGAAGGCAGACGAACGGACATTATTATAATAGGTGTTCGAAGTTGCGCCCATTAACAGAATCGCACAGCCGACAACGACGTCGTAAAGATTGGCGAACACACCGAAAAACTCCGACGGAGTTGGGAATGTCTCCTGCAGCGACAACGATTCGCGCTAGTAAATCCTCCGGTGTATCCACAGGCGTTTCATACACCAGCGATTTAAGGTGTCCCCAAACAAAAAAGTCTAACCGATTGAGGTCTGGAGAGCGTGCAGGCCAAGCAACAGGTCCACTGCGTCCAATCCATTTCCCAGGATATGTTGAATTGAGGTGATTGCGAACACCTATGAAAAAATGTGCCGGTGCGCCATCGTGCATAAACCACATATTGTGGCGCAATGTTGCTGGCACATTTTGCAGTAACTGCGGTAAGATATCCCGTAGGAAAACCAAGTACGTACTGCCATTGAGTACATCTGGGAGTAAATATGGTCCTATGAGATAATCGCCGAGGACACCTGCCCATATGTTCACACTGAACTTTTGTTGTGCGTTCGACGGGAAAACAGTGTGCGGATTTGTATATGACCATGTGTGCATATTATGCGTGTTTACCACGCCCTCTCTTGTAAATGTTGCTTCATCAGTAAATAAAATATTTTCCAGAAATTGTGGATTATTTTCTGTTACATTAAGCAACCAGCGTACGAATTCTGTCCACTGAGCACAATCTGTTACTGATAACAGTTGTACCCGCTGCACATGAAAGGGGTGCATGTTTTCTGCACGCAGAACACGCCACACACTTTGGTGAGAAACACCGACTTCAGACGCAGCAGCTCGTGTACTCGTGGAGGGGTTATCTTTAAAAATATTCAGTACATCTTCTTCCATTGCAGGTGTTCGTACATGTCGAGGTTTCCCTGCATCAATGCTTGCTGTATTAAACGATCCAGTCTCCCGTAATCATCTATCGATTTTTATGAAGAGTTTCGAACTTGGGCAACCTCTCCTTGGAAATTGCTCACGGTACATGCGCTGTGCTAGACATGCATTTCCATGAGCTTGCCCGTACATCAGATGCATGTCCGCATATTCTTCGTTAGAGTATTCCGGCATAATTATTATACATCAACTTACTACAATCCCACTTACAACAGCCTCCCTTTAACATAACGCCCACTGATGACTGCTGTTTTTATTACACTTTTCTTCCTATACACATAGAAAATTTGCATAAAAAGTACTTCTTCTTCATCATCCTGAAAGTTCATGGAGGAAACGCAGCAGTCACGGAGTTTGCTTTAAGACAAGGCGAGAGCTGCACAATATGTCATTCACTTGACCAGACTGAATAATGAAAGGGTATTGATAGAGGTTGATCAGAAATGTATAATTGAAAGATATTAAAACGGGGTGTTTACAATCGTCATGGGCGGAGTTTCGCCCTTTCCGAGCGTGCAACAGTACAGAGTTGTAACTAGGGAACTGCTTGATTTCTCCCATACAATTAAACTGATATGGTTTATTGTCAGCTTCTTCGAAAGCTTTCGGAATGGACCAAATTTTATAACATTTTCCTTGATGTAGGTAGAGTTGCATTTTTGGAATTAACGATTAACTATTTTGCTAAATATTTGATTTTGTATTTTTTCACTGTTTCAGAGCTTGTAACTCGCCATTAATTCTCAATATTCTAAAACAACTTATGTCATTTCGTAGGATTTTTTCTGCTCTTTCTAAATATGTGCTTCGTTTTTATGTAGCATTATCGATAGTTTAGCAATGAGGGTTTTTTTTACAAATTTCCGATTTTTCATTCTATTTGCTGTAACTTGAAAATTATTGAGATCCGGCCAGGCATTATATACTGATTTATGCTCCGTATGATCTCCTCTATTACCCCTATTAATATTGGACCCCTTTAACGGAACACCCTGTATATATATATATATATATATATATATATATATATATATATATATATATATATAACCATTAATTAAACATTACCGACCATCATCAAAAGCTGCAATATTGTGAATGATTGACTACACGCCATAAACCAACACTATAGAACTGTATGTGTAAAATAAAGTACCGTATACCTAATTACAAGAATTAACACGGAAGAAAAAAAAAGAAGAAGATGGATTCCGAAAAAATTGAAAAACTTATATATTGAATTACGTTTTCAAGAGTACAGAATTCAATGATATAAGCAAATCGGTTGTTTTCTGTGGGAAAAATCTATAAGCTGAAAACAAAATTTTCCCTGTACTCAAACAACCAGTATAATCAAAATAATAGTTTCAAGATGAATACAGAACATTATCAAATGGCATGAAATGAAAAAAAAATTACAAACCATTAAATATTTAATTTATAGCAATGGAAATCTTACAAAACATACCGTATTAATTCCCAGTAGATTTTCAAAATATATTCCCGCACATGGAATCCAAAAAGCATGATAAGATTAAAAGGAATAAAACAGTTAAGTTAACACAGAAATTAAAAGCTATGGAGTCAGTTAATTCATGTTGAAATATTGCGATAAATATAATTAATATAATATAAATAAAAAATAATTACATCATTCATAATACCTAAAAACAATTTTAAATTGTATAATTAAAATTTTACAACATTGCCAATATTCAGCGTTAATTACCACCTAGTGTAAAAAATTAAAATTATGACTTTAATAGAGGCTATTTAAAAATACAAATTTTATGGTGCTGCCATCTATTATTTAATTTTAAAAACTATTATGATTATACAAATGTCACAATAAGTAGAATCTAATACATGCTAATGAATTAAAATGTATCAACTGCATTCCTACACACATCCTAATATAAACAATACCATACTGTATTTCATTATTCAGAAATTTTTTTTAAATAAATTAAATGTTAATACAATATATTCTATTACCATACCATTAAATCTACACTGAGAAATCAAAAAACTTTTTTAACTTGATAATATATAGAATATAGGCTATATGCTATAAAATAAAATAAATTATATATTATAAAAATATAATAGTCTTAATATTTAGCTTTACATATAAAAAATTAACAGGAAAGAAATAAAAAATAAATAAATATATAAATTATAAAATAAATAAATAAAAATGGATGTTAATAAAAGATTGTCAGATACTAAAATTCCAAATAGCCTAAAGATCACATATATAGTGTGTGAATTATCCTTATATTAGTCGTAAAAAAGCTAAAAAAATATGATTGTGCCAATCAAACATATAAACCGATAATTAATCGTAGAATACAATGTTGAAAATAAAACAATATTAAATAGTATACAGGAATAATAATAATAAAAACTATTTACCCAATTTAATACATACAGTATAACATTAGTTAATCAAATAAACCAATATGCATAATAATCACTAACAAGTTGGTATACTATTATTAATTAATATGACATTGTCCTGAGTAGACTAAATTAAAAATAAGTTAATATTGAATTTGATTAAATAAGTTAAATTTAATATGAAATTAAAAAAAAGAGGAAAAGTCACCAATTACATATAAAACATCAAATCAACATCCATATAAAATACGTATTAGAAATGTAGTTATAATACAAAAGCCCCATTTTTATATACATATATATATAAATTAACCATTGCGTATTATCCAGACAACACCACCCTCCTCCGTACTCTAACATCTACCCACCCAACCATCCTATAGTAATTGTTTATTTTTATTTTACAATTTTTAATTTTTTATAAATATTTTGTTATTTAATAAATATTTATAATTTTTTTGTAATTTTGTTTACGCATGTGTTAATTTTTTTTAAATATATATATAGATCATGTAAGTACTAATTGTATATTAATGAATATATAAATTTTTTTGGAAAACCATGATTTAATGCATCATAAACTAGTTTTTTAATATTATTGTTAATTAGATGAGAAGAACATAAACATTTTATTATATGTAAATGATTAAGTAGTATATTTCGATATACAGAATTATGAAGACAAGATTTAAAATTTGTAAATGTATTAACTTTGAATTTAAATTATTTACGTTTATCATATAAATCAGTTATTGTTTTGTTGTTTTTTATTGTAATTTTTAGATCTAAGAAGTTAATAGTATTGTTAGATAAGAGGTTTTCCGTTAATTCCAAATTAGTGGTATAATCAACTGGAAATTGAGAAATTTTAGATTGATCAGTGGCAATTAAAATTATGTCATCAATATAACGATATAAATGGAGATTATTATTAGTAAAAGTACGTTCATAGTGATATAAGTATAAGTCTGATAATAAACTGGATGTACAACCACCTTGTGGGTTACCAACGTGCTGTAAATATAATGTATTATCTTGCAATATATAATTATTATAGATAATAAAGTTTGTTCATGATTTAAAATAAGCGATATCAGTATTAGATGGTAATTCCAGTTTTTTATAATACTTTTTAAATAATGCATTTATTATATTATGTAAATCTAAGAAGTCTATATTATTAAAAAGATCTTTGAAGTCATATGTCGTTATATTATATACACAGTTAAGATTTTTTAAAATAGTGACCAGTTGATAGCTATTTTTTATACAATGTGTATTATCATTGTTTGTAGTAAGTATATATAATTGATTAAGAATTTTTAATAGAAGTTTATTGGCTTTATTATTATATGTATTGCAACCAATAGTTACAGTCCTAAATTTAATTGGAGTTTTATGAAATTTGGGAATTAGAACTAAATAAGGATAATTAAAATTAGTAGATAGAATATTTAATAGTTTATAATAACTTTGAATTTTACGATTATTGACAATTACATTTTCATTAGTTTTTTGAAAAGATATATTAGAAGAAATACAGGTTGTAAGAAGCTGGTGATAATAAGATTTACATATGATTGCATAATTATTAGGAGATTTGTCTACATGTGTAATAACGTAGTTTTTTTGTAATTTAGTTATTTGTTGGAAAAATACTTTGTGTTAATAGAAACCAAATCAGAAATATTATTTTTAAAGCCATAGTTAATTTTTCAATTACTAATATTTTCCATTGATTAAAATATGCAATAGGTATATTGTAATAGATTGAAATTTTATATATAAAAATATCTATATCATATGTAAACTGTTTGATTATAGATTTAACAGTAAATTTAGATGGAAATCTATATTTAGTACCAAAACCCATTAGTTTTTTCAATTTAAAATCATTAACAATATTAAGATTTCCAGTGATTATCATAATGTCCATGATCATTGTTTATATATATTTTTAGATTGGGGTCATTGCAATTACACGGAAAAATACTTGCAGCAGATGTATTTTTTGAAAATGTATTGTAGTTAAAAGTCTTTCTACCAATTGTATTCGGATATTTAAAGGTTTTTGTTATATGAAGATTATTAATAGGAAAATAACATTTTTTATCGTTAATTATAGAATTGATGTTAATTTTATTAAATATATGATTTGAAAAAGTTATTATCATTTGAGTATTCGTATTATGAATTTTATGTTTTTTTTTTTTTGTAAATTAATATTTAAAAGATTAACCCTAGTCATAATGAGATCAAAATAAATATCAGAAAAATTTTAAGAGAAAGTTTTACTTAGAAATACATTTAAATGTTGTATAATATGTTTCTTTTTAATAGCAAATATGTATTTTCGAATTAATAACCAATTATAATGCTTTAAATATTTACTTTGAAGATCATTAATTTGTTTAGTGATATATTTTTTAGAAACTACACCTGAAGATGAACCCTTTCTACGTTTGTTTCGTGTTGTTTTACAATTTAAATTATGATTAAGAGTAAGATAAATTGGAGAATAATCAATAGTGTTATTTATAGATGTGAAGACTTTGACAGGTCAATTAAATATTTCAGAATTAAGTCCTTAATGATGTATTGTGTTGTAATATTTCATGTATGATGACTCCATATAAAGCCGTTCTGATTTATTTTTTAGAATTTGAAGGATTTCAATTGTCGTATTTTTAAATTGATGTTTATGAAAATGTGCAATTTCAGCTGTAGACTGTAGATTTTTTGCTTTGTTTTTATTAGAGTCTGAACGATGTAGATTGATACGTTTATGAATTGGACCTGATGTTTCACCTATATATTTCATGTTACATAAGTTGCTCTTTATGCAATAAATAACATTAAATGCTTTACAAAAATTTGAATAATTAGGATCTGAGACAATTTGTGACTTAGAAGCGTATGGACATGTCTTGCACCGAGCATCTAAACATTTACGAAAAAATAAAGGTCGAGGGGGAAATTATAAATGGTCACTGGATGACGATCCAGGAACAACCTCATGATTGTTCCTGTACCGGGCACTACACTGCATAGATGCTATGTGTATCTTGCCAGGATCGAGATGTTTACTAAGAACTGCCATATAAGAAATTTTTTGGAAAATGCAATATTTGCAAAAAATAAGAATAAATGAAATTAAATAAGTCTTGATTAAATTTAATATTAAATATCTTGAGTATGAAATATAAACATATATACAATATGATATATATATATATATATATATATATATATAAATTTTAAACGGAGGGTGGTTTCGGTGTCTGGGGGTCATGATCGATGAAAATATACCAAAATTTTTTGAAATCGCTTTCCTCTGAACGGCTGCAATAGGTAGCTTTTTGTAATGAAAGCTACCTAAAATAGGTAAGTAATATAAAAAATAGTTCCACATTGATGAGAAATAATTAATTACTACGCTTTTTACGCAGCCGGGTTTTTTGATTTTCAAATTTAATTTTTCTTTCTTTTTTTTTATATTTAAGTGTTCTTTTAGTTTTACTTAATAAACTCGCCATTTTACCGTTCGATTTTCGCTTTTGAGAGTAGTGGCATTGTCAATGTGGAGAACGATTGCGTATATCACTCTTTTAAACAGCAATCTCCGATTCTGTAATCGTAGCATTCTCTGATTAAATAGTCGGGTATTTAATTATTAATCCTTTGGCTGCGCTAGAGTTTCAGAGAATTCAGTCCAGTTTAGCCACAGACGGATTTGTATTTTTCTGCACCCAAACAATCACTCATTAACCCTTTACGTACTGAATTATGAATTCATGAAAATTTTATCTTCTAAAGCATTTTTCGTGAATTGTTTAAACTACATTAGAAGATTTACAAAATCATTTCATAAATTTTAGAAAGATTGAAGAATTTAGAAGGATTAATTAAATTTGAATTTATAGGGATTTTGTGCAATATTTATAACCCCACTCAAATATTTTATTTTAAATATTTTTCTTAGTATTTTGTAGAATTAGGAAATGTAGAAATATAATGTTTTTACGACAGAAATATAGAAATATTTCCGAATTGAAAACTCCCCCCCCCCCCAACGCCAAGAAATGCATGAAAATATGCAATGGCAAAAGGAATAATACTTTTAAAAATATTTTTGTTTTGTGTAACCTATAATGCTTTTGGAACAAGATAAAGTAATGTATCTATAACTCATTCTAAACTGTATTACAACTAATCGATGTATTAAATGAATTTTATAATGAGTTATTTTAATGGTACTTATAAGTACCATCAATAGATAAAGGTTTAAGTAAGGGGATCTGAGCGGCATGCTCTATCAGTGTCGTCAAGTTGGAGAATTTTTATTAATCCTCTCGCGGACGACCATGTTAATACGTTCACTAAACTCCAGGTTTCATTTCAATATAAGCATTATTTAAAGTAATATAATTCTATTCATTTAATACATTTTTAATACATTGAACAATGATTAAAACACTCAAGGATTGCATTAATATTCGTTATTAAGTTTTTTATATATAATGTTGAAAAAATTATATTTTTTTTAGCATTTAGAAAAACTAACAGAGAAAACCGCATTACAATTTTGCCCTATTGCTAGACTGTCAGAGGGTTAAAAATAAGTACCGATATTTTAGGAAAAAATCATCGCTTTATTTAATTGCAGACATTCATTGATTAAATAAAACAAAGATTACTTCTCGGGAAAAGTGGTGAATATCATCAATAAAAAATTCCTCAATGAAGCAACACTGTGTTCAGTGCACAAAAATCATTTTATTCTTTAAAAAAGTAAAAAAAAAAAAAAAAAAAGAAAAGAAAAGAAAAGAAAAGAAAAAGAAAAAAAAGCTTATATTGAGTTTAAATATAAACATCTTTGTTGTCAATAATTTGTGCATATAGCTTAATAAATCGCATAAATATCCACGGTGCCTTTGAAAATAGTTTATCGTGAATACTAATATTTCAAAATTTTCATTTCTTCTCGTTAGTTTCACAAAATCTTTAGGGGTACGCGTACAAATGCCCAGAAAAAATTCCTGCTTAATGTAGTTCAAAACTGTATGTAGCGGTATCTAAACATGTAAAATTTTAATATTAGAAGTTTTTATTGCTGGCAATATTTTTTCAGATTGCACAAATAACTTATTTTAAAACATGATTTTTCAATTAATAAAAACGTAAATTTTCTTAATTGTGCTTTCTCAAAAAATTTTAATCAGTATCAATTTTTAATCAGGATTCGGAGGATAAGTTTGTCGCTTTACTTCCTGTAATTAACTACCTTTAGTACTGAAATACTTTAATAATCTTGTTTTAAAATTTGCATGCAACATTTATTTTATTCATTGTATACACTTTTAACTTATTCGAAATTTACTTTGATTGGATTCATGAGATGATTTTTTAATAGAATAAAGGGGAGTTGGAGAAACATTCATAAATTATTCATATATTATTCTATGAATTTTAGATTAACTTTTAAGTATTTGTTCATTAAGAATGCTTTTGTTTATAAGCTTCACTTCTTTGTGATGTTAATTCATAATTTTGATAAGTAGATTACTTTGATGACGGCAACCGACGAAAAGAAACAGATTGGGGAATATCTATTTTCATTAAAACTGATTAAATAGTCTTTTTTCTGCTGAATGCTTCCTGTAATTATAATTTTAAATTCAAGTAAAAAGCACAAGAATTCAAATGCTTTCTTTTTTGCTGTAAAATTTACGGGATCAACAATGTTCACTGCTGTTCAAAAGTATTTGATCCCCTAGTAATATAACAAAAAAGGTATGGATGGAATTTTGAAGTATAATTATTGAGGAGAAAGACTACATGATTGACTCTAAATCAATAAGATTGTGAAATAAAATGTTTGAATTCATAATAATGTTCTGAATTTGTGCAAATTTTGACCTATTTTATTTTAACTAAACTCTTTTTAAAATCCGGCTATCATCATATTTATGCACTATTCATCAAATTAACGTATAATTCTCATTATAAATTCGTAAAAGCCTCAATATATATATATATATATATAATAATTTTTGAGTTTTGTAGCAATTTGTGAAAATTCCCCTAAATATCTCAAAAATATTACTCATTCCAATATTATACATAATTTGTTGAATTAGCAGCACATGCGAAAATTCAGCCTTCAAAAATTATATGTCAAAAATTTATGTAAAGCCATCTCATCCATACATTTTTATTATCGTAGGGATAGTGAGGCGCGCTGGGCGGTGCTCTCCATTGGCTGGCAGTTAGCGTCATAGCAACATCACACTAACCAGTCATTTTGACTAATTCAAGGCGGCATTACGCTGGTTAGTCTAGTCTGACGTCTGCGCATTTGTGGACTGGACTCCTCAGAGTCTCTGCCGGCGGGCATGTTAGTTTTTATATCTTTTTACTATACCCTAGAAGACCAGATACTCTTGAACAGTATTGTATATTGCCTTGTTCTTTTGCAATCTCTACACTGCAAAAAAAAAAAAAAAATAATAAAATCTGTGAAGTTGCTAATATTTTTCAAAGAAACTGGGAGTCCAAGAACTTTTATGTAACGGCGACAACAAAAATTCATATAACAGATACACTTTTACTCCAAAAATCAAAAAATCTGTAAGGTTACTAAGAATTTTTTCGGAAAATGGGATGCCTAGAACTTTTCATGTAACTACAACCAGGGTTACAGATAAAATTGTAGTAAGATTACTGTAATTTTAGCAGTTTCATTTGTAAAGCTACAGATTTCTGTAGCTTTACAAAAACTAGTTTTCTAGATTTACAACTTTTCTTGTACAGATACAGATGAAAGTTTAGTAAGCATGTAATTTTACATCTGTACAACTACAGATTTTCATTTACAATGTAGCAACTTTGCTTTCGTTCTTAGGCTGTTTGCTTGGATTATGTACTACCTGAGAAACATGATTTCTTCTGTTGAAAATCTAAATATTATTTTCCAATTTTTTGTTAACTTTAACTTTTAAACGATCTACAAAATACAGAAGAAGGATTTGCATATTTTACTGAAGTCAAATGCTATATATACAAGAAATATTGTGTTTAATCCAATTCATGCTTAATGGCTAAAACATTATTGAAAAAACAGTGGCGTGTATATTTAAGAACTTATATACAACAATAAAAAATATGTAATGCAATATATAAATAAATATAAAAAATAGAGTATTCTTTTCTTGCCTTCATTCCAGAAAAAGGAATTTTTTATATTACTTATATTTTATTTTGAAAACAAAAATTTGCCCATTTGTTTGCTAAGAATGTTTATGCATCTGCATTTTTACCAAATTTAAAAGTACCATTTTACAAGCCTTCTCAGAAAACATTTCAAATTCACTAGAATATTACCTAAGAAATCTTAATATTGTTGCAAAGTACACTTTTAAAAATTTCGCTGAATATTTCAACAAAACAAGATGCCGAAAATGTAACAATCATAAGATTGTGAAACATTGTTCCAAACTTTGGTTATTGTTACTTTGGTGCCCCGGTTGAATCACATAATTGTGTAGGTATTATCACGAACTGGTATATTGTAACTGTTGAACATAAAGTGGCTATAGTTATACATTTTAAACAAGTGTTAATTAGACCGGAACTTTTTTTAATGTGTAACCAAACGCTCTGTGGAAATCTACCCTTGAACCGGGATTCGCACCTGACATTTCTTGACTTGTAGCCACCGTTCTAACCTCCAAACTATCAGTTGAGCGTCATCGTGTTCTAAAGTATCTCACTGAGTTTGGATAGAACTTTTTGTGTTGATTATTTTTTACGTAATAATAATTTCCTATTCATCATTACATCATAATAGGAAATAATAATTTATATTTTTTATGTCATTTAATTTTCATACAAAGGTACAAATATGGTAATATTTTAATCAGTGTGTACTTAATTTCTTTTTCTGGTATTTTCTAGTTCTTTAAGAAATGCTTCTACAAATGCTTCTACAATTTTTTTTAATTCAAGCCTTTTGAAATTATTTTAGAGCCAATGATTAAGGAAATTATTTAGTAATGAAAAAAAAAATGTACAACAGTTTACAATACATCTTAAATTTTGAATGAAAAACTGCGGGATTTTCTTTAATTCTATATGCAGAAATAGCGTTAATATGGTTAAATATAAAAATAAGTGTTTTAAAATGTTTTACAGGAAAACAAGCAGTATTTTTTATTTACTCCAAAATCTACTTTATTTAACTTAAAAAATTATTAAATTTTTACCTTTAAAACATTGTTTTAACGTGTCTCAAAAATAAAAGAATCAGAATAATATAATTACATATAATATTTTGTCTTTACATAATTTTCGAATGTCACGCATCAACGTGTGCTTCTACATAAAATTTTTTATAATGTTTAATCACATTTATTTATTTATTTATTTATTTATATATTTTGTACAAGAACTAGGTTCTTTGGCAGAACATCCAGAATTTATTAATAAAACTGACTCTCAGTAGAGTTATCTTTTAAATTAAATGGTAAATAAAATGCTTATATATACACCATATGGCCATTAATCACCGGACGCTTTCAATTTTAGACATTTTGTCGAATATTTAAAGGTATGCTTGTCTGATTTTCCTGGAACTTCAGGATTATGAAAAAAATGTCTGACTTCATATTTATCAACGGCGATTTAATCAGCAAGACAATTTGGGGGCCAGCAAAAAATCACAGAAAAATAAAAATATTTAGGGTCACCCTGTAAAATAAAATGCACGAAATGATCTATCGCTATAGATTACGAATATGTGGATATTGTGCAATATGTGTATTCACTTGTGTAAGAATAGCATGTATATTCATGGAGATATATCTTTTTTTTTTTAATTCTGGCATGTTTTTTCTTATATCATGCAGAGTTTTCTATCAAATTTAACACCACTTTCTGAAAAATTGACAAAGTGTAGTAGAAATAATATAGTTCAATTGGAATGTAAATAAATTGAATATTTGATGAAATATGAGCAGTTGTATGAAATGTTTTTTATCAGCGCATGCGCGCACGATAAAAATATTTTGTTTCATGATTTAATAGTCAAATCTATAGAGCAACTCATAAAAAAAAGCCAGTCAGATATCAGGAAAATTCAAAACGATATTGGCAATAGAGTGAGTCGATTTTTAGTTGCTTTCTAAAAGCTGCTGAATGATAAGGGATTTTCCACAAATTTTCATTTTTAGGATTACGTACTTAAAAAGTAAATACGAAACCATTATAAGATCACTCCTGCGTCTGTCTTTCCGTCTGTCACAACCATTTTACTCACGAAGTATGGAACGTGGAAAGTTCAAATTGGGGGGGAAGTAGTAAAGGCTATTGACCCACATATTTACACATTTTTAAATATTCGCAAATATATTTAGGAAAAATGTAGATAGTCTAATTAAGCAACTTCAAAAAAATATTTTTTTTTTATATCGTGTGAAAGCATTCGTAACGCTGAACTCAAAAATACATTTCTTTTAATTTTAGGTATTACATTTGCAGAGATATCGTAAAAAATGTAGTGCATAAACATCTCCCCCCCCCCCCTATTTCCGAATCTACTCAAACTAAAATTGTGAAAAAATTAGAGGTAGTAGGCGTTAACTTAAACCTTGCAGGGAAATTATAGCGATTACCCTAGGTTACATAGTTTATGAGAAAAGCGCATTTTTCTGTTACACACAAATTTCGACTAGCCGGCATTCAGCAAAAGAGTTGAGGAACGCTGATGGTACCTTTCGTAGCAGAAGAATAAAAGCATTGTTGATAATGATTTTCGAAAAAAATCGTCGGTAATTAGCCGAGATATTAACCCTTAAAGACACGGGCGGTTTGCATATACGTAATGACAGGGGCGGCGTATTCTGTATACCATCGGCTTTTAAAGTGTGGATAACAACTTTTAATGATACATTTGTGTAACGCAATACTCAATAGCAGTATAAACGCAATACACGACAAATTGTTTAAAACAGACTGATTTAATTAGAATTAATCACATAAATACGATGGGATTCGCGACTAGTTTGCATTGGGTGGATCTCTCAACACTCCTCTCATGTCTTTAAAAGTTAATTAAAAACCTATCTAGAAAAACCCTACGCGGACTAAGGCGGCGTTGCAACTTTGCGACATCCTTTCCAAGAACGCTTAGCACAATGCCAAGTTTAAACTTTGAACAAGGGTTTTGTTTTAGATGCACTGTAAAAGAAAAGATTATTACTACTCTGAATTTAGTTTTATGAAATGCCAAATTAAGTTTAAATATGCACTACTTGTATTGTCAGCACCGAATTAAGTTCATCATAGATAGATTAGGATAAGATTAAAAAAAGAGTTGTACTGAATAGCAATATTTGTTATTATTTAAGCCTCATATCTCTTTGAACTTTTATGGTATACCCATTCATACTTTTCTAGTATAGACAGCTATACCCAACTCTACGTTGTACAGTTTTTTACAAAGTCTTATTATTCTTTTAGCAACGATAATAATACTGTTAATAAATCAGTTGTACTGAATAGCAATATTTGATATTATTTAAGCCTCATATCTCTTTGAACTTTTATGATATACCCATTCATACTTTTCTGTATAGACAGCTATACCCAACTCTACGTTGTACAGTTTTTTACAAAGTCTTATTATTCTTTTAGCAACGATAATAATAACAGTTAATAATACAGTTAATAAATCACATATTTATTGCACGGAACCCTCAGAGAGCGAGTAATACTCACACTTGACCCTTTATTTATTATCTTGCTTTCAGCAAAGTTGTCTGTATTTAATGAATGTCAACGAGTAGAATTAGAAGAAATTCGTAGATTTTGATACTTCTTTTTTTCTTGGATTAGGTTCATTCTGGTGGTTTTACAAGAACTAAAGCATCAATAAAAAATGAAAAAAAAAACTAAATAAAAATAAAAAATGACAATTTATAGAAAACTCCTTATCATTTAGCTGTTTTTAGAGAACAAGTAAAATTTATCTCACGCAATCGCCGATAATTTTCTGAATTTTCATGATATTTGACTGGCTTTTCCTCCATAGAGTTGACTATGAAATCATGGAAAAAAAATATTGTTATCGTGAGCGCATGCACAGATAAAAAATATTTTATACAGCTGCTCATGTTTCATCAAATGTTTAACATATTTACATTCCGATTGCACTATATTATTTCAGCTACGTTTTGTCAAATTTTCAGAAACTGGCGATAAATTTGGGAGAAAACCCTGAATGATATAAACAAAAAACATGCAAGAATTTTTTAACTTTTTAAATAATCCTTGAATCACCAAGAACATATGTGCTGGTCTGACAGAAATGAATACACATATTGTACAATATCCACATATTCGGAAGCTACAGCGATAGATCATCTCCCGGATTTTATTTTACAGGATGACCCTAAATTTTATTATTCTTCTGTGATCTTTTGCTAGCCCCAAATTGTCCCGCTGTTCAAATCGCCGTTGATAAATATGAAGTCAAACATATTCTTCATAATCCTGAAGTTTCAGGAATATCCGACAAGCATATCTCTAAAAGTTGTACAAAATGTCTAGAATTTAAAGTGTCCGGTGATTAATGGCCATATAGTGTACATATATATATATTAAAATAACAGTTTCACTTTCTCTTGAGTAGCATTAGAGAAAAATTGGAAACATGCCTGTTCTCATGAATGTATTTTTTTTTTTTTTTTTTTTTTTTTTTTTAACTGGACTAACAGAGTTACGATTAATGTAATTTCTCCATCTTTCTTTCTATATTTTTACATTATTACACTGTTATTTACTTATTTCACCACAGTCGGCGAATTTTAATGAGGTTTACCACAGCAGAGTGTCTTACGATGACTGTTCATTGTAATTGTAACCGAATTTATTTTCTATTCCATTGTTGCCAATATCGCTCAGTTTGATGCGCCATGGTAGAAGACGATATATTCAAAATTTTGACATGTCTCTATAAAAAAAATATTCTATGTTAGGAAAACTATTTTATGAAGTTAAATTAGCACCGTTTACAGCACATTAAAATTTAGCGACAATTGGCTAACTTTTATGAAAGTTACAGTCTGATAAATAAAAAAAGACAAGCAAACGGGCAAGTAGACAAACATATGATTTTTAGATTCTGTTGAAATCTATAATGGGCCGATCACCAGTAGATGCCCTTCCTAGAAAAAAAAGATATGAAATCAGGGTATCGGTTTTAAAGTTATGCGTGGACATTCCTTTAAAAACGTACAAAGTAATTTTGTAAAATCCTTTGCCTGAAGTGGGTTAACACTAAACATACCAGGAATTTTACTCATGTCTTTTAAAAAATATTTCACATCAGAATTTTTATTTTAAACTATCTACCTTTTTAATTTAACATATTTCTACGCGATGAATATTTTATTTATCTTATTGAAGACATTTCTGATTACGATCGAAATATTTTCACTTGTTACTGATCAAGTGACCGGTTGTTGCTATTAGACTGGTGCAACTAGCCTGCAAGTTATATCTTGGTGGTAACCACCTACAAATCCGATTTTTGTGGTTGACTTGTAGGTCTACCATTGTGTTTTCCCATTGTGTTATCATTGTGTGGAAAACACAATGATAAACCTACCAGTCAACCACTAAAATCGGATTTACAGGTGTGTTCCACCAAGATATGGCATGGCAGACCAGTTGCATTTTAATCTTGTGGATCGAGCTCTGCCTAATTGTGGAATTTCAGTCATCAACTTGATGAGGTGATGGTCTGTGCAGCCACCTCTCGGTCTATATACTTAGTTTTAAGTATATTTTGACAAAGTATCATCAATGTTTGTCAGTACATATAAATGTTTGCCAGTTGACTCACCGAAAATTTAGCTCAATATAAAATAAACTAAGTAAAAATTTTATTCGGCACTGAATGTGAATGAATATTCATACAGGAATCTTAATAGCCTACATGACGCAAATTAATAAATGTAGGAATAAATAAATTGTTTAGATCCATCATTGTCCTGTTTGATGCTATTTGTTAGATGTAGTGAACAAAAATAAATATTTAAAGTTTCTTTTTTTTTTACATAATTTTTCTTTTATATTTTTAATTATAAGTCACCATTTATTTTTTATCACTTCATAATGAAGATATATTTTTCCACCAAGGTATATTTATTTCTAACATTTATTTAAGACATATGCGTTCTGAAAAGTTCTTGTAACAATTAGAAAAAAATGATTTACTTGATAAGATGTTTTGCCTCAAACCATTATGTACTTTATTTCTATGATTTTTGAAATTAGATGAAGTAACTTCGATTCAACTGGAACAATTTTAATTATAGGTTAAATATTACCATTGCAATATGTATAAGTATCAAAACTTTATAAAACAGAATAAAGTTTTTAAAATATTATTTTTCTAACTACATATATTAAATAATAACAGCTTTCCTGACAAAATATGATACTTTTTATATAATGTTCATTAAAAATTCATATTTTTTATTAAAAAAAAAAAAGCTGTTCCGTTAAAAACTACAATAAATGAGCCCACTGTAATAACATAATATTTACAATATCCAACGTATCCAGTAATTTTTGTTAATTTCCGATAGTACAATGCATCAATCATTAACAGCACTATGGTTTGAAGAAAAAAATACTTTTTTTTTTTTTTTTTTTTTTTTTTAGTCTATTTTAATAGGAAATATCTTAAGATTTTGAAAGATTCCTAGCTTTCTACAATACTTGTCATAGAATATTAGATAGCATATAGACAAAGTAAGTTACAGCAGCCTCCCTCTTAACCGGCCTAAACGGGACCGAGGGTTAGCCGGTTTAAGCGAAAAGCCGGTTAAACCGGAGAAGTAAAAAAAAAAATGAAATAAGTAACTGCATATTTAATTAAATTTTATTTTAATTTAGTTTTTTTAAATTTGTGTAGTTTTAAAAAAGTACACATTTTCTATATTTTGTGAAATGAATATTAGTCGTAATTAACTGGATTGAAATAAAAATTACCACTAATAACAAATAATAAACAATATTTAATACAAATTAAATTCTTGAAAATCTTGTCACATACATTTATAAGAAGTTGAAATTATTCAACATTATGTAAATTTGAGTTAATTAACCATAAAGAAATGAGAACTGAAAATTTCCTTTCTTAATTTTGCGTGATATTGGGGGAAAAATCGGCCGGTTAAAGCGGAGTTCCGGTTAAGAAGAAGGCTACTGTATGTTATCACATACAAAGTGGACAGTCGTCAAAATCGACTCAGTCGATTTCCCTCTACTTCGAAAAAAGTCGATCATCCTCTACTAACTCTGCAACAAATTTTTGCATAAAAAAGTTATTGATACCAAGCTATTGGAAATGAAGTCTACTTTTAAATGATGTATATGTCGTAGGCTAATTGAGAAATCCGGCTCTTTGCAAACAGCCTAGGCTCTTTGCAAAGAGCCGGGCTAATTGGAGAATCCATCTCCCTTTTAGGTAGATTTCGTATGAAATACTACCTATTGGGATCGTTCCTATGTTGAAATTTCTGAAAAAGTTTTGCAGATCTACACCGATCATGACTCCTAGAACCCAAAACCACCCTCAGTAAAAAAATTTATATATCTATCTATCTATATATATATATATATATATATATATATCACTTTCTTCTGGACACGATAACTTTCGTAATTCTGCACCAATCTCTTCCAAACTGATACATAAAATCAAAGGGCATAAAATCTCGGTCAAGTTCGTTAATGGGCAAAATCGGACCAAGGGGATGGAAATAGGGAGGGGTTTTGTGAAAACAGAAAACCACCCATAACTTCTTAATTTTTGTACATATCAAATCAGTTTAAAGTTTTTATTACTTCTAAAATAAGGCCAAAATTTTATGTATCACAGATTTTTGATAAAGTTAAAAATGGGCTCAAGGGGCGCAAAAAATAGGGTTTTTGGGAGAAAAAAATTCATAACTTCGTCAATTCTCAAGATATCAATTCCAATTAATTTTATTATAAATCTCCATAATATTATCTACAACTTTTATATTCACATGTTTTTGATAGGACCAATTCGTACCGCAAAAAAAAATTAAAAACGAAAACAAAAAGGGGGGTTGAAGAAGTAAAAAATCCATAACTCCGTCAATTCAAAAGATATAAAATCCCCATGAATTTATCAAATATCTTCTTAATATTGTCTACAACATCTATATAGACAAGTTTTGGATGGGACCAATTCTTACAGCAAAAACAAATTAAAAATACATAGCGGTTGAAGAAAAAAATCATCTAAGTAAGGGTGTATTCAAATCCAAACTGCGTATTTTCTGACACATTTTACAAATCATTTTTGCTCTCAAAGGCTTCCAATTGGTACGTTTTCTTACTCAGAAACTATATAATGTACCGTAAGGGTCGATGTTTTGATAGAGGCAGAATATATTTTTAAAAATGCTGTTAAAGTGGGCATTTTGAACCGAATTTCCCGAAGCGGATTGTGTTGGAAAAATCATTGCATTAAGGATGCACTCAAATCCAAACTGCTTATTTTCTGACTCATTTTTAAATTCATTTTTGCTCTCAAACAGATTTAATTGGTAGATTCGTTTATTCAGAAACTATATAATGTACCGCAATGATAGATTTTTTGATAGAGGCAGAATATATTTCAAAAAATTATGTCAAAGTGGGCATTTTGAACGGAATTTCCCGAAGCAATTGTGTTATCACTTTCTTCTGGACACGATAACTTCCGCAATTCTGCACAAGTCTCTTCCAAACTGATACATAAAATCAAGGGACATAAAATCTCGGTCAAGTTCGTTAATGGGCAAAATCGGACAAAGGGGATGGAAATAGGGAGGGGTTTTGTGAAAACCGAAAAAAACCCATAACTTCTTAATTTTTGTACATATCAAACCAGTTTAAAGTTTTTATTACTTCTAAAAATAGCGCCAAAAATTCATGCATCACAGATTTTTGATAAAATTTAAAATAGGCTCAAGGGCCGCAAAAATAGGGTTTTTGGGAGAAAAAAATGCCTTACTTCGTCAATTCTCAAGATATCAATTCCAATAAATTTTATTATAAATCTCCTTAATATTATCTACAACTTTTATATTCACAAGTTTTTGATAGGACCAATTCGTACCGCAAAAAAAATTAAAAACGAAAACAAAAAGAGGGATTGAAGAAGTAAAAAATTCATAACTCCGTCAATTCAAAAGATATAAAATCAACACAAATTTATCATATATCTTCTTAATATTGTTTACAACATCTAGATAGACAAGTTTTGGATAGGGCCAATTCTTACAGAAAAAACAAATTAAAAATACATAGCGGTTGAAAAAAGAAATCATCTAAGTAAAGGTGTATTCAAATCCAAATTGTCTATTTTCTTACTCATTTTTAAATCCATTTTTGCTCTCAAACGCATCCAATTGCTAGATTCTCTTATTCAGAAACTATATAATGTACAGATCGATTTTTTGATAGAGGTAGAATATATTTCAAAAAATGATGTCGAATGAATCTGATCGAAATGAATTTGAACCGAATTTCCCGAAGCGGATTGTCTTGGAAAAATCATTGCATTAAGGATGCACTCAAATCCAAACTGCTTATTTTCTGACTCATTTTTAAATTCATTTTTGCTCTCAAACAGATTTAATTGGTAGATTCGTTTATTCAGAAACTATATAATGTACCGCAATGATAGATTTTTTGATAGAGGCAGAATATATTTCAAAAAATTATGTCAAAGTGGGCATTTTGAACGGAATTTCCCGAAGCAATTGTGTTATCACTTTCTTCTGGACACGATAACTTCCGCAATTCTGCACAAGTCTCTTCCAAACTGATACATAAAATCAAGGGACATAAAATCTCGGTCAAGTTCGTTAATGGGCAAAATCGGACAAAGGGGATGGAAATAGGGAGGGGTTTTGTGAAAACCGAAAAAAACCCATAACTTCTTAATTTTTGTACATATCAAACCAGTTTAAAGTTTTTATTACTTCTAAAAATAGCGCCAAAAATTCATGCATCACAGATTTTTGATAAAATTTAAAATAGGCTCAAGGGCCGCAAAAATAGGGTTTTTGGGAGAAAAAAATGCCTTACTTCGTCAATTCTCAAGATATCAATTCCAATTAATTTTATTATAAATCTCCTTAATATTATCTACAACTTTTATATTCACAAGTTTTTGATAGGACCAATTCGTACCGCAAAAAAAAATTAAAAACGAAAACAAAAAGAGGGATTGAAGAAGTAAAAAATTCATAACTCCGTCAATTCAAAAGATATAAAATCAACATAAATTTATCATATATCTTCTTAATATTGTTTACAACATCTAGATAGACAAGTTTTGGATAGGGCCAATTCTTACAGAAAAAACAAATTAAAAATACATAGCGGTTGAAAAAAGAAATCATCTAAGTAAAGGTGTATTCAAATCCAAATTGTCTATTTTCTTACTCATTTTTAAATCCATTTTTGCTCTCAAACGCATCCAATTGCTAGATTCTCTTATTCAGAAACTATATAATGTACAGATCGATTTTTTGATAGAGGTAGAATATATTTCAAAAAATGATGTCGAATGAATCTGATCGAAATGAATTTGAACCGAATTTCCCGAAGCGGATTGTGTTGGAAAAATCATTGCATTAAGGATGCACTCAAATCCAAACTGCTTATTTTCTGACTCATTTTTAAATTCATTTTTGCTCTCAAACGCATTTAATTGGTAGATTCACAGATCGATTTTTTGATAGAGGTAGAATATATATTTCAAAAAATGATGTCAAAGTGGGCATTTTGAACAGAATTTCCCGAACCGATTGTGTTAGAAACGAAAAATATTGCCCTACTGAGAAAATAATTGTTTATTAATCAAGTTTTAATTAATTGAAAGAAAAATAAAAACACAGGTCGCTTATAAATCTTTTCAAAAATCACGTCAGCATGATTCAGATATATAATTTTTTTTTATTAAAAATTAATCTGAAAAAGTGCCAGAAAATTTCGTGTTGTTGAGTATGGAAAAATATTTTTTTAATATCGCCTTAACATGATTATGATAAAAGCATTTAAAATATATTGTCAAAATTAAATTTAAAATATCAAAAAACCCGAACAAATTATCATTTCTCATCAATGTGAAACTATTTTTTATGTCACTTACCTATTTTTTTTTATTTACTTGTATTGATGACATTTAAGTAGCGTTTAATTGTTAGTTCCTGTCTATAAACACTGTTTTCATGAGGCCTATAGATGTCTATGATGGTTAGAGTTGCAGTAAAGGTAGAGATCCTACCTACACAACTTCCAGGTTGTGTAGTATTTAAACGGAACTTCTGACTGTAAAATTATTAGTGAAACATCGTCTTCATTTTGAAAGACCTATCCGATAATATGCCACTCAATATGGGGCGTAAAATTTTTTTTCGTCTCTACCGCCATTTTGTATTTTACGGCCCCCATCTTGAAATTATAAAAATAAAACCTTACCTATAACCGTCGGACGGTTAAGACAAATCGATATAGACCTCATTAATTAAAATCCATCCAGCCGTTGGGATGTTTCGAGGGTATGAAGCAATCCACATACCCAGATAAGCGTGAAACACATAGCCCTTCTTGGCAGTCAGGTAATTAGGGCATTGCCATTGAAGAAAAGAACAAAATTTGGTCTGGTTTTGATTCATGGATGGCCCCCTAAGCAAATTTTATATACATCATTTAAAAGTAGACTTTATTTCCAATCGTTTGAGTGCAATAACTTTCTTCTATTATAATTAGTTGCAGGGTGTGGGTTAGTAGGGGTGTTTACTTTTTTTTCCATGACTGACCATATCGATATATATGAGAAATTATGCCTATCATGTACGCACACTTGCTTTATTTATTCACATACAGGATGTATAGGAAAGTCTCTTTATCCTGAAAAGACTTTCGAGCATAGTAAAGTGACTACACCTAAACTAGCGGTACCGATATAAGCGCCACTAATGGCAAATTTTGTAATTCATCGTCCCTATACCAAAAACTATCAGCGATAGTGGCCAAAAGTCAATTACAAAATAGTAGAATGTTCTCCATTCAACCCCTTAAACGTCGCACCCGATAAGTGTAGGCTACTTTTTTTCTTCAGATTGTTTGATTGCCACCACCTTTTTAAGTAGAAATATTTAACTTATTTAATGGCAGATAAATTGATGCGAGGATAAAGCTAATTACACTATTTTAAAAAAACTGGAGGGAATCAAACAATCTGAAATATAAAAAAGTAGTCCCTACCCTGCCCGTGAAATGCACGGGCGCGAGAATTAGGGGATGCTGCTATGCGCAAAATGTTGCTGTGAGTAAAATTTTTATTATATATCCTGAAATGATGGTTTTTTGTATTCACTCACAGCTTAAATACATTAGTTATTGCATGAAGAAGAGTGATATTATAAGATAAATGTATATTTACTAATAAAATTGAGACATGTAAAAAAAGCATTGTTTAAAGTAACTCCGGGAGAGTCTCCGCATACGTGATAGATGCCGCACCCCTTGTATTTCTTGTCATTATCGATAGATGGTCGTCAAACGCGCAGTATAGGTGAGCAGTGAGATTATTTTAACTATTTTAACCAGTGTACAGCGTGAATTCCATTTCGATGTTTACTTGTAGAAGTACAATCCTTAATTTGACGTAAGTGCATGATTCCACTGTCCAAACTTTTAAACACGTTATGTTTAACCCTTAAATGCATATGGTATCGTTTTTGATACAATAATTGTTCCCTATTTATTGGATTTTTTATTCACATATTCCGTATTTCCACCAGAAAAATAAAAAAAGAAAATTTCACTCCATTCAATAACAGCCATTTCGTTATTAAATAAACCGAAATTTACCATTTATATTTTCTGGTATGAATTCCGATTCTCTTAATTATGAAATTTCGTGAACGTATTCCACCCTATGCATTTAAGGGTTAAATACTTTTCATACACTAATTACTAAATGCATGCATGATTTCGAAGTCAAAACCAAGTGTAGGGTTAGTATAGAGTACTGTGTGTATGGTTACGCCATTCCCCTTAGCGATGGCAGGTAACTGTGATAGCCGACGTCCGCACTATGCAAAATGGGATACATGCCGCACTGCTATTCCGGTATACATGCCGCAGTTTCTTTTGTACGGGATGATTAAGTGTTATTAACTTTTCTTTTTCTTTTTGCACAGACTAACCATGTTAGACATGTTATCAAGTTTACAAAAACCAATGGAGAAAAAGGGGAAAATAAAAAGTAAGAAGGGCCAGAAAGATGCAAGTCAAGATGATAATAATGAAAAATTGGACTACGCGTAACGTAGACGTCCTTTGCAAGGAACGTTTAGAAAACTACTCCAAAAAATAGGAAGTGTAATTGGCTTCGTTGCATCATGTGTTTAAACGCAGTTACATAAAGACTGTACTTTTTCAACATTTTTTCTGCAGATTGTAGTCCAAAAAACAGGTCTCTTAACCCATTCGGGACCATAGGTGCATATAAGCACCTTCATAAAGAGCTTACAAAATTTGTTTCTGGCACCAGTAAAAAAGAAAAGTAATATTTGCTTTGTTTAATTAGAGCATTTTCATGATTTCTTTTAAAATTAATGATTTTTAATGATTTCTTTTCATTTCTTTTAAAAGAGTGGCACCAACCGAATAAAATTTGTGTAAAAGCCACCGGTCACGAAAGAGTTAACAAATAAATTATGTCACCACAATTTTACTTTTTTCTTTTTCCTTTCTAATACATTGATGTTATGTTGTTGCTGAAATAGCAATTAAAATTTAATGTAAAATAATAAGGCGATAATTTTAATAGTGAAAGTAGGCAACAATTATTAATTTGAATCTACTAATACATTTCATTGTACTTATTTAGTTTCATTTTGTTATTACATCATTAATTATAGTCCAGATATTAATATTTTTTTTTTTTATATTTTCATTTATAATTTCATTCTGTTCTTATTACTAGCGCGGCATAACTACTGCACAAGTGCAGCGTCTCAGCCTGGATTTACGGGTTACGCGCCGCAGTGTAATGTTTCAGAAGAAAAAAAAATGTAACAAAATATTAATATTTTGTTTTGAGATTTTTTTTGTCGCAGTAAGCGCGTTGTATATTTAACATTAAATAGCACAGCATTATTTTTTTTTATTTTATGTCCACCATGGGACTTTATAGACAAATTCAAATAAATGTGCGGCATAAATCCCGGAATTACCCTAGTTTAATAAAAAAAATTGAGTTAAGTATGCTCAATATGTCCGTTCGCAGCACCAATGCATCATGCATTTTGCATATGCCTCGATGGTAAGCACATTTTTAAAATTGTGGCGAGTATTTTTTTCATTTGATTTAACCCATTAAGGACCAGCATGTTTTACAAGAATTTTATTCAGTTCACACCACTTATTGTTAAGCACTTACTTTTACTTTATGAATCACTGAAATGTGTTAATTTAATAAGGCAAAAACGAAATACAGAAAACTTAGCGTAATATCCGGCATATAAGCCGCGGTTCAAATAAATCTGTCTATGACCTGAAATTGTATTTGATAAAATGTAACTTTTTTCTAATTAGATTCTTCTACTTTATCTGACATTATTTGTTAAATAAATTTTCTGGTTTGAAACAGACTTATTTTTGCCTCGACTTATACGCCGGAAATTACGATAGTTATAGTAAACGAAGAAAGGGTGAATTCGCTCTGAGCTATAACTTCAAACAATTCATCATTGTTTAATTAAAAGAGAATTATCCATTGCCAATTTTTACAAAAATGAAATCTTAAATAAAAATTTACAAATATCAAAAACATTTAACTATTCAATTAAACTAACAGTCAAATCAGTTTTCTTTCAAAAATTCTTCGTTTGAATTTTTATAAACACTCAAGAAAGGCTTAAGCAGCTTAATCATGTCTATTGATAATTTTATTTAAAAAAAAAACTATATGGTATGAAGTTTACATTGACTTTAAAGTATTAATCTTTTTTATTTTTCCCTTTATAACGTATAACTGCGCTCCCAATTAATTATCTTATTTTCAAACATTTCATTTCATTAAAATCCGAAGGAAAAAAAGAGAGTTACATATTAACTAAGTGTTTTTCTATACTTTTTTCTAAAATTTAATCTAATAAAGCTGTTAATTACTTGCATCTCATAAAATAATTATAACACGAAAAATATATTTTTTAAATATGTATTTTAATATTCTGATTAAGAAGTAAAAAAGAATGTTATATTTATTAAATTAACCAAATTTATTTAGTGATGCAATCGAATTCGGATGATTAATTTAAATTTTCTCGGCACTTGAAAGTTTTCAAAAGATTGAAGCTCATGAAATTCTCTCTAAACAGAAAAATTTATTATTTCCTGTGGATCATTTAATAGTTTTCTCGAAAAATAACAAATTACATTTTTTTTTTCACTTTTACGTTCATTAGCGTGCATTGAAAGCTCCTGTTGCTTTTTCTTCCAACTGTTCCTGAATGCTTCCAAGAACGATCAATATTTTGCCCGCAAATCGATAGCATACTTTTAAAAGATTTCTTTTTGAAATGCCTGACAGAGAATGTTTGACAATAAAATAAAAACTAGATTTTCAAAGAGTTTCCAGTGTTTATAAAAAGAAATGCGGTTGTTTATGAGGTAATCTGCATTATTTTAAAATGCTCTAAACTATTGAAGTAGTTTTCTCATTAGTCTTGACAGGTTTGTTTGCTTGCTTTATTATTTGCCTAATTCCAGTTTTTATTAAAAATAAATAATTATATAAAACATTGAGAAAATAACACTAGTGTGCAAATTGAAAAATAGTTTTCGTAACAGAAACCATAATAATTGAGATTGGTGCTTTTGCGGAATGCGACGCGGAATCGGAATCTGGAGTGTGTTTTTCTTCACCACGCATCACGTTTTTGTTGTGCAACCTTGAGATATTGTTCGAAATAAAAACTGCATTAATAATTTCATATACCAAGTTTATTGGTATATGCACTTAACTAAACTTGTATAACTGGCAGAAGTATATGTTACTTACTGAACTCGCAGAAATAAGCACGGATTACCACACACAATCACAGAAATGAAAAGCAATACAAATGTTTATGAGGTAATGTGCATTACTTTTAAATGCTCTAAACTAGTGCTGCACAACCTTTTTGCCAGAAAATTGTTTGCCACCACAAAAAATTTAAAAGTAACATCCAAATTATTTAACAGCAAAGTTTCTGTCAATTAATTAGGAACATTTTTCTGGATAAAAATACTGGTGAACTTGGTGGCCTGCGGGCCACAGGTTGTGCACCCCTACTCTAAACTAATGAAGTTGTTTTCTCATTAGTCTTGACAGCTTTGTTTGCTTGCTTTATTATTTGTCTAATTCCAGTTTTTATTAAAAATCAATAATTATATCAAATATTGAGAAAATAACACTAGTCTACAAATTCAAAAATATTTTTCGAAACAGGAGCCATAATAATTGAAATTGATGCTGTTGTGGAATGCTGCACGGAATCTCAAATTGAAGTGTGTTTTTCTTCATCACGCATCACACTTTTGTTAAGTAACCCTGAGATATAGTTCGAAAGTAAAACAAATGCAGTAACGATTTCATATACCAAGTTTCTTGGTATATGCACTAAACTAAACTTGTATAACATTTGACGTCCTGAGTGGAGCAAGATCGCCTGATCAAAGATCCAGTTTAGACTTATTTACACTCCACCCCTTGATTCTCCCCGACACGCACGGGGCTCGCAGGTAGAAATCCAGCCCAGCCCAGAAGAGGAAGTCACCTATCTTTTACAAAATATCCGCACAAAAAAAGACTTATTCAAGTTAAAATTAATTTACAAACTATGGTCGAAGCCAGGCTGAAAGGGCAGCATCATCAGTAGTTCTGGAAAGTTGCAAAATATTTTAGGATACCAATCGAAAAATATTTTCAATTATATTCTGAGTTCAACGATAATAAGTTAAATTCATCTATTATGTTATCGATTTTTTTCTGTTGAGCAGAACCATATTTCAGATCAGATGCTAAAATCAATAAGGTTAGCTGGGTGAAAAAGTTCCACCAGATTCGTCCTGCATAGCTCAGATGGTAGAGCACTGGCGGCTTCAGCCAGGAGATCCCTGGTTCCAATCCTGGTCCGGATATTTTTCGCCCAGTTGTAAATTTACATCTAATATGATTTATATACCTTACTTACTGAACTCACAGAATTAAACATGGATTACCAAACCCAATCTCAACCGCCAATGATTTTATCTGCCCTGATACAGTGGGTGATTTCAAACGGTTTAGGTACGCAGCGCACGGGTCATCTTTAACAATAGGACCCCATTCTTAATTTTTCTCCAACTCGGAACCCCGATGGGTTACATTTGTGTGAGATGATACAGCGTATGTGTTTATCGCTCGTTTGGTTGTCTTTCTCTCTCCTGATAAATAGTTCATCTCTAATAACGTAAAAATAAACTGAGAAAGAACAAGTTCCAAAGAAGGTTTATTTAAGATAATCTGTAGTTAAAAAATGTTATTGTTTAGATGTAGTAATCTTACTTGGAGATCTGGATTTAGAATTGTAAGCAAACAAGTAACGTACTTATTGATTAGCATGTTATTAAAACTGAGTATTTACTAGAGTTTTCTGTTTTCAAAATTTAATACATCTCAAATTTATAATATATATATATATACTTGTTATATAGTACAAGGGACTTTATTTTATACATAGCAGCTTGTATATTATGTTTTTGGTATCCATTCAGTGTGTTTGGGGACACTGTATTGTTGTAAATTTATTCATACTGTCACAATTTTTCTTGGTGGTCAGTAATGTTTAATTAATGGTTATATATATATATATACATATATATATATATATATTGTATATATATACAATTGATAAGAGAGTAAAAAAGAGACTTAAGTAGTTTAGAAAACGAAATCATTTTTTATCACTTTTGTTTTTGAGAAAATTTTTCAGTCTGATTTTTAAAACATATATAACTGTCTTATATATAATTGATAAGAAAAATATGTATAAAAGAGATTAATGGGGAGGTGGGTATTAACTGAATGTGTTAAATAATTTATAAGCTTTAGTAATTTTTTTATTAAGTCTGTTTTTGAAAATTCCATTTAACTCATTTCAATTAATTCCATATAACATACGTACAGTATGTTATATGGATTCATTTTTTCCACATTAAATACGAGAATAAGTAAAAAGTAAGTATGATAAATAATTTTGAAATTTTAATAATTTTTTTATTTTATTTCAATGTTGAAATCAGGCATTTGGAAGAATTTTTAAAGCTCCGGGAAGTATTTGCACTTAACAATATTAATAAGCGTTAAATTAAAAATCTTACAATGAGGTTACACCCCCCCCCCCCACACACACACACACACACACTCGAACCAAGGCTACCTCCTGAATTTATCATTGAGCACCTTTGTTTTGAAATATTAAAAAAAAAAATGATTTACATTAAAGAGGCAAATAAAATCTTATGCGCTGCAAAAAAACAGTTATGGGAACCGTTGAAAAGTTAGGGCTTGAGGAGAGGACTTTTATATTTTTAATTTGTATTTGACATTAGGGATGTTTATTTTGTAGCAATTAGAATTTAAAGCGAGTGCCTCCCTTTTTTTAACCTGCAGGCATATTTTATGCTATTACAAAAATATTGATTAATTAAAAAATATGTGTGTGGGTGGGGGGAGGACTGGAAAAAGGTGGTAATAAATTTTATATGTACTCTATCATATCTTTTTGTGCCATGTTATTGATTGTGTAGTATTTCAGTTTATATAAATTTATTTTTTTTTTATTAGATATACAGGGATATTTTTTATAAAGGCCTTTTGTTAGATTTTTGAAATGCAAACGGAGCATAATTTTTATTTCTTTCATCAGATAAAAAGTAACAACCATTACTGAAATAAAATATTGCAGTTTTAAAAAACTTGTAAACTATTTATGGAAATAATTTTATTGAGGTTGCAAGTAATCTTTAAAAATTCTAAGAAAATGGATGTTTAAAACTATTTTTTGAGATATGTTTGTCATGAAAAGGCCAGCTTTACTCTATGTTCTGGGCCTTACACTATAAGGCCTTATTCTAGGTATATGTAATACTTATTTTTCCTAAATGAAATGATAAAAATGATTCATGGCTGAATCGTGAAAACTTTTGTTCATAAAAAATATACAGAAATTAAATTAATACTTATTTTAATAAAATTGCTTTGAATTGTTTTTCATCATATAAGACATTCACCTTCATTTAAATTCTCTTTGAATTAATTTCAGATTAGTAAGTCAGAAATAATAAACATCAAGAAATTAAAGAAGCAAACAAACAAAAAAGGGAGGATGGAGGAGGTATAAAAAGTTCCAATATCACACAATACGCGAGTAACTTTTATATAATTAAAAATTAATTTAATTTCAAAATATTATGTTATATAGGCAATTTGCATTAATAATTTAATGAGAATAGTAATTTAGTAACATAAAATAAAGTAATAGACTACTGCTTTAAATATCATTATTTAAATTACGATGCATTATTAACATTTAAATAATAAAAGTTAACTTACCTTATATATACAATGTATGATAAACGGGTGTATTATATTGCATAAAAAGAACTTTTTGTACAATAAAGAAACATAAATCTATATTTATAAAATATTATGTAAAAGTTAACAAGAAATTTTCACTTAAAATTTCAATTACATCCAGCGGCAAATAATTACATATTCTATTTAATAAATATTGTTTGTAAAGTTTTAATGAAATAAAAATATTATAATAAAAGTTATATTAATTATATTCTACATGCATATTTTCATACCTTTCTGAACAAAAATGAATTGAAACTTGTGTCATAAAGTTGCCCCTTTAGATTTGAGAACAGTCAT
Source organism: Maratus speciosus (assembly GCA_963932465.1). Taxonomy (NCBI): domain Eukaryota; kingdom Metazoa; phylum Arthropoda; class Arachnida; order Araneae; family Salticidae; genus Maratus; species Maratus speciosus. The sequence goes on along the minus strand of OZ010787.1, from coordinate 188,874,708 downwards.
ATTCATGTCATATCATATCATATCCATGTCATATCAGTCATATCATATCCAAGTCATATCCATGACAAAAGTTTCATATTTTCAGTATTGTCAGTATATTCATATGTTCAGTTTCATATTTTCCGACTTATGCAGGGGCATGCGGGGCCGCCGGCCGGGGCCCATGAGAGTAATCAGGATTTTCATTAAAAGGTGTCAAATGATATAAATTGACCAAAATTCATATAGTTCAAATATTTAGGAAGGGAGTGCGGTCTCCCTTCCTCCCCCCCTCTGCTTCCAGTACACGCCCCCCCCCCCTTACACACACACACAGCACCCATGCAAAAAACAAACTACATCATTAGAAAACTAATGATTAAAATTTATTAGTATGCCATTGTTTTCAAAAGAAATTCTACATTAAGGCTGTTCCTAACTGCTCTGCTCATCAAGCACAAAACGTTTAACACATTTACAAATTCATTTTTTAACGGAAAGCTATAAAATTGGAAAGCCTGACCATGGAAGCGATTTGGAATTGAACTGTGTTTTCCATTTTTTTTAATCAATAAATTACCTATTGAGTTATAAGCTATTTTGATCATGTGACAAACACGTTTTTGGCCCGCTCTTGAGTGTTTTTTCTCCTTTCGCGCGGAAATTCGGTTCTTTGACTCTATTTTCTGAAAAATGTATTGTGTTTCAAAAAAAAAAAAAACAGCTCGATTACATAGTTTCTGAACAACAGCACCAGCTAGTTTCATACATTTTCGAACAAAAATAAATTAAAACTTATGTCAAAAAGTTGCCCTTTCGGATTTGAGAACATCCTTAATGTTTTCCTCGTAATGTGGCATGTTAAATCATTAATGATGACCAATTTGTGGCATTGTCTTTTAGACATCTTATAATATACAAAGTAAAAGTTTGCAAACAAATATTCATGTCAACCAATTTATCATTTTTTCTACTATTGTCCTACTAGTATTTTATTCCAAAAGGACAACTTTATGACATAAGTTTTAACTTATTTTTGTTCGGAAATGCATGAATCGAGCAGATGTTGTTGCTCAGAAACTATGTAATTAAGCTGTTTTTCCGTTTTTTTTTTTTTTTTTTTTTTTTTTTTTTTTTTTGCAAACGCAATAGATTTTTCTAAAAGTAGTGACAAAGTGGGCCAGTGGGTGTTTTGAACCGAGTTTCTGGGCGAAAGAAGAGTAATCACTCATGAAAGGGTGAAAAGCGTGTTTGTCACGGGATCAAAATCGCTTATAATTCAAGAGGTAATTTATTTATCAAGAAATCGAAAACACAGTTCGATTCTAAATCGCTTCCATAGTCAGGTCTTCCAATTTTATATCTTTTCGTTAAAAAACGAATCTATAAATGTGTCAAAACGTTTTTGCGCTTGTTGAGCAGAGCAGTTGAGAACAGCCTTAAAGTTGTGATCATCTTTTTGTGATGCCCTGTATGTAGATGTGAGCAGTACCGGGTACAAAATTTATGCATATGTATGAAGTTTAATACTAACCACTTCCACATTAATCACAAGAAAATTCTATAGATAGATAGAAGCCCCCCCCCCCCTTCCAACCACCAACACCAGCAGAATGATGCTTGCCCCGGTGTCATCTATACTCTTAGTCGGGCCCTGCATATTTTATCGGTTTCGTTTAAATTTTTATGTCGGCCCGGCTCCTTTAAAAAATTGTCCTAATTCTGCTTTTACGACCTATTGGAAAGTTCAGTGCTTTGGCGAAGCCCCGTTCGCTGACCGCCAAAGAAAAAAAAAAAAAAAAAAAAAAAAAAAAGCCCCACCAGTGGTCGAGAGGTTCTGCCCTCGAAGCTGGTAGACGGGAAGTGCTGGGTTCGATCCCAATCGCGCCCGTCGGCCTAATCGTTCGGAGTTTTCGTGGTTTTCTTCGAGCCGTGGATTTTCCATGTGTAAATACGGATTAGGTTCCCTTAGAAAGACCCCCACGGTGGGCATTCCCCCCGGGCCTATATTCCTCGTGTAGATAATTGGCCGTCAAAAATCAACCAACCAACCAACCAACCAAAGGAAAAAAAAGGCAGCAAGACGCGAATGCGCCTTATCTGTCCCTTCAACTTTCACACCCCATCCCTCTTGACCTTTGGGGAGGAAAAGGTAATTAAAGCGTGCTCCGTAAACTTTTGCGTTTCAAACAGGTTCTACTGGAATAACTCATTTGTTAAAGCTTTGGTTATTTGTGCCAGGTGGATGAGTGATTGTTCATTGGTCCCGTGAAGATGACTCTTTGTTTTTAACACTTACCAATATAACTGAAAAGTGTTTATGAATTCGGTTTCACCTCTTGGCTGTGTTCGCGTAAATACACTATACTTGGGGAACGAGGAACTTGATAGTATTGAATATACTGCGATCGTTATACTTCCGCGACAAGAAGAAGTGCGTTGACTATTTTAATAAAATCTCACTCGATATCTGTTTTTTTCCCCCAAAATTTTAATCCAAAAACGATTCATTGACTAAATGAAACTGATTTAAGTTAAAATTTGTCACTATTATGATATGTATATATTAAATTTATCTAAAAATGTATTTATTCGCTTTGGCAAAATCTTGGCGCTAATGAACATGTGTTGTACAGAGATTGCAAACCTATCACAGATAACGTCTCCCGCATATCCCCAATTTCCGGTGAGTTAAAAGATAATTACTCTAAGATTGCAGTTTTTAATCTGCAATATATATTTTTTATTTTTGAAACTTTTTTAAATACAGAAACAATTTTTGTGGATTTGAACGTATCGGAAAATTTTACCCCAAATGGATACCAAGCATGACAATAAAATATTTAAAACAATAAAAAATGCAAAATAAAAGGAATAGAAACGTGTTTATTTATAATTCTGAGGTTGTAAATAAAAAAGTTGAAGAAAGTTATTCCACTCGAATATGAATTTTTCTACCGGCAAATACGAGTTATTTTTAACAGAAACATAGGCATATGCAAGGGGGGTGGGGGGAGAGAGGAGAGGGCTCTAAATCTTTGAAAAAAGTAAGAACTGTTAAAAACATTACTGTTTACTTTTGTGTTTTATTTGTTTTTTATTTTTCTCTTTTCTCTTTAAATCCTGATAGAAATTTATTTCTGAATATTAAATATTATTTAATTGTTAAATTCCTAAGTTAGTTTTTATTTTCATACATTTTAAAAATTGTCTTGCACAGGACTTTTTATGGTTATTGGCAATATTAGAAAAAAAAATGCATAATCATGCTAATGTAGTATAGAAGTTTTGGCATAAATATGAGATTGAATTAAAAATAAAGGAAAATATTGATAATAAAAATAAGCTTAAAAGTTTATTTTACATATTTTTATAGTGTATACTCATACATGCAATAATTTGTTTCCCTTTAGATTTGTTATCCTTCTTACATTCAAAATTTTTAAATACAGTCGAACCTCGTAATCCCGACACTCTAATGACCAGAAAGAAGTGTCGTCATAAGCGGAGTGTCCCGGTAACCGGTGTCCATCAAAGTTAGAAAAGGTAAAATTTCATAAAATTTTTCTGGTTTAAATCTTCATTAGTCATAGGTGTGATAAACTATATCCCACGACCCTCAAGGGGTTAAGCAATAAAACATTATTATTTAACAAAATAAACGCAAAAACCAAATTGAAAAGAATAAAAATCAGATTTATGACTACTTGTTTTTTTATTGTTACACGAAATATTGATGAATTAAGGTTTGCTTATCCCTAAATGTACTTCTTACAATTCTTCTTTCAATATTATACAATGTATTGTAATAAATATTCGTTGTTTCAGAAATGGATATTAGATAATTTCTGATCGTTTCAATGCAATGCAATGCTTCCGTTTTAGTTGGATTAAAAACGCCGTGTGACCACAAGAAAGCGCCGCCTGACCAGAACAAAAAGACCTCGAGTAGACTGATACGTCTATCTGGAACTTAAGTGGGTCATTCATAGTGTGTGGGTTTATTTATTCAAATAAAGGATTGAAGTAAAATTTCTCATTTATTTCAATGGGTATTTTAGACACTTTTGTGAAAAGTATGGCTAAGACGTTTCTTACCGCTTAATTTTCGTGCTTATAAAGATGGATTATGAAAAATGGACAATTTTCCTAAACCTTCGGGATATATGGAGTTGCAAATTATTCAATGACATAAAATCCGGAGCTTACATTAAAATTATATACAGAAAATTGGGACTTTGAAAAACTGACGTGATAAGCAGAGTGACGTGAAAAACCGGGTGTCGGGATAACGAGGTACGACTGTATATCTTAAACGGGGTTTCAGGAAGGTGGCCCTCTCTAACGAAAATGAAATTACTGTTCAATTGTCCTTTTTTCTTTCATTCTTTTATTCTTTTTCTTTATTTCTTTCTTTATTTTTCTTTCTTTCTTTCTTTATTTTTTTTTTTTATTTTTTATTTTTTTTTTTTTGAATGAATGTCAGTAGATATTTGATTTTGAATATTTAAAAATTTTTTTTGTTAAATTTTTAAGTTGCTCTTTATATTGATATGTTTTGAAAATTATCATGCGCGGATGTTTTGATTAAATAAATCGATTAGTTTAGCTTATGTCGTCTCCATTTTTAAAGAATATGGTCAAGGCTGCGGACCACACTCATCTGCGTTATAAAATCTTTCCTCTCTCTGGATTTAGTGCTGCCGGCACCCATTCAACGAATTGCTAGTTATAGTTACAGACAATATTAGAAAAAAATTGCATAATTATGCTAATATAGTACAGAATTTTAGGATGAATATGGGATTGAATTACAAATAAAGAAAAAATATGTTGCTTGTTTACGTATGCTGATGCGATAACTTTGTATCGTAATGTAGATAATTCAGAATATTCCAGTGATTTTTATTTTTGGCTGATTAAAGCTAAAAGCTTTTAAAATTTTGTTTTAATAGTTTGTTTTCTCATCTTAATTTAAAATATGAAAAGACTTTATATAAAATACAAATGTGAGTTCATGTGGTTCTTCAAAATTACACATTAAGCAATGCTAGATACCTGTTACGTGTTACATACATATAACTTTAAACCTGATTAGAAACACATTTGTATTAGTTCTAAAAAACATTTCTCAGTGAAACAATTATGACTCCGTTACAAAATAATAAAATTATAGGTGGTAAATAAATTATAGGTGATGTTAAACTGCAACAATATGTTTATTTTTTCCCTTTCAATTTATTTTAATTCTCAAGATTACTGTCAAAGGTGAAAAGTTTTTGGAAAATAATGTATGTTATTTTAATTTAAAAAATGTGCTTTGTTGATAAATTGCAAATAACCAATTGTATTTAATCTTTCAAAGAATGATGAAACAAAAATCTTTGAAATAAGGTTTTTGCAAATGCAATTCAAAATTAATTTTGCGTCACCGAAATGAGTGCTACATCGCCCAATGTTGCAACCATATTAAACCAGGGGATGTAAATAGGCAGTATCAGGCTTGCACCTACTATCTTCTTGGCCCTTCCCCAAGTATAGATAGCCATATACAAGGGTTATTCAATAAAGAATATTCATATTTTTTATATCATCACATCCTCTATCATCGTCTAAATTTTAATGGTTCTGTTCAAAGTAGTTCATATTCAATACAATGCACTTGTCCCTCATTTTTTCACACTTCAAATACATGCTGGAAACTACTCGTGCAGGCTGCTCGTGCCTGCTCGAAACGGGTCGTGAAATTAACCTGCGCCGCACAGTGGAGTATTTTTCAAATTTAGCCGTCCAAAAGTCAATTTTTCGAAACGCAATTGAGGAGATAAAAATGTAGCTAATTGTGAAGATGGGGATTCACTGTACATATGTAAATTTTTCCGTTGCTTGAGCAAACGAGTTCTAGGGAAGGTAAAACTTGCTTGTATCAGTAAGTTTTTTATTTGTACTTTGCGGTTCGATTTTGTGCCTGTTTATTTCAGTGTGATTTTTTCTCCCTAAACTTTTACTTACATCATATCATTATGGATTGTTAAAGCCCATGAATATATGTTTACATTGCACATGAATATATTTATATTTGTTAATTTAACATATATGATAAAGCGACATAAAATGTGTGGTATATTTTTTGAAATTCGTATTGTTAATTTCAATATTCTATAAAATATTTGTTATACATCGGGGTGGATCGGGATGATCTTTTTTGCACTAAATGAGAGTTCAATATATGTTTTTAATAATTTTGAAAACAGTAGGTGCGAAAAACTGCGATTTCAGAAGAATTTCCATTCAAAAACATAACTGCATGTTTTTGTAAATGCTAATGTTTTCATTTCCCTTTCAATTCGAAATGCATTCTACGATAGATAAATTGCAATTGTTGTCAGAATGTATCATCTTCGGTTATAAAAAAAGTTCCAATTTATATATCTGACCAATATATTTTTTTTAAATGCTGTTTGATTAATAGATTAATTTTTAATATTATACAAAAGTATCATTTGACAAACTCCAACGCGTTCATCGCCTAGATTCTGTCGACCCATGAGAATTAAGTTTGTAAAAGAGTCTGTATATATCACTATGGAAGAAATTTCGTACATTGAACATGAAAGCAAAACACTAGAAGGGGCAAAAGTAACCTTAAACGGAAATGTCTATGATGTAAAACACACCATGTTATTAACCATGGTTGATGGTGAAATTTGCAATGTGTCATCTGAAACAAAATCAACAATGCATTGATTCATCTACACTGTTAAAAATATTGTAAAAAATTACCTCTGTTTCTAAAGGCTCTCTATTTTCTGACCAATGAGAACGCTACATTAACACCTATGAAGCGTTCTCATTGGTCAGAAAATAGATAGCCTTTAAAAACAGGGGTAATTTTTCACGATATTTTTAACAGTGTATGAAGCTACTTCAAAAGACTTTGACAATTTGAACATAACTAACGAGATTACTTCGAGACTTTAGCTTTACTTCTTCCTGCTGAAATTTACAGCCTTCATATATCCCATCAGTCTGACCTAGATCCCATTAGTGATGAAAGTTATTCTGAAGACGAATCATCAGATGAATAACCTTGATATTTTGTCATCGAATATGTATATATATTCATTTATGTGAGATTTTGTAATATTTTATATCCATTAAATAAAATAAATGATATAAGTTATAACTAAATGTCTGATTTCATTTAATTACTTTTGATTAACTCTGTAAATGCGTATTCATTGAATTTCATTTGTTTTTTAATAAAAATAAGATGTAAAGATATTAGGTCTACTGGAAAATTCTGTCGCATAATATTCTTTCGCGCCTACTTTTAAAAAAATTCAGATTTCTTCATTAGCACCACTTTTTTGAAATGGTAAAATTTCCATCGTTTTCACATTTCACATTAAGGTGAAAACAATGGGAATTTCACCATTTCAAAAAAGTGGTGCCAATGAAGAAATCTGGATTTTAAAAAAGTTGGTGTGAAAGAACATTATGCCACAGAATTTTCCGGTAAACCTAATATTTAAAAAGTAAATTTGTAAATTTTGAGCATATTTTTATTAAATGAATAGTGTAATTTGATATCGATTTTAAAACATCCAGAGAGTCATGATAACAAAATGTTAAAAATACTATTTATATTCGGATTTTTAAAAGAAATTGCAATATTGTGTTACAAATTTTAGTTTTTGGCTTACTCTGTAGGAAAAGATGAGTCTCTATAAGATTACTCTATATGATTACTCTATATGATTATCTCTACATGAAAAGATTAATATTGCGTATTCATTAACATTTTCTAGCAATTCATGTGCATGTTGCATGTTACAATGTTTCCATATACCCTGTATATATATTTTTGAAAATCCTATTTTTCAATGAAAACTACTAAAAAGTGATAATAATCTGAAAATTTAATCAATAAAAAACTTTACTCCAATTTTTCAATAAGAAATATTTTTGGCCGGCTAAATCCACCAAATACTCCACTGTTCGCCGTCTTCCCCAATGCTTATAATGATGAAAAATACTTTCTGCGAAGGTGCTTCGTCATATTAAGGAATTCATCTTATTTTCCTGTAATCGTACCTTCAATTTTGAACAAACTTCTACGCGAACGTCCTGTTGTTCAGGTATGAGGAATTTCGAAACTCACTGCCCAAAAACTCATGTCATATTCACTTTCAACTTATCAACCTGTTAATGGCACGCAGTTATAACTGCAATATTTTTATCAATTCTAATATCTAATGATCTTCTCTGTCAATAATATTAGCCCGTGAGCTGTTAAATGTTTTAGGGTAGGTATTTTGGGCACCATGAAAATTTATGTAACACTTATTTTGCATTACAAAATCGAATGTATGGCTGAAGGATCGTGGCACTTAGCCGACCCGTGAATTTTTAAATTTCCAAAATTTTCGTTGCAAAAAAAAAAAAAAAAAAAAAAAAAAAAAAAAAAAAAAAAAACTTTGAGGCAATCTGAAATTTTAATACCTTCAGATTTAGTATTTAATGAAATAAAAAACAGGAAATCCAGACTATTTAGTCGGACGAAAACCTGTGCCAGACGCTTTCAATTGGTATTTTATAACTATCGAAAAAAAGTATTTGAGCCACGCTGAGATTGAGACAGAATAATATTTATGCTTAGAATAAAAATATTATGAAAATGACAGACACTTTTGTTGGAACTTTCTACTTGCCAGACAGGGATGACAGGGATGACAGGGATGACCGCCCCGGGAACCCAGCTTTCGCTTTAGAGTATACTACTTGCCAGAAACGCGAGTGCCAGTAAAGCTCAGCTTGTGGGGGTAGAGGTTTGCACGGGCCCGAGCTTGGCCCGAGGCCCGTACCCAGGCCAGGCCGGAAAAGTGATGGCGAATTTTCTCACGGGCCGGGCCGGCAAAAAATTGAACGGGCCAAGCGGTCTGATAAAAAAAAAATTAAGCGGGCCTGCCGACCCGCTATAAAAACTTAATCGTAGCCGATAAAATATGAGCCATTTTTAATGAAGGTGACATTCGAGAAAATAAGTATATATGTGCGTCCCGAGCCGATGCTACTTTGACAACATCAATACAGAAATGTTACATGTCAAGCCTAGTGATTAATGTTTTCAGCAAACTCGTACCGGGCCGAGATCAGGCTTGCATTTTTTTTCTACATATTCAAGCAAGACCGGAACTGGACTTTATTGTTCTCAAGAAGTATAGGGAATGCAATATGTTTTGTAAAAAATATTAATAGCGATAACGAACTTCTGCTAACGGAATCTTTGGAAATATACCTTAAGGTGGTTCTCAAATACATTGCTCAACAATGAGAAATTTTCTGACACATTTTTCTGACTCATTTTTAACTGTAAAGGCATAAAATTGACATGCCTGACTATTTAAAGGATTTGGAATCGAACAGCGTTTTCCATTTTTTATAAATAAATTACTTATCGAGATATAAGGGATTCTTGTCATGTGACTGCAGGTTTTTCTCCTTTCCCGTGCTATCGCTTCTGGAAATTCGATTCAAAACTTTACCATTGACAGTATTTCCTCAAAGATATATTACCTTTATCAAAAAATGTATAACGTTATTCGATTACATAGTATCCGAATAAGAACACCTACCAAGCTTATACGTTTCCAAAAAAAAAATGAATTGAGGAATGTATCAGAAAGTAGCTCCTTTGGATTTGAGAAAAGGCTCATTAAATGGTAGAGAAATATCTTTACAAATATGCTTTTTATTATACTTCTTTAAGGAATCCTTATTTGAATGTTGAAACGTCTGATACTCAAAGTAATCATTAATGTAACTATTGTGTATTTCCTGTCTTGCGAACACATCGTATTTTAAAATTTACTGTAAAATTATCCCTTAAATAAGTATGCAGTATCATTTTTTAAAAGAATCTTAATTGTATGTTTAGAAAAACCCGAATTTTTTTATAGAACCTGAGTCGGACCTGATTTAATTCATTTTTCCATAGGCCGGGCCTGTTTTCACTAATTTTTGTACGGGCCGGGCACGGGCCTGGAAATTCCAGCCCGTGCGGACCTCTAAACTAAATCCTAAAATCCAAAAAATTTGCAAATCAAAATAAATTTTTCATAAAATAATAAATAAATAATTTTGAATATATACATTTGTTTGAGTGAGAATCTTTTAATTTTCCTTTGATGACAAAAATTCATTACAAAATTTGATCCATTCTTTTTTATTCTAAAATAACTTTTTTACGCTAAATTGAATACAGTCTTCTTTCACAAAAAGTAATTTCCGAAACTGTGTGTTTAATTAAAATTCATTATATTCATCGATCTCAAAGATGTATTTTCAAACATGAATTGTATGGTTCAAATTGCAAGGTTGGTTGATTGGTTGTATGGGGTTTTATGGCGCAAAGTCCCTATAGGGACATGTTGCGCCAACAAATTGCAAGGTGAATACACTCCTTGGAATTTCAAAGGAGTATGAAACCTCTATTAAAAAAACTGCAATTTACGATTTCAATCGATGTTGTAGTCACCTCGTATACTCCCAAACTTTGTAATATTTTCTGCAATTAAATAAGACAAGAAATTCTATTGCAAAATTGTGGTTAAAATTTATTGACCCTTGAAGCTGTCATTATTTGTCTGTATATTTTAAAAAGAAACGAAACTAAAAATGATTAAAATTGAGACAGAAGAAGTGAGTATCTGTTAATTAACAATATTTTTATTTGCAACTAAAAAGTAATTATATATATATATAAATAAAGAAATAGATAAAGAATAATTTTTCTTCTCCTGGTATTTTTATATTGAAATTTGAATTATTTCAAAAAACTAATTTCCATATAGCACTAAAAATTTATTTTATATTGAAATTATACCAATAACCGGTCATTTGTCGGCATCAAATGAAATATTTCGATTTGAATCAAAAATTTCTTCATAAAATAAATAAAATATAAATCACGCAGCAATAAGTTTTAAAAAAATGTTAAATAGCTCAAAATAAAATTTCTGGTATGATTTTTTTTTAAACTTGAGAAAGATTTCCGGTATGTCCAGTGGCGTACCCAGGATTTTATTTCGGGGGGAGGGGGGGGCTGACTTAAATTTCCATAATGTTCTAAATCTTACAAAACACGTTGAATTGTGTTGTAAACAGAAATCATTTTTGACAATTAGGCCGTAGCCAGAGGGGGGAAAGGGGGGGAGGGGTGATTTTGTTCCAGCTTTTACGAAAATTTAAGGCATGAGGTTCTGAAAATTTAAAAAATGCGATCATCAGTCCGAAAATTTGGACTTATAAAAATATCGAGATTTTTGACAAATGATCGCTGAAAAAAATCATTTTCGTTAAAGGTTCGAGGAAATAAAACGAATTTTGAAAAAAGGGCCCGAGGATAAAATACGAATTTTGTCAAAGGATCGTGAAAAAAGTCAAATTTCGTCAAATGATCGCGGAGAAATCGCGAATTACGCCAAATGAACATGGAGGAAACGCGAGTTTCGTCAAATTATCGCGGAGCAAAAGGGAATTTCATCAAATGATCCCGGAGGAAACACGAATTTCGTTAAATGAACACATAAAAAACCCGAATTTCATCAAAGGCCACATCGAAAACGCGAATTTCATGAAAAGTCGCGGAAAAAACGCGCACTCCGTCAAAGGGCAGCGAAGAAACGCGAATTTCGTTAAAGATCGCAAAAAACGCGAATTTCGTCAAAGGTAAACAGAAAAAAACGTGAATTTCGTCAAAAGGCCTCAGAAAAAACGCGAATTACGTCAAAAAGACGAGAAAAAAGCGTAAATTTTGTCAAAAAGCAGCGGAAAACACAAATTTCGATGATGGATTGCGAAAAAAAAACGACAATTTCGTCAAAGGATCGCTGATAAAAACACACATTCCATCAAAGGGAAGCGGAAAAATGCGAATTTCGATAAAGGATCGCAAAAAAATCCCCGAATTTCGTGAAAGGGCCACAGGAGAAAAAACGTGAGTTTCGCCAAAAGGCTGCGGAAAAAAGCACAGAAAGACAGAAAGCTGCAAAAAAACCACGAATTTCATCATAACGCTCCGGAAAAAAGCAAATTAAGACAGACAGCCGCGAAAAAAACACGAATTTCGTCAAAAACCCGCGGAAAAAAGCAAATTTCGTCAACGGATCAAAAAAAGACGAATTTCGTCAAAGAGCTGCAGAAAAAACCCCAAATTCGTCAAAGGACCGCAGAAAAAATGCGAATTTCATCAAAAGCCGCGGAAAAACGCGAATTTCGAAAAACGCGCACTGCGTCAAAGGACGGTGGAAAAACGCAATTTCTGATAAAGGATCGCAAAAAAACGAGAATTTCGTCAAAGGGAAACAGAAAAAAACGTGAATTTCGTCAAAAAGCCGCAGAAAAAACGCGAATTACGTCAAAAATATGAGAAAAAAGCGCGACATTGTCAAAAAGCCGCAACAATCAAATTTCGAAAAAGGATAGCAAAAAAATGCGTATTCAAAGGGCCGCGTAAAAACGCAATTTCGTCAAAGGATCACAAAAAAGCAAAATTCATGAAAAGGCCTCAGAAAAAACGCGAATTTCGTCAAAGGACCTCAGAAAACGCAAATTTCGTCAAAGGCCCGCAGAAAAAATGCGAATTTCGTCAAAGATCTACGGAAAAACGCGAATTTCGTCAAAGAGCCGCAGAAAAAAATGCAAATTTCGTCATGAAGTCGCAATAAAACTCAAATTTCGACAAAGGCTAGTAAAAAAAAAACCACTTATTCCGTCAAAGGGCCGCGGAAAAACGCGAATTTCGTCAAAGGATTACAAAAAACACATATTTCGTGAAAGGGCCTCAGAGAAAACGCGAATTTCGTCAAAGGGCCTCAGAGAAAACGCGAATTTCGTCAAAGAGCGTCAGAAAAAAACGCAAATTTCATCAAAGATCCGCGGAAAAACGAGAATTTCGTCAAAGGGCCGCGTAAAAAAGCAAATTTCATCAAAAGATCACGGGAAAAATGCGAATTCCGTCAAAGCGTCTTGATAAAAACCCGAATTTCATCAGAGGGTCGCGAAAAAAACGCATACAAACATCTATGTTTATTATTGTAGGTATAGTTTTTAAACTGAAATAATATGCTAAACAAACTGTTTAAAAATCTGGTTAACCCGAACCCAACTTGTAGGAATCTATACTCAGCCTGATATTGACATGAAATGAAAACAGAGTTAACCCAACCTGCAATAAAAATAATTAGTGCCGAGAAGGGATTCCCCCCCCCCCCCTTCCCCCTTCTGCTGTAATCTTTCAGAAAATTTGCTGTGAATTTCAGAATATTTTTTTTACTCAAAATCAACCATGGGGGCGGGGAGGTACGGGATCCTGAGGCTGTCCCACGTCGAAATAATTTGAAAAGTGTTTCTGATTTTTTTTTTATATACTTTCATTTAAAAGAAAGTCATTTCAAATGAAAATCAAATTTCAAATTATTTTTTTCGCTTAATAGGCGCAAAGACCAACTTAGTGAAAAAGATTCCATGCCGGGAATCGAACCCGGGTCATCAGTATAGCGCACTGACGTTCTACCGCTAAACCACATGGAACGATACCCAGCCTGGAACTTCTCACTATTACAAGTTGGCAGGCTACAAACGCAGCACAAGATGGAAAATTTTCCGTGAGCCACCAACATGGGGCAAACACAGACACTTAATTAAATCCAGCATCGAAATGCATCCAGCATCAAATTCGATGCTGGATTTAATTAAGTGTCTGTGTTTGCCCCATGTTGGTGGCTCACGGAGAAATTTTCCATCTTGTGCTGCGTTTGTAGCCTGCCAACTTGTAATAGTGAGAAGTTCCAGGCTGGGTATCGTTCCATGTGGTTTAGCGGTAGAACGTCAGTGCGCTATACTGATGACCCGGGTTCGATTCCCGGCATGGAATCTTTTTCACTAAGTTGGTCTTTGCGCCTATTAAGCGAAAAAAAAATATTTTGAAATTTGATTTTCATTTGAAATTTTGTATTCAAGGCGAATGTTTCTCTCTGGTAAAATTTCCAAATATTAATATAAGAAAGTCATTGTAGCTTAAAATCTATAAAATTTTTCTTCCCACCCCGAAACTAAATTCTAGCTACGGTACTTGTTTTACAATAAATTAATATTGTAACAAACATAAAATATTTTTTGTATATACAAAATATTTTTATACACATATATAAAATAATGATTATTTATTATTTGTGCACAAGTAATAATAATGAGTTTAAACCGTTCCAAATGAAAAATACTGGCTGGAAAGTTAGGACGAAAAAGAAAGATAAGTGGGAGGAGGGAATTTTTCGCGGTCTTCTGACGAAATTCGCATTTTTTCCGCGATCACTTGACGAAATTCGCGATTATTTGACGAAATTTGCATTTTTTAGAAGCCCTTTCATGACATTCTTGACTTTTTCGCTACCTTTTGTTGAAATTCTCGTTTTTTTCGCAACCCTTTAACGAAATTTGCGCTTTTTTCACGATCCTTTGACGAAATTCACGTTTTGTCTGCGATTGTTTGACGAAATTGGCAGTTTTTGCTTTATGAAATATGCGTTTTTCGCAGCATTTTGGCGAAATTCGCGTTTTTCCCGCGATCCTTTGAAGAAATTTGTGTGCTTTCGCGATCCTTTAAAATATTCGCGTTTGTTCCGCAATCCTTTGACCAAATCGACATTTTTCCTGCAATACTTTGGCAAAATTGGAGATTTTTTCTGCGAACGAGTGATGAAATTGATTTTTTACGACGAGCATTTGCCAATATTCGCGATTTTTTTGTAGCTGAATATTTTGATTTTTCGGAAAATTCGAATCAGAATCCCCCCTACTTTTAATTGTGCGCGAGCAATAAATAAATCATACATAAAATTGGGGAATATTTTCAATTTTTTGGAATTTATAAAACAATGTTACAAAAACAAAAAAATATGTTTTGTTTTTTTTTTCAATTTTTTATTCATTTTGAAAATAGCTTTTGTGTTTCCAAGTAAATTTGGTCGCAGGACTTAGGAGGATATTGGATTAACGAAAAAGACAAATTCGTGGCATGCCAGAAAATAAAACAAATTTATCTCAAAAAGAAAGCCTTTTCCCTTTCACTGCGATCCATTTGGAGGCGAAATGGAGCTGTAACCTCATAACCGCCGTCTTCATCAACTTCTTTGGGTATTGTATGCTGGGGCATCAATGCACACTAATATATGGAGCTAACGAGAATAGCTGCATGGCAGAAAAAAAATACAAATTTATCTTAAAAGAAAGGAAAAAATCAACATTGTTTTTCATTTCATTTTTTACTATTTCGAAAGGGGACTTGTAACCCCATGAGCACCCTCCCCCTCGTTGGGTATACTGTGGTGTTGTAACTGTGCACTGACATGAGACTAACCAGAATGGTTACTTAGCTGTATTGCAGAAAACAAAGTTACAAATTTATCTCAAACAAAAAGGAAAAAAAATCAGCAATTTTGGGGGGCAATAGGGCTGTAACCCCATTACTCCCTTTCCACTTCTTTGGGTATAATGTGGTGTCACTGTGCATTAATATGGAACAAAAGAGAAGAAAGCGGCTAGTCTGTTGAATGATAGGAAAAAAAAATACAAATTTATTTCAAAGAGAAAGAAAAAAAAAAGTAATATTTTTCATTTCATTTTCGACTATTTCGTGAGGAGGGGGCTGTAACCTCATCAGCCGTCGCCCCTCTTTCTTTGGGTATGCTGTGATGTTAATGTGAGATTTATCTAAAAAAATAAGGATTGCAGAAAAAAAAATTACGAATTAGCTCAAACAAGAAGAAAAAAAATCAGCTTTTTTTTCATTTCATTTTCGACTATTTTGGGAGGAAGTACGCTATTAGCCCCTTTCACACCTTTGTGTATAATGTGGTGTCACTGTGCAATAGTATGGAACTAAAGAGAAGAGATCGGTTAGTCTCTTGAATTATAGGGGAAAAATATAAATTTATCTCAAATAAAAAGAAAAAAAATCAGCACTTTTTCATTGCATTTTCGACTATTTCGAGAGGAGGGGCTTTAATTCCATCAGCCCCCCTCCCCATCTTTGGGTATGCTGTGATGTCAGTGTGAACTAACATGGAGTTAACGAGAATGGCTATTTATCTGTATGACAAAAGACAAAATTACAGATTTATCTAAAAAAGTAAGGGATAAACACTTTTTCATTTAATTTTTCGACTATTTTGGGAAGAGGGGGAGGGGCTGTAACCCCATCAGCCCCTTTCTCTTCTTTGGTGTCAATGTGCACTAATATGGAACTAAAGCGAAGGGAGCGGCTAGTGTGTTGAATTATAGGGGAAAATTGCAAATTTATCTCACACAGAAAGAAAAAAATCAGCACTATTTTTTAAATTAATTTTCGACTATTTCGAGAGGAGGGGCTTTAATTCTATCAGCCCCCTCCCCGTCTTTGGTTATGCTGTGATGTCAATGTGGACTAATATGGTGTTAACGGAATGGCTATTTTGCTGTATGACAGAAGAAAAAAAATTACAGATTTATCTAAAAAAAGTAAGGAAAAACAATTTTTTTCATTTAATTTTTCGACTATTTAGGGAGGAGGGGGAGGGGGGGTTGTAACTCCATAAGCCACCTTTCTCTTCTTTGGTGTCAATGTGGACTAATATGGGAGTAATGAGAATGGGTAGGCCGCTGTATGATTGAAAAAAATTAAATTTTTTTCCAAAAAAGAAAGAAAAAAAATCGGCCTTTTTTCACATCACTTTCGAAAATTTCGGAGGGGGGGGGGCTGTAGCCCCATCAGCCCCCCCCCCCCTTGGGTATACCCATGGGTATGTCAACACTTTCACGGCGGGAAACGAGAATTCTCATTTTCATTCAAAAAATATCATTGAGTAAGGGCGTGGCTTCTAGCTTACAGAAAATGCATTTATATCATGTGGTCCCTATTTTTTTTAGACCGTAAGACATTTTATATTAAATTCGTACATTGAAAGATATTTACCGATGCATAAACTTGGGAAACGTATCTAAAACACCAACTTACAAAAGACTTTCAGAACAAGGAGAAGCTTATACTGTTTTAAAATTCAGATTTGATAAAAAATTGCCCGTCGGCAATGAGTTAAGCGTTATATTGTTCTTTCTTGATATATTAAATTGTTCTTTTTAAAAACAAAAGACAAATCCAGAACAGTTAAAACTGATTAATTTTATTGATGAAAAACAAAAGATAAATGATGAAGAAAACAGAGAAAATTAAAGAATAAATCTAACTAATAGTTTTATGCAAATAGATAAATAAAAAATTTAAATAAACAATAAGTAAATTACATAAAATAATATATGATTAATTCTTAACAATTTGCTGGATTTTTGTGGAGAATTTTTAATTGTCTCTGTATAAATCAAACTTTAATAAATACACTGGTGGACAAAGCTTAAGGACCAAGAAGAAAGATACGCTTAAATGAGAATCTATGTGAGATTGTGGGTCAAGAAGCAAGCAATAGTATTACACAGGATTTAATATAAAAAGTTTGTTGAAAGATGTATACAGGGTATTACCAGAGGTTCTTTTTCTGAAACGTGAATATTGTCCGAAAGCATGACTGTACAAAGAAAGCAAAATACTCACAATTAACAATTGTCTGTGCCATATCAATAAGGGATGTGGCTACCGTGTAATGCGAGACAACTTTCAACATGGCGTGGCATACTCAGAACAACATGATTCAGTAGCTGTTGAGGCAAGTTGCCCAATTCCTCTTTCACTGCATAGATGAGGGTTTCCTTGTTTGTGGGAGGAAATTGTCGAGCAGCAATACGTCTCCCCGAGACATCCCATACATTTTCAATGGGATTCAGGTCAGGGGAACGTACTGGCCAGTCTATGCGATGTATATCTTCGGCCTCAAGACAATCTTGTACAGACTGTGTGCGATGACAAGGTGCGTTATCGTCCATAAAATGAAACTTTTCGCAGACAGCACTTCGAAAAAGTTGAACATGTGGAAGAAGGATGTCTTCAATGTACCGTCTACAAGTCATGGACCCTTGGTCAAGCACATAGAGATCAGTCAGGCCATTGAACATGATGCCTGCCCACACCATGATACTTGAAGTCGCATATCGATCTCTTTCTCGAATATTTTCGCGACAGTAAGTACTACCAAGCTCGCGCAATATCAGTTTACGCCTACAATCAGACGATGTACTGAATCTACCCTCATCTGAGAAGAGCGCGGTAGACCAGTCGTCATCAGTCCAATTGCGATGCATACGGCGCCACTGTAAACGGTCGCTACGTTGGCGTCTCGACAGAGGGACACACACAATAGGTCTTCAGGCGAATAGTCCACCCTTTTTCAAACGTCTTGCAACAGTTTTCCGCGATATTTTAGTTCCTGTGGCAGCGCAAAGTTGATTTGCTAATTGACCAGTTTAGCTGCAACGGTTCCTTTTTGCCGAAATAACAATATAGCGATCTCTTCTTGGGACGTCGTACTGCTAGGACGAACCCCTCCCGTGCGCCTAGTGCAAATTACACTCTTTTGGGATGCCGGTCGTAGCCTAGAAACAATATTGTGCGCGATATTAAATTCACGGGCAACAGCTCTCATTTTGCGTCCTTCTTCCAACTTTCCGTTTATTCTACGACGATTAATAGGGGAGAGTAGCCGAATTTGGACCACTTCACTTATTTTCAGGTGTAACTCACTTAATTTTTGGAATATCTGCAAAATATCATTACACAGGGTCAATCTATTCATCTACTAACTAAATAAATATTTAAATCAATTTCTTTTTGAAAATCTTAAATTTTATTTTAATTTAAAAAATTTGTCAAAAGTGGTCCAAATTCAGCAACTGGTCGCCTAAGTTGGACGCCCAATCTCCTAAATTGGACCAAATAATATCAGGATGTTTTAATGACTTAGGGAATATAACTAATTTTATTAAAAGCAAAGTTTGCGATTAATGAAACAATCAAACAAAATAACAACAATGAAATATAATGAAATCAAATATCTGTAAATAAAAGTAATTGTTTTAAATCAAAATGTATTCAAAATATAAATCAAAATTATCAGTAATTAAGAATACAAATTATGGAACTAATTGTCAGTTACTTGAATATCATGTTAGGAATGATGCAAAGCTTATACATGAATTTTGTTTATTGTTTTTGTTTTCCAGCGCGCACAACATGGAACCATATATGGCAATCTGAACACTGAATCATGTCTGCTATTTTATTTTTCTTACAAATTAGGCAAAACCAATCATCACTGTCTAGATTTTTCTTTTTTGATTTTGAGTTATCAGATTTTTTTTTTTTTTTTTTTTTGCAACAGAAGTTTTCTTTACATTATGTTTGCAGTTCTTCTCTTCCATCGTTTTCTTGCTATTTGCATTACGCCTATTTTTTAAAACTCGATATTCCAATTTCTTTTGTGCTGTGAAAGCTTCCTTTTTGTCTTTTTTTTTTTCATTTCAAGGTTTAGTTTATATGGTGAAGATGTTAACAAAACTGTATTTTGGTCCCCGTGTACTTTGTTTTAACTGAATTTAGCTAGGGAAATAACATTTATAATGATTTTTTTTTTGCTTTTGAGGAGGATTTGTAGCTGCAGCCTTGTTCCAGATCAATTTCTTCTCAACTTACTGTCTGCTTTTTGTATTCTAAACCTTTAACAGCTTTTGCTGTCACGGGTGTTTTTCTTCCAGACAGTTTGTCTATGTCTTTTTCAACATTTTAATCAAGGTTTGAGATTTTATGCGTTTTAATGGCAAAGAAGTATAATTCCACCCTCCAGAACTGTAAAAAGTCTTCCATCACAAATATCCTGCAGGAGGAAAATGTTTGAATTCAACTCTGTAAATCAAATATGCCATAGGAATAAAGAATTCAAAGAAAATAAATACAATTACGTACAAGATAAAAGACACTGCAAACAAAATTTATTGCATAGACATGTAAAAATATTTTATGTTTATATAGGCCTAAACTGTATAAAAAAATTAATCCAGATATACAAAAAAAAAAGTTGCATGGAGGTAGTAATCCATTATAAAATATAAAAAAAGTAGTGTACAAAGCTTACCGTCATCGATATTCATTACTTACTTTTCAAATTTATGATCGCATATCTGGTCCAATTTAAGCAACTTAAACTGGCCCAATTACGGAAACTGCGCCATTTTTTAAAACAGTTAATTTCAAGACTAAGAACAAAAACGAAATCAAACAAATCCTCGTGGAAAATATGCGCAATAAACAGATGAATTCATATATGTATATGAAACCATAACAACTTACCTTAGTTTTAAAATATTCACTTACGTTTAGTAGGAAAAAATTGGATCAAAACATCTAACTTTAGGTTTTTTAAATTGTCTGAAAACAGTACGTGGTAGGCGGCTGCTTCTTCTAATCATGAGTGACGTCATTTTGTTGAGTAGGATTTCAGCAGTAGATGGAGTCTCTTCCTGTAATTAACGGAAGAATGGCAACGGTCCAATTAAAGCGGCGGTCCAAATATGGCTACTCTCCCCTATCATCAAAATGATGCCTCGAAGACATAGCCTAAAATCTCTTATCTCTGCTATCACGTGATCGATAAAAGCAGAAGTACAAAATTTGCATAAGTTTCACAAAACAGAGTATCTCTCGCATTCATGCAAATTTACACGTGCTGTTGTGGATCTATTTCTAACTGTAATTGTTGAAAATAACAGTGGTCCTTAAGTTTTGTCCACCAGTGTGTATCTATATATATATTCTAAAATGAATACATTTAAATAAACCAATAGAAGCTAAAAATTTCACAATTTAAAAAAATATTCAAGCAGCACTTTGATGATAATATAATCATAGTGTTTTTTATAAAATTTCTCATTTTGACTCTGTGTTCAACCTGACAAATTTAAAACAAAGTGAATTTTGTTTAGTAATTTCATTAAATTTTCTAATTGCGCAAAATTTAAAGAAATAACTCTTGCTATTTTTCACAAACAAATATACAGTTTTTGCAAAAATAAAGCACTTCCTAGTAAGTGAGCCGTAAATCGTAGTAAAAAATATACTCGTTTATTCATAAAAATCTGTTGGAAATAAGGTATACATAAAATATGCTTTAGAATCATCTTTATATTGAAATCTGTAGGATCTTTTAAATTTTAAATAGTAAGTTCCAATGATTAGAAAATTTCTTAGTTGACGATAGCAAATCAAATTCCTATACGAAATTTCCAGTTATTTATACAAAAGTACGGAACTTAAAATTATTTAAAAATTAAATTTTAACTGTTAACACTATATAGGTAACAAAAGGTATTGCCAAATCTGGCGGGTTTTTTATTCAGAAATTTCGAGTTCACACCTGAAAAATTTTAATACTAATTTTCCCTTATTTTATTCACCAAAAATCACTATTCAAACTTTTTGGGAAAAGTTAGAATTTCTTAACGATAGTTTAATAATTGACGCATAAATGCACCAGCCGGCCTGTATAGTCTTAAATTACTTTATCTGCATTTACTAAAGTTGTTATTTTATCAAACTAATTTTTCATTTGAACATGCCATTTGTAATCCAAAACATAAATATCAACCAACTAGTATGCTCTGGACATCACAAAAATTTTCTAATATATTTATTTAAATAGCGCTGTTACACATCATCATTTATGAGGTATAATTCATGTCTTTTAATCTAACATGGAATTACAGCGATCAGTGATTTAAAAAAAAAAAAAAAAAAAAAAAAAAAAAAACAGTTATACAGCGCCCCCTGCTGGGCATTGGCGTAGAAGATTGGAGCAGCATATAATTTTTAATTAATGATTTCAAATATAAAATTTGCTTCATTTCGATCCAATATAAACAGAGGAACAGCTATAATATTCGTAGCCAAAAAGAAAAAACACTAGCAGCGCTTCCTGTTGAATTAACAAAGCCGAAATCGAATCAACGTAATTTTTCATAAACATCTTGCATATTAAATTTGGTGAAATTTCCATAAATGCCGAAATATAACTTATCACGAAATCTTGAATTACTACGTAGCATAGCAGCACCACACGCTGGGCTGTATGCACCAAAATCCAATGCGCACATTCATTTTGCACGGTCTAACTGAATATGACGTTTGGTGAAATTTCCTCAAAAAGATGCCGAGAACTGGATATATAAAAATTGTGAAGAACACTGCACAGCAATTTCAAAGCTGAAGAGAGAAAAAGAGATGGTGAGAGATCATTGACAAGTTTATCAGTATTTTAAAAATAAAATAAGCTTCCTGAAAATCTAAGTGAGTGAGAGCGATAGAAATTATTTCTTCTCCTGTCTCTACCACTCACTTAGGCTTTCGCGAAGCTTATTTTATTTTTAAAAATTCTGATAAACTTGTCAATGATCTCTCATGATCTCCTTTTCTCTCTTCAACTTGGAAATTACTTTTGTAATTTTTTTCCCTCTTTTCTTGTCTCTTTTCATTTTTGTGGTAGTATATATGTATATATATATATTTACACGGTGGTTATAATTAAACTTCCCCTATAAACAGCATCCTACAGCGCAAACAAGTGAACGGAATGCAATGAAATTTGGTATATAGACTAAACACGAGATGCGTTCACGTAATTTCGAAAAAAAAAAATTAGTTCCAAAATGTTCACCAGATGGCGCTTTTTCGGGTAAAAACACTAAATTTAACACAATAAACGGCCAAAACAGACGGTTTTACATTTTATTACTCATAATTCTTGTTCTGGATTGTTAATATTATTTTTGTACTCCGTTTTGGTCGTTTATTGTGTTAAATTTAATGTTTTTTCCGGAAAAAGCGCTCCCTGGTGGACATTTTGGAACTAAATTTTTTTTCCGAAATTCCGTGAGCGCATCTCGTGTATAGTCTATATACCAAATTTCATTGCATTCCACTCACCCGTTTACGCTGTAGGATGCTGTTTATAGGGGGAGTTTAATTATAACTACTCTGTATATATATATATATATATATATATATATATTAATTTTATTTCTTTTGTTTATATCCCTCTCTTTTATTATTATTATTATTTATTTATTTTGTGTAATTATTTTTATTTATTTATTTATTTTTTAATTTACTTCTTTATTTTATTTAAATTTTGTTCATTTCCTTTATTCTTTTCTTTTTTGTTAATTGTTTCTATCGTTGTGGCAACACTTTCCAATTCTGCATGTGATCTTCTGTGATTGGTATTTACCTTACAGCTAGCGCCACCTGTTGAACTCTTTGTAAGCTCTCTTTTTCCCTTTTCTGTTCATTTGTGTCAGTGTGCCCTTACGGACATGTGTTTACAGTAGCTGATGATGGGCAGTTTTTTTTTTTCAGCTCGAAAAGTGTCCTGTAGTATTGTTTTGATTTTATGGTGATTTATACAGAGTTTTATTATTTTAAGAGCCTTAATGGTTTAAAGCACGAAAAACATGCTTCTCAGTTTTTAGTGCCGGAAAACATTCAAAATTTATGAAATTAAATGTTTCATAACTTAGTAAGTTTCGATCATATAAAAATGGGCTTTTTACTGTTTTACTTTTTACAACACGGAAACAGTCCTTCGTAACTATAACTTATAGGACCCAAGTATCCTAACTGTGTAAGTTATTAAATTATTTAAAACAACGTTTAAACACACAATAAAACAACATATTTGACCATACGTATACGTTTCGTGAGTACTAGGACTCACATCCTCAGTGTAAAAATTTTAAAAGCTCTAAAAACAATATCCCCCCAACTGCATGTACGGTGAAAAAAACCCAAATGTCAAAACATAATACCAAAAGACCATCAAGTTCTAACAGCCAATGAAATTAATGCGGAAGTGAAGAGTCGTGACACAACAAATCCATCCAGAAAGTTGAGATGTATGGTGTACTAGATAAATCATTAACCAAGGAGTCTTTAAATTTATGGATATGAATAGCCTCATAAAAGTCTAAATCCAGAGGAGTAATACATTTCTTGATAATGGTAGCTGAGTCAAAATTAAAATCATGTCCCTCCCCCCAGCAATGAGAGGCGATAGAGGATTTCTGTAATTCTTTTTTCTTTACATAGTTTCTGTGTTCATTGATTCTGTAACGGAGTTTTCGCTTAGTTTGTCCAATGTAGGACAAACCACATTGGCATTGAATGTTGTAAATGCCCCAATAATTATGTGGAGGAATTTGGTCCTTAAGTTGCGAAAAAGATAATTTATTAACCAGTTTAAAAACCACATTAAAATCATAATGTCTTAAGATATTAGCCATCTTAAAGCTTAAAACAACCTTAACCTTATCAACTGTGTTTAACCTTATCAACTTCCCATTTTATTGTAGATATGTAGACGATTCTTTTGCACTCTTGGACCTTTCTCTATTTTCTGTTGACAATATATTAACGATTTTAAACTCAATAGATTCAGTCATTCAATTCACTTATGAAGTTGAAATAGATAATAGATTGCCATTTCTGGAAGTGTTGGTTACACGTCAGTCTAATACCTTTGACACTTGCGTTTACCGTAAACCTTTTGCTGTCACACTCCCCCCCCCCCATTTCAATTCATGTCACCCCCCTTCCCAAAAAGCTTCGGCTTTTCATTTTTTGATTAATAGAGCTCGCTTAATTTGTTCAGATAATAATTCACTTATTACAGAATTAAATTACATTAGATCTGTGGCTATTGATCGAGGTTTTAGTTTGTCTTATATCAATAATTTAATTTCTCATAGTCTTAATAAATATGTTAATAATCTTGATGCTCCTGTTACTACGGTTTCCATTTCCAATCTTATCATTTTACCATTTTATAATAGCATTAGCTTTAAGATGGCTAATATCTTAAGACATTATGATTTTAATGTGGTTTTTAAACCGGTTAATAAATTATCTTTTTCGCAACTTAAGGACCAAATTCCTCCACATAATTATTGGGGCATTTACAACATTCAATGCCAATGTGGTTTGTCCTACATTGGACAAACTAAGCGAAAACTCCGTTACAGAATCAATGAACACAGAAACTATGTAAAGAAAAAAGAATTACAGAAATCCTCTATCGCCTCTCATTGCTGGGGGGAGGGACATAATTTTAATTTTGACTCAGCTACCATTATCAAGAAATGTATTACTCCTCTGGATTTAGACTTTTATGAGGCTATTCATATCCATAAATTTAAAGACTCCTTGGTTAATGATTTATCTAGTACACCATACATCTCAACTTTCTGGATGGATTTGTTGTGTCACGACTCTTCACTTCCGCATTAATTTCATTGGCTGTTAGAACTTGATGGTCTTTTGGTATTATGTTTTGACATTTGGGTTTTTTTCACCGTACATGCAGTTGGGGGGATATTGTTTTTAGAGCTTTTAAAATTTTTACACTGAGGATGTGAGTCCTAGTACTCACGAAACGTATACGTATGGTCAAATATGTTGTTTTATTGTGTGTTTAAACGTTGTTTTAAATAATTTATATTTTCACACAAGTTCTGTACTTATTGTGTAAGTTATTGTCGTACAAATATAGCTTTTTCTGTTTTCTTATGATATGTGGTATATTTCTTCTGAAAATTTGACAAATACGAAATTTCTATATATAGGACGATGGTAAATATGTGTTAAGTTGTGGTTTTTCTTTTCTATAAACTTCGTATTACACGAAATGCAAATGAAATTGGCTGATAAAGACGGTTTAGGTTGTTTGGTTGCGAGTTTTTATGCGAATATGAAATCAGTTGTCTCTTGTATAATATTGCATAATATTCTTCAGGGAAATTCACCCACCAGAGCTTAAGGAGTTAAAGCACTAAAAGCATGTTTTTTAGTTTTTAGTGCCAGGAAACACTCAAAATTCATCAAATTAAATTTTCCATAACTTGATAAGTTTCGGTCGTATAAAAATGGGCTTTTTACAGTTTTACATTTTACAACACAGCAACAGTTTTCGTAAAAATAACTTATTGGACACAAGTATCATAGTATTGTAAGTTTTTGCCGTACAAAAATAGCTTTTAATTGTTTTCTTGTTATATGTTGTTATATTTCTTCTGAAAATTTGATAAATCCGAAAAGTCCTATTTATAGGACGATGGTAAATATGGGTTAAGTTGTCGTTTTTCCTTTTATATAAACTTCGTATTATACGAAATGTAAATGAAATCGGCTGATAAAGACGGTTTAGGTTGTTTAGTTGCGAGATTTATGCAAACATGGAATCTGTTGTTTCTTGTATAATAGTTTTCAGAAATTCGTGAAGGCGAGTTCTTGATTTGATCTCGAATTTGGAAATTTTATAGCTTCCAAGCTACAGTGATGCCTTTTAGTGTGTACATAGTAATGACAACAGTTTTCGGATTTTTTTTAATTATTTATTCATTTTATTTATTTATTTTATTTATTTATTTTTATTTAATTTTTTTTGTGTGTGTGTCGTGAAATTATTTATCAATCACTAATAAAATGAAAAATAATTTTTCAGAGAGTGCTTCCGTATTGGATTGAAGAGGACTAAGACGCTTGTGTCACTAGACCTAGACAAGCGCTCAATAAATGTTTTATAACCACAGTATAAATATTTAATTTTCGGAACTTTTTGAAAAAATAACTATTATTTTGACTTAAATTGATTTCCGTATGATGGAGAACAACATTTAAAACAATTTTGCAATCAGAACTATACATCTAAAAGTATCGGTTCAGGAATTAATCATTCATGGTTCGTAAGCCTGCTTAAATTTTGCAGACCAGAAAATTTTTGGGCACATTGGTGCCGAAAAATTTATTTATTATCTTATAGAAAATCTCTTTTTAAAAGAAGGCGGAATTTTGCAAGTTTAACCTAGATTTTTTTTCTATAAAAAGATACTGGTAGTTTCCTGGAGAAATAACGGTATCTGTACGAACCATGGTATGGGTCAAAGATAAGAAGATACATTCTTATTATAGTAATTATTAACAAAATTTTCACAATGTTTTAGTCTTCTCTCCAAAGCAAAGGCTGTAATTTTTTTCTGAATATATACTTTAAGTAACAAAATAAGTAACAATTAAAAAAAAAACATTAAATATACAAGTACTCGTTAAATAAATCTTTCCACATTTTGAACAATTTATAGATGATGCTTTTAAAGTACATGAAAACCATCCTTTTTAGTTATTCAGGAGGAGTATGTAACTATTAAAAAAAAAAACTTTAAGTTTGCGAGAAAATTGAATTTTAAATATTCTGGAATATGTTGCAAATGCTTTTAGCTTTGTAGCGGAGCATTATCTAAAATTCTCATTCTTTTACTAAGCAGTAAGACATTATAATTTACATATTTTTGTTTTAACAGTTTCTGCGGCACTGTTGCTATGTTTTTTTTTTTTTTTTTTTCGAAAATCAGCCTAATTTAAAATAGGCCGTAAAAATTATTTTTAAGGAATTTTGAGCAGTTCTTTTAGAACTTACAGCTATTAAGGTTCTTCTACTTTAACAGAAATTGATTCATTTAGAACAGAAAGAGCTGATTTATCATACAACAGACCACAAACCATCATTATTTACAGTAACACTTGTATACTGATGTATGTGAAAAAAAGAAAACGCAGAAAAAAAGAAAAGAACCTTTCAGTATGTTTCATTTATATAACCAAATTTAAATTTAATTCTGCATTATTTTCACCCTGTTCATGGGAAATCTTTGCTTTCCTGATATTTTCGGTCAGAAGTATGGAAAGTAAAGAATACATAAATGTAAGTTTTCTAATCTTTAAATACGGAGAAGTCTTTCAAAATATATTCTTACAAAAGATATTTAAAAAAGAAAATCGATAAATACACAATATTTCACTGGCTCACTCATGGTTGCCAGTTTGGCCTTGATTTTTATTCAGAAAATACGAATCCACACCAGAAATAAGAAATAGTATTTTTTGCTTTATTTAATGACGGACATTTCGTGACTACTTAAAGTAAAAAATTTTCTTGCAAAGTTTCCGGTGTGAATTTGAAATTTCGAAATAAAAATGGAGGCCAAACTGGCAACCCTGGGCTCACTGTATCCTCGTGCAAATATTATGAACAAGAACCGTTTTTTTTTTGTTTTTTTTTGTTTTTTTTTTTTTGAACGCACCAATTGTTTTATCAATTTCGTAAAATGGCATGACTCAAAAAGTGATGTTTTTCTGGGAAGGCAAAATATTTGTTTTATTGAAAACAGACTATTTTCTAAGCACACTATATTAGAAGCTTCACCCGTCTAAACAGCTATTCAAGTGCCTGCCTGTCAGTATCTGCGTCAGTCTGTGTGACACAAATTTTATAACCGCTCTAACTAATGGGCGCAATTTAATCAAACTTCATATTCTGATACACCTTGTCATAAATATAGGCTTATTAAGTTTCGGAGTACATCGCCAAACAGGTGGCGATGCTATGGTGTGTTTTTCACGATTCCCATTATAACCGTATCACAAGAGCTAATGCAAGGAATTTCATCAAATTGCATATTCTGTTCGACCTTGACTGATAAATACATAGTGATTCGATTTTGACTTTGATCACTCAACAAAGGAGCAGCACTGATTTCCTATACTTCGAAAGACTTGGAATTAGTAAGAAATTATTGGGGAAGATATCTAATAGGGTCCGCAAGTAATGGATGCAATTCGTAGAGCCTGGTTAACACTACTTTTAACTCCATTCTTGTTACTCTCATACACTTTTAACACTATTGTTGCCAGAATTCCTCATTTTGGGCGTCAATCTTTGGCTGTGGGC
Source organism: Maratus speciosus (assembly GCA_963932465.1). Lineage (NCBI taxonomy): Eukaryota > Metazoa > Arthropoda > Arachnida > Araneae > Salticidae > Maratus > Maratus speciosus. The sequence goes on along the minus strand of OZ010787.1, from coordinate 188,845,915 downwards.
CCGATTACGGAGCATTAGACCTATGCATTTTGCGATGAACATTTTAACTGTATCTTATTTTCTATTGCATAGAAATACACTAACTTTTACAATCGAATTTAATAATTACAAATGTGATTGATGGTCTAAGTTTAAACAACATCCAATAGGGACGCTGTTGCTCAGTTCTGTTCTTAATTCCCTGATCATTGTAACTCCTTATTAAATTCGACGAAATTTGCTATGCTTTATATTCATAATTGTTAATGGTATTATAAATTAATATGTTAGAACGGTATTGAAGAATGTCTTGAGATGAGAACAATATACTAGATTATATACGTAATAAATTATCAAAACTTAAGTTTAATTAACCCCGGGTTTGGGTAAAATGGAGCCAAGTTGCTTTTTCCTTAAAATAAACCATTTAAATAGGTGAAGATCGCAGGCAAGACGCAGGATCTCGAAATAGCTTGCGTAGAAGCAATTTAATTTAAACAATGGTTCTTTCATTTTGAAATAAAATTGGAAAATGCATTGGAATTACTTCATAAATTGTGTGATGCTGAATGATATAATTTATCAGGCCTTTATATCATGCTAACTACTCCTAATAAGAGGGAATATTACATGAAGAAGTTATTTTAAATTGGTACTGTAAAAAAAGTCGGCTGGATAATTTATTTTTATATCACACCAATTATAGATGAAAAGATCTTTAGACATGATTATTAAGATGATACTTGAGATGATGGCGCTTTAAAATGATGGCGCAATATAAATAGAGAAAACAACTTTAATTGCCAGAACTCTATATCTTAGAGCATACTAGTTTCGGTAACGTTTAAAAGGCCAATAAATCCTCAATAGCAAGACATTGCTGGGAAGAAGAACAATACTTTTGACTTAATTCGGCTAGAATCATCGCTAAACCCAATTTTATACATGAACTCAACTTTCTTGAAGCATTTCATATCTATACAAATTATGAAAATATTGCTAATTGTGTATTCGCTCTTCCCCATTATCAGATTGTTGGAGGTGTTACATAAAAACCTCTTTTTCTCAATTTCTTCCAGTATTTTTCATATTTTCGGTTTAATTCCGTATTCTATTTTCTTGTTCACTGTCACCGGTAATTTCCTGTTTTTCTATTGGTCATTAAACCTTTCACTTGAATCCGCTTTTCTCCTATACAGGGTGAATCTAAACTCTTGGGCAAAATTTTAAGAGCTGATAGTACACATCAAGACAAACAATATTAAATGGGAAACGAAGGGTCACAAACGTCTTCCGAAGGAAATAGGTGCTATTAAAGTTTAGGGTCCAAAATTTCAAATGATTATAAAAAACGGAAAAAATTATCGATTCGTTTGCGGTTTTCGCTGAACCTATTCTTTATGTCAGTTTTATCAGTCTTAATTTATTTTCTTGAAAATAAATTTTAAAGATAAAGTTAAAAAATGCCAATAGAGGGGCTTTAGACTTTGGAGTAACGAACAGCTATTTTTTACCGTTATTTTTTGTATCTCATTAAATGCTTTCAAAAGCTTAGACTTAAACTTAAATTTTGAGCTCAAAATCTGATTCGTTGGGAGTGGTTAAGTAGCGCAAACCAAACCGTGTTCAGGAGGAGGGGGGGGGGGGGGTTCAAATTTCAACTCCTGAACACAGTTCAGTGGACTCTTCACGTACTTAACAAAATGAAAATTTTCATTCCAAAACTTTACTGCCAGTGTGGCATTTAGCGATTAAAGTTATGTGGGCCAAAAATGAACCACCGACCTACAAAGGGTTAAAGAAAGGTGTGGATTGTAAATTTCATAGGCTACATGCCAAAGATTCTAGAAGTCAATTATTATTCAAACAAACATTAGACAATAAAAACTGTTCAAGCTTATATAACGGTAGTCGAATTGGAAAAATATCAGTCATAGACATCAAAATTCTAGACAGAAATTAGTGAAATAATAATAAACAAGAAGCAAAAGGAAAAACGAGAGAGTGAAAAAACTATCACGTGACTCCAGAGAAAAGTTTGTAACTTTTCAGTTCTCCAAGATAGAATGTTTCGAGATCAAATCTCGAAGAAGACGAGGAACATGCGAACATGCCAGCTCCTAAATAAGCAAACTACTGTTAAATCTTTAAAAAAAAAATATTTTTGAAAAAAATTATGAAAGATGAAATATTTTCAAAGTATTTAAAAAAATGTACAAAACATTCCTATAATTACGCTAGTTATAAGTAAAAATGTGTCAGGTGTTTAAATGTAAGCAATGATTAAAAGGCTATTTTAAAGCCGTTTAATCTCACAATGTAAAAAGACGTGCATTTTTTAGGGTGATGGGGGCGCGAGATTTCTCTTAAACTACTTAATATTTTTCATGCTATCTTTATGGAGTTATAGATTATATGTATATCATAAAACTAAACGTAAAGTTGTTCATTATTCCAGCTACACAAAAAAACCTTGCATGGATAAAACTCCCAAAAAGTATGCAACATATTCAAATTCATTTTAAAAATATATATACTTCTTAAATAGCCACAACGTTAGGCTCCTTCAGTTACGGATATAATCTGTAAATATGTGAAATTTTCATGCAAAAATATTAAGCAGTTTATGGGAAATCTTGTGAGCAATTTAAAAAAAGCATGTTTTAGGTAGATTTCGTATGAAATACTACCTATTGGGATCGTTCCCATGTTAGAATTTCCGAAATATTTTTGCAGATCTACACCGATCATGACCCCTAGAACCCAAAACCACCCTCAGTAAAAAACTTTATATATCTATCTATCTATCTATCTATCTATCTATCTATGTACCTATCTATCTATATATATCACTTTCTTCTGGACACGATAACTTTCGTAATTCTGCACCAATCTCTTCCAAACTAATACATAAAATCAATGGGATTAAAATCTCGGTCAAGTTTGTTAATGGGCAAAATCGGACCAAGGGGATGGAAATAGGGAGGGGTTTTGCGAAAACCGAAAACCCCCCATAACTTCTTAATTTTTATACATATCAAATCAGTTTAAAGGTTTATTACTTCTAAAAATAGGGCCAAAATTTTATGCATCACAGATTTTTGATAAAGTTAAAAATGGGCTCAAGTGGCGCAAAAAATAGGGTTTTTGGGAGAAAAAAATTCATAACTTCGTCAATTCTTAAGATATCAATTCCAATTAATTTTATTATAAATCTCCTTAATATTATCTACAACTTTTATATTCACAAGTTTTTGATAGGACCAATTCGTACCGCAAAAAAAAATTAAAAACGAAAACAAAAAGGGGGTTTGACGAAGTAAAAAATCCATAACTCCGTCAATTCAAAAGATATAAAATCCCCCTGAATTTATCACATATGTTCTTAATATTGTCTACAACATCTGTATAGACAAGTTTTGGATAGGATCAATTCTTACAACAAGAAAAAAAAATAAAAATACATAGCGGTTGAAGAAAAAAATCATCTAAGTAAGGGTGTATTCAAATCCAAACTACTTATTTTCTGACTCATTTTACAATTCATTTTTGCCCTCAAAGGCTGTTACGTTTTCTTACTCAGAAACAATATAATGTGCCGAAATGGTCGGTTTTTTGACAGAAGCAGAATATATTTAAAAAAGTGCTGTTAAAGTGGGCATTTTGAACCGAATTTCCCGAAGCGGATTGTGTTGGAAAAATCATTGCATTAAGGATGCACTCAAATCCAAACTGCTTATTTTGTTACTCATTTTTAAATTCATTTTTGCTCTCAAACGCATCCAATTGCTAGATTCTCTTATTCAGAAACTATATAATGTAAAGTAATGATCGATTTTTTGATAGAGGCAGAATATATTTCAAAAAATGATGTCAAAATTGGCATTTTGAACGGAATTTCCCGAAGCAATTGTGTTATCACTTTCTTCTGGACACGATAACTTCCCCAATTCTGCACAAATCTCTTTCAAACTGATACATAAAATCAAGGGACATAAAATCTCGCTCAAGTTCGTTAATGGGCAAAAGCGGACAAAGGGGATGGAAATAGGGAGGGGTTTTGTGAAAACCGAAAAAAACCCCATAACTTCTTAATTTTTGTACATATCAAATCAGTTTAAAGTTTTTATTACTTCTAAAAATAGCGCCAAAAATTCATGCATCACAGATTTTTGATAAAATTTAAAATAGGCTCAAGGAGCGGAAAAAAATAGGGTTTTTGGGAGAAAAAAATTCCTTACTTCGTCAATTCTCAAGATATCAAATCCAATAATTTTATTATACATCTCCTTAATATTATCTACAACTTTTATTTTCACAAGTTTTTAATAGGGCCAATTCGTACCTAAAAAAAAATTAAAAACGAAAACATAAAAGGGGGGGTTGAAGAAGAAAAATTTTAATAACTCCGTCAATTCCCAAGATATAAAATCTCCATGAATTTATCATATATCTTCTTAATATTGTCTTCAATATTTATATAGAGAAGTTTTTGATAGGGCCAATTCTTACAGCAAAAACAAATTAAAAATACATAGCGATTGAAGAAAAAAATCATCTTATTAAGGGTGCATTCAAATCCAAACTGTCTATTTTCTTACTCATTTTTAAATTCATTTTTGCTCTCAAACGCATCCAATTGCTAGATTCTCTTATTCAGAAACTATATAATGTACAGTAATGATCGATTTTTTGATAGAGGCAGGATATATTTCAAAAAAGGATGTCAAAGTGGGCATTTTGAACAGAATTTCCCGAAGCGATTGTTAGAAACGAAAAATATTGCCCTACTGAGAAAATAATTGTTTATTAATCAAGTTTTAATTAATTGAAAGAAAAATAAAAACACAGGTCGCTTATAAATCTTTTCAAAAATCATTTCAGCATGTTTCATATTTTTTTTTAAATTAAAAATGAATCTGAAAATATGCCAGAAAATTTCGAGTTGTTGAGTATGGAAAAATATTTTTTTAATATCGCCTTACATGATTCTGATAAAACCAGCTATTTTATAAAAAGGAAATATAAATTAAAAAAAAGGAATATAAATAAAAATAATAAAAGGAAATATAAATATAAATAAAAATAATAAAAGGAAATATAAATAAAAATAATAAAAAGGAAAAAGCAGACAGATGTTAAAGTGGATTTATATCTAATAATGATTTTGTTTTTGTTGGTGAAATTAGTATACTTAACTTCGAAATCTACCTCTGCCTGTAGGCCGGGCCGGCAGGGATTTTTGATATTTTGGGATAAATTGCTTTAAAGTATCTTTTTAACCAATTCTTACATCGATAATATCTGACGCATATCTATCTAATCATAAGGAGCGTAAATATAGGAATATTTTGTATGGTTTGTTTTAAAACTGGAATTATTAAAATGCAGCAAAAATATTCTTGTTTAATATTTATTTCAAAAAATTTAATTTTTTGAAGATTCGGTAGTCAGACATACGCTCTTATAAAAAGCTGAGTATGTCTGTTAATGATATTTGTAGGCTGTCAATTTTCAAGCAAGAATACGCGGACGAAGAAGCGGAATTCGCCATGAATGCGATAGACTTAACGGAACTTTAGCACCGGCAAAGGAAGGAGTAGCGCATGTAAAGAAGTGCATATAATTCAATGTTAGATGCCCTGTGGTTTGCCTCACCTGTTAAAGGTATTTATTTCTCGGCATCGATTTTGTGCAAAATGGTTATATTCATGTTGAATTCAAGACAATTGTATGATGGGATAAGCTGTCTTCAGTATTTAAAGCCGTATCAACTCAATCGCATGAATCTATAGCTGTTATACAAAAATGTAGATATATTAATATGTTTATCAAAGTTTTTAGAATGTAAGAATAACTTCACACTACCCTTTTATGCTAATTTCTAAATATTCTTAGATGATACATTATATTATATTTCAATTACTCTACACATTAAGCCATATTTCTATATTTGACAAGTAATTATTTAAAATCGCATTTGTTTATTTAACATAAAATGACATTATAAAAACTCACCCTCGCCCTTCCACGTACTGCAATTGTTGGCATAAATAATTCCTAATCAGCTAATGCATGTTAAAACACTTGTATAATATTTTTTAAGCATCTTCAATCTTCTAATAAAGTTAATGTAAATTAATGATAACAGAACCGGAAAGTAAATTCTATTTAGGGGAACAATGCTTTTTTTTCCGTAGGGTACTGATTTGAGTTATTCTCTGTTAATAAAATTACAGTTGCAAAAACTAATTTAGATGTAAACAAATTTTGCTCCCTTTTCCAACAGAAAAATAAAGGTAGTAGCAAAACTAAGAAATGTAATTACATTATAATTAATTAGCCGTTCTTAATGAAATGAGAAAGCCTTTATTAAAGTGATAAGGATTCAAAAAGCAATTTATTTGATATGTTAAAAATAATTTCTGTCTTCAAATAATCCCATAAGAAATGTGAATGTTTAAAACTAATTAAAATTTATACGAAAGTCGCGAAAAAAAAACTTGAAGATATTTGAAACTGCTATTAATAAATAAGTTTTTTGCATAATTCATGCTATATTAAATATGTATACATCAGTTAAAATTTCTTACAGCATAACTGAAATGTACTTCCATATGCTCTTAAACTGTTAAAAATAATTTTTTAGTGATTTCAATACATTTTTTAAACATGAAATTTAATATATTAATTTGAATCTGAATATTATGTATATTAAAGTTTCGTGAATAAGTGTAGCTTTAAATTCTTTAATTAACAATGCCTGTATGGTTCGATGTGATGCCACATCTCCCGCAGGATGAACCGTTCTTATAAACGAAGAAAAATTATCCTAATTTTTTATAAGTTGTAGTTATGTAGTTGTAGTTGTTGTTTATAATGCTGAAAATTATACTACTAGCATGAAGAAAGACCGAGACTGTGATGACATCTCCAACCCGGATTGAACGAGAGGAGAACATTTTACAGTATCGCAGAGGCACATGTGAAGTGAGATGTGATGAGAAAAAGTACATTTCGCAGTGCAAGATTTTTCCAAACAATACTTGTCAGTGAACTGTTAGTCGTTCGAGCTCTTCGAAAACAGAAATGATGTTTGAAGAAAAGCATGTGAATATTAAATTAAGTCAGCGTTTGGAGAAATCGCCGAAAGAAACATTACACACGTTGCAGTAGGTTTACGTTTAGACAGCTATATGTTCTACGTGTTTTTAAAAGACACCGTTTCAAAAGTAAACCTAAAGGTGAGGTAGCTGCTGTGGCCGCAGTGAACAGCATTTCGTCCCAATGCTTCCAAGAAAGTTTTCAGCAATTACACTCTCGCTGTCTGATGTGCATATCTGCAGAAGGCGAGAATACTTTGATTCTGGCTGTGTATACCATATGATATCAATAAGTGACATTCATTTGGAAAGCCAGTCTCTAAACTATTTTACCCCAGAAGTAAAAGTTAGTTTACAAAGAATTTCAAAAATATACATAAAAGGGACATCTTGCTTGATTTTATTATCAGAATTCTCTGCTTAGATATTCAACCACAGTTAACTGAAGTGCTGTCTAATATGTTATCTTCAATACTGTTCACTGCAAAACTTTCCACTCAATATTGAGCCATTCAATGGCGCAAAAAAAGAAGCACCAAAGCAAGGTATTTGTTCTTTTGTTTTTCAAATATCCTGATTACTGCAAAGTTTTAAGAGTGATTTAACTTTTCACCATCCTATGGCAATGTGTTAGAGCTAAGCAGAAAAAATAATTCAATAAACACTTATGCTGATTTAGAGCATCTCGATATTTGCCTGCTTGTCCTGTAGCTAGAGCACTGGGAACAAATTAAGAAGTGTCAGGCTTGAATACTGGTTCACGTTTGAATGTCGGCAGTGGGACTTTTTTTTTACTTTAAACAGAGGTTCTTCCCTGATTAGCCCTTGTTTTCAAGGGATAACATTATTAAATTTGTTTCATTTTTTTTTCCAATTTTTGGTTCAACAATTTATCAGATCATATTTCAACAATTTATTAGGTCATGGTTCAACTTACAAAAGTAAATGGTTCAACCAGAGCACCAAATTTTGGAACAAAGATTCATCGCCTTATTTTGGAAAGTTTTTGGCCTTGTTTTAGGGATATGTTGAACCATTTTTTAACAATGTATTACAATCACTCTACATAAGAAAACGCATCACACACTCTCATGCACTCACGCACACACACAAACCTGACTTAATAAAAATTAGAAAGTAAATCCTTAGTGTAGAACTCATTTACTTTTTGTCATCCATAGTCCTTGAATGACCACACAATTTACTTGATTATTCTAAGAATAGTCAAAAACCTTTGCAGCAACGCAATTAAACATTCAGATCGATTTAAAACCATCTATGTCAAAGTAGGATATCAAATAGTTTTTGCAACCTGTTTGCAACATACACCATTCCATCATTTATGTCCTGTTAACCCTCTCGCTGCGTAAGTAATTCTTTGCGATGAGCGTCTTTTACAGAATTTTTAATCGTTTATCACCGGTTGTTTAAACCAGAAATTTTTGACTATCGTAATCGGGGAAAATGCCCTGATTAAATCAGACAAAGTTTTCGCCAAAAAAAAAAAAATAATAACTTGTGGGAATGACCAAATAGTATTAATTTGTCGGGAAAATGCCTGCCCGAGCATACCTCGGGCTGCGCAGCGAGACGGTTAATGCCATTGGCGAAGCTTTTTAACTAAACATGAACAATAAAAAAAAAAAAAAAACACAATGTGTTAAAAAAATATATTTTTCTATATCTGGCGCAAAAAACCCTGCTATCATCATATTAACAGAAACATGATAGGAATTTGAATAGAAATGGGAACAATTGGACATGTGGTACAAGTGGGAAAGATCATCCAGCAAAACATATTAAATAAAGGAAAAACAACCATTCAGAAAAGAGCCAAAATGACAAATCCTTATAGAAAGAAGAGTAAATTTAAATAGCAATAAAATAAAAAGTAGATAAAAAAGAAATAAAAATGAATAAGTAATAATAACAAAAGAATTAAAATGCAAAGGAAAAAAGAACTTGAGTAAAATGCAGCATAGGACAGGAAGGGAATGACGATGCTCAGACAATTGGACGAAATTATTCTAACAATTAAACTTAACATTTTAATCTTATTAAAACTTAATTTGGATAAATTCAAAAGATAATAAACTAAGCAAGCTTTCTTAATCAGATTTTCAATTAAAAATGGCTTTGTGATTCAGGTAGACAGCTAACTTTTCCAGAAATATCTCATTTAGAAATGCAATTGGCTTTAGAGATAATTTCAGTATTTTGAAAGTTAAAACTAAGGCTAGAATCTATAAATGTTTAGCAGTAGGCAATTTTAAATGTTTGATAATAGATATAACTAGAGTGCTCTTTTAAGTGGATTTTGAGATTTTCTTAAGGAGGAACAACATTTGTGAAATCCTATGTAAAACAGCTGACATTGAAATACCTTTATCTCAGAAACTTCTGAAGAGATTTCAATAACTTTTTAATAGTTTTGGCAGCAGCTAAACTATAAATTGATCTTTCTAGAATAAATAAAAATCATAACAGTTAAAGGATTTTGAAAACAAAATATTTTTTTTATTATTATTGGAGTTACTAAAAAGGTATTGATTTCTCAATCGAATAAAACGATTGAAGTATAGCTAATTTTAATATCAAAACTGTCTTTCAAATTATAGAAATCGCTTCAGTAGTTTTCAAAAATAGTATGTCAATATCTGCTTATTTTCATAAAATTCCATAACAGTTCTTGCCCTTTAACTTTAAGTCTTAAAGTAACATTAAAATTGAACGGCTATAAAACTTCGCCAGCTTGAAACATAAAGGTGGATAGTGGAGCAGAACAATCAGGTTATTTTTTTATTACCTTTATACATTTTCTTCGGCATAATTAATGAATTTCTTTTAAATGATAGCTTAAAACAAAGATGTCAAAATTTTTAGACGTTGCTACACTAACTAATCTGAAAGATTTTAAAAACTTTTTTAAATACACACTATATAGATTGAAATTTGCATATATGTGTGTTTCGCACAGAAAGTGTCAAAGCATACATCTTCACTGATTTCTTTATTCGCATCTAAATTTTTCTTTAAAAATTTTTTTAAGGTTTAAAATGGTTCGATTTCATCATGATATCACCACGCTGGATATTATATGGAAAACTTTCTAGTACAATTTAGGCCAATTTAATGTGTCAAAATTCTATGGAGCACGTTTACGATACAGGTTGGCCATGAAATAAAGTAATGTGTTCTAAGACTACAAGCGGGAAATCTATAGGGCGAGATATAACACAATTTTCTGTACATGCACAATGAAGCATTCGGTTTCGATTTCTAAAGAAAGTAAATTAGTACGAGAAATGGACGCTGTGAGAGATTTTGGTAGTATAAGAGTAGTATTTGAGTAAAATGTAGGTGTGATTACCAAATGAAACTGCAAGCACAAAAATTCTTTATAATGAATAAAAACGTTTATTATTAATTATAAATGTGATTCAATATGACCACCGTTCTGATCTTCCAATAGTTTGATCAATAAAAGATGTTTTCCACAGTTCCTAAAAGTTTAATCCACTTAGATAACGCATATTCACGCGATAAATTTAAACAGTAAATTGTGGAAACACTTTTTACAGACTTTGTGTGTTATAGCAATGATGTAACATATGAGCTGTTGTAATCTGCTGTTTTAATCAAACAAAACTGTTACATTATGTTGATATGTGTTCTTGCAGTTTATGCAGGCTTCGTATTGAATAACAGAAGAATTCGCATCAGAAGCTGACATTTTTTTTGCTATTATTTTTCTTTGAGAAATGCGCCAAAATGTCTTCTGGTAGACATTTGTGTACCATTAATTCTTTTTCACAAATCGAAACTGCATGCTCATACACGGAATAATATTACATTCCCTAAAATAGATTATCCGCTAAAGGGCTCAGAACACATGTTATTTTATGGCCACCCTGTATATTAAACTTTAATGGATAATGATGAATTTAAGTTTATATTTAAATAATGCCTATCTTTTTCAAAGAGATGCCTCAGCTGTTACAATTCACGATATTCTTAAGAAATAATTTTACAATTTACACGATGAAATCAGAATTAACTTTAGATGTTTAATAATGAATACAAATATTCATTATTCCCCATAATTCCATCGCATACGTTCTTTTTTTTTTTTTTTTTAAGAGATAATTATTTTTCCGCACTATTTTGTATAAATATTGAAAACTGTTTGCAAGCATAAAATTTAAAACTATAAAGTCCAATTTCAGTCAGTCGCGCTCTCAAATTAATATTCTCAGAATATTCAGCAGTCATCCCAGCATTTTACCAGATGCGTATTTCCAACACGTATCACAAGTACGACCAATAGGAGCTCTCATTCTCCAGAACCACGCAAATGACATTGCCACTGCAGGTGTGTTTTGACTGATTGAGAATAAACAAGAGAAAATTATTTTGCGTCATACTTAGATCATGAAACACTTTCCAACGTTTCCAGAATAATAAGCATGGCACGCATATTCGTGGAGGTGTTAACGTTTCCGTGAAAACTTTTTTGTTCAAAGCAAAAGAGTTTTCAACCAAATTTGACACCACTTTCCTAAAATATGAAAAAGAATAGCAGAAATAGTGTACTGTAATTAAAATTTTAAATATATTGAATATTTGGTGAGATATGAGCATTGAAATAATTTTTAACTGGACAAGCGTGAACGATTCCAAAATTTTTATTTCATAATTACGTAGTCAGATATTTCGGTCAACTTACGAAAAAAGCAGAAAAGTATAGTGAGCTGATTGACAAATTGTGGAAAATCACTTGTAATAAAGCTAATTTTAGAAAGCAACTTACTATATTGCCTCTATCTTTCACAACATACCTTATTCACTATCACGTAACGATATAGAAACTTTATATTTATCATTATAGAAGCAATTGCAATCTACGAAATAGCACAAGATATGTGCACAATGTAAGTTCTGAGTTAACTTCGGGCATGTTAACGGTGACATGGTAAACAGGTGTTAATAAAATATTATTTTTAATATGGCTAAAAAGGAATTTATATTTTAGAGTTAATATGCAATATTTCTGGATATTATGTTTTAAATATTCGAAACATCTTCTTTATTTCGATAAATTGTCTATGTATAATCTTTATCTATAATTTCCCTTCACTGCACTATCACAATTTCTTTCTGTTTTCTAAAGAGTTTAGCACACGCACTTTTTATTCCTCCTTTCACATAACTTTTCTCATCTTTCAAACTATCATAAATTGATTATACATTTAAATTACATTTTACTAATTATTTCTCAATACGCGTACATCTCCTTTAAAAAATCATAACTAATCTGATTAATGTAATTTTATTAAAATTAAGAACCTTTAGCTAAACATTTTACGTAATAAGACTGAAAAGCAAAACTGTAATTAGATTTACTTAATGTTGAAAAGTTTTAACAAAATCAATTTTAATAAAATAATTACAATATAAATATATATATTCACTTCTCTTGTTTCCGCTGAAATCTGCTTAAACATGCTCAAATATTTTATGAAACTCATTTTGCGAAAATTGGTTTCTTTTCAAGCTATTATAAAAGCCCAGAAAGAAAAAAGCATTTCTTTATATAATTATTTTTATAAGCATGTGTTCTTCAGTGTTTCTGAATTATGAATGACATATGCAATGCTAAAAGCATTTTAAATGGGATTTCCTTCTTGTGCAGCGTTCTATTATCTTTATTTAGGCTTTTCTTTCGCATTATAAAAATGCTACTAAACAAGCATTCCCCCAGATTATAATGGGATACAAATGTTTGTTTTAGAGTATGACATTTTTTTAAATCTAGTATGTTCATTTAAGTTAGCCTTTAAAATTATTTTTTTATACTGTTACTGGTAATGCTTTGATGTTTTTGTTTCTAAAGTATTTTTCTTTTAGTTTCTAAATTATTTCGTGAAGCAACATAAAGAAATTTCTTGTCTAAATGACTTTTTTTTTTCATTTAAATTTTGAATTTATCTTCTACTTTAAAAAAATATTAAAAGAATTATATTGTAGTTAGAGTTGAGGCTATATAAACGTACTTTTTTTCTACGTTTTGAATTCCTTTATAATAAATTATTTCTAAACATTGCATTAATCAAAGAACTAGTTAATTAAGGCTAAAATACTTTAGTGATTTAAACAAGGTATATTGTAATTTGTTAAGGTTTTAAAGTAGTATATTAGCAGATCTTAAAATGTTTGATGTATTGTTTCTTATACCAATGAAATTCATATTTTGATAAAGTAGATTGTGCATTCCTTTCCTGTGTTATTATCTGACGTACCTTATAGCATTTTATACTGCTAGCATTACTGATGTTTTAGAAGAAATGCAAAAAAAAATTGGATTTACCTGCACGTGACTGGTTACATGTTTTAGAAAATATATGAAAACCATCATTAAATAATGGACATTTTTTTACAATTTTTAAATCCTGAAGTCCATGTTAATAAAAGGCTAATGGTTGCTTTGTTTCAATGATTATTATTGGTGTTTAAAACAATCTCTATGTTTATTCTATCTTATTTTACAGTATTCTTCAGTCCAATAATTCTTACTGGTTTAGTTAAGTAAATACTTGTAACTAGTATGAGTTGCTTTTTTTGAGACATATTATGTATTTTTATTTCAGTTCTTTATCTGGTAATAGTGTTTCAAGTGATTCAGCCGTTGGAACAAGTGACTGTTCTGCTTCTGTTCGCCTGCAGGAGTTGGAAAGCGAGCTTATGTAAGTATTTGATGCTGAATATATATATTTTTTTTTTAAACTGAAGTCAATTTACATACAATGAAACTTTTTGTTGGATTCTCAAAGAAAGTGGCCAAACGTAAAAGTTATGCAGTAATTTTAATAAAAATGATTATACATAGGAAAGTGAGTATGTGCTTTGAGTAGCAAGGAGGATACTTGCAGCACTCACTAGCGGTAAAGCGTGGAACTTAGCGATACTAGCTATAAAAATATTAGAGATAAGTTAAAAAGGTTGATTTTTGACGGCCTATTATCTACTCTAGGGATATAGGCCACAGGAAAAAAGTAATTTAAATGTAAAAATCAAACCGAATTTAAGGTATTGTTTCTTACGTACACTCTAAAAAATAAATGCGTAAATTTACACATTAAAACTGGTATACTGATGATACAAAAATGATTTGTCTATATGTGTAAAGTGGCGTATAATTTGCCAAATACACGCCCGGTCTGTCAATTTCAAAATACGCATTGTTCTTTGTATTTTAATGATAACACATTAAACTGCTTAAGGGTGTAAAAAGTTATCAGATAACTGTTAAATACAGTTTAACGTATAAAATGCACATAAATAGACATATATCTGTGTAATATACACAAGTGGTGGATTTTGTGTACATAGTACATAATCTTATAGTTTGACATGTGAATTTTCAGCTAACTATTTCTATGGTCGCAAAACAAATTTGCATAAAGAACAAACTCATGCTTGTTCTCTTCCCAGCAGATTTCTTTTAAGACAAAATAGTGTAAACTTAATTTACAAGAAACAGGATCATCTACAATTATATTTACTGCATGCCATCTCTCTGAAGAGTTGTTTTGAAATCCTAAAATTGTATGCACAGAATCTTTATAATCCAAATAAATACACTGTAAAATAAAAATTTGTTAAAATACAGAGATTGGGACGCCAGTGCTATCTGAGTCATTCCGTGACAATTCAACCAGACCTTGTAACCCGACCCCCAGGGATTTGGATGAAACTCGGTGTATATACTAATTCTATCATGATATGAATACATCAGAAAATTTTCCTTCCTAGACCTCATAATTTGTGACATATGGGGGGGGGGGGGTCCAATTTTTGGATTTTTCTCAAATCGCACATTTCTGAGTCTGTATTTTTAGACTGCAGTTCCATTTTGAAAAAAATTGTTTCTCTGTATCTAAAATCCGAATCATCTTAAAAGTATCACCGTAAGTGCATCAAAAGGTGCAGATTTTAATAAAAAAATATTTAAAAAATTAATTTTAAATATTTAGGTCCAAAAAATTAAACCAAAGTTGAAAATTATGGTTATTTTCCCAAATTTTTGTGACTTTATGAAAAGGCTCTACACAAAAAGGCAAATGAAATTTCCAATTTCTTTTTGTTTTAAATAAAAGTTTACACTTTCGGCTTTCTATTTATGAAATAAAAATGATGTCTTTCCCATGGCTTATGCAAAATTTTTGACTTATTTTGGGATGCTGTACCTATCAAGAGATAAATATTTTAACTTTGGTTATGGTACCTAAATAAATTCTGCACATTTTAAATTTAAATTTATTAATCATTTTGATTTATTTTCTAAAATGAACCCTTAAAATCAGACTGATTTACTTATTTTTATAACAGTAGAAAATTTGTATATATTGGTACATATAACACATTATCTGAAATTGTGTTGTTCTCAATCTTATCGCATATGCTTGTCACATAAATGTACATCTATTCTTGGATTCAGTGGTATAGCAATTCTATAAATAGTTTCACAAAGGTAGTATGTAAAAAATATGTACAATATTTAATGGAGGGGGTATGGATATTGAAAGCATAGATTTTTTTCCCATTTTACTCAGAAAAAATAAAGCAAAAACTTTACTTTGTAAATAAAAAAAAAGAATCATTTATATTAAAAAAATTCAACAAGTCATAGGATCCACAGTAATTATTTAGTTACCACAGTTTAAATTAGACATATTAGAGATTTTTTTTTCTTGAATGGTGCAATTTCCCAAAACAGGGCAAAATTTTTACATAAGCTAGGAGAAGGACTTCATTTTTATTAAAATTGAAATAATCATTAATTAAATCTGATACATTAAATAAAATTGCTTATAAATATTTTAAAGATTTAGATTGTTGTAATTTTTTTATATAACAAATAAAGAATTTCTTAAATTATATGCAAATTTTTAAAGCTAAAAAATCAGAATAAACATTATATTTAAAAGATTGAAATTCAAAAATATAACTGAGCTAAATATAAATATAGAAATAAATGACGTACTTTTGCAGTATCACTTAGACTTATTTTGCAACATTCTTTCTTTGTGCAATTTAAAATTTATATTTATTATGAATAAGCAACATTGAGAACCTTCTAATATATATGTCAGTTTTCCTATCTTACTGCAACTCCAAACATAATAACATAACAAAACATCGGTATATTAGAAGATATTCGTGATTTAGTATCTAAAACACTAAATCGGTGGCTATCTCCCCTCCTTCCCCCCACCCCCCAGAAAAGAATTTAAATATCTTAAGGGGAAATTCTCTTCATTTTGGTAAAGGTTTATGAAAATTTGCAATTTTTATATTGCCAGAGCACCCATCACAAAAGTCAAGGACTTTCTTTACATCAAGAAATATCTCTTTTACAAATGATATCACTTCCTTCAGTGTTAAACACACAAGAGTGACATCATGTTGTATATCATAAGGTAAAATGTGTGTATTGCTTGCTGATAATCTAATACTGAGAAATAGAGTGTACATAACAGTTGGATCAAGAGTGCAGCTTCTTTGGTCCAATGGTAACTTTAAGCCTCATCTTGAATAAGAAAAGTAAAATTTTTGCTAAAATCCTACAAAACGATAGCTTTTTGAGGGCCAAGGTTTGCTTTAGTTTCTTTTAGGAAATTAGATTTAGCTTTCGTTATAAAAGAGTGGAATAACATTTTCCAAATATTTTACTTAGCTTGTCACAAATTCATTTAAAGGAACAGTGATGCTAATACTGGATTGAATACCAAGAGTTTTAATTCTCAAGTTTTTTGGAAATTTCTGTTTAAAAAGAGAATACAACTCATGTTGATACACATAATATCAATCGCTTTTGTGCATAGTACATTCTTAGCAATGCTAACTACATTTTTTTTCCAGTCATGATTCTTCAATATTCATTACAATTATAAAACTTTTCAATTAGTTCAATTGTTTCTGGACCTGTAGCTGTGGCTTTAACTTTTCTTATTTATGGTATAAACAAGATTATCTTTTCTCTCAGAAGTTGTCATGACGGTCTTGCAGCAGAATTAGTTACTTCAAATTAATTTATTATTTTCTTTTGCAGCACAAGGAAAAATAGATCACCCTTCTATTATGAGAAACAGCAGACTAATAATAATTTGATTAACATATTCGAAAACACCTGCCTTAACTAAAAAATTTTATCCTGCCTTCGTCAGAATTTGTTTATACAAGGCAGGTGTAGAAATATGTTTCATACTGTAGAAATGAACTAGGCTTTGTTAAATATAAGGTATTTAAACTATAAAAAACATGTTTAAAATGATTAAAATTATCCAAGATAATAAGATAGAATGTTTAAAAATAATGTTAAATATAAATAAAATATTTTAATTGAAACACACATACACACACAGAAAAAAAACATATTGAAAATGTGACTGGTAAAAAGTCATTATTGCATTTTCTTATTCTATACCAACAAAAGATTTTTTGTTTACAGTTATATTGTAAAAAAAAATAATAAGAGATTATTTAAAGTTAAAAAAATGCTTATAGTAAAAGAAAATATATGAATGAATAAATAAAGGAAACAGAAGGATTATGCACAAAATTTAATGGAGGGAGTATAGACTGCAGTCATAGACTTTTTCCCCCTTTTACTCAGAAGAAAACACAAACAAAGCAAAAGCTTTACTTGCAAAATAAAGGAAGAATGAAACATTGAATAATATATTCAGCAAGTCATAGGAAGTACAGTAGTTATTTACGTACCACAACTAAAATTTGGCAGAGATTGTTTTCTCTTGATTGGTGCAGTTTCCCAAAACAGGGCAAAATTTGCATATGTCATGAGAAAGACATCATTTTTATTTCATAACTAGAAAGTCCAAAATATAAACTGTTATTTAAAATAAAAAGAAATTGGAAATTTACAACAATCTAAATTTTTAAAATATTTATAAGCAATTTTATTTAATGTATTAGATTCAATTAATGATTATTTCAATTTTAATAAAAATGAAGTCTTTCTCCTAGCTTATGTAAACATTTTGCCCTGTTTTGGGAAATTGCACCATTCAAGAATAAACTAAATCTCTACTATGTCTAATTTAAACTGTGGTACATAAATAATTACTGTGGTTCTTATGACTTGTTGAATTTATTTAATATAAGTGCTTCTTTTTTTTATTTACAAAGCAAAGTTTTTGCTTTGTTTTTTCTGAGTAAAATGAGAAAAAAATCTATGATTTCAATTTCCACCCCCCCCCCCCTCCATTAAATATTGTACATATTCTTTACATACTACCATTGTGAAGGTATTTATAACAATACTATACAACTAAATCCAATTATAGATGTACATTTATGTGACAAACATATGCTATAAGATTGATAACAACACAATTTCAGATAATGTGTTATACGTACCAATATATACAAATTTTCTACTGTTATAAAAATAAATAAATCAGTCTGATTTTAAGGGTTCATTTTAGAAAATAAATCAAAATGATTAATAAATTTAAATTTAAAATGTGCAGCAATTATTTAGGTACCATAAGCAAAGTTAAAAATTTTTATCTCTTGATACGTACAGCATCCCAAATTAAATCAAAATTTTTGCATAAGCCATGAGAAAGACATCATTTTTATTTCATAAATAGAAAGCCAAAAGTATAAACTTTTATTTAAAACAAAAAGAAATTGGAAATTTCATTTGCCTTTTTGTGTAGAGCCTTTTCATAAAGTCACAAAAATTTGGAAAAATAACCATAACTTTCAACTTTGGCTTAATTTTTTGGCCCTAAATATTTAAAATTAATTTTTTAAATATTTTTTTAATTAAAATCTGCATCTTTTGATGTATTTACGGTGATATTTTTAAGATGATTCGCATTTTAGATCCTGAGAAACAATTTTTTTGAAAATGGAACTGCGGTCTAAAAATACAGACTCAGATATGTGCGATTTGAGAAAAATCCAAAAATTGGACCCCCATGCCTCCCAAACTATGAGGTCTAGGAAGGAAAATTTTCTGATGTTTTCATATGATGATATAATTAGTATATACACCAAGTTTCATCCAAATCCCTGTCGGTCTGGTTACAAACCATAAAAAAATTGTTGAATTGACATGGAATGACCCATCTTCGTATATTGTCGGAATTTTTCCCCATAAATTTTAGTCTTAAATTTTCAAAGATGCAGCTACATCAACAGGATAAATTCTCCATTTAATTCATCTACAGTAAACAAGCAGTACTTACCGAAACAGGATATTAACTAAGGAACTGGAACTTTCCAAAGCACCACCTTGGCGATTCAACTACTACAAGTCAAGTTTTCAAGTATCGATATGTATTCTGTTCACATAAGTACACATATTTCTGTGTAATATTCTGTTTTTACACCTATTTCTCTGTAACATTCTTACACATAATCCTGTATAATATTCTGTTCCTACATATATAGCTGTGTAAAATTCATACGCATATTTCTGTGGAATATTCTTTTCTTACACATATATCTGTACAATATTCTTACACATATTTCGGCGTAATATGCAAAATACACATATATTTGTGTAGTATGCGAAATTTGAAAATTTACATTAACACACCAGTTCGGTTAAATCCGTACAATTTTCTACCATTTACCCTCTTTGAGTTTTTGAAGGGATAAAAAATTACGCACTTCCATTAAGTTGATACACACGCATAAATACAGGTATATTTTTACGATAAGAGTGTAAATTTTATGACAAAAGTGTAATTTTACAAATTTGCACATATACTTACATAAAAGTGACTTATTAACAAATTTAGATTTTAGACTGCACCAGGTTTTGCTGCAATAGTTTATTGATATCCACATTAAAGTCCTACAAGATTGGGTAAAACCCGACCCAAACAAAAAATTCTATAAGATCAACCGCAATCAGAGAAAAGAAATTACCCGAATCTAAACTCGAACCTGACGCACTTTAACACAGAAACGATCCAAAATGAAAGAAAATTAAATTATACTTTACTGCAATTATAGAAAATTATTCTGTAATTATGTCTATAATACCAGTTTTTTCTTTTATGTAGAAAAATATACTTATATATAGAGATACAGGGTGGTTATAATTAAACTTCCCCTATAAACAGAATCCTACAGTGCAAAGGGGTGATCGGAATGCACCGAAATTTGGTATATAGACTATACACGAGATGCGCTCACGGAATTTCGAAAAAAAAAATTGATCCTAAATTTCCACCAGAGGGCGCCTTTTCCGGAAAAATATTAAATTTAACACAATAAACGGCCAAAACAGAATCCAAAAACAATATTAACATTTATTGACTATTTTCTGATCACCTTGTCATCGAACTACATTAAGTAAAGATAAAGAAAAATTAATAGTATACTGCTTCAGGGGAAAAAAAGTTCAGTTTGTAGAAACAAGAACAGATTAGGGAGAAATTGAACAAGAAGAACAGTTGTTAATCGTGTCCAGGACGATGTAGGAAAAGACGCTACATGTTACCATCCTCATTCACCTCCAAAATTTCAAGTCGATGGACAGTGTGTTCAACAGCAGATCGTAACTGATCAGTTGTGATGCTTCGCACATGAAGTCTTATGGTGTTCTTTAAGTCATTCAACGTCGCAACACCTCCACGATAAACCAGATTTTTTTAAGTGGCCCCATAATCAGAAATCGCACGGATTTAGGTCCGGCGAACGTGGTGGCCATGGATTATGAAAGAAGCGACTAATAACACGTTCATCTGTGAAGGGTTGGAGCAATAGTGCCTTCACGGACTCATGGATATGTTGGGGCGCACCATCCTGCATGAAAATGGTCGATGTAAGGACCCGTCTTTGCTGTAGTTGCGGCGCAACAAACGTCTGCAGCATGGCATGGTACCGACGGCCCGTAACGGAACATGTGACAGGACCACGTGCAGTTATTTCATCAAAGAAGAATGGCCCAAGGATGAATGTCGCCGTGAATCCACACAAGACAGTTCCCTTTGAAAAATGAAGAGGAATTTCAGTGTGCATCCGTGGATTTGCCTGAGCCCAAATGCGGCAATTGTATGTGTTGACTGTCCAGTGAGGTAGAAATGAGCCTCGTCGCTCTACAGAATATTCCAAGGCCATGACAGATCAACAGTCATTGTGTTGAGAAAACTGATTGCGAATGAGAGACGTTTTGGCTTGTCCCTATCCAACAGCTGTTGGGTATGGTGGATCATGTATGGGAAGTAGTGCATTTTGTTTCTGGGCATGTTTCGGACGGTGCCCAGAAACTGCACGTGAGCTACTGCCCTCAAATTCTAACATCTGTGACTGTGCGGCAACAGCTGTCTTGAAGGCATCAACAAGTACCGGTGCGGCAGGTTTACGGCCTTTTCCAGGTTGAACTCCTAATTTCCCCGTCTCTTCAAATCTCTTAATAATGGCCTGGATACCTTTTGTAGACGTTGGTCTACGCCGTAGGTTCTTTATACGACGAAATTCACTAACTTCAGAAGAAGCATCCCGCTTGTTTTCATAAAACAGCTTCACCAATAACGCACATTCAGCTAAAGATACCGTCATCATTACAGCCGGAAACATAGACATAAAACATGACAACGTCTGCAAACGTTTTATACCCTAACCTGTTTTGAATAAAACTTCCTCTTCTTAGCAAACATGCAAATCTCGACATTTGTCTCCTAGAACTGACAGCTTTTCCCAGTTTTAAATTTTTTTACACATAATTCTTGTTCTGTATTGTTAATATTGTTTCTGTATTCCGTTTTGGTCGTTTATTGTGTTAAATTTAATGTTTTTTCCGGAAAAGGCGCCTTCTGGTGGACATTTTGAAACTAATTTTGTTTTTCGAAATTGTGTAAGCTCATCTCGTGTATAGTCTGTATAGCAAATTTCATTGCATTCGGTTTACCCGTTTGTTCTGTAGGATGCTGTTTATAGGGGAAGTTTAATTATAGCCACCCTGTACTAATTCATATTCAAGTATATAGTTTTCCAACGGAAACAATACTGTGGACTTTTCTGAAAAAACGGGTTATGAAATTCAACCCGCTAGAGTCAAAATACAGCCCGAAATAATTATGATCAACTTGATCCGCAAAGATAAAAATTAGCACCTGCGACTTGAAGACAAATACTGGTTGGGTCAGATTTGCATAAAATCGAGTTAACGACCCAATGCATGTCTGCAATCCTCATCCATTTTTATTCCCTTTGTTGCAAATATCTCTCATTTTGACTGGCAGTATAAGATGGTATATTAAAAGTTTTGAAGTTTCCCTGTAAAAAATATTATACACAGTACGACGATTATTTTGTAGTGTGTATAATATGGTGTTAACCATATTAAAATTTGGTGACGATTAATCAATTTTTACGAAAGCTGATGTCTATAAAGTCAAAAAAGACGAGAAAACAGACACTCAAACATATTATTGTTACATGAAGATGATATTGAAACAGGATTCATTAAAAGAATGAAACCTTTCCAACAAAAAATATTGAAAATCAGATCATCCGTTAAAAAGTTACGCGTAGACATACATTAATATATATTTGCAAAGAGCCGGGCTAATTGGAGAATCCATCTCCCTTTTTCCAATTAGCCTGATATTTTCAGGCTTATTGCAAACAGCCTAGAAAGCGTTAGGCTAATTGAAAAATGACCACTTATTATCCGATCAGGGTGATATTTTTAGCTCACAGGCTATCAAAGCCTGAGAGCTTATGTTCCCGCCGATTCTGTATGTACGTGTGTACGTATGTACGCAACGCGATAATTCTTGATAGAAATATCGGATTTGCTTCAATTTTTTTTTCTAGGTTCATTCTGATGAGGTGCTTCCCTGATTAGTTTTTGGGGTTCATTGGTTAAGGATAAAGGGGGAAAAGGGGGGCTAGTCCCCCCCCTTAATTTATATAAATGGGTTTTTCATGCAGAAATATTCGATTTGCTCCAAATTTGGTATACCGGTTTATTGTGTTAAGGAGCTTCCTTGATTAGATTTGGAAGCTCATTATTTAAGTAAAAAGGAGGGAAAGGGGGGCTACACCCCTTAATTTAGATAAATCGGTTTTTCATGATAAATTATTCGATTTGCTCCAAATTTGGTATACCGGTTTATTAAGTTAAGGAGCTGCCTTGATTAGATTTGGAGGTTCATTAGTTACATATAAAGGGAGGAAAGGGGGGGGGGCTATCCCCCAGGTAATTTAGATAAATGGGTTTTTCATGCATAAATATGCGATTTGCAAGAAATTTGGTATACCGGTTAATTATGTTAAGCAGCTTCCCTGATTACATTTGGAAGATCATTAAATGAATAAAGGGGGAAAGGGGGGCAATTGCCTCTCCCCTTAATTTAGATAAATGCGTTTTTCATGTAGAATTATCCCATTAGCTCAAATTTGGTATACTGTTTATTATGTTAAGGAGATTTCTTGATTAGATTTGGAGGTTCATTAGTTAAGTATAAAGGGAGGAAAAGGGGGACTGGCGCCCCCCCCCCACCCTTAATTTAGGTAAATGGGTTTTTAATGCAAAATTATTCGATTTGCTCCAAATTTGGCATACCGGTTTATTATGCTAAGGAGCTTCCCTGGTTAGATTTGGAAGTTCATTAGTTAAGTATAAAGGGAGGAAAGGAGGGCTAGACCCCCCCCTTAATTTAGATAAATGGGTTTTTCATGCAGAGTTATTCGATTTGCTCCAAATTTCGTATACCGTTTTATTATGTTAAGGAGCTTCCCTGATTAGATTTGGAGGTTCATTAGTTAAGTATAAAGGGAGGAAAGGGGGGGCTAGACCCCCCCCTTAATTTAGATAAATGGGTTTTTCATGCAGAGTTATTCGATCTCCACCAAATTTCGTATACCGGTTTATTATGTTAAGGACCTTCTCTGATTAGATTTGGAGGTCATTAGTTAAGTATAAAGAGAGGAAAGGGGGGCTGACCCCTCCCCCTTAATTTAGATAAATGTTTTTTTCATGCAGAGTTATTCGATTTGCTCCAAATTTCGTATACCGGTTTATTATGTTAAGGAGCTTCCTTGATTAGATTTGGAGATTTATTGGTTAAGTATAAAGGAGGGGCAGGGGCTAGTGTCTTCTTAATTTAGATAAATGGGTTTATCATACAGAATTATTCGATTTGCTTCAAATTTGATATACCAGTTTATTACGATATGGCTTCCTTCATTTGATTTGGAGGTTCATTGGTTAAGTATAAAAGGGGGAAAGAGGGTCAATTGCCCCTCCCCTTAATTTAGATAAATGGGTTTTCATGCAGAATTATCTAATTTAGTTTAATTTTTTTCAACCGGATCCGAACTTGAAGGTTCCATTTGAAGTGAACCCGAAAACCGACCACAAGCAGTTTTCGGATTGAGTTCAATTAGAACTTTCAGGCTCGGATCGGGTTGGCGGTGGACGGAAATTATTTTGTCTGGCTTGCATCGGGTTATAGTTCTTTGGAATATTTTTGTCGGTTAAGATTTGGTTCGGGACGGGTTTCAGGTTGACTTCTAATGGAATTTTTAGGTTCTGGTGGCGTTGCGTGTCCACGGAAACAAATTTGTCTTGTTCGGATCCGGTTATGGATCTTTGGAATATTTTTGCCGGTTATCACATTTGGTTTGGGATTTCGGGTTTTTTCAAATGGAACTCTCAGGTTGGGGTCGGGTTGCATGTAGACTGAAATTATTTCGTCTTACTCGGATCGGGGTACGGTCTGTTGTAATTTATTTTTCGGGTTTGTGTAGGGTTATGTGTTAATAAACCTAATAAAAAGAAAATTTCCCAGATAAACTAATGGCATTGAGCTCACAGGCTATTCACACTAATTGTATATTATACTCTTATTTCAAAGAATAATGTCTCTCGAAAAATAAATGAAGGGATTAGTCCCCGTTGCCCCCCTTTCTAAATAACCAAAGAACCTCCAAATCTAATCAGGGATGCTACTTAACATAATAAACTGGTATACCAAATTTGAAGCAAATCCGATAATTCTGCATGAAAAAACCATTTCCCTCAATTAATTGTGGGGGGGGGTATTAGCTCCCCCATTTTTCCCTTTATGCTGAACCAATGAAATTTCAAATCTAATCAGAAAAGTTCCTTATTAGAATGAACCTAGAAAAATTTAAACTAAATTAGATAATTCTGCATGAAAACCCATTTATCTAAATTAAGGGGAGGGGCAATTGACCTCTTTTCCCCCCTTTTATACTTAACCAATGAACCTCCAAATCAAATGAAGGAAACCATATCGTAATAAACAGGTATATCATTTTTTGAAGCAAATCGAATAATTCTGTACGAAAAACCCATTTATCTAAATTAAAGGGACACTAGCCTCTGTCCCTCCTTTATACTTAACCAATAAATCTCCAAATCTAATCAAGGCAGCTCCTTAACATAATAAACCGGTATACGAAATTTGGAGCAAATCGAATAACTCTGCATGAAAAACCCATTTATCTAAATTAAGGGGGGGGGCTAACCCCCTTTCCTCCCTTTATACTTAACTTATGAACCTCCAAATCTAATCAGGGAAGCTCCTTAACATAATAAACCGGTATACCAAATTTGGAGCAAATCTAATAATTTTGCATTAAAAACCTATTTACCTAAATTAAGGGGGGGGGGGGGTTGCTAGCCGACCCCTTTCCTCCCTTTACACTTAACTAATGAACCTCCAAATCTAATCAAACCATCTCCTTAACATAATAAACCAGTATATCAAATTTGAGCTAATCGAATAATTCTACATGAAAAACGCATTTATCTAAATTAAGGGGAGAGGCAATTGCCCCCTTTTCCTCCCTTTATATATAATAATGATCTTCCAAATGTAATCAGGGAAGCTGCTTAACATAATTAACCGGTATACCAAATTTATAGCAAATCTCATAATTCTGCATGATAAACCCATTTATCTAAATTACGGGGTGGGCGATAGCCCCCTTTCCTCCCTTTATATGTAACTAATGAACCTCTAAATCTAATCAATTCCGCTCCTTAACTTAATAAACCGGTATACCAAATTTTGAGCAAATCGAATAATTCATTATGAAAAACCGATTTATCTAAATTAAGGGGGGTAGCCCCCCTTTCCCCCTTTTATACTTAAATAATGAGCTTCCAAATATAATCAGGGAAGCTCCTTAACACAATAAACAGGTATACCAAATTTGGTGCAAATCGAATATTTCTGCATGAAAAACCCATTTATATAAATTAAGGGGGGGGGGACTAGCCCCCCTTTTCCCCCTTTATCCTTAACCAATGAACCCCAAAAACTAATCAGGGAAGCACCTTATCAGAATGAACCTAGAAAAAAAAATTTAAGCAAATCGGATATTTCTATTAAGAGCTATCGCGTTACGTAAATACGTACGTACACACGTACATACAGAATCGGCGGGCACATAAGCTCTCAGGCTTTGATAGTCTGTGAGCTAAAAATATCCCCCTGATCGGATAATAAGTGGTCATTTTTCAATTAGCCTAACGCTTTCTAGGCTCTTTGCAATAAGCCTGAAAAATATCAGGCTAATTGGAAAAAGGGAGAAGGATTCTCCAATTAGCCCGGCTCTTTGCAAAGAGCCGGATTTCTCATTTAGCCTACGACATATATACCATGTTATTCAAACTAGAGGTTATGATGATTATCACTTAAACTGTTGATGATAGAAAGTTACTTCCAACTACAAAAAATATACAAATCAAGTACAGCTTTTAATGGCATTTATTTTGCAAGGAAATGTATACGTATTAAAATCCGAAATTTATTTTTTTACAAGGTCTCTGTAACTTGTACTCACTGATATATGTGGAGATGCCAGTTTTATAGCTGTACATATCCATACATAAATGTTATGGCTGAACATTTTTCACGTTTTCCACCTTGTATACGAAGTATAAAACTCTTCAAATTTATATTAAAAAGGAAAAATAAATGAATAACGACGTAGTAATAATCCCTCTTGTAGGACTCAATATTCTAGAACCTTTCAGTTCCACTAATTGATTAAATTGTAAACTGAATAATTGACTCGTTCGGACATAATTTAAGAGCCTATGCGAGTCACACGAAACCACTCGCAAGCTAATGATAAACAAATTGCAGCTTTCTTTTCGAATTTCTTGTTTTCATTTCAGTATTTGTAAATGATTTTAGTTGCATAGGATGCCTGAGGTCTATGTCTAACAAGTTATCATTTAACATTTTCCATTTTGGTTGCAGTTACTCACACTGTCCTTCTTTGCTAACCTCAGACAGCTGCTCTTTGGTTGCTGACCATAGATATCCTATGTAGCACTTGAGAGCCCCATTAGTCACCATAAAAATTCGCAAGGTCATGTTAGCAACCAATGAAAGCGTTCTTTGCAAATTTATCGTTTTCCTTTCAATATTTCTAATTGATTCATTTTCGATAAGATATCTGCGATCGATGTTGCATTTTTCTACTATTTTTATTTTTGATGTAGTTTAATTCTGAAGACAGGTTCATTTTTGTAATCAAACATTTATTTTGGAAATTGAAAGCGTTCTCGAAATAAAACCGCAACAAAAGTAATAAAAAAAGTATAACGATGTAACGTTAGACTTTGACCTCTGATATCCTATGCGAAAAGAATCCTGTAAAAATATTGAAATGCAAACGAGACATTTTCAATGAACGCCACCATTGGTTTAACATTAGCTTGCAAAGTTTTGTGCTGATTAGGGTGGTCTCTTAAAACTTTTTACGAATGTTTAATTTTGTTTTTCCAGTAAAATAATCAAACATTTTTAACCCATTGCAGTGAAGATACAAATGTTCGATGTAAACGACGGAATTTTTTAACCTAAATGCAACTACCACAACTTTCGTAAACATTTTTAACCAATTTTAAAAGCCCATGTATTCGCATTCCTGTGTATTCGAAGTAATTTCTTTCTGGAAACTACATGTAGGCTGATCCAAACGTGTATAATAAGACACAATGCGGTTTCTACAAAAATGCATAGAAAAACACATTTTTTTTTTTTAATAGCAAAATAAAACAGTTCCTGAATAGCTACATTTATCACCAACATTTAGCACTCCAGTCTTCTAAAGCTGCTGCCTATTACTATTTAAGCCATCATGTGACAGGAATTAAAGGAGAAATCATTTCCGATGCTTTTCAGAATATCTAGCTATGTCTGCCAATTATTCTCATTAATAGTATCCGCCAAATTGCACATTTAAAATCCTAATTTTGTTGTAAATTGTGCTGAGCTGCTGTACATTGTAAAAAAACTGTCAAATTAAGGAAAAAACTGTCAATTTTGGCGCCAGTGAAAAACCGTTAAATTTACAGAAAGTATCTGCAATCTGTTCATTAAAACAGTTTTTTCTGTAAAAATTACAAAATCTATATTTTTTATTGTTTTAAAGAAAAAACAATTTTTTCTGTAAAAAATATGGATTTCGTAATTTTCACAGTAAAAATATACATTTTTTTACAGAAAAAAACTGTTTTCATGAACGGATTATAGATACTTTCTGTGTTTTCCACTGTTGACAAAATTCACTGTTTTTTCCAAAAATTTGGCAGATTTTTTTTACAGTGTATTGTTTTAAATGCAAAAGAGTTATGTCTCGTAATCGAGCTGCACGCGATAGGACAGATTTTTTTTAATAATTCAGACTTGAAAAATATTTTAAAAAACTTTAAAAATCAATAAATTGAGATACAGCTTTCAAAGAAATTGCATTTGAAAGAACAGTATATATATATATTTTTTTTTTTACAGTGTACAACTGACAGTGAAAAAAATGAAATACCACTTGTTGGTGGCAAATATAATTATTTTAGCAAGAAAAGTTTCGTTTTCGTAAAAAAATCCCATGTCTTCCAGTACATTTATGTAAAAACCAGACCATGCTACTGCCTGTGTTTTTCAAATTTTTAAATCTTATTTGTTTCGCATCACCCATTATAATTCTGCATACTAATATAACATCTTGTGGATTTCCTTAGTTATATTTTTATATTCATATCATCCTATCCATCCAACTGCTATCGCTAGCTAAAGTTCTAGACCAGTGGTTCCCAACGTGGGGCGTACGCCCTACCGGGGGGCAATTTGCCCTTCTAGGGTGGACAATTCCAAATTTCTTACTTACTCATTCACTATAAGTTTATTTTGTCTTTTTGGGGATAAGTAGTGTTGTAGGCTAAAAATAAATGGAATACAAGCAAAATTTAATCAATCAGTTTTTTGTTGAATTTTTAAAATGTTCTGTATCGAAATTTTAAAATAGATTTAACACCAGAATAATTGTGCGAATAGTTTTTTTAAATATGATATCTTTTAAAGTATTAAAATTATTAAAGTATTAAAGTATATAATTTTTCTGGTGAATATAAAAATTTTTCGTAACGTTTTCTATAATGAGTTTTCTACTTCTATTCGCTAATACAATTATCGATACTGGGAAAGGAAAAACAGAGAAAATATTTTATGTGAAATAATGGTTACTAATTTGATAAAGGTGCGAATATTAAAATACTTCTTGTGTATTGTGTTATTCATATAAAAAAAATAATCAGTGTCCAAAGCTTTTCCGCCAACTCTTAATAAGTTACAATAATGCATTATAAAATGTATGAATTTATCAGTTTTAACGTTAAATGTAAGTGTTTGTTTAAGTTATTTGGGAAGATAAAAATGCAGACCATATAACACTTTTCTTTAACATTGAGTTAAATTGGAAAAGTATAACATAACTCGTTTTGACATGTAGGCAAAGATGTATGATCTCATTGCATTTATAAAATTATGTTAAAAACACATTTGTGGTAAAAGATTCAGCTCTTTGAAAAGTTAAAAAATATGAAATAAATAAATTTTATTAAGGCTCTATTACACTTCCACCGTGTGAATAGAGTTCATTTTTGAATAATGAGACATAATTTACATATTAGGGTGGGGGGGGGGGACATAGTGACTTTACGGATGCTTTGGTGGGGCGTGGCCAATAGAAGGTTGGGAATCACTGCTCTAGACCATAACTCTCTCGTTAAGCGTAAATTATATAAAAAATCAACTATTTTTCAAGTCAGGATAGCATCCAATTTTAAAATTGACAAAACACTTAGACAAGAAATCATTGAAACATTAGTTGGAAAATACGAAATGTTAAGTCATAACAGAAAAAATTATTTTTTTTTCTTCCTTGAAACACATTCTTTGTTTACTACTTTATATATGGCTCTAAAATTAGCAATACCTAATGCTCGTATTCACTTTCTTTATCAATTACTGGTTAAGTGTGAAAACATCGGTTGTACACTTAAATGGAATTCACTATTAACCTTATTGGAATTCGACCAAGAACAGATTTAATCAGGTTAATGGTAAATACAATTTAAGCGTTTGACCGAAGTTTCGTGCTTAACAGGCAACTGAGACATATAGTGTATACGAGTACGAGAATATATACCTTAGGCTTACTTCACTCAGATATACAGAGAATCTGTATGCATAATTGGTGATGTGAAGTCGATGATATGAAATTATTTAATAAAGAGCATACTAGTGTAGAAATGTACTAGAACCGACAAAATATCAAATTTTACTAAATCTGAAATAATTTTAAATAAGACAGCATTTAAGATGGAAAGAAAATGTATGGTTTAATGCAAAGAATAAAATATATTATTTAACACACAGAAGTTTGTATTAGTATACAACGGAAAAAAATCCAAATGCAAGTCATATCTCCCTTTCTAAAAATCACAGGAAAAAGTTATTTACGGCAAAATATTTTGATTGATCTTTTCTGCACTCTTCTTGTAATTAATTGTCTCAGGAGATCGTCTACATAAATATTTTTACACGAATTTTGAAAATCACAATTCTAACCCTTGTATATATTTTTTACCCGACTGCCAAGAAGGGTTATGTGTTTCACGCATATCTGGGTATGTGGATTTCTTTATACCCTCGAAACATCCCAAAGACTGGATGGAATTTAATGAATGAGCTCTCTGTTGATTAGTCTTAACCTTCGAATGGTTATAGGCTGAATTTTGTTTTTATAAATTCAAAATGGCGGCCTTAAAATACAAAATGACGGTAGAGACGAAAAACATTTTACGCACCTATTGAGCAGCATATCATTGGATAGGTCTTTCAAAATGAAGACGATGTTTCATTGACTATTTTACAGTCAGAAGCTCCGTTTAAATATTACACAACTTGGAAGTTGAGTAGGTAGGATCTCTAGCTTTACTGTAACTCTAACCTTCATAGACATCTATAGGCCTCATCAAAACAGTGTTTATAGATAGGAACTAACAATTAAACACAACTTAAATGTCATCAATACAAGTAAATAAAAAAAAAAGTAAACAATATAAAAAACAGATTCACATTGATGAGACGTAATTAATTAGATCGCTTTTTACGCAGTCGAGTTTTTTGATTTTTTAAATTTAATTTTTATTCGATTTGTCATGTGTTATTTATTCTAAACACGAATGGCCAATGCTCTGTCACGAAAAATACGCTAAAATGTATTCGGGGGATCTATTGATGTTTTGAAAAGCTTTTCGAAGATTAAGTTGTGTTGTAATTAAACTATTAAAATAATGATACAATAACCAACGAATAGCAAATCGAGAATAAAGATTCTCACCTGAAAATCCATAACTACACCATTGACTTGCTGGTATTTGAAGTATGAATCATTCTACAAAAAACGTCGGGTTTTCGGTACATAGTCGATAATTTTTGACGGAATATATTTTATTAAATGTTTTTGAGGTTTTGCATAATATACTGCATTCAAAATATATATTTGATGAAGAGTGATGATTTGTGAATTTATTTATTTATCTATAAATGAACGGAGGATGCTTGTATACTTCCGTTGCATGTTACACTAAATTTCCTCTATTACTGTTTTCACTTATTTTTTGAATGTCATAAATATGTTATGCATTCAATAATGTATTTTTTCCTCCAAAAATTCCTTTTCCCGTAAATTATATTTTGAAAAATAAAATTCATTTTTCTTCAAAATCTATTTTTGAATTTGTTACAAACCTTTGTTGCATCCCCCGCTACAACAAAATTCTGTGCAGTAATTTGGAAAGTATAGTAGTATTTGTCCACTTATAAAATTATAAAGAGGAAGGATACATTGTTTTTTACTTTCATTTGTTAGCCGTGGATATGCACATTGACTTTTTTCCTTAATTTTGAAATATTCTCACTAAACTAGAAATAGTTGTGAACTTTAGATAACCTCCGTTCTTTATTTCAAAAGTAAGCATTATTTAATAAAAATAAGGTTTTAATTCGTATAGATAAAAGTTTTTTAATTTATTTACTTCAGGTTTCATATTCTACCCTAAATAAGCATGTTATTGTGCAATAAAACTTTGTGTATTTGAATCTTCCGTAAATGTACCATCCATTACAATACTACTAAGGAAATTACCACCTAAATATTTAGAAAATAAATTAACCACCAAGTAATGATAAGACTATCCAGCCAGCTACATGAATTTTAAAATAGGTGAAAGTTAACTATGAATATTAATATGAAATATTTTGATTGGAAAGACATAGAATTATAAAGTAATGATTTTAATTAATGGACATTAATCGCAACTAATAACCATCACAAAATGGCCCGATCGTAATCCAGGTAAGACGCCGACTAGGGAGAAAGTAATAAGTTTGAAAGTAAACAAAAAAGAAGGTAGAAGAAGTAATTTGTACTTTTGAAGTTTTACATCTGCTAAAGAAAATATTCCTTTGTAATATAGGATTCTATATCATCACAATTGTTCAAAAAAAGTTCGAACAACCTCTAGATTTATATCATTTTCGTTTTTATAATGTAACAGTTACAGTAGAATAAACCACTAGGCAAAACTAAATAGAAATCGACAGTGCTACTACAATTTTTAGTTGACTTCCCATGTTTGACGGGTTTTTCACTTTTCTTGGTACTGACGTATTATCCATACATGGAAAACGGTTGCCAACCGTCAAGCATGTTTTTGCATGACTTCTGTTTCTGATTCAAAATAAGTTTAACTCTGATCAAGAATTATTAAGCCCGTTAAAATAATGTAACTAAATGAATATGGAAGATTTTTTTATTATATAAATCTCGACAAAATAATGGTAAAACTAAATGAAAGAAACAAAATCTGAAAAACTATAAGAAAAATATATCCTTTATAAATTTTGATTTAATATTTAGCTTAGATTAGAGGTCTGCACGGGCCCGGGCTTGGCCCGAGGCCCGTACCCGGGCCGGCGGAATGAGGTCGAATTTTCAAACGGGCCGGGCCGGATCGGCAGAATTAGGACAATTTTTTCAATGGGCCGGGCCGACAGACAAAATAAACGGGCCGGGCCGGGCCGGCAAAAAAATAAATCGGGCCTATCGGCCCGATATAAGAATTTAAGCGAAACAGATAAAATACGAGCCATTTCAATGAATATGATTTTCTCGAGAAGTATAAATGTGCGTCACGAGCCGATGCAAGTTTAACATCATCAATACAGAAATGTAACATGTCCATCATAGAGATCGGCATCGTACAGTTGCAAGATGTCTGATTCCGAGTTTAATTTTTTTTCAGCAGACTCGTGCCGGGACAGAACTGGTCTTAATCGATCTCAGGATGTGCAGAACACTCATTGTGTTTTGTAGTATTAATAGTGGTAATGAACTTCTCTTAACAGTATCTTTGGAAATATAAAGGTGGTTCTCATATTCATTGCTCAACAATGCGAAACTTTCAGACACATTTTCTGACAAAAATTTTAACTATAAAGGCATAAAATTGACAGGCCTGCCTATTGAAGGCATTTGGAAACGAATAGCTTTTTCCATATTTGATAAATTACTTAGAGATAACAGGGATTCCTGTCACGTGACTGTACGTTTTTCTCCTTTCCTGTGCCATCGCTTCCCGAAATTCGATTCAAAACTCTAACTTTGACAGTATTTTCAGGAAGATATATTGGTTTTATCTATGAAAAAAAACGACATTTACATAGCTTCTGAATAAGAATACCTGCCAATCTTACGCGTTTCCGAAAAGAAAAGAATTCATAAATGTGTTGAAATGTAGTTCCTTTGGATTTGAGAAAAGCCTTAAAAACGAGAGAAATATTTTCACAAATCTACTTTTTATTATACAGCTTCAAAAGTTATCATGTTTTTAATCCTTTATTCTGATGAACTAAATTAATCTTTTAATGAATCCTTATTTCCATTTTGAAATGTCTGTAGACACGATGACTAAAACACTGTAAGTAATCGTTAATGTTTACTATTGTGTGTTTTCTGTTTGGCGAACATCATAGTAATGTAAAATATACCGTAAAATGTTCCCATAAATATGTATGTAGTATTCATTAAAAGAATCGTAATTGTATGTTGAGAAAATACGGATTTTTTTTTAGTAGAAATTGTGTCGGGCCGGGCCGGGCCGGGCCTGTCTTCACTGATTTTTGTACGGGCCGGGCCGGGCCGAGAACTGTAAAAATGCAAACGGGCCGGGCGGGGCTCGGGCCGAACTTCCAATTTTTACACCGGGCCGGGCCGGGCCGGGCCAAGATAGCTTTCGTTCGGGCCGGGCCGGGCCGGGCCCGGGCCTGGAAATTCCGGCCCGTGCAGACCTCTAGCTTAGATCTATTAAAAAGTGCACAAAATTTTGATTTGCCGCGGCCGGTATCTTGGACTTACCATGACGGAAATCAAAACTTATTGGAAGTCATTTATTTGCTCCAGAATTATGTAAAATTTAAGGAATTTGTGAAGGATATTCTACTTCCCTCATAAGAATTGTCTTTTCTTATTGAAATACGCTAACTCCATTTATCTCCACATAATCTATATATTTCAAACACAAGCCGGTTTTTGAGATCCCGTACCCCAAAAAGAAAAAACGGAACCCTTATAAGCTCGCTCTGTTGCCCGTTTCTCTATCAAGACTGTTTCTTTAGGAAAGTTGAAGGTATCAAGTTGAAATTTCTATCAAATAATAAGGTCCGTGGTCTCATTGTTGTGTAAACATTTACAGCTTCTCAATGCAACAAAAATGTTAAGCCCTTAAAACAACGTTTTTGAAAATCCCGGATATGAAAAATCGCGTAATAAATAGCCATATAATTACAAATTAATGATTTTCATATTTTTTTTTATTTACGTGTGCTATAGACCTTCTTTCGTGCTAAAATTTAATGTTCTAGGTCAACCAGAAGTATCTTACAGATTTTAAGAGTAAAATCTATAGGATACTTTCGGTTGACCTAGAACCTTGAACTTAGGAACGATGAAAGATATTATAGCACATGTTAAGAGAAAAAGCCTAAAATCAATGATTTATAAATCTATGTCGATTCCTTACGTGACAGACTCGTGAATTTCCATATTCGGGAATACAGATCATATAAAGATCATTTGTATACTTTATTTTTTTTTAATTATGAAATTTCTTCAAAATGCTGGCAATTCAGCTACATTCATTGTAACAAAAAAAGGAAAATAATGGGAATTTCTGTACCATTACTCGTGTCATTTTCTCATTAAAAAGAATTTTTTTTAATTGAACGGAAAATAACGTCTCGTTTTAAAAAACACGCATTTTCACTCATAAAGCTGCTACATTTCAATATTCTTTTATTACACTGGTACTGAGTTTGAGACGTTAATTTCAGAAAGAGTCGAAATGCTTCAGTGTGAGAAAATAAGGTCATATTTAAAAGAAACCGAACGATTTCTTTCATAAATCTAAATATTTTACTATGAATGCTTCTAAAAGACATAAATTTCTGGACTTTTTACTTGTCGGTTCTAAGATTAAAACTTCAAGTCAAGAGAATATTCATAAGCAAATTTGTAGCTGGCAAACGTGACGTCCAGTTTGGAAATATATTTATTAATAACCTATCGCGCGTAAAACTATCTTTAAACTGGTTAAAATTATACGAGAAGTACACATATAAATTTTGAGACAGTGAAAAGGACGTTATGTTTAGATTTCATTGAAAAGAAATTGTGATTGTTTGAAAGTGGTGTAATTTTTGCTGATGTTTCATTGCGTAATACCAAAAATCAGAGCCTTGATTAAGCCTAAATTCTCCGTAATTACTTATCTTGGTCAACATGTTACTGATTACTTATAAGCGCAAAGTTTAATTTTTCGATGTTTTATTGTACTTATTATTGTAAGCTTATTATAAATTCAATATAACAGTTCCGTTTTAAACAATTTACTTCGTCGAAATTCAACGGTTTCCTCCTCGTAAATGTAAAATACTTTTTAAAAATCAAAACGATACTGTTCTGTTTTTCTTGCATCTCTTAGAGCTGGAGTTATAGCTTGCTTTATGTAATTATTTCGAACTATTTGTATTAACGAAGCTACTTGAGCTGCTTGAAATGACATTGAAGTTGTTCTTGGTGGGTGTCCTCATCGTGTACTGCATGCTAATATTCATATAGGGTGTCCTAGCATATAATGTTTAAAAAAATACTATAGATGGTGCTAGTTATGAACTAGATAAATCATACGTGGTGCTTTTCATTTGATTTCAGACAACTATTCATGTGTGTGTTTTGCTAGTGACAGACGACTTTAAGTTTGCGTCCTGAAAAGAAAATGTTGCCACCACTGTGGCAAAGAATGATCTAAAATCACTATAGTTTGACGCCTCCATCTGAGAAAACTTCTTATACAGCATGCAATATCGCCGCATGGTGTTTTGCCAGCTTTTTATCTATCACGCAATGGTATTACATGCCATATGAAAATTTCCTCAGGCGGAAACTTCAAACTACAGTGATTTTGTACCTTTTCTTCTGCAGCAATAGCGGTAGCTTTTTCCCTCAGACATCAAACTTAAAGTCGCTGTCTACTATCAAAACACACCATCATCACTCTCAAAACACACGATATATCAACAAGTTCCCACTATAAAGATTATGTGCACCACGTATGATTTGTCTTGCTCCATACCTAGCACCATCTATAAAGGCATTTTTTCAAACTTTACTCGCTAGTCCACACTGTACATTTTAAAACAAGGTTTTTCCAAGATATACGGCTAGATTTTTAGCCATCTACGAAGTAATTTTCAAGTCCAGTTAGTTTATAATAAATGTACTCTGTATACATTGAAAATAAAACGCTTAATAGGCGACTTACGGGTCAAAGCATTAACACGATAGCAATACATATTTCGAGCCCTTGGATTAATTTTTGTTCAAGCCATCTAAACAGTGCATTTCATTTATAGACTATGAAAACTTTTGAAAATAACATAACGTTAAATAATTAAAATCAAGTCAAATCAAATTCCTTAAGTTATACATTATGAATTAAAAAATAGTTTTTTTAGCAAAATATTTTTCAAGGTTCTGAAAAAACGTTTGCTTTTGAAGCTTAAAATTAAACGTAACAAACGTTTTTAATGATGCAGTGTCGAAATTTGAAGTAATATCCTTTTTTTCATTATCTTTTCAATATTTCCGGGCGAATATTTTCTTTTAATTTTCGATCAAAATGAGACAGGAATATTATGTGTCGTGCAAAGTAAGAAATTAATTTTTTAAGTAAATATCTTTTCAGAGCTTCGTAAAAATTTAGATTTAATATCTTTTCATAAGAAATAAGAGAGAAACCGTCTTCACGAGTAATTTTCTTTTTTGAAATTTGTGTGACAAATATCTCTAGATTTTATTATTTAATACAAATATAATCATCCTAAATTAATTTCGTAAAATTAATTGGGTCACGTTGATAAATTACTTACTAGAAAATGAATCAGAAATCATAGAATGATAGTGAAGCATTTTATAAATTTATCTTTAAAAATACATACATTTTCTAAAAATTAAAGAAATCTTTAAACATATGTGAGAAAGTTATTAGAATTAATTTAACATATGTTTTTTTTCATGTTCTGGCTATACTTTTAGGAATAATTTCATGCATAGACATATGCGTTCATAATTCATTAAAAAAAGTTATTCTGTCCTGTAACGGGAGGAAAAGGTAGCTTCCCTATTCCTTGGTTTTAAAATTTTTGCTAATTTTAATAGAAAACACGAAGCTAAAATGCATGGAAAATTATTATCGAAGTTTCATTCCCAGTTTTCTTCGATATTGTATTTGAATGAGAATTTCACCAAATTAGTCAGGTATAGCCAAGTTGGCTTCATTTATGGTAATTTATTTTTTGTTACCAAATTTGAAAACATTTCGCAAAGTGTTGCCAAGTTTGCCAAAAATTGGATGCTGTCTGATATGACTATGTAGTTTTAAAAGTATGAGAGAAGAAACAATGGTTACAACAATTAATCTAAATTTGCGAGAAACCACGTTTTCTAAAGCTGATAAATGAAACTTGATTAAGGAAAAGGCAGGACATGCAAATTGAAACTACTATATCTCAGCTATTATTTAAAGAAGAGACAAAACAAAAAAATTTCCAGATTTCTATTACATTGTGTCCGGAATCCATCAATATTTAACGGAAAAAACTTTAGGATTTCTAATTTTTCGTACATCTTTTTGTATTTGAAATATTTAAGTGGCCGCCATTTTAAAACAAAATGACAGATGACGCTAGCCAACAAACGCAGTCGAGACCATATTAGGTCCTGGACACATGCTCGGTTACATTCAAATCGGTTCATGAATACAAAACGCTATTGCAAAACTAAAATAGGGGTACATATATATATATATATATATATACAGTCAGTACCGGATATATGGTCACCCGCTTATAAAGTCACCCCGCTTATAAGGTCACTTTTCGTAAGTCCGGACTGACTGAATAGGCATTACGTGTTAAAATACACCGCCTATATGGTCAGTTTCCAATGGCTACTATCGGATATATGATCATATCTTCATCTTTCGTCTCCCTTTTTATTGCAAAATATCTTAGTTTTATGCTTTTTCTTTTCCTTTTTTAGGGTGTAAAGTGCTGAATAGACATATCTTTCACATTCAAGTATCTTCCACTGCCGGCCTCTTTGCATTGGTCACGCGGTGCATTTCATTTTTAATAACTTTAGAAAAAGTGAATTGACATCCTGAAGAAGGAACTTCTTTCCTTCTAGTCAATCTTCTCTCTTTTTCTATCGTTGAATCTCCCGTGCCTTTGTTAAAATCCACAAGTACGAACTTTCGTATGATAAAGAAAGGCTTGTTGACATTTTTATAGATTTAGAATGAGAGAGAGATCTTTTCCTTTTTAAACGGAGCCTAGAGATCGTGATAACATTGCATACCACGTGATTAGATGCGCGTCGACACTCGGGTGAGGGGGGAGGGGAGCTCCCCTTCCCGATTGTAGCCTATAAGAAAACTCTTTCCTGTCGGTAAGAGTTTCCAAAGCTCTGGAGATTTCTTCCTCAATTGTCGCATAAGATAAAGATTCTTGGAAAATATGCCATCACCCCATGCGACCGAATGAAAATTATCCTCCGTGCAGAGAAAAGTTAAATGACACATTTTAGTTTTTTGTATTTTTCATTTACTTGTCGCTGCGTGTAAAGTCTTCGTTCATTTACTAATTGTCATTTGTGAATACAAGATGTCAGCAAAATGAAAAATTTGACGATTGCGGAAAAAAAAATTGGTAGAAAATTTTGAAAAATCGAATGTATCGAGAGCAGCTTTCGGGAAGACTGATGAACTAGAGAGAGCGACACTGAATAACGCCTTAGGGTTCAAATCTTGTTAATCAGAAGATGTGGTCAACCAAAAGAGAAAGCGAGAACATGTTTCAACATTTGAGTATGTTGAGAAATATCTTTTCACTTGGATAAAATGTGCCAGATTGCGGAATGTTCCAATACATGGATTATCGTAAAAGAAAAATCTTTGAAACTAGGAAAACCGAATTTTACTGCCAAAGATTGGAAGGAATGGCTGTTAACTTGTTAAGTGACATTCTCAATAGGTACAGATCTTGTGATGTTTTTAATTTTGACAAACTTTGACTGTTTTCTTTTTATGTTTTGCCAGGTAAAACTGTTACTTTTAAGAACGAAAAATGAAGTGGTGGGAAGGTAAGCAAAAAAAAAAAAAAAAAAAAAGATTGGCCGTTTCATTAGCAGCGAATTTGGATGGATATCAAACAAATTGACTCCATTAGTTATTGGTAAATTTCTCAAGCCTCGTTGTTTGAAAAACTGCAAATCTTTGCATGTATCTGACGATGCGAACCGAAAGGCCTGGATGACAATAAGCATTTGAGAAAAAGAAATTCGGCGTTTCGATAAAATTTGCACAGACGAATGGCTATAATCACAGACAACTGTACCGCCCATTGCATGATTCCCAATTTAAATCCGATTGAACTTGTTTTCTTGCCTCCAAACTGAACCAGTATGGCACAACAATTAGTTCAAGGGATTATTAAAAATATCAAGCTAAAATATCGAAAGCTGCTTCTAAAAGACGTCATTACTGCCATTGATCAAAAAAAGAAGTTTTGCGTGATTGTGTTAGATGCCATGTGTTACGTAGACAAGAGTTGAAATATGGTATCAAAGAAGATCATTGAAATTTTTTTTGACATCCTTGGTTTCCATAATGTGAAGAATTGTCGTTCGAAGACAACGACAATGATGATGATGGTGATGATGTGTTCCTATTTTAAGTTGCACAAGAACTACGGAATGCCGTTTGCACAATACATGACGAACTGACATATGCAGTTGTTGACAATGAGATCGCTACTAATGGACTTTACCCACTAGTGGCAACAGTCAAGCCTTTGCGAGTATGTATCTTGCGAAAAAGACTGCTTATTGGACGAAGGAGAAGCCGTGTTAAAATGTTCTTCACGCCTATAGGTGTTTTTCTTCTAGATATCCACAGCTGATGTGACATTGGCAAAGTCCATGGTGAAACTTATACTGGAAATTGTTCTGGAAATTTAAAATATAATCACTGATGGAAACGATGATAATAACAGTGAATTCGAAGCTGAACCGACAACGCGGGCACAAGCTCTCAAAGCTCTAAATACATTCAGATATTTTTTTACCAATCCCAAAGGCACAGAGGAACATTTTAAAACTGTTCGTGAATAAGAAAAATTAGTTTTAACAACTACGATAAAAAACAAACAAACCTGCATAAAAGATTATTTTTACTACTACGAGTATACTCATTAATTAGAAATTTTAAGTGTAAAGAAATTCTTGTTTATACCTCTTGTTTCATAAATTATATGTTCATAGCTTCCTTGTACATTATTGTACTAATATAACTAACTTATTAATGGTATTTTATTGTTTAAAATAAAATTCCTGCTTACACCGCATATACGGTCACCCCGTTTATAAGGTCATATTTTTCAGGACCGCTTGGGCGACCATATAACCGATACTGACTGTATATATATATCAACATTTGAACTGATGGAGGTTTATGATCTGGGAGTCAAGATCGTTGAAAATATATTGAAATTTTCTGGCATTGCTTTCCTCCGAATGTCTGGAATAGGTAGCTTCTTACTTTTGTATTGCAAGACACCTAAAAGAAGAGAAACTGCAATAAGTTGAAGTTTTAACCCTTTTCACTCTTTGAAATTTATGGTTTCGAGATAGAGATCCCCGTTTTGCTACCTCTATTTCCTATACTATAATCTTCGTTCTATATTACTATTACAAATGTTGTAGAAATAAACTACGAATATATTTTTTTCAATTTGTGGTAGCCAAAGCTTAATTCTGTAGTAAGTGATAGCGACAAGCCTTATCGGGTCACACTACACAAATAAATGGAAAGAGTTAAGTCACCTGGATATGATCGGTTCTTAACATGTATCTCCTGTATAGTTCTTGATTTTTTTTCGAAATATATATGTGGAATAATATTAAATCATAATTATTACTCAAATTATTATCGCTGTTATACATTTCGCATTAACGAAAAGAAGATTCTTCTTCGACCAATGCTTCAGTTTAATTGTAATATTTTTTTAGTTATAACTGTTGAAGTTTTCGTAGAAAAAATTTACCTACATTTGTTTTTATTACATCTGATTTACAGGGGAAAATGTGTTTCTGATTTTTGTATTTCTGTAACCACTAATATTTTATTGTACTATTTGCTTTATTTAATGGCAGAGTTTATACGGCCAATATCACTATACGAAATTGGTGGTTACAAAATTCCGGAAATACAGTCCTTCCGGGATTTTGCGTATGAAGTATGTATCACCAAGCACTGTTTACTTCAGTAATGATAAAGTCAAAAGCAGTTTTAGATTACATAAATTTATGATAGAAATTTTATTGAAATGCCATTAATTGGAAATGCCATGCCACACCTACACAGTTCTTGCTTTTTTAAAAACACATATATATGCAGGGTGTTCATGGTTCGTACGGATACCGTTATTTCTCCAGGAAGAGTATCAGTATCTTGTTATAGAAAAAGAAGTCTAGCATAAACGCGCAAAATTTCGCCTTCTTTTACGAAGAGATTTTCTATAAGAAAATACTGGTGCCGAAAAATCTTCTTTTCTGCAATATTCAAGGAGGCGTAGGAACCATGGTGTTTCCGAATTTGACCAAACAATTCAGAG
This sequence comes from Maratus speciosus, assembly GCA_963932465.1. Lineage (NCBI taxonomy): Eukaryota > Metazoa > Arthropoda > Arachnida > Araneae > Salticidae > Maratus > Maratus speciosus. Next base: position 188,803,161 of record OZ010787.1, on the reverse strand, counting down.
GGGTGATAGTAGGCATCAAGAGGATCAAAAATTACCATAGTACATGGAGTCGCAAACCACTTATTTAGTCACAAATATAGGGTGTTTCACTCTAACCGAAATCGGGTTGACGGTAATATTATAAAGAATAATAAAAATACTGCAATGAAAATGTAACAATATGTACATTGTTTGGTACGAAATGTGATATCATCTCGAAAAGTTCTGAGAAACAGAGTGCTCACGCAATCGATGATACTATGAACTATTAATAGTCCAGGCAATAGGGAATTTTACCTAGCAAAATTAATGGTAGTTCTGGAAATCGGCTTACTTTACGTTTTTTGGGTCGCTGAATCCGAATTTGTAACTTCCCACCAAAATTTCCCCCGGCAACCCCCCCCCACCCCCAAATTTTGGTAAAAAGCCCCCCAAAAAAGGTTTTTATTAAAAATATCAAATTTTTTATTGTTTTAGGGGAAAAGTATCTAGAAATTCAGAAATTAGACAAGATTTGCAACAAATTAGATATATGACATTATGACTTAGGATGGAGGGGAAGGGGAAGGGGGGATCTGCCTCGGAACATGCGCGCGGTGCTGCGTGGACTAAGTTGCACAATTCCACTTAACCACTCACACGTTTACATTCTCCCTCCCATCTCCCCTACTAACTTTCCTTATAAGGTTTACATTAAGTTTTTTGGGTCGCTGAATCCGAATTTCTAACTTACCCCCAAAATTTTTCCCCCGAAAACCACATAAAATAGTTGTTATTAACTTAAATTTCTTATTGTTTTAGGAGAAAAGCATTACGAAATTCGGAAACTAGACAAAATTTGCAACAAACAGGATACATGACATTATGACGTAGGATAAACGGGGAGAGAGGGGGCTGCCACGGAATATTCCCCGCGCGCTTTTCTCAAAAACCAAACTTTTTCAAAAAATCAATTTTTTGGGAGGTTGCCGTGTGAAATTTTGGTGGGAAGTTACAAATTAGGTTTCAGCGACCCAAAAAAAAGTGAGACGAAATCCAGAAATAGTATTAATTTTTCCAGGTAAAATCTCCTATTGCCTGGACTTCATAACTTAGTGCACGTAGCGCCGCAGTGCATGTTCAGAGGCAGCCCTCCCCCTCCCCGTTCATCCTACGTCATAATGTCATATATCCCATTTGTTGCAAATTTTGTCTATTTTCTTAATTTCGTAATGCTTTTCCCCTAAAACAATAAGAAATTTAAGTTAAAAACAACTATTTGGGGGGGGGTTCGGGGGGGGGGGAATTTTGGGGGGAAGTTAAAAATTCGGATTCAGCGACCCAAAAAACTTAAAGTAAACCTTATAGAAAAAGTTCGAAGGGAAGATGGGAGGGCAAATGTAAACGTGTGAGTGGTTAAGTGGAATTGCGCAACTTAGTTCACGCAGCTCCGCGCGCATGTTCCGAGGCAGATCCCCCCTTCCCCTTCATCCAAAGTCATAATGTCATATATCTAATTTGTTGCAAATTTTGTCTACTTTCTGAATTTCTAGATACTTTTCCCCTAAAACAATAAAAAAATTGACTTTTTTAATAAAAACCTTTTTTGGGAGGCATTTTACCAAAATTTGGGGGGGGGGGGTTGCCGGGGGAAATTTCGGTTGGAAGTTAAAAATTCGGATTCCGTGACCCAAAAAACATATAGTAAGCCTTTTTCCAGAACTACCATGAATTTTGCTAGGTAGAGCCCCTATACGGTCTCTATTGCCTGGACTATAATCGCAGTCCAACATTTAAAGCGTCAAGTGCATACTGCTGGCGCGTATAACGGAAACTTCAACCACTTTTTTATGTTATCACATTTACAACAAAAGTGAGCATGTCTATTAAAAGTTTCATTATAATATACTTCAGTTTTCTGAGAGTTATTACCGACAACCAGAGTTAGGGGAGAACACCCTGTGTTTTTTATTAAATAGGTGGTTTGCGATACCTTGTTCCGTTGCAATTTTTGATTAAATAGGCTATTTGCGACACCCTATTACATTGCAATTTTGTTCGTCTTGATGCCTACTATCACTCCTCTGAATTTGTCGATCGAATTCGGCAACATCCTGTATATAACAAATGCATTATTCTAAAATTAAAATCATAATTATTATATAAGATGTGCTTTTTGGCATTGCGTATTGGCTTTTAAAAACTTAAATTCTGGAATTAGCCAATTTTAAATTATTAAAAAAATTTTAAAATGCATTTTCAATTTTTCTTAGCACACGGTCGCTCCAAAAGGAAAATAATTTTACTTCTTTAAACATACTGCATATCAAAGTTGCATTTCTCTTCCTCCTTTCTTTCCCTTAAAAAAAATTTGTTCTGACATTTATTTTTAAAGCCGGTGTGTGTTATATTTTTTTAAAGATATGTGCTGCCATAAGTATCTTTATTGCATCTCTTTATGATGCAATGTATTTCGATCAGTGCAAAGATATACTTGAGACATGTTTTGATCTACTTGAAAGTCTAAGCGTAAATGCTTAAAAAATAAAATAGTACTTTTAAATTTAATGAATAATTATTCGTAATGCTAGTAAAATTTTAATTTAAATGCATTTATTAGAGCTTTATTTAGAATTTTTTTATATACTTGAGTGCACCGTAGGTGTACATAAACCTTGTTAAATAATGTTCCTCTCTGTATTTGCATAATTTTTGGTAGTTTATGTATACTAGGGTATACAACTCGACCTTCTCGGGTTACAGAACACAGGTGAAAAACATTTGCTTTCAACTCCAATCTAGATTTTTTTAACTTTAATAGATTTGTTAGAGTGCCCGTTAACAGCACCAAAAAAAATTTAGATGAAATATTTCATAAATGTATTAAAGTAAAGTTTTTAAATTTATTCAAAGCAGTAAATTTTTATTATCCGCATTCCAGGATTTAAAAGCAGAAGAAATCACCAAAGATCACTACTAACAGCAGCCATTTTTATTCTGATAAATTCAGCAGTTTAAGTGCGTTGTTCCATTATTTGGATTCATCTAGAGTTCCCTTCATTTGATGAAAACAAATGATTTTTTTTAAATCAAAAACAAGAAGCGGAAAGCATACATATCTGTTAAATTTGTGTTTTATTTACATCTTATTTTTAATTTGTATATCAAGTTTTACTTTCTTTAGCTTAGCATGAAGCAAATACTGAAGTATCTATATTTTTTTTAACTGTAAACTGTTCAGTTTTTCAGAAGACGGTTGCACGCAATAGAGATATACTGTTAAAAATTTTGTCATAGGCTGAACTAACTTGTGGTGCTGCATTAACTTCACGCATGAGATGTTCCATCCTTCGGTGTCACCATAGCTCCAAATGTTGGAACGAGATATTACCATCTTATGGTTGCAGCAACTGTAGCACCAAAAATTGGTTTAAACCAGGACAAATTTTTTAATAGTGTAGAATGGATGTGTATTCATGCAGGTCCTGCGTGTTTTGCGAAATGTGAAATGCACAAAAGAGACTTGGGCCCATAAGGGAATCTTTATTTTTCAGTCAGTGAATCAGTTCAGTGTGTCAGTGAACAGAGAATCAATTTTAGAAATCTCATACAATTTTACGATTTCGAAAAATATTAGAAAATTTAAAACATTACACCATAATATTCAAATATTTTAATTTCTTTAAAATTCTAAACTCTGGTTGCAGCATTTGTTTAGATAGAAGAGAATTTGATCTCTCCAACTGGACAAATGGGCGCTTGACCATCTCTTGTGGGACAGTTATTTAAAATTATGTAATATATATTTAAATAAGGTATTCTGTATTAATAACGACAAGTTCTAATATTACGCGTAATTATGAACGATTCCGAGAGATGGCACCTACGGATTCTGCGCAGAAGGTCTTTGAGTAATCTGAATCATAAACAACCGCAAAAAGTTAATTTGTTCAATTTGTAGACTTTATCGCTGGAAGAAGCACTAAAGAGTCAACGACCGATATCAAATTTGCGAGTTAAGTTTTGTGATCTGAAGACTATATATTTATTAGGAAATACTTTGTGTATTACATAAATTTGTACCGTATTTCATGTACTTTCAAAATGTTGCGGAAGATTTTGGATGAGTTTGCAAGGCAGTCTGTATTTTAAAATATACTGCGCAATAAGTACACTGGGGTAATAACGCCATCCCTTAGCGTAATTACTCCGGTTGATTCTTTTCAGTACTGTAACTACATCCGAAGCGGGTTTACTTTTAGGTAGCTTTCTTTACAAAAAAGCTACCTATTGCAGCCGTTCGGAGGAAAGCGATTTGAAAAAATTTTGGTATATTTTCATCGATCATGACCCCCAGACCCCGAAACCACCCTCCGTTCAAAATTGATATATATATATATATCTGACCTATGTCACACTGTAACTCCCGTAATTATGAACCGATTTCGATGTAATTCGGTGTGTACATAGTACATACCAATGTCTCGACCGAGTTCGTTGGCCAGCTTCATCCGCCGTTTTGTTTCAAAATGGCGGCCATTTAAAATTTTTAAAAAATTTTAAAACTTAAAATGTGGTACCAAAAAATTAAAAATGGAAAAATATTTTTTTCTTATGTATTTGACCTTTATACAAAGATTCCGGAGCAGTTTTTGTTTCGTCTATATCTTAAAAAATGACTGAGTTATAGCATTTTGAATTTCTAGCGTGGCTGACATTTTGAAACGTCCTGAATTTTGTCACGCGATAAAAGGCGTATTTATGAACCGATTTGGATGTAATTCGGTGTGTACATAGTACATACCAATCTCTCGACCGAGTTCGTTGGCCAGCTTCATCCGCCATTTTGTTTCAAAATGGCGGCCATTTAAAAATTTTTTAAAAATGTAAAAATTGAAATGTGGTACCAAAAAATTGAAAATGGAAAAATATTTTTTTCTTATGTATTTGACCTTTATACAAAGATTTCGGAGCAGTTTTTGTTTCGTCTATATCTTAAAAAATGGCTGAGTTATAGCATTTTGAATTTCTAGCGTGGCTGACATTTTGAAACGTCCTGAATTTTGTCACGCGATAAAAGGCGTATTTATAAACCGATTTGGATGTAACTTCGTTTATACATAGTACATACCAATGTCTCGACCGGGTTCGTTGACCAGCTTCACCCGCCATCTTGTTTAAAAATGGCGGCCATTTAAATTTTTAAGAAAAATTTAAATTTGAAATGTGGCACCAAAAATTGAAAATTGAAAAAATATTTTCTTCTTATGTGTTTGACCTTGATAAAAAGATTCGGGAGCAGTTTTTGTTTCGTCTATATCTTAAGAAATGGCTGAGTTATAGCATTTTGAATTTCTAGCGTGGCTGACATTTTGAAACGTCCTGATTTTTCTCACGTAATAACAGGCGTATTTATGAACCGACTTGGATGTACCTTGGTGTGTACATAGTACATACAAATATCTCGACCGAGTTCGTTGGCCAGCTTCATCCGCCATCTTGTTTCAAAATGGCGGCCATTTAAAAAAAATAAAAAATAAAAAAAATTAAATGAGATACCAAAAAATTGGAAAATGAAAAAGATTTTTTTTTGTATGTGTTTGACCTTAATACAAAGATTCCGGAACAGTTTTTCTTTCGTCTATATCTAAAAAAAAAATGGCTGAGTAATAGCATTTTGAATTTCTCTTGTGGCTGACATTTTAAAACGACCTGATTTTTTTCACGCGATAACAGGCGTATTTATGAACCTATTTGGATGTAACTTGGTCTGTACATAGTACATACCAATGTCTCGTCCGAGTTCGTTGGCCAGCTTCATTCGCCATCTTGTTTCAAAAGGGTTGCCATTTTAAAAAAATTAAATTTAAAATTCAAAATGAGGTATTAAAAAATTGGAAAATGAAAAAGATTTTTTTTATGTGTTTGGTCTTGATACAAAGATTCCGGGGCAGTTTTTGTTTCTGAAAATTTGTTCTTTTGTTGATATCTTAAAAAATGGTTGATTTATAGCTCTTTGAATTTCTAGCATGACTAACATTTTGAAACGATCTTGTATTTGTCACGCGATAACACGCGTATTCGCCTATTTCGATGTAAGAAGGCATGTGGATAGTATACATCAACACCTCGACCAAGTTCGCTGGCCAGATTCATCAGCCATCTTGTTTCAAAATGGCGGCCATTAAATTAAAAAATATATATATATTTAAAGTGAGGTGCAAAAAAATTAGAAATTGAAAAAGGTTTCTTTCTTAAGTATTTGATCTTGATATAAGGATTCAGGAGCATTTTTTGTTTGTCTTTACCTTAAAAAATGGCTCAGATACAGCAGTTTCAATTTCTATTGTGGGTGACATTTTGAACAATCTGATTTTTTGCATGCGACAGCACTCCTATATATTAACCGATTCCGATGTGAGTGAGCATGTGCACAGCAATTACTAAGGTCTCGACCAAGTTCACTGCTTAGCCTCATCCACCATGTTGTCTTAAAATGACAGGCACTTTAAGAAATTGCCGAATTTGGCAGCCAAATATAAGTTACTTTAAAGAAAAGCAGCTCGGATAAAGCTGACTAATTTCGCGAAATTCTCATTCATTATATTGATAAAAATTAGTATTGAATCTCCTATATTCGGTTTCCACTAAATTGAGCTTCGTGTGTTTGCATGATATAAGTTGGCTTTTTTTAAATAAGGATTATGAAAGCTACCTCTTCCTCCCGGCACTGGCCGGAAGGACTTTTTATTTTATACACGAGATAGCTTTATTGTCATTGTTGAAAGCCAAAAAGGATAAAGAGAAATTCGTATGTTCTAAATGCTGCTAATTTTTTCATGCCAGAAGAATAAAATATCAAATGATTATTACTGCATCCTAATGTCACAATTAATGGTAAGTAAAAGAAATTTGTCAATTTCTAGAACCGTAGAGTTTGTATCGTTAGAATTGGAGAATTTAAATGCCATTATTACATCTTATTTTATAGTTTTGTTTGTATGGCGTTGATATCTACATAGGTGGGTAATAACACGTGATATCTACATAGGTGGGTAATAACACGAAATATCATTGGTGAAGAAATCACGCTATTACATTTTATGAATACATATCTGCTAAAATATTCTTTATTGCATACATAGCCAATAAGCTGCTCTATCAAATCCCATATTTGTTTAAAAAAAATTCTAAAACTATGCCGTGAAAATTGGCAGAACCTTAACGTGGCGTTATTACCCCAGGACGCCTTATATCTAATAGTGAATTCTGTTTTAGCGCTAAATATTTTGTAGTGAATATTTCTGCTGGTCAAAGAATGGAATGCGGTTACATCGTGATGCAGTTTGAAGCAGCATAAAGAAAATACGAAACGTTTTGCCTGTCTTGTAAAATTAATCGAACTTTAGAAATGATTTTACAGGGGAAATCTTGTGAATCGTAATTACAATTTTTACACTTGAGTAATATGTAATCTATTGTAATGATATGCTTATTAGATTTCGTAAAGACTAATCCGGCAAGCTATATTAATGAAAATATGTTACACAGAGAAAATGTTGTAACCCGAGTAGATGGATATGAAAGCAATGTCAACTTTAATGAAAAAGCAACAGAATTTTCTTTTCTTCATAATAGTGAAAATTTCGCAAGAAAAATATTTTGAATACTAAAACCGTCACAATGAATGCATATTTGACAGATGATTTTCTGCTTAGAGTCCAAGAAAGACGAATACTTTTCGCTTATTAACTTAATATTTTTGAACAAATTACCAAAAAGTTGCAATTTAAAAAAATAAATATATTTATATATGTATTTCATATTTAACAATAGAAACTTTAAATGAAAATACTGGGTGTCGCAAAAATGACGGGCTTATTTAGAAAATGATTTTTTTTTTTTAATGGCAAGCGATAAAAATGCATCGCTTGCTCCACTGTACTTTGGAAAACAGCAAATTTTGAAAATCAGAATAATATTTAAATAATAAGATTCTAACATAAGAATAATAGAAACAAAACAATATGCATTTTCAAATATACCCGTCATTTTTGGGACACATGGTACGTTGAATCTTTTAGAAACATTTACGATTTTTTGAGTTTTCGTATAATTGGTAAAAATAGAGAAGAAAAACTAGAAAAATATATTAATTTATTAGAAAAAAATTCAAAAACATGCAAAAACAAAGACAATGAAGTAAAAGAACTTAAAGTAGAATTTAAATTGCAGTCTGAAAACTTAGCTATATTTGTAGATCAGACTCAACATTCAGTTAAATCGGATTGATAAATACAACATTATTTTTTTTTTCCAAATGCTCTTATAGCACAAATAGTTTACTTACTATTGAAATGACTAACATGTACTAAAGATGACAAAACTTTCCTCTCACTTAAAATTAGCCAACTTAATTATTTGCAATGAAGAATGAATTACAAAAAATTGAATTCTTTAGACATTATTTTAATAGAAAACAGTGCTGTTTATTCAATTGAAATTGATGAAATGTTTGATAAAGTTCCAAAAATTAAAGCTTATCGAGCCTATTTTATATAAATTAAATGTACAGTCATAGAAAAAAAAAAAGAAATCACCTCCTACTAACTCTGCAACAACTTATTGTAGAAGAAAGGTACTGGTACCAAACTATTGGAAACTAAGTCTGCTTTTAAATGAGGTACATAAAATTTGCTTAGAGTGACATCTATGTATCAAAACGAACCCAAACTTTGTTTTTTAGGGTTCCGTACTTAAAAAGTGAAAACGTAACCATTATAAGATCACTCCTGTGTCTGTCTGTCCATCTGTCACAGACATATTACTTATAAACTACGGAAAGTGGAAAGTTCAAATTGAGGGAAGTAATAAAGACTATTGACCCACATATTTATAGATTATTAAACTTTCACAAATATATTTAGGGAAAAATGTAGAAGGGCTTATTACGTTACTTGAAAAAATCTTTTCTTTGTACAGCATGTGGTATCGTGTGAAAGACTGCGTAACGCTGAACTCAAAAATATTTTTCTTTTAATTTTAGGTATCATATTTTCAGAGATATCGTCGAAAATGTAGTGAAAAAATATGTCCCCCCCATGTATTCCCTAATCAATTGAGACTAAAATTATGAAAAAATTAGAGTTAGTAGACGTTAATGTAAACATTGCAAGAAACTTATATCGTTTACCCTAGGTCACATAGTTTTCGAGAAAAGCGCATATTTCTGTTACACACAATATTCGATTTGCGGGCATTCAGCAAAGGTGTCGAGGCTGAATGATCCGAGCTGTTGGTACCTATCGTATCAGAAGTAAAAAAGCTTTGTTGATAATGATTTTCGAAACAAATCGTCGGTAACTGGCCGAGTTATTAACCCTTAAAGACACGGGCGGTTTGGGCATACATAATGACAGGGGCGAAATACTCTAAGTACTATCGATTTTTAAAGCCTAGATAACTGATTTTAATGATAGATTTGCGTAATGCAATTCTCAATAGTATCATAAAACCAATAAACGTCAAATTGTTAAAAACAGACTTATTTAATTACAATTAGTCACATAAATTATATGGGATTCGCGACTAGTTTGCATTGAGTGGATCTCTCAATACGCCTCCCGTGTCTTTAAAAGTTAATTAAAAACCTATCTGGAAAAACGCGGCAAGGACAAACGCAGAGCTGCACATTTGTGACCTCCTTTCGAAGCGCGCTTACTACAAAGCCAAGTTTAAACTTTGAACAAGTGTTTTGTTTTAGCTACACTGTAAAAATAAAAGATTATTACTACTCTGAATTTAGTTTTATGAAATACAAAATGAAATTTAAATATACAGTACTTTTATTGCCAGTACCGAATTAAGTTCATTATAAACTGATTAAGACAAGTTGGAATTTGCTCGTCAAATGTGGCAAATGTGGTGTGTTCGTCTTATAACTAGTTTTAAAAATATTTTTTTCTCCGCGTAGGCGTAATGTACTGAATGTATATTTCAGTGCACTTCATAAATGCATATCAATTTCATTCTGCTCGAAAGGCTGTAACATATTTAAAATGCACTTGAAATAATTTTTTCTATTGGCCGTAATGTAACGGAAAAATTGTGACTGTCCCTGCCATTAAACTATACCACCGATTTTCATAAAATTTGAAATTACTCAACAAAATATTGCAACAATTATATATTTACAATTTCAGACCATTCGGAAGGCTGTAACATTATTAAAATGCACTTGATATGATGTCTTCCCATTGGCCGTAATGTAACGGAAAACTTTTGACTGTCTCTGTAATTAAACTATGTATACGATTTTCATAAAATTTGAAATGACTGGACAAAATTTTGCCGCAATTATATATTTGAAATTTGAGACCAGTCGGTTGGGTAGTTTTTGCTCTGTTATAAGCGTACAGACGGACTGAACGACGACTATAGGTGCTACGTATTTATATAATTACGAACGCACCTAATAAGATTATAAAAAAAAAGAGTTATACAGAATAGCAATATTTGATAAATTTTAGGCTTTATATCTCTTTGAACATTTATGGTATACCCATTCATACTTTTGTAATAAATACTGCTTAGTCTAAGCAATACGGGATTTTACCTGTCAAAATTAATAGTAGTTCTGGAAATCGGCTTACTTTATGTTTTTTTGGGGTGTCGCTGAATCCGAATCTGTAACTTCCCACCAAAATTTCCCCCGGCAACCCCCTCCCCCCAAATTTTGGTAAAATGCCTCCCAAAAAACGTTTTTATTAAAAAAATCTATTTTTCTATTGCTTTAGGGGAAAAGTATCTAGAAATTCAGAAAGTAGACAAAATTTGCAACAAATATTATCCTTGACATTATGACGTAGGACGAATGGGGATGGAGGGATCTGCCTCGGAACATGCGCCGCGGTGCTGCGTGGACTAAGTTGCGCAATTTCACTCAATCACTCACATCCTTTACATACGCCCTCCCGTCACCTCTCCAAATTTTCCCTATAAGGTTTACTTTAAGTTTTTTAAGTCGCTGAATCCGAAATTTTAACTTCCCCCCCCCCAAAATCAACCCCCGCAACCCCCTCAAAATAGTTGTTTTTAAATTAATTTTTTATTGTTTTAGGGGAAAAGTATGTAGAAATTCGGAAAATAGACAAAATTTGCAACAAATAGGATATATGACGTTATCACGTAGCATAAACGGGGAGGGTGGGGGGTGCCTCGGAAGATTCCCAGCGCTGTTCTCGAAAACCAATTTTTTTCAAAAAATCAATATTTTTTTTTTTTGGGGGGGGGGACAGGAGGTTCCGGGTGAAATTTTGGTAGGAAGTTACAAATTCGGATTCAGTGACCCAAAAAAACACAAAGTTAGTCAAAATCCAGAACTAGTATTAATTTTTTTTTGGTAAAATCCCCTATTGCCTTGACTTGCATAAATTAGTGCACGTAGAGCCACAGTGCATGTTCAGAGTCCCTTCCCCTCCCCGTTTATCCTACGTCATAATGTCATGTATCCTATTTGTTGCAAATTTTGTCTACTTTCTGAATTTCTACATACTTTTCTCCTAAAACAATAAAAAATTTAATTTAAAAACAATTATTTTGGGAGGTTAAGGGGGGAGTTTGGTGGGTGGGAAGTTGAAAATTCGGATTCAGAAACCCAAAAAACTCAAAGTAAACGTTATAGGGAAAGTTCGGAGGGGAGACGGGAGGCGAATGTAAACGATGTGAGTGGTTAAGTGAAATTGCACAACTTAGTCCACGCAGCACCGCGGCGCATGTTCCAAGGCAGATCGCCGCTCCCCATTCATACTGCGTCATAATGTCATACATCTTATTTGCTGCAAATTTTGTCTACTTTCTGAATTTCTAGATATTTTTTTCCTAAAACAATAAAAAAATTGATTTTTTTTATAAAAACCTTTTTGGGGGGGCATTTTACCAAAATTGGGGGGGGGGGTGCCGGGGGAAATTTTGGTGGGAAGTTAAAAATTCGGATTCAGCGACCCAAAAAACATATAGTAAGCGTTTTTCCAGAACTACCATGAATTTTGCTAGGTAGAGTCCCTATACGGTCTCTATTGCCTGGACTATGCTGTACCCAACCCTACGTTGTAAACTTTTTTACAAAGTCTTATTATTCTTTTAAATAATATAGTTAATAATTTTTATATCTATTGTACGGAACCCTCTGAGCGCGAATAATACTCACACTTGACCGTTTATTTTCAATAGCAATATCTAAGTTTGACACCATAAATAAATTGTATGCCCTCCAATTGCCATAAAAACAAATTTTCATGAAATTCGTACGATTATTTTCAGAGAAATTAATTATTTTAAAATGAGCCTATTTTAGGAGTTGTATCCAAATTGAAGCTCGGTACTCGATTGTTGAAATGCTACAGAATGACTATATCCCTTTAATTAATGTGTTATTTCTTGCCAATATGATCATTTCACTCGCTCAATATGTTTCGACTATTGGCAGCCCAAATGTTTCAATAAAATGAGTAAAATATATTTCTTACAGATTATGCTTTTGTGCACATCACAGACCATCATTTCGACGTTTTTAATACTTTCCAACAAAGTTAAAAAATGTTTATGACTTCGGTTTGTCTGTACGTCTGTCCGCGCACTAACTCCCGTAAATATACTCGGATCAAATTAAGTTAAATAATGCTATAAAAAGTGATAGAATATCTTTATTAAGACTTACGATCGTTTCATCGCACAATCGGCGACATTTTGAAAATCAATCATAATAGAAAATATTTTCACATAACTTAAAAACAATAATATAGTAAACAATGTCACGAGACATGAAGCATAATGAAAATATTGCAAACATAAAATAAAATAAATATTAAAAATTAAATTAGCTATTTGCGAGCGTGGATTAATTTTTACACATAATTTAAAACAACATGGTAAACAATGTCACGAGACATCAAGCATACTGAAAAACATTGCAAAACATAAAATAAAATAAAATAAAATTAACTTGACTATTTGCGAGTGTGGATTAATTTTTACTAATGTTTCTACAATTACTTAGTATCTCTTTCCAAATTCTAGGTAAATCAAGGGACACAGAATCATTGCAAATATTCTCGTTGCGTAAAAATATTTCTATTGATTCTCGGACTATGGATGGTAAATAAAATCTTGATGGATAAATTAACTTGCTATTTTTAAATTCAATCTGTAAAGGTTCTTCGCTGCATAATCTGGCCAAAGCTGTGGTTCTTCTATTGTATTTGATGTCTGCTATATGTTCTTTGATTCTAGTTTTAAGTTTTCTGCTTGTCATACCTATATAAAACTGCTTTGTTCCATCTTCTTTGGTGAAAGGTATTTCGTATACTCCTGCTAATTGGTTGGACTCAATTTGATCTATTTTCTTGCATACTATATTTTTTATTTTCATGGATGGTTTTGCGACTAGGAAGATATTGAATTTATTGAGTTTATATTTTAAACGTTCGAAGAAACCAGGAAAATATTGTAAAGTGGATAACGTGGAATTTTGTGGCTTGAAATTTCTTTTAGAAGAAATAGTTCTCATAGTCCGAGAATCAATAGAAATATTTTTACGCAACGAGAATATTTGCAATGATTCTGTGTCCCTTGATTTACCTAGAATTTGGAAAGAGATACTAAGTAATTGTAGAAACAATAGTAAAAATTAATCCACACTCGCAAATAGCCAAGTTAATTTTATTTTATTTTATTTTATGTTTTGCAATGTTTTTCAGTATGCTTGATGTCTCGTGACATTGTTTACCATGTTGTTTTTAAATTATGTGTAAAAATTAATTCACGCTCGCAAAGAGCTAATTTAATTTTTAATATTTATTTTATTTTATGTTCGCAATATTTTCATTATGCTTCATGTCTCGTGACATTGTTTACTATATTATTGTTTTTAAGTTATGTGAAAATATTTTCTATTATGATTGATTTTGAAAATGTCGCCGATTGTGCGATGAAACGATCGTAAGTCTTAATAAAGATATTCTATCACTTTTTATAGCATTATTTAACTTAATTTGTTTATAAGTGATTATTATACATGTATTTATACTCGGATCGTTCTGAAATTTTTGTATGTTAGTGACCTCTACCATAGCACGAACCCTATTTTATGAAGTTTGTAGCACGTTTAGTTCATTTACAGGAACAGTCAAAAGTTTTCCGTTACATTACGGCCTATGGGAAAAAATAGTTTAAAATGATTTTTAATGATGTTAGATGCTTTCAAACATGATAGAAATGGTATGCATTTATCAAGTGAACTAAAATATGCATTAAAATATGCATTCTGTAGAATAATGCGGCGCAAAGAATAGTTATTATTCACTTACAGGGCCACACAAAATGATTTCGTTACATAATGATATAGGGGTGGAGGGAATTTTTTCCGGCGTACTTCAATTATTTTAAATTATATCATGTATAAAGAAATTGATATACTTCGCTGAGATTTACTGTAAGTTATTTCATGTACGAAGTGCATAGCATTATTTAGAGGAACACACAAAAGATTTCAGATACTATATTGTATCCGAAGTACTGTACATTAGCGATGATTGCTGGAAATGCATTTTTAATTATGGTATGTGCTTTTATGTATCACTATATTTATGAATTGTATATGGTGTGTATAAATGCTGTAATTGATATACAGGGCTACAAAAAAAGAATTCGTAATGGTTACTGGGTATGATTGCAAATTGCTTAAAGTTGGTTTTAAATGAGTTATGCATTTTTACGCTGAACTACATTTAGTTTACTAAGAAATATCTGTAGAACATGCATAAAATCATATACAGGGTCACGCAAAGAATTGGATACATGACCGTCTATAAATGATAATTCCATGTGTGAAAGAAATGTGAGGAAATGTGATTCCAGTAGTTTTAAGAGTGTTTTACTTTGAAATAAACTTTAGCTAAATAGTGGCGTGTAATAAAGGTACTATGTTAATTACAGAGTTGTACAAAAGTATACAAGTATGTTTCCATCTATCAGTATAAATTGCTGAAAGAGAAATTTCAACCTGTTATATGTTTTCTTGCTAAACTAAATTTCTCCATTATTTAGCATCTATATCAACCTACAGATCAAATACACGGCTGTTAAAAAGAATTGGAATACATATTTGCTCTGGAAGATAACTGCTGATATCAGTTTTTCAAATGTTTTATGAATTTTCTAAAATGTTTAATTAGTTCTCTCATATACCTTATTTCCCTAAATAACGAAGTTTTGTTAAAGCATTCAGGAAGTGTTGGAAAGTGTTTAATAATCTAAGCTTAACGCATGATTTTTCTTACTTGTTTAACCATAATTCGAAAACTACTTAGAAGATAATTTTGAAATGGAGAATTTGCATAAAGCAGGACATAATGAATATAAATCTATCAAAAAATTGTAAATTGCAATCCATACTTTTTTTCGAATATTAATTTCATAATTCATATTATAAATATTTTTTAATTACAAATTCAATGTATTTGTGTTTGTATTTTTTAGTAATATAACCACACAAACAATTATCAAATTAGGTTTTTATTTTCAGGATATATTAATAAAAATATGAAAATGCAGTTTAACGTTAGAAGCTCTAAATTTTGAATGTTTGTAATTCAAAACTTATCCTCAAATGACTTAAAATTTCGTTTTTAAGCGTAGTTTGAACCGAAGATTTCAAAAATATTGTTATATTGGGTGTTGCCATTCAAAAAAATATTTTGTCTGGTTTAGATTTGTAGATGGCCCCCTAAGCAAACTTTATATGCATCATTTAAAAGTAGTCTTTATTTCCAATCGTTTGGTACCAGTAATGTTCTTCTATTGTAATTAGTTACAGAGTTAGTAGGGGGTGTTTACTTTTTCCCACGACTATACCTATAAATTTTCATATTGTTGGATTTTTTATTTATGTAACGGAAAACTGTATTTGATTTCAAGTATGGTTTTTTAGGGTTCCTTAGCTCAAAAGGAAAATACGAAACCCTTATAACCTCGCCTTGGAAATACCGATTATGGAAAATAGCGTAATAAATCGACATAATATTATAAATGAATAATTTTTGGATTTATTCCTTTACCTTTGCTATATTACCTACATTCCTGCCATATTTCTAGGTTCTAGGTCAACCGGAAGTACCCTATATTTTTTTAGAGTATGAGGAGAAGTTGATCTAGAACCTTGAAATTTGGCAAGACTTATAGTAGGGTAAAACCACCAGTGATGGCCAGGTTAAGGACGAATTTTCGGAATTTAGCTAATAATTACTGTGCCGTGCGAATTTTTTTTCATGACGATGATCACAATATAAGAAGAAAGGATAGAAAAAGACTTTCGTGTCAAGAAAATCAACAAAATAAAAATTTATTCCCATACAAGATTTGTTTTACTAAAAAGTACAAAAACATCCGTAATGTCTCATCACTGCATTAGTGATGGCCCACCGAAGTCGATTCCACTTTTTCTGATTATTTTTGCAGATTTGGTCCTGATATTTCAGTGTCTTCTTTGTTGGTCACCTTAACTCTTTTTTGGCCATCTCAGTTTATTTCTTCTCCGTTTTACAGGACTTTCTATCTGTTTTACTTCTTTTTGTTGCAAATCTTCTTGTTTTTTCCGTTCCTTGTCGTTTTGCTGATTGTTCTACATTTACGAGGATTTCTTTTAACCGTTGAGAGCCGGTATTCAGCCGTGGAAGTAGTATTGTCTTTATTTAATGGCTCTGAAAAACTGTGTTTGTCGAAAGTCTTCGGCTCCTGCTGAACAATTCTGAGATTCATTGGAATTTTTTCGAAGGTAGCTGGAACTGGTACTTGGCTTGGGAACCATGATGTGTACTGTGTCTGAGTAATCTTCTTCAGACTGTTCCGTTGCCGTTTCTGTAAGCCTGGTTTGAATGTTTGGTTTTTTCTCCAGAATATTATACAAACGACGTAAAGCTTCCAATTCTTCACTTGGTGGTTGTTGAGTATTTTTGACCTTCTTCATTACATTCTCACCGACGCACAGTGGGACGTTTTGATGATCTAGGTGGACAAAATTCATTTTTCCGATTATCTAGGAATTTGACAAAACCGTGTGTACTGGTAGCTGGATGCCTGTATTTTCGAGATCCGTGCGAGTTTTCCCAAAAAGATCAGAGGTGTCGATTAATTATGACTGTAAAGAAGCCATTTGCGTAGCTGGTTTAAGGGAGTTTCAAAAGTTGCACTAGCTTCCTCTAAGTTTGGAAGCACGTCGTGACTATTCTGTTTTATTCCAAAGAACGAGTTTGCTGATCTGATGTCACAGCTTTGTCAAGGTCAGTTTAACCCATTTTTCTTTGAATAAAAGCGATATTAAACCCGCTTTACTGCTTTTTTCAAAGATTGAAATTCTGGATGATCCTTGATATTGTTTACAAATTTCATCTTGACTTTTAACATATTATTCAGCAATAAGCATCTTTTTAAATCAAAGTACCATTCCTAAAGTGTTGAAAAATTAAAAAACTTCTGCAGATGTTTGCAGATCATTAAGATTTTATTAATAAACAAGCATCATAGTAACTTGCAGTGCATGTATACATGTTTAATTCAAATCTTGCAAGTCAAATTTAAACCTTTTTTAACTATCCTATTGAGCAGAAACAATGAACACATGTGTACTTTGAATGACAATACAATTTTATTATAATTTAAAGAACGTAGAAGTTTGATTAGAATACTGTTTTTACAGGGCTACACAAAAATTTAGATTAAAACTTGCAAGTTAATTTTAAACCAATTTCAGTAATCTAATTGAGCTGAAAATTTGCTCAGAGTATGTAGTTTTGATGACAATGCAATATTATTATAATTTATGGAACGTACCAGTTACGCTTTTTTTAGAGTACCACATAAAAAATTAGTTCATTCAAATCTTGCAAGACAATTTTAAACCACTTTCATTTATCTGACTGAGCTGAAACTTTGCCTAAATGTGTTTTTCCTATGACAATTCTGTTAAATTATAATTTGACGAACGTAGAAATTATGCATTTTTTACAGGGTCACACAAAAGACCACGGAAAGATTGTTGCTAAAAAGCAGAAATTGTAATTAAGTTTCAACCATGTTACTATAGGTTATTGATATACACAATAGCATTTTTTAAGTTCAAAACAAAGTGCGTAGCAATTGTATTTCTTTTACAGTGACACATAAAAACATTTGGATACATTACCGTCTATATGCAGAAATTTTTTTTTCAAATTAAATAAAATTTATTTATTCACACAACAGCATTTTCTAAACCAAAAATAATTTTCGTATCATTTATATGTTTTACAGGGTACCACAAAACATTAATTTTTTTTTTATATGATTTTATTTAAAAAAAAAATTATTTTTCAGGATGACTACACAAATTTCTCAAACAAATCTGAGTAGACAAAAATACAAAAAAAAAAAACATGAATGTTAACTTATACGTGTGCATTAAATTGTTTTTTACTTAATTGTCAAATAAGTATATTTAACGCATTATTTTTAATGCATTATACAGGGTGCCCACAAAAGTCCTTCGCACGCTCTTAATTGAATGTTACCTTTAGTAATCTGTAACTCATGTGTGATCATAGTTTTTGCTTTAACTTCTTTATTTTGATAGGAAATGTTTAAGTTATCATAAAGCTAACATGAAAATTAGTTTTCCGGGGCTTCATTGTGAACTCACTTGAAAACGCCCGTTCTGTAATGTTAAACCAATGGGCAAGTTGTTTTAAAATTTCTCGTTTAAATTTGAATATTTTCAAACAATTGTTTATCATAGGATAGTGAGCTCGAACTTTAATATGGCAGTTTTTAATTTTTCGATTTCGATTGCAGATTTTTTTTTAATAAAGGTACTTTCACTGTCGGAACCAGTTTTGAAACTGAAAGTAACCTTTAAAAAAATCTGCAACCAAAATCGAAAAAGCAAAAAACAGTCATATTAAAGATCAAGTTCAGCTATCGTATGCAAAACAAATCGTTTAAAAATATTCAAATTTAAACGACAAATTCAAAAACAACGTGTCCATTGGTTTAACATTACGAAGTGGGTGTTTTTAAGTGAGTGAAGAGTTTAAAATTCCTTTTATGCAACCAAATCTCTTTAAAAATGTTTAAGTAAAGTTTTTTTCAAATGTTACTGTAGCAAAATGTTGCATTAATATTTTTTGTCCCAGTTGCTGAGGATAACATGACGAAAACTGTTTCTTGTGTCTTTAACATTTACAATTGGTTTAGTGTATTTAAATGTTAAAAAAAAAGCATTTGTTAATCGAGTTTGCAGTAATAATTCATTAGCAGATCCTATTGCAAGAGGGTTTCAATAGTCCAACATATGAAATGCATTCAATTTATATGAAACTAAGTGAATGGACCAAAGGAACGCCTAGCAGGGGCTACTTTGTTCCAAAACTTTAAAGATAGTTAAAAAATAAAAAAATAAAGAATTGTCTCTTTAAAACCATACAGTTTGTTTCATTGTTTCATGTTAATTCCTTACACAACTCAATTTCGATGTTAAAGAATCATATATAATATTTTTTAATAATGGAAATGTTAGTTGGACCAGGAAATGTGGCCAAAAGTATTGACGATATTTCAGCACATATTTCACTTAAAAAAACTATTTTGTGCGTACATTTGCAATTTAAAAATAACAGCCAAGTCAAGTTTTAATTTTATATCTTTAACAATTCTATAGAAATTGTAATTCTATAGAAAACGTTTTCTGCACACTTAAATCCTTTTTGAATTTTGAATTTTTTAGAAACTGTTTTTAGAGAGTATTTACATCTAGCAAGTTTCTATCAAGTCAAATTTCTAATTTTTATACCCTTCAAAATCAAACGTTTTTTCACTATAATATTAGTATAAGAATAATATTTAAAAATATTTAAAGCTAACATTGTTTTGAATTATTTTTTTATAACTTAAATAAACATACTGAAAAATAAAAATTTTCTTTTTTCAAGATTTTCGTTAGATACGATACCTAGATATGAATCCCTCTTGAGCAAACGACACACCACTGAAGTACTTTACACTCTAGAACGCTTAAAGCTAAATTTTAAATATTCATTGCCGGCTATAGACGCTAGTTGTGATACCAAAGTTAGGCAGTTAAGGTGTAGATTCTAGCTTAAAAGAGTAGTCAGTTATGCCATTTACAAAGGAATGTCGCGAGTACAAAAAGTATGGAATAAAGTGGACATAAATAAGAGGAATAAGCTAGTATAAATTTGTTATCACACACTTTGCTTAAATTGTTTGAAAGAAATAGATGTATTCAAAAACTTTAATTAATTGCAACGCAACACATAGCTATACAATATAAAAAGTAAGTGTGGGCCATCACACTGCGATCATTAGAAAACAGCATCATTATTGGCCCACCCCGATAGTTGGCTTAATAAGCTTATTTTGATACCACCAATATGTTTGCATATTACTCAGACTTCATATAAGTTACTAAAACTTACTTTTTTTCGATTATTTTTCTTGAAAATTTCGTGCACAGCACGAAATCCAACTTTGCTCATTAAAAATCTTATTAAGAAACCACAGCTAAAACAGGAAAAAAAAGAAGCTTCGGTAGGAGCAGCCCTTGTTCACGTGACGTGCGTTCATTTCTCAAAACAAAGGCATAATGTGACAATTGCAGGGCTGCGGAGTCGGTGGTGAAAATGGACGACTCCGACACCGACCCTGGGAATTTTAACAGATCCGAGTCCGACAATCCAGACCTGCTTGTAAAATGGTCCGGAATCCGACTCCGCAGTCCTGCACAGTTGAAAGACCATTTTAGGTAGATTTCGTATGAAATACTACCTATTGGGATCGTTCCTATGTTGGAATTTCTGAAAAATTTTTGCAGATCTACACCGATCATGACCCCTAGAACCCAAAACCACCCTCAGTAAAAAATTTTATATATCTATCTATCTATCTATATATATATATATATATCACTTTCTTCTGGACACGATAACTTTCGTAATTCTGCACCAATCTCTTCCAAACTGATACATAAAATCATTGGCCATAAAATCTCGGTCAAGATCGTTAATGGGCAAAATCGGACAAAGGGGATGGAAATAGGGAGGGGTTTTGTGAAAACAGAAAAATAACGTCTTAATTTTTGTACATATCAAATCAGTTTAAAGTTTTTATTACTTCTAAAAATATTGTCAAAAATTTATGTATCACAGATTTTTGATAAAATTTTGAATAGGCTCAAGGAGCGGAAAAAATAGGGTTTTTGGGAGAAAAAAAATCATAACTTCGTCAATTCTCAAGATATCAAATCCAATTAATTTTATTATAAATTTCCTTAACATTATCTACAACTTTTATATTCACAAGTTTTTGATAGGACCAATTCCTACCGCAAAAAAAATTAAAAACGAAAACAAAAAGGGGGTTTGAAGAAGAAAAAAATCCATAACTCCGTCAATTCAAAAGATATAAAATTCCCATGAATTTACCATATATCTTCTTAATATTGTCTACAACATCTATATAGACAAGTTTTGGATAGGACCAATTCTTACAGCAAAACAAATTAAAAATACATAGCGGTTGACGAAAAAAAATCATCTTAGTAAGGGTGTATTCAAATCCAAACTGCTTATTTTTTGACTCATTTTACAATTCATTTTTGCTCTCAAAGGCTTCCAATTGGTACGTTTTCTTACTCAGAAACTATATAAACTACCGTAATGGTCCATTGTTTTATAGAGGCAGAATATATTTTTTAAAATGCTGTTAAAAAGGGCACTTTGAACCGAATCTACCGAAGCGGATTGTGTTGGAAAAATCATTGTCACTCAAATCCAAACTGCTCATTTTTTGACTCATTTTTAAATTCATTTTTGCTTTCGAACGCATTTAATTGGTAGATTCGCTTACTCAGAAACTATATAATGTACTGTAATGATCTATTTTTGGATAGAGGCAGAATATATTTCAAAAAATGATGTCAAAGTGGGCATTTTGAACGGAATTTCCCGAAGCGGTTGTGTTAGAAACGAAAAATATTGTTCTCCTGAGAAAATAATTGGTTATATATCAAGTTTTAATTAATTGAACAAAAAATAAAAACACAGGTCGCTTATAAATCTCTTCAAAAATCACGTCAGCAAGTTTCATATATTTTTTTTTTATTTATTATTATTAAAAATGAATCTGGAATTATGCCAGAAAATTTTGAGTTGTTGAGCATGGAAAACTATTTTTTGAATACCGCCCTAACATGATTCTTATAAAACCATCTATTATATAAAAATGAAATAAAAACTCGTCAAAAGTGGCCAGATAAAATTGTTAAAGTGGATTTATCTCTAATCATGATTTAGTTTTTGTTTGTGAAATTAGTATATTTGACTTCGAAATCTACCTCTGCCTGTAGGCCGGGCCGGCAGGGATTTTTATCAGTTCTGATTGGCGCTAAGCTCAAATGTTGAGTGTTTCACGTCTTGCGTCGTAAGAATATTAAATGGACCATTACTGGTATATGGGCCATGATAGGTGATTTTACCCTACTTATAGTAAAGGAAAAAATTCGAAAATCCACAATGTATAAATCTATGTCGAATTATTACGTGATAAACTCACGAATTCCCATAATCGGGAAAATATAGAAAAAAGGCAAAATTATAAATTAATTATTTCCGGATTTTTTTCCTTTATATGTGCTATATATGAACGCCCTTCGTGCCAAATTTCAAGGTTTTTTGTTCAACCGAATGTACCCTAAAGGTTTTGAGAGTAAAACCTATAAGGCACTTCTGGTTGACCTAGAACCTTGAAATTTGGCAAGAAAAATGGCCTTATAGCACATGTAAAGGGAGAAATCCGAAGATCATGTATTTAAAAATTTATGAAGATTTATTCGGAGACAAACTCGTGAATTTTCATAATCCGTACTGACGTTAAATTAACGCATTGTAACGGAATTTTTTGTAACGGTAATATATCATAACGGTACGGAACCCCCAGGTTGCGAGTCCTGCCCGCGTGCTGATTTTTCAACTATAGATTTCCTTTATTTTTGGAAAAGGAAATATATTTGGTGAAAAGTATATTTGAAATTTGTGTATAAAGTCAGAAAATGAAATTTCAGTCTCTTTCATTTTTAACAGACCAAATATTTTAATGTTTTGACTTCGTTAAAAAATGTTCATCATTTACTTCCTATTTCTTTTGTTAGTAACATTATAACTTTAAATAATAAACTCGAATCTAAGCTTAATTTTAGACTGTTGTGTTGATGAAACAGATGATACTATGTTGGATGTACATGTACAGTCTCTGTTATAGCCATTGCACTCGGGAGTCATTCGTCCAACATTTAACCCAACCCAACATTACAGTCAACAAAAGATGCCTGAACTTGCTGAACATTAAATTGAATCATTAGAAAACCAGTGAAGCCAGAAAAGATTATAGTGTTAACAAGAGAATAAATATTTGTAACAGATTAAGTGGATACGGGTGGTCAAAATAATTAAACTGCGTATTTCTACGATGATTGCAGCAGGATATATAACAATATTTGTGTTGTACTATCAGTTCTGCTCTGCCCGTTTTGTTCATTTATTTCAGAATGGATTTTTTGATAATTTGCCATGTTTAAACGGATATAGCTAAACTTTCTTGAAATATATGTGTATAAAATTTTGCACATAGTTTAATGTTATGTTTTCAATAATTTGTCATCAGGATTTTTAATTTCGTGTAGAAATTTTGAAAATATATTTCTCGAAATAAAAATCACTCTAAAAAATACGCGTTTACTTACTTTTTACTTACTTTTCAATTTATTATAAATTTTGTAACATTGTTAGGAATCCTGAAAATAAATCCAAAAGAATTTTTTCCTGCGCACAATAGTGGAAAGCATAATGAAATCGGGCGAGTAGTTCTACGAAAGGGCGAGTAAGTTTTACGAAAATTAAAAATACTTTATTAAGATATATTTCACGGTGGGGGGATCTTTTAAAATGGCCTATAAATAAATAAAATAAAATTTTGACCCACCCCCCGGACCCCCCTCTAAGAAAAGGTTGCCGACTCCTTCTCTAGAGCATTATCTTAAAATTCATCCAGGTAAAGCCAATATTGAGTAAATACTTTAATGGTTTAACTAATTTCTCTCAGTTTTAATCTTGAACTTCGAGACATAGATAAAGAAGTTTACTTAAACAAGTAGATAAGACATATAAGAAAATATTTTTTTAACATTTAAAAACAATAAAAGTTAAAAAGCTAAAAATATTAAAACCAACAAGTTTCAGCTACACTGTAGCCATCTTCAGGGTTACTCTTTCCAATGTCTAGAAACCCAAAATATTTATAGATTTTAAAAGCCGTGAGTAAGCATATTACGTTGATTTTACTGGTCGTTACGCCACCTATAATACGCCACCTATAATAAGTGAACAATCTATTCCTGACATAAAAGATGGGAAAATTCTAAATAAAATATTTTTAACCATAAGAAATTTCTATATAATGAAGAAATCTATTACGATAATGCAAAAATTTTTTGTCCAAGTAATTATCCACAGAAAAGATTAGAGAATCACTGGAGATTGAGATGAGATTAAACGATGTCTGCAACAAGGGAGTATAGTATAACATACCTAGGTTATGGTTATTTTTTTTTTAAACGACGTAATAATTTTGTTTAACTCAAGGTTCAAGAAATTTCTTTTGGTTAAAAGTATTTTATTTTCATTTTTCCCATATTTTCTGTCAGGAATAGAGTATTATAAATGGCGTAACGATGCCAGTAAGATCAACGTAATATGTTTTCTTCCGACTTTAAAAACCTATAAATATTTTCAGTTTCTCAACACTGGAAAGAGTAACCCTGAAGATGGCTACAGTGTAGCTGAAACTTCTTGGCTTTAAAATTTTTAGCTTTTTCACTGTTATAGTTTTTAAATATTTTAAAAGTTGTTTCTCATATGCCTTATCTGCGTCTTTAAGTGAACTCCATTGTGTATGTGTCAAAGTTCAAGATTAAAACTATATTTTAAAATATAACGGTCCTACAGATTATTATTAATTTCTTTCATTTATCGCACTAGACACTTTATAACGAGACAACGATTATTCATCATCAAAATGGTTTAGCTTATTTTTATTAGCGTATATTAGTTTTAAATTTACAGGACAATCAGTAAACTAGCAATATAAATGAAAAACTTAATGGAAGAACATTATATTGCATTTTCCCAAAAATGCTTTTTTTTTTTTTAGGAATGAAGGTATTACGTATTTTATGATATGGTAAATCTGAACAACTAATATCCTGGTTAGTCTTGAAGATCTAGCACATTATTTATTATTTTTCCTGTTCTACAAGGTGGCCAAAATTAAACTGAAGGTACTCAGAGTGTTCTGTAGCGCGATCTAATAGACAGACTGACGCCAAATTTTGTAAGAAGATTAAAGAAGACAGGAGGCAAAGGAAAAAATAGTTCCAAAAGTCACCGCTAAGGGAATATGTGTCGCTGTGTAACGGAAAAGAGTGTATTATTGCCGTATTAAACTTGAATTAAATCGTTAAATGTGCTAAATCAGAAGTAATTTTATTTCAGTATTGACTTTGCATTTTTTTGACTCTCTTTTTTGTTACACAGCGCCACTATTCCCCTAGCGGTGGCTTTTGGAACTATTTTTTTCGCGTAATCCTTCGTCCCCCGTCTTGTTTAATCTTCTTATAAAATTTGGCGTCATTCTCTCAATTATATCCCGCTATAGAACACCCTGACTACCGTCAGTTTAATTATGGCCACCTTGTATTATTGAATAAATTAAATAATGTAAATAAATTTTAATATTTGAAAATCAAACTTTAAAAAGTTTTTTTGAGAGAGGTTAGTGTAACCTATTAACGTATTAAACATATACTACAAAAAAGAAAATTAATAAAATTTACAACCAAAAGCTTTCACTTCAATTTTCTCGAAATTTAATGTATGTTATGAAACACCTTCTTTCATTAAGCGCTTCAAATATTTATCTAATATTTAAAGTTAGTAAATACTCTGCTTTATTATTAATTGCAACAGAAATAGGTTTTTCACTTTGATTCTTCCCTTAGTGTTTCATTTCAAATTATGTGTTCAATTTTCTATGATTTCATTCCATCGTATAAATAGTTTTCAATTTATAAACTATCCAAACTATATTATAATAATACTTTTTAAAAGGTAAAATGTTTACCTTTATTTGTCTTTTAGTATTTTTGTTAATTATTAAAATAGGCCTTTATTCTTCAGATAAAAGTAATGTTTTAGCCCTTTCAGGCGCAGAAAATATCTGTTCGTAAAATGATGAAATAATTGACTGAATTTACAAACTAGAAACATTTTACACCAGAATTTACAAACGAATTTCTTAGAAAATGAAAACATATTTTCCAAACTTTCATTATAAAAGCAAATTTTTATTAAAATATTCTTGGTGCCGGTTTTCAGTTTGGAATTAAAATTAGGTGGCCACGCCGAGTGACCAACGCCCTTGAAAGGGTTAAGAGAAGAAACATTATGATAATCGAGATTTTGATTTAATTTTTTTTACAAAATAAATATAGCTTCGTAAAGACATATAATTTTCATATACCTCCCTCTTGATATCTGTTTACAAATATAAACATTATCCTTGTCCTTTCCAAATGAATGCTGCCATACTCATATTACAAAACAGACAATTTCTGAACCGAATAAAAGATTTCCCTGCAGTCTATTTTTCTGAATGAAACCTTAATCTAGAGCTATATATTTTCCCATTAACCTGATGATTTTGTATTCATAAGATAAATGGAGATATAGCATTACATAGTTTTTTATATAGGTTATTGAAAAAACTTTTTTCTCTAATCCTAGAATTTGTTCGTGTTACGCATATAGTTTTGAACTACGTTGTTCTCTTTTGATTTAATATGTACTGAAACACTGTTTTGGCAATGAAAATAAATAGAAGCATCAGAATTTTAGGTAGATTTCGTATGAAATACTACCTATTGGCGTCGTTCCTATGTTGGAATTTCTGAAAAATTTTTGCAGATCTACACCGATCATGACCCCTAGAACCCAAAACCACCCTCAGTAAAAAACTTTATATATCTGTCTTTATATATATATATATATACAGGGTGCAATATGTTATCTATCGCCGTCCTTTAATTTCTCAACCGTTGGTCGTAGACATATAGTTCCAATTACAAAAACGTTTCAAATGAGGTAAATATTCATGTTGTGGCATTATTTAAAGTAAAAAAATCAATTTTACAAAAATTACGAAATCTAACTTTTTATACGGTCCCCCAGTTCCTAAAGTTGTATTTAGTAAAAGTTTATACATATCATAACATATATAACACAAAAAGTTTCACATCTGTACTACAAAAATTGACAGAGTTATTAAATTTCAAAGTTTGAGATTTTTTCGCATGATTTTGTCTTTCAATGAGGGATCAGTTAAAAGATTAATTAAAGTAATTTGAGATCAAAATCAGGGTGAAATGTCCTTTTTATGCAGAAAACACCTTTAGCCGGTATCGCCAAATTGGGGTATCACCAAAGAGGGTTATTTCATTTAAAAATTTTAGCTGACTTTTAGGGGTCGTATACAAAGCGAAGAATGAAATATTGAAATTGAACTGAAAGATAAATATCAATTTATTATAACATCAGAAAACGGACAACTATAAGAAATGAATATGTCAGTCAAATAACGGAATCTACTAGAGATACAGCTCAAAGTATTGTTTAACACTTTTATGGGTCGAACAACCTTCTAACGTCAAAGTAGGTAGAATAGACACCCAGAAAATAAAACACACTCACTAAGGACTACATAAATGGCAACGGAATGCAAACGACCAGCCGAGCTATAGCAAGCATGAAAATTGGGATTATACAGATTGCAATAGTACCGCAGCGCCTCACGTTCGGGACAAAACACGAGCCATCTAGCACTGGACATGCTAGTAAGCGCTGAGATCGTGATGGCAAGCTACGCATGCATGAAACATCCCGAAATGATACTTATTTATGGTGAAATTCAAAGGAATGCCAGAGAGGCTGCGAGTGTTTATTCAGAACGTTTCCCTAAAGATCTGCATCCAACACATGGAACTCTATCTAATGCATTGCACCATATTAGAGAGACCGGCTCTGTTTCACCACGACCCCAGAACAAGCAGACGGTCAAGGTGTAATGTTCGAGTGACACCGGAGGAGGTGCTGGGATTCGCCCTTTTAAATCCACAACTGAGAACGCCGGAAATAAGCGAGGCATGTGGTCAGCATGTCTGGTATTTTTTACATGCAATTGATGAGCATTCATACCATATCCGACACTGGTGCAAGCATTGATGCTGGGTGACCACGCACGACGATTTGTTTATTGCAATTTCATGCTCAACAACTTAGAGGAAAATCCGTCATTCCTTTGTGACATTCTGTGTGACAGATTGGTCAATGTTTATACGTAGTGGCATGGTGAACGTGCACAATGTGGATTACTGGTCTCTGGAAAACCTCCACATCGCCCGCGCAGTACGACACGTGTGCTGCGGTATATGAGGAACCCAGATTGTTGGAATCATATTCTACGATGGGGCCTTAACGGGCGATCGTCACCTGCATCTGCTACAAACACAGTACGTGATTGGTATGAAGAGCTGCCTCTCCGACATGCATGCCGAGTGTGGTTTCAACGTGATGGAGCCTTCTACACACAAAACATCAAACGTCCGGGCGTATCTCGCCACCGAATTCGGTGAACAGATCCTTGGATACGGTGGTCCGGTAGAGTGGCCACCGCGTTCGCTGGACTTGACACCGATGGACTTCTACCTCTAGGATTACATCAAGGCATAGTTTTATGTGATTGAGACCACTTCTCTGGTTTATCTGAAGCAGCGCATCATCCTTGATTGTCGCACAGTTTACACACCTGCTGAGCTGTAGCGTGTCCAGGACTCAGTACTGTCACGCATTCAATTGTGCATTGCCAATAATGGAGAAGACTATGAGCAGCATCTCTAGTAGATTCCGTCATTTGACATATTCATTTTTTATAGTAGACCGTTTACTGATATATAATAAATTGATATTTATTTTTCAGTTTAATTTCAATATTTCATTCTTCGCTTTGTATACGACCCCTAAAAGTCAGCTAAAATT
Organism: Maratus speciosus; assembly: GCA_963932465.1. Lineage (NCBI taxonomy): Eukaryota > Metazoa > Arthropoda > Arachnida > Araneae > Salticidae > Maratus > Maratus speciosus. The sequence goes on along the minus strand of OZ010787.1, from coordinate 188,773,954 downwards.
TTTAAATGAAATAACCCTCTTTGGTGATATCCCAATTTGGCGATACCGGCTAAAGGTGGTTTCGCCGTAAAAAGGACATTGCACCCTGATTTCGATCTCGAATTACTTTAATTAATCTTTTAACTGATCCCTCATTGAAAAAGAAAATCATGCGAAAAAAATCTCAGACTTTGAAATTTAATAACTCTGTCAATTTTTGTAGTACAGATGTCAATCTTTTGTGTTATATCTGTTATGATATGTGTAAACTTTTACTAAATATAACTATAGGGACTGGGAGACCGTATAAAAAGTTAGATTTCGTAATTTTTGTTTTTATTTTAAATAATGCCACAACATAAATATTTACCTCATTTGAAACGTTTTTGTAATTGGACCTATATGTCTACGATCAACGGTTGAGAAATTAAAGGACGGCGATAGATAACATATTGCACCCTGCATATATATATATATATATATACAGTGGCGGTCAAAAGTTTCCGGCCAGTTAGTTTCTTTGATTTGTATGACAGAACGTTTTAGCGAAGAAGAAGTTCAATAGCTCCAAAAATTAGGAATAAGAAAATTTCCTCTGACCACGTGATCATTTTGATTGGTTACTTAAGATACTTGATGCAAAGGGGAGGAATTCAAAATTCGCGCGTGCAAAAATTTCCGGCCATTCGTCATTCATTAGTTTTTGCTATCGCTAAAGTGTTTTTTGGCCATGTTTGTTAATTAATCAACGTGAATAATGTATTTTAAATTCAAAAATGAAAAGTTTAATAATTTATTGTTCTTAAATGAGTGATTTGTTTGTCGACCCCGAAACCACCCTCCGTTCAAAATTGATATATATATATATTAAAAAACTAATTTATGATGCATTAAATCATGGTTTTCCAAAAAAATTCATATATTCATTAATATACAATTAGTATTTTTCTTACATGATCTTTTAAAACAAATTAACACATGCGTAAACAAAATTACAAAAAATTATAAAATAAAAAAATCTCTATAAAAAATAAAAATTGTAAAATAACATAAAAAAATTATTATAGGATGGATGGGTGGGTAGATGTTAGAGTACGGAGGAGGGTGGCGTTGTCTGGATAATACGCAATGGTTAATTTATATATAAATAAAAAAAAAAAAAAAAAAAAAAAAAAAAAAAAAATGGGGCTTTTGTATTATTACTATATCTTTAATACATATTTTATAAGGATGCTGATTTGATATTTTATATGTAATTGGTGAATTTCATTAATTATTAGCTTTATTATTGTTTAATCTTATTTACAATCATTTGTTATAAATTTTAATTTAATAAGGACAATATCATATTAATTACTAATAGTATGCCATTTTTATAGTGATTAATATACATATAAGTATATTTAATATAAATAAAGTTATACTGTATGGATAAAAATTGGGTAATTATATTTATTATTATTCCTCTATTCTTATTAATATTTTAATATTTATTTATTTTCACCTAGTGTTATATAATTTATTATCGGTTTATTGTTTTTGAATGTCCCACATTCATACTTTTAGGATTTTTATGGATGTATAAAATAATCCACACACTATATTTGTGCTTTTTAGGTAATTGGAATTTAAGTATCAGTTCACCTTCTTTATACTACCATATGTTTTTTATTTCCTGTTCATTTTATAATTATCTTATATATAATAGTTTTTATTAAAGTTTTTTATATTTTTAATAATTATTTATATTAATTATTAATGAATTTATTCTGTTTTATAGCATATAGCTATATGCTATATTTTATCGATGTTCTAGAATTATTTAAATTCTTAGTGTAGATTAAATAAATTTGCTAATAGAATATTTTGTATGCTTTTTAAATTTTATTAACAATAGTTTTTTTTTTTTTAAATACATTGTGTGGTTTATATTCAGTTTATAATTATCTATATATAAGGATATTTTTGGTTTTGCTGTTAATAAAACAATTGTTACATTCAATTGCGTACAACTGAAGCAAGTCTTTTGACAATTAAATCATAAATGTAATACTAGATGGCAGCACCACAATTTGTGTTTTTTTTTTTTTTCGATAAGTTCTAGATTTACTTCTTCCAGCTACATTTCAGTTATAATTTACTACACCAGGGGGAATTTTTAGCTTAATTTTGACGATATTGTTTAACGGTTTTTAATTAATTTAATAGTGCATTTTAATTATGTAATTACTTTCTATTTATATTATTTTATATTATATTAAAAGTTATTTAACATTTATTTCAATATGTATTAACTGTGTCCTATGGTATCAATTAATGTGATTTCTTAACTGTTTTATTAACCTTAATCTTTATGATATGGGTGCCATGTGAGCGTGGATTTATTCTAAAATATTAATCGGTATGGTGTTTATTATTTCATTTTATATCCTATAAATATTTAAATAGGTTTTATTGTTTTTTCCAATTCATATTATTTGTTTCTATTCTGTTTTCATTTTTAATCAATTCACTTGATTTTAATGGTTGTTAGGGCACAGGGGAAAATAACTTTTAGCTTTAGCTTATATTTCCCACAGAAAACAACCATTTTGCTTATATCATTGAATTCTGTGCCCTTGAAAACGTAATTCAATATATAAGCATTTCCATTATTTGTCGGTGTCCACTTTCTTATTTTTCTTCCATAATATTCTTATAAATATTTTATCTTTTTTTTTTATATATATACTTACAGCTTTAATTCATAATATTATGGTTTTTGATGGTGGTAGGTTATGTTTAATTATTGGTTATATATATATATATATATATCCATATATATCTGACCTATGTCACACTGTAACTCTCGTATTTATGAACGGATTTGGATGTAATTCGGTGTGTACATAGTACACACAAATGTCTCGACCGAGTTCGTTGGCCAGCTTCATCCGCCATTTTGTTTCAAAATGGCGGCCATTTAAATTTTTTTTAAAAATTTAAAATTTGAAATGTGGTACCAAAAAATTGAAAATGGAAAATATTTTTTTTCTTATGTATTTGACCTTTATACAAAGACTCCGGAGCAATTTTTGTTTCGTCTATATCTTAAAAAATGGCTGAGTTATAGCCTTTCGAATTTCTAGCGTGGCTGACATTTTGAAACGTCCTGAAATTTGTCACGCGATAAAAGGCGTATTTATGAACCGATTTGGATGTAACTTCGTTTATAGATGGTACATACCAATGTCTCGACCGAGTTCGTTGGCCAGCATCATCCGCCATCTTGTTTAAAAATGGCGGCCATTTAAATTTTTAAGAAAAATTTAAATTTGAAATGTGGTACCAAAAAATTGAAAATTGTAAAAATATTTTTTTCTTATGTGTTTGACCTTGATAAAAAGATTCGGGAGCAGTTTTTGTTTCGTCTATATCTTAAAAAATGGTTGAGTTATAGCATTTTGAATTTCTAGCATGGCTGACATTTTGAAGTGTCCTGATTTTTGTCACGTGATAACAGATGTATTTATGAACCGATTTAGATGTAATTCGGTGTGTACATAGTACACACCAATGTCTCGACCGAGTTCGTTGGCCAGCTTCATCCGCCATCTTGTTTCAAAATGGCGGCCATTTAAAAAAATTTTAAATTTAAAATGATATACCAAAAAATTGGAAAATGAAAAAGATTTTCTTTGTATGTGTTTGACCTTAATACAGAGATTCCGGAACAGGTTTTGTTTCGTCTATATCTAAAAAAATGGCTGAGTTATAGCATTTTGAATTTCTATTGTGGCTGACATTTTAAAACGACCTGATTTTTGTCACGCGATAACAGGCGTATTAGGTAGCTTTCTTTACAAAAAAGCTACCTATTGCAGCCGTTCGGAGGAAAGCGATTTCAAAAAATTTTGGTATATTTTCATCGAACATGACCCCCAGACCCCGAAACCACCCTCCGTTCAAAATTGATATATATATATATATATATATATATCTGACCTATGTCACACTGTAACTCCCGTAATTATGAACCGATTTCGATGTAATTTGGTGTGTACATAGTACATACCAATGTCTCGACCGAGTTCGTTGGCCAGCTTCATCCGCCGTTTTGTTTCAAAATGGCGGCCATTTAAAATTTTTAAAAAAATTTAAAACTTGAAATGTGGTACCAAAAAATTAAAAATGGAAAAATATTTTTTTCTTATGTATTTGACTTTTATACAAAGATTCCGGAGCAGTTTTTGTTTCGTCTATATCTTAAAAAATGGCTCAGTTATAGCATTTTGAATTTCTAGCTTGGCTGACATTTTGAAACGTCCTGAATTTTGTCACGCGATAAAAGACGTATTTATGAACCGATTTGGATGTAATTCGGTGTGTACATAGTACATACCAATCTCTCGACCGAGTTCGTTGGCCAGCTTCATCCGCCATTTTGTTTCAAAATGGCGGCCATTTAAAAAATTTTTGAAAATTTGAAATTTGAAATGTGGTACCAAAAAATTGAAAATGGAAAATTATTTTTTTCTTATGTATTTGACCTTTATACAAAGATTTCGGAGCAGTTTTCGTTTCGTCTATATCTTAAAAAATGGCTGAGCTATAGCATTTTGAATTTCTAGCGTGGCTGACATTTTGAAACGTCCTGAATTTTGTCACGCGATAAAAGGCGTATTTATGAACCGATTTGGATGTAACTTCGTTTATACATAGTACATACCAATGTCTCGACCGGTTTCGTTGGCCAGCTTCACCCGCCATCTTGTTTAAAAATGGCGGCCATGTAAATTTTTAAGAAAAATTTAAATTTGAAATGTGGTACCAAAAATTGAAAATTGAGAAAATATTTTCTTCTTATGTGTTTGACCTTGATAAAAAGATTCGGGAGCAGTTTTTGTTTCGTCTATATCTTAAGAAATGGCTGAGTTATAGCATTTTGAATTTCTAGCGTGGCTGAAATTTTGAAACGTCCTGATTTTTCTCACGTAATAACAGGCGTATTTATGAACCGACTTGGATGTACCTTGGTGTGTACATAGTACATACAAATATCTCGACCGAGTTCGTTGGCCAGCTTCATCCGCCATCTTGTTTCAAAATGGCGGCCATTTAAAAAAATAAAAAAATTAAAAAAATTAAATGAGATACCAAAAAATTGGAAAATGAAAAAGATTTTTTTTTGTATGTGTTTGACCTTAATACAAAGATTCCGGAACAGTTTTTCTTTCGTCTATATCTAAAAAAAAATGGCTGAGTAATAGCATTTTGAATTTCTCTTGTGGCTGACATTTTAAAACGACCTGATTTTTGTCACGCGATAACAGGCGTATTTATGAAACTATTTAGATGTAACTTGGTCTGTACATAGTACATACCAATGTCTCGACCGAGTTCGTTGGCCAGCTTCATTCGCCGTCTTGTTTCAAAATGGTTGCCATTTAAAAAAAATTTAATTTAAAATTCAAAATGAGGTATTAAAAAATTGGAAAATGAAAAAGAATTTTTTTATGTGTTTGGCCTTGATACAAAGATTCCGGAGCAGTTTTTGTTTCTGAAAATTTGTTCTTTTGTTGATATCTCAAAAATGGTTAATTTATAGCACTTTGAATTTCTAGCATGGCTAACATTTTGAAACAATCTTGTATTTGTCACGCGATAACACACGTATTCGCCTATTTCGATGTAAGAAGGCATGTGGATAGTATACATCAACACCTCGACCAAGTTCTCTGGCCAGATTCATCAGCCATCTTGTTTCAAAATGGCGGCCATTAAATTAAAAAATATATATTATTTAAAGTGAGGTGCAAAAAAATTAGAAATTGAAAAAGGTTTCTTTCTTAAGTATTTGATCTTGATATAAGGATTCAGGAGCATTTTTTGTTTGTCTTTACCTTAAAAAATGGCTCAGATATAGCAGTTTCAATTTCTATTGTGGGTGACATTTTGAAAAATCTGATTTTTTGCATGCGACAGCACTCCTATATATTAACCGATTCCGATGTGAGTGAGCATGTGCACAGCAATTACTAAGGTCTCGACCAAGTTCACTGCTTAGCCTCATCCACCATGTTGTCTTAAAATGACAGGCACTTTAAGAAATTGCCGAATTTGGCAGCCAAATATAAGTTACTTTAAAGAAAAGCAGCTTGGATAAAGCTGACTAATTTCGCGAAATTCTCATTCATTATATTGATAAAAATTAGTATTGAATCTCCTATATTCGGTTTCCACTAAATTGACCTTCGTGTGTTTGCATGATATAAGTTGGCTTTTTTTAAATAAGGATTATGAAAGCTACCTCTTCCTCCCGGCACTGGCCGGAAGGACTTTTTATGAACCGATTTGGATGTAACTTGATCTGTACATAGTACATACCAATGTCTCGACCAATTTCGTTGGCCAGCTTCATTCGCCATCTTGTTTCAAAAGGGTTGCCATTTTAAAAAAAAGTAATTTAAAATTTAAAATAAAGTATTAAAAAATTGGAAAAAGAAAAAAAAAAAAATTGTGTGTTTGGCCTTGATACAAAGATTCTGGAGCAGTTTTTGTTTCTGAAAATTTGTTCTTTTGTTTATATCTTAAAAAATATTGAATTATAGCACTTTAAATTTCTAGCATGGCTAACACTTTGAAACGATCTTGTATTTGTCACGCGATAACACACGTATTCCCCTATTTCGATGGAAGAAGGCATGTGGATAGTATACATCAATATCTCAACCAAGTTCGCTGGCCAGCTTCATCAGCCATCTTGTTTCAAAATGGCGGCCATTAAATAAAAAAAAAATGTATATTTAAAGTGAGGTGCAAAAAAAAAAAAAAATAGAAATTGAAAAAGGTTTCTTTCATAAGTATTTGACCTTGATATAAGCATTCACGAGCATTTTTTGTTTGTCTTTATCTTAAAAAATGGCTCAGATAAAGCAGTTTCAATTTCTAATGTGGGTGACATTTTGAAAAACTTATTTTTTGCCTGCGACAGCACTCGTATATATCAACCGATTCCGATGTGAGTGAGCATGTGCACAGCCATTACTAAGGTCTCGACCAAGTTCACTGATTAGCCTCATCCACCATGTTGTCTTAAAATGGCAGGAACTTTAAGAAATCGCCGAATTTGGCAGCCAAATATAAGTTAGTTTAAATAAAAGCAGCTTGGATAAAGCTGACTAATTTCGCGAAATTCTCATTCATAATTATTTAGTATTGATAAAATTAATGTTTAATCTCCTATATTCGGTTTCCACTAAATTGAGCTTCGTATGTTTGAATAATATAAGTTGGCTTTTTTAAAATAAGGAAAATGAAAGCTACCTCTTCCTTCCGGCACTGGCCGGAAGGACTTTTTTTAATGTATACTACATCTTTTAATACTTCTGGAATAATGTGTGTAGTTTGTAATTGATAAATTAGAATTAATTTCATCGTTTTACGATTCTTATTATACATATTATTGTGGGCTTTCTTTTATAAGTCTTCCTCAAAACCAAAACATACTCTAAATTTATGCATACGTTGGTGGAAAAAATCCATTATTTCCCAATACAATTTCTGTATTTTTAAGGTAAACAATTTGGCAAAATAGGAATTTTTTTACAGTAGAAAAATAAAAATCATTTCTACAGCCTTACTAAAAATGAAAATTTAACTGGACATTCAGCACTGTTACTTGTAAAGAATGTTCCCAAATCCATATTGCTACTTTCTGAAACAATCTCAAAATCACTTTCATTTGAAGATAAAATGCCGGTAAAAATACGGAACTAATATTGAAAAATAACGGAAATTTTTTAAAGTGTACATTCACAACTTCATGGAGAAAAATCGCGAATTTCGCTATAGATGTTGCTATAGAAACACAAAACCAATGTGTTTTTCATCCGGATAAAAACGTCAGTTTTTCTAAGTGTTTTTGTTTTATTCATTCTCTGTGTTCAATACACGGCATTCTGACTTTAATTATGTTTAATTGCAGACGATTATAAGATGAAGTTGTACATAAATGAAAAATGCCTTCCTTAAATTGATATAAGTGATATATCAACTTTAATATTCTTATTAATTTTAATCCCCATGAATAAAAATGACGAGATGTCTTTTGATTTTCAAGTAATCCAAAATTATATAAGAAAAATCCCTTATTATAATTAAAATGAAAAATATATATGCTAAAAGTCATTACAGTAAACATAAAGGCTTAAAATTGTTTTAATAAATAGACCTATTAGATTCGCACACACAACTGGTGACATTCTCAAGATCAGTAATGATAAAAAAATTAATAATGTCACCGGATGGTTGTACGAGACTAGTAGGTCTGTTTATTAAAAGGATTTTAAGGCTTTTATGTTTACTGTAATCACTTTTCGCACATATATTTTTATTTTAGTAATCCGAAATTGTCAAGGACAATATGTCTCCTTGCTTGTTTTGAAATATTTTTAAAGCAACAGCACGATATATCGTCAAGTGCTTAATGATATATTTATTAAAGTAACGTAATCAAACAAAACATCATTTAGTTTTCAGTACCACTACGGTATGTGTGTAAAGTTCATTGGTTGTCTTATTAACCCTTAATATACCAAGGGGAAGTCTACGTAACACCCCAGAATGTTATTTTTCGTGATCCTGTCGTATCTATAACAACTATTTTACTCCTGATTTTTCAATGTGTCTAGAATCGGATTAACATAAATAATGTGTAACTTTAAATTTGTAATAATGTGTAATTTGTCAACATAGTCAGCTCCAAATGCAAACTTTTCAAATGTGAGAAACACAAGAATAGAATCACCACTGTGACGTGCGATAAAGACTTTAGTGATGGCAACATATAGTGATATATTGTTTGTTTTGTTATGGTAGTAAAAGGATATAACATTTTGTAAATGTACTCACTGTAATAGATTTATTGGCTAAATACTTTTGATATAAAAACAAAATTTTTGATGTACAGCCACTAGAACTTATACGTTCAGAAACCGAAAAAACATAATTTTGGTAATTTATTCATCAAACATAATTTAGTGGTAAACATGGGGATGCTTTGTTTTTCGCCAGGGTCTTCAGAAAACCCCAGCTTGGTAAAGTACGTTATCAACGTAGGATTGGTATATTAAATATTAATAATCTCTATCGGCTGTGTTTTTAAAAAGCCTCAATGATTCTTCTCGAATTCGGTATAAAGTTTCTAAATATCAGTGTTTTGTTTCTGCTTTTCGTGTATGATAAACCTGCTATAACAAAATGCTCCAAAATAAGATCCATCGAATTCTTTTAATTAACGAAGGAACAGGGGTCGAAATTTGTGAGCTACAAGTAGCGAAACTACAGTAGTCGCTAATTTTTATACTAGTTTGTAGTGCAATGCACTACATTTTGAACAATGAAGTGTGGCGTGTAACGCGATATAAAAAATCAATAAATTTTAGCGAGAACCAACGCTACTTTTAACGCTACTTCAGAGGGGGGAAATGTGCATGCGAATCTTGCGAACGTAATTTGCTTACTTTGCGCAAAATTTGTTCTGCCCAACAATTTGCTAATCTCAGCGCCAAATCTCAGTTGAAGTGTATATAGTAACGCGTCTCATTAACATGAAGTCATAAGGTAGGTAAGCCAAAAGTGGGCATAAATCTTTGAGACTTTTTCATAATTTTCTGGTTAGGAATATGTGGCTGAATTTGTTTTTGTTAAATTTTACACTTATCTCTAACACATATCAAGTACACTTTTACTTGTAAAATAAAATTTAATTATGCAATTTTAAAATTGTAACTCGTGGGCCACCTTTGGCACATAGCGTTCCAAAGTTGCCCCATATACTGAAATCATTTTTAAAATGTGAAAAAATACTCGAAAAACTATTTTTACTACTAGGAGCGTATTACAATGTTCAACTAAAATTAAGGATTAATTTAATTACAAGGAAATTACAAGAAAAAATTACAATAAACATTTTTCAACGTTGAATTTTTCGATTTTGTCTTGTTTATATGTCCCTGATACTCTTCATACACATATTGCAAACATTTATTACACAACTGGATTGCATTATTTTGTCCTACTTACATGAATGGCATAACCTGCTCACCTTTGGCTGGCAACCACTTATGTCAGGCATGGTAGTGTCAATTTGTTTGGAAGTCTCTTTTGGCAGTTTACCGAATTGATATTTGATTTTCTTATTATGTTATCCTATTATACTCTCATAATTCTTTCTTTGATATCATTCGATTTTTTCTTCTTAATCTTCTTATCTTCTGACACGAAAAATCTCAAAAATGTAATTCAGGGATTTTCTTCCGTGAGTTTCTGACTTCTTTTGGGGATCTCTGGTGTTCTCAGAAGTATGGAAATTGTTTGAGAAGTCTGATAATAAGTGATAATAAATGGTAATAACTTATTTCAGATATATAAGTAGAAATTGTGAAAATTACCCTTACTGCATTGATTTCCATTGGTGTCGGGCCCCCTTGGGACATGCACATGGCGCCAAATACACGACTTAAAACTATTAATCTGATACATTTATTAGAATTAAAGTAAATGTTGTTATAGAAAAAAAAATAAGCTTTCAGAAAACGTATCGTAACTCAAAGTTCTAAGATTTTAAACACATGTAAATTAAAATATCTTCTTACCCGGAAATTAGAACGACTACTCCTCAAGAAGGAAACCACAGAATATAATGAGGGCCTATCAAGGTGATCTCTTCAAATTCATCCACGTGCACTGCAGTTACATGATTTACATTGCAGTAGCGCCGTTTTGGTATTAAAAATGGAATTAATTCTAATTTTGGGGGGTGGGCTACCTTAGGAACACTGGCTCCATTTGGCTCACAAACCTTATATATATATATTTTCATTTTCACTTGCCGCTATATCAAGTACTGACCCACTAAATTAATTCATTTTCTTGTTGACAATACTATTTATTCCTCGTTATTTGGTCTTTATGGTTTAATGCCGGGTTTCTTATTATTTGGAATTGCTTTATTTATGGGCCATTCTCACAATCTTTTGACTTTTATGTGCCTGAATAATAATTTTTCTTTTAGTATATCTTCTTGTGTTTTTTTTTTTTATTATTTCATATGCTGGTGAATATTCCATTGCATGATTTCATAACAATATTAACGAGATAAATAAGTTTTGGACGATGTTGGGGGGGTCAAAATACCAGGAAGACTGCTATAACGCCCCGTGTCCCTGATGTTGATTTTTAAGTATGGAGCTGTCTGTATAAGATTTTTTCAATAAAAGTAATTCAGTGTAATTTTTTTCTGAAACTGGGATAATTGTTTTATATAAATATGTGGCAAAAAATTAACTTGCATACATTTTTACGGTTGATATTATTTTTTAAACTCTGTCCCTGGTTTTTAGTTCCTTACCATCCCTCTTGCTAAACTTATAGGGAAAATCACTTCAGATGCAGCCAAAGAATTTTTTTCAAGTTTTTCCTCATGTAGAAGTGTGCTAGATAAAGAATGTATAAAATTCTTTGACAGGAAATTTACTGCAGAATTTAAATCAGCATTTAAATATCAATTTCAAGCATCGTGGCATTATTGGTAGTCTTACCGTTCCCAAGGTTTATTCCTGCACTTTTCGAGTTAAATTAATTTTTTTTTAATTTAATCCAATGTAAATATAGTCCAGGCAATAGGGAATTTTACCTAGCAAAATTAATGGTAATACTGGAAATCGGCTTTCTAGATGTTTTTTTGGTCGCTGAATCCGAATTTGTAACTTCCCACCAAAATTTCCCCCGGCAACATCCCAAATTTTGGTAAAAAGCCCCCAAAAAAGGTTTTTATTAAAAAATTCAATTTTTTTATTGTTTTAGGGAAAAAGTATGTAGAAATTCAGAAAGTAGACAAAATTTGCAACAAATTAGATCTATGACATTATGACTTAGGATGAAGGGGAAGGGAGGATCTGCCTCGGAACATGCGCGCGGTGCTGCGTAAACTAAGTTGCATAATTCCACTTAACCACTCACACGTTTACATTCGCCCTCCCATCTCCCACCGAACTTTCTCTATAAGGTTTACTTTAAGATTTTTGGGTCGCTGAATCCGAATTTTTAACTTTCCCCCAAAAATTTCCCCCCGAAACCTCCCAAATAGTTGCTTTTAACTTGAATTTCTTATTGTTTTAGGGGAAAAGCATTACGAAATTCAGAAACTAGAGAAAATTTGCAACAAATAGGATATATGACATTATGAATTAGGATGAAGGGGGAGGGTGAGGGCTGCCTCGGAACATGCACTGCGGCGCTATGTGCACTAAATGATGAAGTCCAGGCAATAGGGGATTTTATCTGGCAAAATTAATGGTAGTACTGGAAATCGGCTTTCTAGATGTTTTTTGGGTCGCAGAATCCGAATTTGTAACTTCCCACCAAAATTTTACGCGGCAATCCCCCAAAAAATTGATTTTTTGAAAAAATTTGGTTTTTGAGAAAAACGCGCGGGGAATGTTCCGAGGCAGCCCCCTCTCTCCCCGTTAATCCTACGTCATAATGTCATGTATCCTATTTGTTGCAAATTTTGTCTAGTTTCTGAATTTTGTAATGCTTTTCCCCTAAAACAATAAGAAATTTAAGTTAAAAACAACTAATGGGGGGGAGGGGGTGTTCGTGGGGGAAAATTTTGGGGGTAAGTTAAAAATTCGGATTCCGCGACCCAAAAAACTTAAAGTAAACCTTATAGAGAAAGCTCGGAGGGAAGATGGGAGGTCTAATGTAAACGTGTGAGTGGTTAAATGGAATTGCACAACTTAGTCCGCGCAGCACTGCGGCGCATGTTCCGAGGCAGATCCCTCCTTCCCCTTCATCCTATGTCATAATGTCATATATCTAATTTGTTGCAAATTTTGTCTATTTTCTGAATTTCTAGCTACTTTTCCCCTAAAACAATAAAAAAATTGATATTTTTAATAAAAACCTTTTTTGGGGGGCTTTTTACCAAAATTTGGGGGGGGGGGGGAATTTTGGTGGGAAGTTACAAATTCGGATTCAGCGACCCCAAAAAACATCTACAAAGCCGATTTCCAGTACTACCATTAATTTTGCTAGGTAGAGTACCTATACGGTCTCTATTGTCTGGACTAATAACTGTTTCTAAAAATCAATTAACATTGTGGCTATCACTTAGTCTTAACATGATTGGCCTAAAAATAGTGGTAATTTTCCGTACCGTCCCATCCTTAGCACTCCTTTTTTTTCCATTACCCTCCCTTTTTTTTCCCTGTACCATCCCCTTTTTCTCCTTCCGTCCCTTCTTTAATACCCCTTTAAGACAATGTTATACCAAAATTTTGTACTAAAAATACTACATTGTTATTATTTCTTATTTGAATATCCTGTGTGGATGCTATGCAAATTCATTAAAAGTAAAAAATTAGTAGAAAATAGAAAGTTATAGTGGTAAAATGGTAAGTAAAATTAAACTCGCAAGTTTAACTTAAACTTCAGTTAAATAAAAAAAATTTCGCTGCTGACCATTTTTTCTTTATTTTGAATCATTAAGGCATTCGTCTATCAGATTAAAATGTTATTTTAGCAAGTTTAATTTCACCAGGTTTTTATTCCCGAAAGTCAAAATGTTGTGAGAATGTCCCTTATAGATTTATTTATTGTTTTCATTTAGAGTTGTTTTTCTGTTACTTTCTAGATTCTAAAATTAGACAACTCAATATTTCTCCACAAAAACCTGAAAAACTCCTCAAAAAATCTCGACAGAACTCAATAAATATAATATAGTAAGAGTGTATTGGAGAGTTAAGTAAAAAAATCTATTGCTAAATGCGTGTCAACGGTAACTTTATAAATATATGTATATTTATGTTATATACAACAATAGGCCCACGTTATATCGCTCGTCCATATGTGAGGGGCCATTTTGAAAAAAAAAATGACATAATCCATATAGAAGGGGCATAAAATTTTTATCCACCCCCCGCAGTGAACCATGTCTATTTTTACATACTTTCTCATATATGTCATCTGTTTATAGCCTTAGTTTACTTTGGGAGTTGATAAAATAGATTTCATGGACTTTCTCAATGAGCTATGTCATTTTTTTCAAAATGGGCTCTGTCTACTATGGTTGTGAGCCCCTCATATGTACCTCTGCTTTTGTGTCTTCTGAAAAAATAAGCTGTAGTTCAATCGCATCTTTACTTGTCGTACACAAACAGTGTAAGGAAAGTATTGTAATCATGATAAAATCCCGATCATGTAAATATTGGTATATTTTAAAATTTTGAGTTCCTATGAATCCGTTTTACTTATTTCTACAATGATTGTACATGTACGTGTCCATAGAAGTACTTTCGTTTTCAGCTCCCCATCGCTCAACATTCTAACATTATGATCCAAGTTTTTATTTATTGTTATATTACTATATATAGGGAATAGTCCCATATCCTGTGCTGGAAGATTTGGCGATTTTTTTGGCGCACTTTCTTTGGCGATAAATATTTTGATCTGGTTTAAGTTTGTTCGTCGGATTTCGGATCGTTCGAACGGCTTTAAGGTTGCTTTTTTTCCGGAAATGCTTTTTGAAAACCGGCGAACTCTATGACGGAAAATCTTGAAGCTTATTGGTTTACTAGTATCACGTGTCCGTTACTCAGCAAAATTTTGAATTAGGTTAGATAATCACACATTCGGATGAGTCTCTGCGTCTTTCAACGTATTTTGCTTGTAAGTCTCGTTAATTTTTCCAAGATTACGGAAAAACATTATTTTTAAATCTGTATGTTATTTATAATTCAATGATTTTGCACCATTTTGAAAAATAGAAAATGATTTAAAAACATGGATTTATAAATAAAATAAAGATTTAAAAACGGAGTTTGCGCGCGATCTCGAAAAATTTCTTCCGATGCAATTATACAAATTTTAGCAGCTTCTAAATAAGTCTAAATAAATGTGCTTTTTGAGATGAATACTTGTTATTGTTTTATTATGTGCATTTACACACCTTGTTTCAGACTCTGACTGCGATCCCTTTTTGTAAACATCAAATTATTGCTGATTGTTTGTTTTTTTGCGTAAATATTTTTCAATTTTTTTCTGAGAAGGTTATTTATATTCATCCTTTTATTTTATATTAAATAAAATTTTTTGGCAGTTGTGAGCGAGATTTTACCTGCATTAAAATTATAATAATTTTTGAAATATTGTTGAAATATATATAAAATTTCTGGTAAGTTTTTTTTCTCTTTTTTATTGTCCAAAACGTTTTAGGAATGGGGGGTTCAGGGGGGCAGAGCCCCCCTGACAATAACAAGTATTCATCTTAAAAAGCATTTTTTTTTTATTTATTTAGAATGCTGTTAAAATTTGTGTAATTGCATCGGAAGAAATTTTCCAAGATGGCGCAAAAACTTCTTTTTTAAGTTATTTATAAATCCATGTTTTTACATCATTTTCTGTTTTTAAAAATGGTCCAAAATCATTGATTTATAAATAACATACAGATTTAAAAAATTATGTTTTTCTGCAATCTTGGAAAAATTTTCATGTCGCCAAAACGGCATTTTGGCGCAATATTTTCGCCAAGTTCGCCAAGCGACACAGGATATGGAACTCATCCCCTATATATTTGAACCCACAGTATTCTGTAAAGTGCTCGGAATATCCAGTAAATTAACTGCAGAATTTTTTAAAAGTAACCGTATTTAAATATTGATTGCGCGTCTCTCTTAATTTCAGCAAGTAATTTTTAATATGTATAGTATAAACTAGCATTTTGGGGGCAAACACAAAAGATTTCTGCTATATTATCTTTCTTAATTTTTTAATAGTCTCGTTTTTATCGCACTTATATAATTATATCCAGGCAGACGCGATATAACGAGGAGTCACTGTATTATTAATCCGTATTTTCAGTTTCGAGTGAAATTGTTATCCTTTGACAAAATCTGAAAGTACGGAGTAGTGACTACTTTCGAAAAATAGTTCGTAGTCGCTACTTTTTAAAATGTAGTTGTAGTTGCAGTTAACTATATTTTGACAAAATCTGAAAGTAGCGAAGTAGTAACTACATTTGAAAAGTAGTTTGCAGTTACTATTTTTTTAAAGGTAGCTGTAGTTGAAGTTAACTACATTTTCGATAAAGTAGTTGTAGTTTTAATTGTCTACAATAAAAGAGTAGTTTTTCCGACCCTTGTGCAGTCATATATACCCTGTGATTTTTAGGAACAGAGCGCGGTTCTTCTCTCTGTTTGATTTAATCGGTAAAGCAGGTCATTAACTAGAATTTATTGCTCAGGTATTTATTTCTCTCTGCCGAAAAATACCATAAATGACCTTGACTAACAAAGTGTATGCTTTATCGCTGTTTGACGGGAATAACTTTCAGTTTGGAACAGAAAACTAACGGTAAATTTTTCAGCTAATGGATTGGACAATTTTTTAGAAAAGAAGCATATGAAACAAAAAATGAAGAAATAATAAAAAACGAGAAAGCTTATGCACTTTAATTAACACTTCTCAATTATGGAAATCTGGGTTCTTTTCAAAGGAAAGATACAGCATGTGAAATTTGGAAAATTCTTCAATCTACGTCTCAAGGGAAAATTTTTGTGAATTAAATATTAACACGGAAAAGACTATCAATAATGCAAAAGAACAACGAATTCTAATGCGACAGCATATTGATGAAGTTTTTAAACTCGTTTCGGATATACGGATATGGGGTGTTGAGGTAAATGAAATAGACTCGAATGTTGATATTCTTATGTCATTACCTCGATGATATGAAACAGTTAAAACCGCTTTGAAATATCATCCTAGTGTAAATATAACTTTAGAATTCGTAACTCAATGATTAATTTATACTGAAGCATTAATGACCTTATAAACATTGTTAAAACATATTCTATTAAGTCCTCGACTAACCATGCAACTTTTTCTGTTACGCATAAAAGTTACTTTGTGAGTTTTGAAAAAACGAAAGGCTGCGTGTCAAAAATTTTTCCGAATTAAACCTGCTAAGTGCTATAATTATGGTAAAAGTTGACACTATATGCAATATTGCAGATTTGCACAAGACAACAAGAAATTCTGATGAAAAACATTCAACTTACGAAATAGCTTTTATAGTAGGAATAGTAAGAGATAATAAAATTCAACGTAGCTGATGTTACTTCTAATATGTGTTCGCAAAAGCGTGGCATAAGGAAACCAGCATAAGGAACTATTAAGTGTGCCTCAAAATCTGCAGTTATAAAAGTTTAAGATTATGGAAATATTCGCGGTTCTTGTTTTTGAAATTGTCTGCTTTTCCTATTTTCTACCTCCCCACCAAATGTGAACGATTATTTCTGAAACACCCTGTATATTGTTTGTAATTTTTGAGTGACTTGCTAATTTGCTAAATGGTCTATACGAAGTCCTAAAATCGAAGAAATAACAGCCAGCCACGAATAAAAAGAACATTTACGAACAAGAAACATTTTATTAAATAAATTTTCTGTGTTTAGTTAGTTAAAAGTAAGGAATTTTAAAAACATATTTCTAACTGAAACCAGAAAATGTATTCAATAATTTTTTTTCTGGTTCCTAAATGTCCTTTTTTAATTATATGAAAAAAGATTTTTCAATATAAATTTCTGAAGCTCTTTTTTTCACATTTACATAAATATTTTATTTTAATAAAACGAAGAAGTGTTTAATAGAAGGAAAGAAAGGAAGAAGTGTCTGATAAGTGTTTCTAATATTATAATTTAGTTTTATTAAGAACATTACATGTATCATGAAACATATAAATCAAGTGATGAAGCATTATTAAATAAATAAAAAGATAAATCTGAAGGAAAAGGAGAGCGCAGGTGTTGATCCCATGCGGTAATGGATCAAGCGTACTATAACCATTCGGCCTCAACACCCCTTCCGAGAGTCCGACAAAACGTTTTAAGTAGATTCAAAAGTATTTGATAGATTTTAAATTCTTTTTTATTTATTTTATTTTTGAAAGTTATCGGCTTTTTACTTGAAGGCTATTTCCTACCTTTGTTCTTCTAATAAACGGCATTGCGTTAGGTCGGTGGTACTACTTTTTGCGAAAAGTATTCTCACACTGCTGTTTGCAAAAGTAATAACCATCTTATTTAATGACAAAACTTCTGCAATTATATTTGTTGAAGATTTCTCACTTTTTTAAGTGGCAACTCTGTGGCCGTCTACTGAGTACCACTGTACTAGGCAAATCGTTGACCTGAACATGTGATGGCCTTCTTGTTAGATTAAGTGTCCTATATTTTAAGATTGTTGAAAACTATAGCATGTCTGATTGCAATCCTTGTTCTATTCCTATTGAATCTAAAGTAACTGCTGTCATTTTTGAAAAATGTAACCGCTTTAATCGAGAATATATATCGCGAATAGGCCATATCGAGAATAATTTGGTTCCTTACTTTATTTAGCATATATGTATCTATACCTGATATTTTACTTGCTTTTAACTGTTTAAACTTCCACTGTCACGCTTTCCCAATTTTTAAGGCAAAGTGATTTTTCTTAAACCGTTCTAGAATACGGCACTGAAGTTATCTGTCTTCATTTGAACACCTTCGGATTAAAAGTGGTTTCTGAAATTCCTAATGCAGGTTTGCGCGTCTTTGACCGATGTATTTCGTTCGGTCAATGTAGCAAGTAGAATTATTGATTAATTATTTCACATTTTAAAGGTTTATTTCTTCAATAGCGTAATTCATACTTTTACGCTTGGTTCTATATTTTTTACATAGTTAAAAGAAAAATTATTACTGTAATTTTTGTCAAACTATAAAAATGGGAAAATATTCAATCTATCATTATATATTTTACGAAAATACAGTAGAATGAATTAAAGATTTAAAAAATTATATTTCTACGGGAAAACAAAATGGAATAAAATCTAATATACAACACGGTCAAAAACTATATTGTTGTACATTCTAACGTCTTCTCTGGCATGAAAAAAATTGCAAAAATATTCAAGATAAAAATAGATAATTTTTTAAAGTAATAATTTTTTTTTTAATATGACAGATTTTTCTATCATCTTCTTATATTAAATCATGCTTACGTATTTTTATCAAATAATGTTATTGTTATATGATTAATAAGTGATATTTACAGTCTTTATATATATATATAGATATTGGCACAATTTTTCTGCAAAACATTACTAAAATTTTATTTAATTTTTTCTACTGATTATGTATTATTGCTTATCAAGCTTACTTATTTTATTAGTATTATAAATATTTTGCATTTGTAGCACCATAACAAAATTAAACGCTTCTGTCGTAAAAAGTACGACGAGCGATTAGGTCATTTTCATTTTGCGGTTAAGCCAACTTCCGTAACATCCTACTGATGCTAAGCAGGATGAATTCTTGTTTGCTTTAAAGAAAGCCTTGCTATATTTAAAAGGTATTTATAAATTCAAAATTTAAGTATAGGAAGGATAAGTTGAATGCTTCAGATCTGTCTATACAGTGTGATTCATAATTATCGAAACATTAGGCTATTTCCTTAAATATTGCCTCTGGATACATACTTCCAATTGCAAAGTTTCATAAAGAAAAAGGTGCAAAATTTTACATAAGTTGCATAAGTTGACATACGCTGCAACTCCATGGGGTGTCTATTTGACAAAATACAAAAACTAAATATTTATATGGCCCCCGTAGAGTAAAATTCCCAATTAGGAAAATTTTTTTTATCCATTCCTAAATTAAACACAAAGATATCTTCAAAATCCGCAGCGATATTAAAATCCAAAATTCGGGACTTTCACAATTTATCCATGCCTCTAAGCAACGAGTTTTTGACTCATTTTCAATGCAAGATACGGATTATCCACAAATTGTACATTATTAAAAATCGATTTAAAGCAGTGCCTCCTTTGGACATAAAATAGCAACGTATAGATTTTATGTTAACCCCTTAACGCTCGAATTAAATTACGGTTGAATAATTCAAATTGCTTATCGGCACCACTTTTATGAAAAAGAAATATTCACCTTATTTAATGACAGTAAAAACGATACTAAAATATAGCCAATTTCACTATTTTATAAAACTGGTGGGAATCAAACAATTTGAGTAAAAGACACAGCCCGAGAATATCTCGGGAGCGAGAATTAAGGGGTTAAACCTGCTTTCAAAATATGCTGGTCGGAATATTTAGGTGTTGTCCCGAACTGACCCATCGGGGGGAAAAAGTTCGGCCCTGACTGGAAAAAAGTTCAAATCATAGCCCGGACCGGCCTGGCTGAATTTCTATATAGTTTTTCACATCAATATGGTTAAAAATTGTTTCGTATGGAGGAGTTCTGACCAAAAATACTTATTATAGCTTTTCTTTTTTCATGTTTATAATTATTATTTTTAAAGAGGCACCAAAAGCTGTGATTATTTGTTTTATTAATGAATCTCTATTTATATGTAGATGTTTCACTTTTCTTTTAATTTCGTTAATCCATATTCGATGTGTTGGAGACTTTGAAAAATGCTAAACAATAAAATCTTTTAAGACGGAATCACATAGGAAAGAAAAAAATGTGTTATAGACAAGTTCCCTTCTTAGGAGGTCTAAATGTATTCTATTTTTTCTCAGGTATTATTACATTCATTTTCGATGGACCAACAAATTTTTCTGTCTAAGAAAGTATTCCGTCATAGGCAGTTTTTTTTTCACTAGTTTTACTGCTTTTAATTTATTTGCCTTAAAATGTACTTTCCTTTAAAAAAATTGATTTTAAAGTTTAATTTGTAAAATAACGGCCATTTAAAAATATATGCATTTGGTGTAAAAGTTTTTGGGCTGAGCCAAATTTTACTTATTTTTGCAAGGATTAGGTCAGTCAGAGACAATGATTTTAATACGGGTTGTGTCGAGACCGGGGCTGCAAATTTCGTCCCGTGGAGACCTAGAAAGAAGGAAGCCAGTCCCAGTTCAGTATAACAAGTGGGCGAGAGGTTCTGCTCTCAAAGATGGTAAACGGGAGGTTCTGGGTTCAAACCCAATCGCGCCCGTCGGCCTAACCGTTCGGAGTTTTCCGTGGTTTTCTTCAAACCTTGGATATCCTTGCGTAAATACGGGTTAGGTTCCCTTAGAAAACTCCTTCGTGTAGATAATTGGCCATCATAAATCACACCAACACTCGGTTCGGTATGAAAAAATACGTTAGGCCCGGCCTGAACTAGTCTTCAGAAAAAAGGCGCTAATCCCGAGCCTGGAAAGTCCCGGCACCAGAATATAGACTCTTTTTAACGGCCTCGTCTGGACGATAAAAAGCCTGAAGTTGTAAGGGCTAAAGTTATGAAAAAACTCTTAATCGCCATGTTAAAAAAAAAAAAAAAAAAAAAAAAAAAAAAAAAAACATTGTTTTAAATTGCACATTTAACATTTATTTACAGACATTTAAACAGTAGAGAAAAGAGATTGAAACGGCAAAATTTAAACTGAATCGGAAGTTTAAGCTATGGAAAGAAGTTATTTTTACACGTGCAATTTTTTAAAAAGCATTTAAACATTTTATTAGGAGCCAATTTATGTTTAAAACTTTAAATGCGTTTTTCTGCATGATGGTTTCTTTTTTTACAATTTCTCGCCTTTAAATTCTTATGTAAAGAATCGTTAAACAAAAAAGGTGCAAACTTGGAACATGCCTTTTTTGATAATTTTACATTAATTTTGTTTCGGAAAATTTGGAAAAATTTTTACTTTTGAAAATATGATTTTAAAAAAAAGAAGTTACATAATTTTTTAAATAAATATTTTTAATATTTTTAAAAGTAATATTTAAAAAAATCCTGAAGCAAAACTAAAATTATACTTTCCTCTTTAATTAAATGAAAAAAAGTTTCGAGTTATAAAGATCCGCTTAAAAAAATACTAATTATTTAATTTTTTTTAACTTTATGAGAAATATTAGGATGTGGTATTGTTTCCAAATTATATGGTTAACCATCACAAAAAAATCAAAATTCTAACTCAACAAATGTATTTTTTACATGTTTCCTAGAACTCTTAAAGTAACATTGTTTCTTGAATTGCACGCATTTCAATTTGTGTCTAATCCCTTAAAAATTGATGAATTATTTAAACGGCCACAACTCTGCGAGTTATGCAGATATGACGATGCAATTTTTTGTGTTTAATTCAAGAATGGTTAGGGAAAGTTTTTCCCAATTTTTCCCGTATAAAAATTTAATTTTCGTATTTTTTCAAATAACCTCCCCCCCCCCCCCCCACACGCACACATGGAGTTACAACTTATGTTATGATATTTTGCACCTTTTTTATGAAACTTTGCAATTGGAAGTATGGGTCTAGGGGCAATATTTAAGGAAATAGCCTATTGTTTCTATACTTATGAATCACATTGTATATGTGTCAATGTTTACTGGGTTTAAACTCAAATGATAGAAAATCTGTGTCCGGTTACATAAAAATTTTCTGTAACAAAAGTGTATTGCATTCCTGTTTACAAAAGCAGATATAATTGCCATGAATAAAGAAACTGAAGATCTTTTATGTTTTAACCCTCTCGCTGCGTTTTTTTTTTTTTTTTTTTTATTATTACTTTTTTATTAAAATAGGTTCAAACATTGTGCGTTTATTTTATTACATATTTCAAATCCACATATATTTTAGAGTTTTAGAGTTAAAATATGTAAAACTTTTTTTGTAAAAGAGGTTTTTTCCTAATATACAATTAGATCATAAAGCAAGATTGTCAGAAAACTGAATTTGAAGAATAATCATATAAAAGAGAAGTTCTGAAAATTAATCTTCGTTAAATTCCTCCCCGTGGAAATCGCGGGATGCGCAGCGAGAGAGTTAAAGGTATTGCTAGTGAAATTATAATTCTTAAAAATCTTCTAGTGCTTGAAAATAACCAATCATGTATCAAGTGCATACAAGAAACTTTTCTCGATAGTACAAATGAAAAGAATTTTGGGGAGAATGAAGCACATTGATATTAAGTTGAAATTTTATGATGTTGTTAGCACAAATAACCCTAAAGTAAAATACAACCAGCCCTTTTTTTACCGAAATTGAAGTGTCCTCAGAAAGAAACTGCAACCAAAATCGAAAAAGTAAAAATGTACAATGTTAAAATGTAAAATGTGTTTTGCAAATAAAACTAAGCTTCTTAAATTAGACTACAACCTTTTAAAAAAATTCAATTCTTTTTTGTTATTTTTGATTTTGTATATAGTTTTGAAAATGAAAAGTTAGTGCCAAAAAATGACCTCAACTTTCAAACAGCCGCAATTTTATGAAATTTTGATTTACATTACAAATTTGAGGTTTTTCATCCAACTAAATTAATTGTATTTTTAGAAACCGCAGGATTTTTTTACTTCAGATAATTTTTAAGGGTAAGATAATAAGATATAATTATTCAGATAATTATCTCTCACACCCGTTTACTGTGAAGTGAACTTTGGAGGAGAATAAATCGATTAAAATATTCTCATTTTTACATAACAATATTCACACACTTTGATGAAATATAATAATTGCAATGCGAAAAAACACTTTTCCTAAGAGCATTATTCACCCCCCCCCCCCTCCCAAAAAAAAAAGGAAAAAAAGTCGCATCGGGAGAAGCTTTCCTTAAATCAGTGTTGCCAGTTCACTACTTTTTTTTATTCAGGTAGCTTCCACTTTTTGGTACTTCCACTTCAGGTAGCTTCCACTTAACACCACTTTTTTGAAGTAGAAATATTTGTTTTATTTAATGACAGTTTAAAAGATGCAAAAATGGGGCAAATTTTGTTAATTAAAAAAAAATATGGTAATCAAGCAATCTGAATAAAAAGTAAAAGAAAAATTGCCTTAAATTTTAAAAAAAGAATAAAAAAAAAGAATAATAAAAAAGATAAATTGCCTTAAGATATTTAATTATTTATATGTTATTTGCGCTTGTAATAATAATATAAACCAAGATGCTATGGATTTTGCCCCAGAGAATGATTTATAATCCTTTCTGCGTTGCTGTATTTAATTTTATCTTTAGATATTTTCTTCAGCACGTTCTTTGATTTATTCTCTTCTTTAGTTCTTTTGACATTAAGATATGCTTTTCAAAAAAATAAATTTACAGCCCATTTAAGAACAAATAACGCTCTATTGAAACGTTTCACCTTAAAAATTTCTTTTTACTATGAAAAATCTGTATACGTTTAAAGTTTCTGTTTAGTTTTTAAAAAATGTTCTGTCTTATATCTCTGAATATTTTTGAAAACTGAAAAATATAATGCTTATATATCTAAATGACGTGATTCTAACTTGATACTTTTATCTTCTCTTATTTCTCGGTTTTATGTGTACTTTTTATACAGCCTCACACTTCACATTTGTTAGATAACTTGGCTTATTCGTAATAAAATATACAACAAAGAACTACTTTCGCATAAAAATATCGTATTTTGAAATCATAAACCATGAGTTTTGATACTAAGATTTTATTCTAGTAAAGTTTATCTTACTCAGGTTTTTATAAGTAGGTTTTACTTCACGAAAACACGTATATCTAATGCAGCCATTCTTCATTCTGTGATACGTAGCATCTTTTTATTCATTTATTTTGTAATTTCTTTTAGAGAGGCAATGGATGGTTTATAAATTTTATGCCATAAACTCGGATAAAACTATTGTATGTTGAAAATAATAAATCTTTGGCTTAATAAACTCTCAGACGATTTATTGGTTTTATTTGTTTTTTCTTCAGAAAATCAATATTTCAAGAATGTCAAAATTTGATTGAAATATCGATTTTGAGATTTTTATGCTAAAACAATCCATATACTCTAAAGCAGGGCTGTTCAACCGTTCAATAAACGCGGGCGCACCACATCTAGTGGCAAATATTGAAGCGTGCCATTATTCACATATCTGGAAACATAGAACATTATTACATCACTATAGCAGGAAGCAGTGTTGCCAGTTTTAGTCTCCTTTTTTATTCAGATATTTCGAAAGAAGAATTTTTTCTTTACATAATCTTAAAATTCCGATCCTTAAATAAAGTAAAAATTACTATTCGGAATGTCTGGTATGATTTCGGATTTTCTGAATTAAAAAAAGGAAGCCATACTGGTATCCCTGGTAGGAAGTATAACGACATGCAGGCGTCTTATAAGATGCAAGGACACCTCACAACCCTATTATTCAGAACTGGATGTAAAAAATAATTGCAGAAAAAAGCACAAATCATAGTAAATTAAGAATTACATTTTTCTCAGAGAAACACTATCAAAATATTTTGTAGGAAAAGGAGCCGAAAATTTAACACCGCCATTAATAAAAAATTATGTAGAACACTAATGATTTTAAAGAAGCTTTTTTTAATATGGATTCTTATTTTAAAAAATCCTAGTAACACGAATCATTCAAAAGGACGCCGTGAACAGCTCTGCCCTAAAGTACATCACAACATAAATGCAGGATACCACCCTTCTTTAAACGGGAGCTCGGTCCTGATGAAAATATCTGTCAACTATGCGGATTCATTTATTTTTTTATATTATTTTTTTTACAGCGGACACTTGGCAATTAGGCCATTCGCCACAACAAGGCCGGAAGTGATGACCATTTCTTTAGGGGCACCGGAAGGGCGACCATCGTTACTGGGGTGTATCTCGTAATTTAAAACATTGATCAGGTGACGAGACCTTCACCTGACTAGACACCTCCAGAGTTATAATTCATAGGGAACGTGGAGGAGTTTGCACCCACGACGGATTTTACGTAATGCACCAGGCGCCATTAGCATACATGGTGGATATTTAGCTGGCGGTGAGTCTCAAACCCGCGACCTTTCGGCTACCAGTCCGATGCTCTGCCAACTGGGCCACCGCTTGTCCACTGTATTGAAATTAAAAAGCTAATAATATTATAGGAGTTAAAAGATATTAAAATAACGTCATTTTAAAAACCGTATTATAAAATATTTATACCAATTTTAAGATATTGACCTAATCAGCTCACGTCCCAGAATTGAATATCAGAAAGCAGATCGTGTGTATATGTGTGTCCCCACATTGTCTTACGTGACTTTTGAATGCAAAAAAAATTATACAAGACCTGATAAAAGCATGGGTCAGCTGATCCATGGTCCTGGGGCACTAGATTTTGGGAGGCCTCAAATTTGGTACGTAATTTTCGTAAAGCTAATATTTAAAGCCTAATTTGCCATGTACTGATTATAACCAATATTTTGCACCTTTAAATCTCGATAAGATTCAAAACAAAAACATATTTATCTAAATATGTATTCACACATTCATATTTGTTTTCAAAAGCATAGAAAATATTTATTATTTGTGACAGTATACCGGGGTGGGAATTGACGAACGAATACCAGGCTCTGAGTCTCTCTTTGGCTTGATCGGTACTTAGTTTTATTGCTATTTTTTATTGCCAGTAAAAGGCAGTATAATATAATAGAGTTTTTTAGTATCTGGGAGAGGATTACTCTTTACTCGTTCAAATCTTATGCATTAATAGTATTTGAAGGAAGGAAGTTGTGCTACATAAACAAAAATAAACGATTGTGTTTGACTCATCCATGTTTAAAGAAAATTAATATCTTTTTTTATTTAACATTTTATTCTTAAACTTTTTAAATGTTTTATTTAATATTTTAATTATTAAAATTATTTAATATTTTATTTATTTAATATTTAATTTATTAAATATTTTCTCCTCGTGAATTTATCATTCCTCTAGAATCGTAAAAAACGGTGTCACCAAATAACTCTAAATATGTAATAATGCAAAATGTGGTACAGTATAAACATACAATAAATGCAAATAATCAAATAGTAACGTATATTAATTTTTCATAAAATGAATGCGCCCACAGAATACTACAAATCAGCTCCATGGATGCCACAGCCCTAGTTCATATAACTTATGGATCTTTAAGGCTTATTCAATTTTATTTTCATGGAGTATTTTTAATTCAGTAATTTTTAGAACAAATCTCAATGCAAATTATAAAAGATAGTATTAGATATTAACTTTTAAGTATTATTATGAAATAAATCTATAAATTTATAAATACTTAATGTCACAATAAACTAAATCATATCCGAGAACAGAAAAATAATATAGTGTTAAAATTTCAACAGAAAGCAGTACTTGTTAACTTCAGTTTGAAAAAGGAGCCTTTTACCCATTTTGTATGTAGCAATAATCTGCAATACTAACCTACTGTACTATACTGTATAGGGTAATTCCGGGATTTATGCCGCACATTTTTTGAATTTGTGTATATAGTCCCATGGTAGACATAAAATAATAAAAAATCATGCTGTGCCATTTAATGTTAAATATACAACGCGTGTAGTTCGACAAAAAAATTCAAAACAAATTATTAATATTTTTTAACAATTTTTTTCTAAAACATTACACTGCGGCGTGTCACCCGTACATACAGGCTGAGACGCCGTACTTGTGCGGTAGTTATGCCGCGCTTGTAATAAGAACAAAATGAAATTATAAATAAAAATATTTAAAAAATATATTCATATCTGGACTATAATTAATGATGTAATAACGAAATGAAACTAAATGAGTATAATGAAACGTATTAGTAGATTCAAATTAATAATTGTTGCCTACTTTCACTATTAAAATTATCGACTTATTTTTTTTTTACATTACATTTTAATTGTTATTTCAGCAACAACGTAACATCAATGTATCAGAAAGGGAAAAGAAAAAAGTGTTTACATAATTTATTTGTTAACCCTTTCGGGACCGGTGGCTTTTACACACATTTTATTCGGTTAGTACCACTTTTTAAAAAGAAGTACCCTTTACTTAAATAATGATGAAAATGCTCTAATTAAACAAAGTAAATATTACTTTTCTTTTTTACTGGTGCCAGAAACAAATTTTGTAAGCTCTTTATGAAGGTGCTCATATGCACCTATGGTCCCGAATGGGTTAAGAGACCTGTTTTTTCTACTACAATCTACAGAAAAGGTGTCGAAAAAGTACAGTCTTTATATAACTACATTTAAACACATGATGCAACGAAGCCAATTACACTTCCTCTTTTTTGGAGTAGTTTGCAAAGATCGTCTGCATTACGCGCAATCCAATTTTTCATTATTATCATCTTGACTTGCATCTTTCTTGCCCTTCTTACTTTTTATTTTTCCCTTTTTCTCCTTTGGTTTTAGTAAACTTGATAACATGCCTAACATGGTTAGTCTATGCAAAAAGAAAAGGAAAAGTTAATAACACTTAATCATCCCGTACAAAAGAAACTGCGGCATGTATACCGGGATATCAGTGCGGCATGTATCCCATTTTGCATGGTGCAGACGTCGGCCATCACAGTTGCCTGCCATCGCTAAGGGGAATGGCATAAACATACACACAGTACTCTATACAAACGCTACACACTGCAAATAGAGGCGTCTTAAATTAAGACACATATGTGACTGAAAAGGTATTTCAGACACTTAAGTATCTGAATCTGAAAATTCAGTCATGATAGATGTCTTAATTTAAAACATATAAGTGTCTTACTATGATCATGCTGTAAACGAACTGAGAAAGGTGTCTAAAAAATCTGCAAGTGTCTACTTTTAAGACACTTTGTAACTCCGTTCCGCATTAACCACCAGGGGGCACTCTAGTTGCGCATGCGTTTTAGATGCCTATCGTTCGAATTGGATGTTCGTTTGTAATTCAAACTGAGCGTTTGTTTTATCTACGCGTACATTTTAACTAATAATTTATTTTGACTTGATTCGGTTTTTGCGGAATGTGAAGTTCCAGGATTTAATCCGTATCGACATAGTGATATTCCATATTAATGAAAGGTGTCAAGCAATAACAATAATATAGTGTTCTTCGTCTCGTCAAAGCAGGTAAAGAGAACTGTTGTCTGGCGGGCTATGTTTTTAGGATGGAAATATTCCATTCTTTTAACAGAGCTAGCCGGATGTGCAAAGGGAAATTCTTTTTTAAATATCAAAGTCTGCTGAACTCACGGATACTAACGTAGCCTCCAATCCGGACGTCGCCTGGGTGGATGTGATTTTGGAATAATCACACCTTTTTCAGGTAAGTGGACCCTTCACTATGCATTGAAAACTCTCTGCGAAGGTTTTCTCTTTAAATAGAGACCTCACACGAGTCTATAGCTTTATTAGTTCCTGAGTTATGCCAAAATTTGTTTAAAGCATTTTGCCTATGGGATTTCCATGTTAAAATTTTATCTTGCTAATATTTAAATTTCTACTATTCAAATCATCTGCAATCATGTTTCTGTATTATTTTACATCCGATGTTATCCTTAAAATAAGTTTTGGCAAGTCTGCATGGTGTATTAGTTGTTACTGAATCTATTGAGATACACCATCCTAAGCCTTCTTTTTCTGTCTACTCGCACGCCATTACTTTAAAAATAGCAGTGACAGCACCTGTTGATCGGCTCATAATTTCTTAATTACCATCAAGGCTATCTTAACAGCGTTTTCTTAGAGTAATTATTACACAGGAGTACCTTTTATATGGGTTTTATTTATGTATGCAATATTTTTATAAGCATTTAATGCGACAGCATTTGTAACGTTCACATCGGTTTTACATTTCCCATAGGTTTAATATGTGATATGTACTGAAATTCCCAACTCTTTATAGTAAACATCCTTATTTAATTTTTATTTATTATGTATGCTTTTCATGTCTGATGACGTTTTCTTGCGTCTCAGAATTTATACACCGTGATAAATTTTAAGTTATTTAAAAGAATATAGTTCGAAAATCCTTCCATTTACCCATATCATTAATTCCCCCATACATACAGCGAATTACTTGTCTTCATTTATCATTTATTAGATTAAACTGTTTTGACTGATAAAACTCAAATCCGGTCATGAAATCTGTTTTTTCCTTCTGCTATATACTTTTGTTGTTTCCGAGCGTTTTAGAAATATTCTACTTCCTATACTGAAAGTAGTCAACTTCAGATGTTTTCATTTTCAAGCCCGGTGATTCACACCACAATTTGAAGACTCATCAGAAATCCTCTGAAATCTGTAGACGTAAAGCGGAGAAAATTTTGTTGGCGTCTTCAATAAATTTTCATATTTAACGATTAAGAAAATGTTCTCGCCTTATCACTGTATTAGTCATAATGATTATTTGTAAATTCTTAAATTCATGTAATTATGTGCTGTTAACATAATTGTAAAAATACGGTAAATATATACAGCTATATTTCATTTGAAATCAATTATAATATTGATTTTTTGATTATTTTTAGTAAAAAAGAAATCTGAAATTTAAAATGAATATCAGTAAAAAGATAGAATTTTATACTATATGTACTTAAGCATAACTAGATTTTGTACTTAAAGCTGAATTATTCTGTATTTACTGAATCACAATGCAGAGTTGGAATTTTTCTAGAAGGACTTGATTAAAGCAAGGGTAAACTTTGACATGTCCCCCCCCCCCGCCCCCACCACCTACGATTTTTGTTGCCCCAAATTCGATATGCAATTTTTTTAAAGCTTATACGTTAAATGGGTTTCGACATTGTATATTGGTTATAATCAGTATTTTGAACTAAAAAGTAGAATAAGATTAAAAGTTAAGTACAAAAAATTTTAAATACAGTAAAAACACTTAATCGCGGGCACCTTCAGAACGCTGAATCTGTCTGCTATTCGATTGTGTTAGCTTTTATGAGGTAAATATATATACAGTGAAACCTCCCTGTGCGACCACCTCCATTAAGCGACCACCCCCTGAACGACCATTTTTTCATGGTACGAAATTTATTCCCATAGGCTCAATACTAATTTTACCTCTATTCAGAGACCACCCCAGTTGAACTCCCTCCATAAGGGACACATTTCTTTGAAGAAAATGAAACAAATTCCGTTTTTTCCGGGTCGCTTGAAAAAGGTTTTATTAGAATAATAATTCCGGAGAGCGCATTATTTATCAAACTTCTAAACTAAGTTTAGAATTTTTATTTATTCCGGTAACTTTTAAGTGTTTAAACCCCTTTGTTCCATTTTAGGCAATGAATTTAACTCTGACACATTCAGGATGACGGTCCATAAACTCCCCTGCCCTATTCTGTCAGGAAACTCTCAAAGGAATAGATAAAGTAATGAAATCGTCAAAATTCGTTCCAGACAAAAAAAGAAAAAAAAAAAAAAGAAAAAAAAATGAAATGCATTTATTTATTGAATTTCGAAAGGACTTGGGAATAAAATTTATAGTAGATAAACCATAAAAGCAAAGCAAACATCAATGTATTCATTTTTTAAACTCTGCAGTAATTAACTTATGTAATTAACTTTTGTTTTGATACTTAAATTTTCATATGTTTTCTTAATTTGAAAAATATAATTTTAGTAACATTAATTGTTACATTTTTTCAACAATTAAATTCTAGATTTTAACATGACCTCCATTAAGAGACCACCTTTCGGAGCGACCAATTTTTATTGGAACGGAAGTGGTCGCTTTAGGGAGGTTTTGCTGTATATTGATAAAGGTGAGTGTTCGCTAAAGACAACTGTTCGTATGAAGGCTTTGCAGTAAAATCTCCATAACGGACAATCCTAAATAAAGGACATCACTATTTAGGAAACACATTTTTTTATTGAAAATATGCAAAATTTTTATACACTTATACCTCAGAAAAGCAGACACCTCCGAACGTCGGACAAATTCCACGGATCCGAGGTGCCCGCTATTGAGAGGTTTTACTGTATTAAGAAAAATATATTTTGTTTTTAACCTTATTCTACTCTAGAAATTCATAATATTGGTTAATAATAAATATTGATAAATAAATATTACAATATAATACTCATATACTGTAAATTTGGGGGAATCCAGTGTTAGATTTTATTTAACACAGAAATAAAAATGCTTAAACTAATTTACTGGGAATATCTTATTTAAATGGGAAAAAAATTGCACAACATAGCAGGGATGGGATTCTTTCTGAAGGAGTGAATCATTTTTTATATTTGGGAGTAATTTGTTACCATAAAGCAGAGCTGATTGCAGCATGGGCAAACAGGGCTGTTTCTATGGGCCTTTAGCTTTACGGGCCCCTAAATTTGGTACGAAATTTCCATAAAGCTGATATTTTAAATTCGTTTTGATCTTACACTTATTTTAATAAATATTTTGCACTTTTAGAACATGATTAGGCTAAAGAAAATGATATATTTATCCAAATATGTATTTGACGGCATCGAATAGGCTTTTTTTTTTTTTTTTTTTTGTAACAGTATATGAAGGCAATGGGGGGAGGGGGTGAATGAATACTAGGTCTTTGGGCTAGAAGCAATTTGAAGTTCTCACTAAAAGTAATAAACATTTTTGATGCCGTAGGGCAAATATGGTAACACATAAATACATATTTAGGTGAAAATATATATATATATATTATCCTATTCTAAAACTACAAAATACTGATTACAATCCTCATAAGGTCAAAACTGATTTAAAATATCAGCTTTATGAAAATTTTATACCCAATTTGGGGTACTCTAAAATCAGGGGGCAGAGAAGCATCCCAGTTTTCCCACGCTGCAATCAGCTCTTCTGTATGGTAACAAATTATTCCCATTTATAAAAAATGATTCATTGTGGTCAAACATGGCTGCATATATGGTTTAGAAAGAAAATGGTCAAATATGGCTTCATATTGGCTAAAAAAAAAGGCTCAAAGATGGCCGCAATTAAGACATTTGAAATGTCTGAAATTCAGACGTAAGAAGTGTCTGAAAAATTTAAGACACTTTAAAACGTCTTAAAATTGAACACTCGTGTTTCAGACACTTAAGTGTCTGAAATTCAGACGCAAGAAGTGTCTGAAAATTTTAAGACATTTTAAAACGTCTGAAAATTGAACACTGCGTTTCAGACACTTAAATGTCTGAATTTCAGACATTTCAGTTTACAGTGCACTTAGTTTTGACTTCGAAATCATGCACGCATTTAGTAATTAGTGTATGAAAAGTATTTAAACATAACGTGTTTAAAAGTTTGGACAGTGAAATCATGCACTTACGTCAAATTAAGGATTGTACTTCTACAAGTAAAAATCGAAATGGGATTCACGCTATACACTGTTTAAAGTAATCTCATTGCGCACGTATACTGTGCGTTTGACGACCATCTATCGATAATTACAAGAAATTGAGGGGGTGCGGCATCTATCCCGTATGCGGCGACTCTCCCGGAGTTACCCTATACTAGCAGCCTTCGTCCGCTGCGCTGGTCGGTTTCTCTACAGGAATCTTGAATCAAACGAAATATATATAAAAATATATATCATAGATGAAATTACAAACAAAACTCTTTTTTAATATCCATTTTCAAAATATCTGATCAAAAATCAATAATAGCTGTCTTATTCGTATAATCTTATATTACCAATTTCAAAGCCGATGTTGGCGACATAATAGCTAAAATAGCTCTAAAATTGCTGAAGTACGTATGTTTAACTATTTTTTAGTAGTTTTGTTATCTGGAATTTCACGCTCCCACCTAAAATAGCTGCTGAGGAATGGCAAAATGACCTAAAACGTTCGACCCTCGTCCTTTAATCCCTTAATCGTCGCGCCTGATAAGTATCGAATACTTTATAAAATTTCAGATTGTTTGATTGCCACCACTTTTTTCAAGTTGAAATATTATCTTCATTTAATGGCAAATAAAACGTCGAGAGAATAAAGCCAATTGCATTATTTAAAAAAACTAGGTGGAATAAAAGAAATCTGAATAAAAGAAAAAAAAAGCCTACACCGCCCGTGACAGTCACGGGCGCGACGATTAAGGGATTAATCCTCACAGGGGGATTTCTTAAATCGGTTAAATGCATGTTTAACTGTTTTTTTAGTAAATTTGTTATGCTGTTTTCTCGCTCCTACCTAAAACTGCTGCACAGATATGGCGAAATTATCTAAAACTTTTGACCCCTCATTTATCCCCCTAAGAAAGAGTGGATTTCTAAGATCTCTTAAATATGTGTTTAACAATTTTTTTAGTGAATTTGTTATGCTGAATTTCCCCCTCTTGCCTAAAACTGCTGCTGAGACATGGCGAAATGGCCTAAAATTTTTGATTATCCTATTTAACCTTTTAGGGCGGGGGGATTTCTAAAATCGCTGGTATTCCCACCTAATATGTCTTTAAATATTTTTTAGTAGATTTGCAATCTTGAATTTCTCACATCTACCTATAACTGCTGCTGAAATATGGCGAAATGACCTACATTTTTCTACTACCCTATTTAACCCCCTTGGAGAGGAATTTCTAAAATCGCTGAAATATATGTTTAATTATTTTTTAGTAGATTTGTTATCCGCAATTTGACTGTTACTGAGATATGGCGAAATGAACTAAATCTTTCGACCCCCAATAGGGGGAAATTTCTTAAATCGCTGAAATACAATTTTAATTATTTATTTAGTAGATTTGTTATCTTGAATTTCACGCTCCCACCTAAAACGGCTGCTGAGATATGGTGAAATGACCTAAAGCTTTGAAACCCCTTTAACCCCTTAGGGGGAAATTTGTTTTCGTGAATTTCTCGCTCCTACCTAAAACTGCTGCATAGGTATGACGAAATGACCTAAAACTTTTGACCCCCTCATTTAACCCCCTTGGAGTGGGTGGATTTCTAAAATCGCTTAACTATGTGTTTAACTATTTTTTTAGTAAATTTGTTATGCTGAATTTTTCCCTCTTGCCTAAAACTGCTGCTGAGACATGGCGAAATGGCCTAAAATTTTCGATTATCCTATTTATTCCCTTAGGGCGGGGAGATTTCTAAAATCGCTGATATTCCCACCTAATATGTCTTTAAATATTTTTTAGTAGATTTGCAATCTTGAATTTCTCACATCTACCTATAACTGCTGCTGAAATATGGCGAAATGACCTACATTTTTCTACTACCCTATTTAACCCCCTTGGAGAGGAATTTCTAAAATCGCTGAAATATATGTTTAAATATTTTTTAGTAGATTAGTTATCCGCAATTTGACTGTTACTGAGATATGGCGAAATGAACTAAATCTTTCGACCCCCAATAGGGGGAAATTTCTTAAATCGCTGAAATACAATTTTAATTATTTATTTAGTAGATTTGTTATCTTGAATTTCACGCTCTCACCTAAAACGGCTGCTGAGATATGGTGAAATGACCTAAAGCTTTGAAACCCCTTTAACCCCTTAGGGGGAAATTTGTTTTCGTGAATTTCTCGCTCCTACCTAAAACTGGTGCATAGGTATGACGAAATGACCTAAAACTTTTGACCCCCTCATTTAACCCCCTTGGAGTGGGTGGATTTCTAAAATCGCTTAACTATGTGTTTAACTATTTTTTTAGTAAATTTGTTATGCTGAATTTTTCCCTCTTGCCTAAAACTGCTGCTGAGACATGGCGAAATGGCCTAAAATTTTCGATTATCCTATTTATTCCCTTAGGGCGGGGAGATTTCTAAAATCGCTGATATTCCCACCTAATATGTCTTTAAATATTTTTTTAGTAGATTTGCTATTTTGAATTTCTCGCATCTACCTAAAACTGCTGCTGAGGTATGTCGAAATGACCTAAATTTTTTGACCATCCTATTTAACTGCATACTATATTTGCAACTATATTTAGCCCCTTGGGGAGGAATTTCTAAAATCGCTGAAATATATGTTTAATTGTTTTTTTAGTAGATTTGTTATCCGCAATTTGACTGCTACTGAGATATGGCGAAATGAACTAAACCTTTCGACCCCCCAATAGGGGAAATTTCTTAAACTGCTGAAATACGTGTTAAATTATTTATTTAATAGATTTGTTATTTTGAATTTCACGCTCCTACCTAAAACGGCTGCTGAGATATGCGAAATGACCTAAAGCTTTGAAAACCGTTTAACCCCTTAACGGTGAATTTTTAAAAATCCTTTCTTTTTGCTTGCGTGTCATTTTAGCAATCTACTCTCCAAATTTTGTGATCCTGACTTTAATCGTTTTAGCTCTGCGTTCATGAATCACTGAGTCAGGAGATTCCTTCTTTATGATATTATTATACCCCTTTAACACCCTTAGGAGGGAATTTCTAAATTAGTTGAAATACGTGTTTAATTATTTTTTAGTAGTTTTGTAATCTTGAATTTCACGCTCCTACCTAAAACTGCTGCAGAAATATGGCGGAATAACCTAAAATTTCTGACCACCACATTTAACACTCTTGGGGGGGGGGGGATTCTGATATCCCTAAAGTACGTGTTTAATTACTTAGTTGATTTGTTATATTGAATTTCCTGCTCCTACTTAAAACTGCTGTTGAAATACGGTGAAATAACTTAAAACATTTGATCATCCCATTTTACCCCTTCGGTGAGGGGGAATTTTAAAATCACTGAAGTACGTGTTTAATTACATTTTGTTAATTAGTTATCCGCCATTTAACGCTCGTAAGTAAATCTGCTGCTAACCTATCGCGGAATGACATAAAACTTTCGATACCTCCCTTTATCCCCCTAAGTGGGAATTTCTAAATTCGCTGAAATACGCGTTCTATTATTTTTTAGTAGCTTTGTTATCTCGAACTTCAGGGTCCTATTTAAAACTTCTGCTGGGATATGGCGAAATGGCCTAAAATTTTTAAAGACAACATTTAACACCTTCGGAGGAGGGGGAATTCTAAAATCGCTGAAATACGTGTTTAATTAAATTTTCGTAGCTTTGTTATCTCGAATTTCCCGCTTCTGTCGAAAACTGCTTCTGAGATATGGCAAAATAACCTTAAATCCCCCTCCCCCTCTTTATACCCTATGGGGCAATTTCTAAAATCGCCGAAATGTGCTTTTAAATTTTTATTTAGTGGATTTCTTATCAGGGAGTTCATGTTCCTACCTAAAACGACTGTTGAGATATGGCGAAATGACTTAAAACTTCGACCCTATTTTAGCCCTCTCGCTGCGTAAGTAATTCTTTGCATTGAGCGTCTTTTACAGAATTTTTAGTCTTTTATCACCGGTTCATTAAAGCAGAAATTTTTTACTATCGTAATCGGGGAAAATGTGATGATTAAATCAAAGTTTTCGCTAAAAAATAACTGGTGGGAATAACCAAATAGTATTAATTAGACGGGAAAATGCATGCCGCCCGAGAATTTCTCGGGTTGCGCAGCGAGAGGGTTAACACCCTTGGGGGTGAAGTTTCTAAAACGTGTTTAAAAATTTAATTAGTATATTTGTTATCTTGAATTTCACGCTCCTTCCAAAAATGGCTGCTGATATACGGTAAAATGACCTAAAACTTTCAACCCCCCTTTAACTCCCTTAGGTGGGGAATTTTCAATAATCCTTTCTTATTGCTTGCCTATGCCTAAGTCATGCCAGCAATCTATTGTCAAAATATTTTTATCCTGATTTTAATCGTTTCAGCTCTGCTTTGATGAGTCACTCAGTCAGAAGTTTCGCTCATTTTTATATTCGTATATATATATATATATATACACTATGACGCAAAAGTTTAGACAATGACGTCATTCAGCTTTAAAATGTAGAATTATGACGTCAGAATTACAAAAACCTGTAAATATATTCAAAAACTGATTTAAAATGCTATGTACAAAAGACAGTCGTTTTATATGCTATAATACTGATTTTTTTCATAAAAATTCAAATGTGCTTGTCGCAAAAGTTTAGACACTATTCTAAATTTCTTTGAATATTCGCTGGCATATGCAAATTTAGAATCGATGATGTCACAAATTTGGAGTACTTAAGTTCTGCAAACGATTGCGCTTCATAGTCGACATGCCGAGAGCTAAAGAAATTCAAGTGAATGAGGTTTCAAGGATTTGGCAGTTGAAAGGTGAAGGGAAGAGCGTTTCTGAAATTTCTGCTATTATTAATAGGTCAAAAAAATCTATTTATCGAGTTTTATCGAGTGGTTCCGAATATAAAGCAAAATGTCGGTCTGGGAGGCCACGTGTGACAAATGTACGAGAGGATCGCCTGATACAAAGACTAGCGAGTACTCAACAAATGAGCGTACGTGGAGTTCAAAGCTCATCGGGACTCTCTGTATCAAAGGATACGATTCGTAGACGAATTTTGGAAAAAGGAACAATCGTTTATAGCAAAATGCAGAAGAAACCAGCTCTGAAACCACATCATAAGTTACAAAGACTTATGTGGGCTCGAAAGCATATGTCATATGGAGAGAAATGGCAGTCAGTCATATTTAGCGATGAAAAAAAGTGGAATCTGGATGGTCCAGATGGTTGTTTATCGTATTGGCATGACTTGCGGAAGGAACCTCGACGTTTTTTTAGTCGCAGACAAGGAGGGGGCTCGGTGATGGTTTGGGCAGCCTTTTGCTATAATGGACAAGTATCTCTGACCTTCACCAGTGGTCGTCAAACTTCACAGCATTCTACACAGACATTAGAAGAAAACCTACTGCCATTTGCTGAGCTTCTAGGGGGTCCTCAGTGGGAATTTCAGCAAGACAATGCTTCAATTCACACTGCAAAACATTCAAAATCTTGGTTTAATTCCCATAATATAAGAGTTCTCGACTGGCCAGCATGTAGCCCAGATCTTAACCCTATAGAAAACCTTTGGAGCATCATGTGTCGCAAAGTTTATAGCAACGCTAGACAATAATCTTCTGAAAAGGAACTTAAGACATCTATTGAGAATGCATGATACGATATCGATCCACAAACTATGCAAGATTTAGTTTCTTCCATGCAATCTCGTGTATATGACGTAATACATAAGCATGGATGCGCAACCGGGTTTTAAAAATTGTTTATTTCGATTTTATTTAATTTGGGTCTAAACTTTTGAGACAGCAGTTTATTTTTGTTACCATTTAATTTATTGCAATATGCACAATTCCACTTTTCTTTGTTATAAATATTGTTTATATGTACAGCACATTAATTTCAAGCAGTGATTTGAAAATTGAATAAATATTTTTCAAAGTATGTCAGAATTTCTTCATTGTCTAAACTTTTGCGTCATAGTGTATATATATATATATATTCATATATTCTTTAATATACACTGGTCATCAAAATTAAAGGACAATGAGAAAAAATATGCTCACTAAATTAATGTTGTAACCAATGCTGCAATTATTTTTGTTAATTAAATACTATTGAACTCAAAATTGCACTTCCGCGCATACGTTAGCGCCGGAAATATGCAAATTAGATGGTTGACAATGTGGTGCTTAATGGACGTATATTGGAATTCGAGTCTGTAGTGTTATTTAAATTGAATGTGGTGTCTTAATGTGATCAGTATTCATTAGTTATGGCTCAAAGGCATCATTTAAGTTAAGGTAAAATGTGGTGAATAATTGGAAGAATCCAGAAAGGTCGAAAATAAATGGAGCTCGCCCAAGATTTGAATATCCATCAAATTGACATATCAAGAGCTTCGAGCCGTTTTTTTAAGCACTGGATCCGTTGATAGACAGCCTGGTCAAGGGAGACCAAGAGCAGCAACTGCATCCGAAGAC
The DNA here is from genome assembly GCA_963932465.1 of Maratus speciosus. NCBI lineage: Eukaryota > Metazoa > Arthropoda > Arachnida > Araneae > Salticidae > Maratus > Maratus speciosus. The sequence continues at coordinate 188,734,406 of OZ010787.1, read as the reverse complement.
CGTTTTTTGTCATTGTGGCTCGAAGTATCCGCTAAGCGACTACAAGATATTTGGCTTCAGACCTTCAGGCTTCCACCAGAACTCGAATTAGTCGTTCTAGTGCTGCACGAAGGCTTAACGAGGATGGACTGTATGCGAGAAAACCAAAAGTTTGTGTCCCACTCAATACAGCTTCCCATGGGGCCCGTTTAAACTGTTGCCCTCGCCATGTTCAATGGAGGCAAGAAGACTGTGCTCAAGTATTTTTTACTGACGAGTCCAGATATAGTCTGAACACTGATTCTAGACGTGTTTTGATCTGAAGAGATGAAAGAAGACGCAACTTGCCCTTCCCTTGTCCGTGAAATATCCCGTTCGAGCCCAGCCTTCTTGGCTCAATTGAACATGATGACAGCAACACTTTAAACGGCCCCCTTGAGAAGCTGGAGTGAGTAGGACACAAACTTTTGGTTTCCTCGCATACAGCCCATCCTTGTTAAGCCTTCGTTCAGCTGTAGAACGGCTAATTCGATAGCTTGTGTCAGCCTGAAGGTCTGAAACCAAATCTCTTGTAGTCGCTTCGCGGATTCTTCGAGCCACAATGACAAAAGGCGGTCTTCCGATGCAGTTGTCGCTCTTGGTCTTCCATGGCCAGGCTGTCTATCAACGGATCCAGTGCTTAAAAAGTGGCTCGAAACTCTAGATATGACACTTTTAGGGATATTCAAATCTTGGGCGACCACCATTAGTTTTTAACCTTCCTCGATTCTACCAGTTATTCGCCACTTTTGACCTTAACATAAATTATGCCTTTGAGCCATAACTAATGAATACTGATGACACTACATTCACTTTAAACAACACGACAGACCAGAATTCCAACATACTTCCATTGCGCACCACATTGTCAATCATCTAATTTGTATAATTCCGACTCTAATCTTATGCGCAGAAGTGCAATTTTGAGTTCAATAGTATTCCATTAACATAAATAATTGCAGCATAGGGCATTGGTTACAATATTAACTTAGTGAGCATATTTTTTCTTATTATCCTTTAATTTTGATGACCAGTGTATAATTAGTACTTAAATGATCTTAAAAAAATTAACACATGCGTAAATAAAATTACAGAAATATATATATAATAAGAAAACAATTATAAAAAATTAAAAATTGTAAAATAATAATAAAAAATTATTATAGGGCGGCTGATGGGTAGATGTTAAAGTACGGAGGAGGTTTGCGTCTCTGGAAAATATGCAATGGTTATTTATTTTTTTTTTTTTTAATGGGGCATTTGATTTATAACTACGTTGCTAATACACATTTTATAATAGATGTTGATCCGATACTTTTATGTGTATAATGGTGTAGTTATATTTATATATATATATATATATATATATATATCAATTCATATTAAATTTATTCATATTCATTAATATTTAATGAAGTTAACGATTAACTAGTATTTAAATTTTAGCCTACTCAGGACAATAACTTATTAATTTCTAATAGACTACTATCTTAAATGAAAATAAAATGCTTAATGAGTATTTGTTATACCTAATGCTATGACAGTATGTACACTGCTCAAAACAATTAGGGGAGCACATGGTTTTAACGAAATTGCGCAAATATTTACACCGATAAGTAACGTAAAATAAAACATCCATAAATTAAAGTGTTATAGAAAACAGTTAAAGAAAACTTCACATGTAAATTAAAGTTTATGACGTCAAAAACTAGAAAAAGGAGATAAGCGCAGAAATCGGGATTTTGCAGAAACGTCTGTTTCACAGCCTCAGTTGTAAAACTCAATTGCTCAGCTTGTGTTTTGAGAAAAGGTGGCTTGAAAATGTCACAACAGCATGATTTACTGCAATCCATGACTTGGCGTGTTATCGGGACAGTTGAATTTGGGGAAACACAACGAAGTGTAGTGGACGCTGTTGGAGACGCAAGAAGTGCCCATGAAAGACTGTGGAATTGATTCCAAGACAAACGGAATGGTAGTCATCGACAAGTGCAAGGTCGAAAATGTGCTAACACAGAAACTGATGACCGATATATCCTGTTAACAGCTCGTCTAGATGGAACGGACAGTACTACTCAGCTGCAAACACAGTTATTCTTGGCCACAGGACGAAGTGTGTGCAGCCAAACAGTCCGAAATAGGCTTCATCAGGGTGGTCTCTATGCACGTAAGTCAATGGTCTGTATTCCGTTGACTTCAAGCCACTGTGCGGCCCAAAGAAGTTGGGGAACTGAACATCGAGTTTGGAGGCAATGTTGTTGGAGTCAAATTATGTTTACAGACGACTCCCGATTCAGTCTGGATGTGATATCTGATGTGTTTTGGCATGGAGAGAAAGAGGCACTCAAAATAATCCCACATTCGTTCGTGAAAGATCACATTGCAGACGAGGTGGGTTGAGCTATTGGCTGGAATCAGCATAGGTGGACGTATGGGCCTGCATATCATTCGGAATGGCACTTTGACGATCCGAAGTTATACAAAAGAGATACTGAAGCCTCATGTCGTATTTTATGTTGCAGAAATTAGTGATTTCTTTTATTCCATGCATGATAATGCCAGACTTCATACAGTTCGTCTTGTGGATAACATACTTGAAGCTAAAACAATACTGAGTATGGAATGACCAGCGTGCTCTCCTGACCTAAATCCGATCGAGCATGTTTTGGACATACTCAGACGACGCATTGCTACGAGACCGAGGCCTCCTTTTACTGTCCGGGACTTGGAGATTACAATTCTTGCCGCAGTGGAACAGTATTCCCCAAAGTCTTATCGATAACCTCATCGCATCCATGTAAAACAGGTGTGCAGCAGTCTTAGCTGTTCGAGGAGACCACACGCCATATTAAAAATCTTGCATCATTTCTAATCAATACTTTTTTTTTATTATTTATATGAATACAAATTGTTGCCCTAAACCATCTTTTCATGTTTTTTTCATCTTTTCAAAGTATAAAAGTCCTTCCGGCCAGTGCCGGGAGGAAGAGGTAGCTTTCATATTCCTTATTTTAAAAAAGCCAACTTATATCATTCAAACGCACGAAGCTCAATTTAGTGGAAACCGAATATAGGAGATTCAATACTAATTTTTATCAATATAATGAATGAGAATTTCGCGAAATTAGTCAGGTTTATCCAAGCTGCTTTTCTTTAAAGTAACTTATATTTGGCTGCCAAATTCGGCGATTTCTTAAAGTGCCTGCCATTTTAAGACAACATGGTGGTTGAGGCTAATCAGTGAACTTGGTCGAGACCTTAGTAATTGCTGTGCACATGCTCTTTCACATCGGAATCGGTTGAGATATACGAGTGCTGTCGCATGCAAAAAATCAGATTTTTCAAAATGTCACCCACAATAGAAATTGAAACTGCTATATCTGAGCCATTTTTTAAGGTAAAGACAAACAAAAAATGCTCCTTTTCAAGGTCAAATACTTAAGAAAGAAACCCTTTTCAATTTCTAATTTTTTTGCACCTCATTTTAAATATATATTTTTTTCTTAATTTAATGGCCGCCAATTTGAAACAAGATGCCTGATGAATCTGGCCAGCGAACTTGGTCGAGGTATTGATGTATACTATCCACATGCCTTCTTACATCGAAATAGGTGAATACGTGTGTTATCGCGTGACAAATACAAGATCGTTTCAAAATGTTAGCCATGCTAGAAATTCAAAGTGCTATAATTCAACCATTTTTTAAGATATAAACAAAAGAACAAATTTTCAGAAACAAAACTGCTCCGGAATCTTTGTATCAAGGCCAAACACATTAAAAAAAATCTTTTTCATTTTCCAATTTTTTAATACCTCATTTTAAATTTAATTTTTTTTTTTTAAATGGCAACCATTTTGAAACAAGATGGCGAATGAAGCTGGCCAACGAACTCGGTCGAAACATTGGTATGTACTATGTACAGACCAAATTACATCCAAATCGGTTCATAAATACGCCTGTTATCGCGTGACAAAAATCAGGTCGATTTAAAATGTCAGCCACAATAGAAATTCAAAATGCTATTACTCAGCCATTTTTTTAGATATAGACGAAACAAAAACTGTTCCGGAATCTTTGTATTAAGGTCCAACACATACGAAAAAAATCTTTTTCATTTTCCAATTTTTTGGTATCTCATTTTAATTTTTTTATTTATTTTTTTTTTTTTTAAGAGCCGCCATTTTGTTTCAAAATGGCGGATGAAGCTGGCCAACGAACTCGGTCGAGACATTGGTATGTACTATGTACACACCGAATTATATCGAAATCGGTTCATAAATACGCCTTGTATCGCGTGACAAAATTCAGGACGTTTCAAAATGTCAGCCACGCTAGAAATTCAAAATGCTATAACTCAGCCATTTTTTAAGATATAGACGAAACAAAAACTGCTCCGGAATCTTTGTATAAAGGTCAATTACATAACGAAATAATAATTTTCCATTTTTAATTTTTTGGTACCACATTTCAGATTTAAAAATTTTTTAAAAATTTTAAATGGCCGCCATTTTTAAACCAAACGGCGGATGAAGCTGGCCAACGAACTCGGTCGAGACATTGATATGTACTATGTACACACCGAATTACATCGAAATCGGTTCATAATTACGAGAGTTACAGTGTGACATAGGTCAGATATATATATATATATATATATATATATATATAAATTTTGAACGGAGGGCGGTTTCGGGATCTTGGGGTCATGATCGATGAAAATCTACCAAACTTTTTTGAAATCGCTTTCCTCCAAACGGCTGCAATAGGTAGCTTTTTGTAATGAAAGCTACCTAAAAGCTCCCTTACAATTTTTTGCGTCTTTTTTTCTGTATTGCGCATTGATACACATGTACTATCCATTTTATGCCCATATATGGCTGTCTTGCACTGTTCTCTTCACTTTCTAGCTTGCTCCCCTAATTTTTTTGAGCAGCGTGTTTTAATTTGGTAACTTTTTTTCCTTTATCCTTTTTAATCTTGTTTCATTTTGAACTTAATTGGTGTTCAATGGTTTATTTCTCGGTTTTCTGTGTGTGGTAGTCCCAAATTCATATTCTTTAGCTAATTTATGGCTAATATGACGATGAAACCACACATTTTATTTGTGGAACTTAAGGGTCCTGTCCCCGAAACTCGTATCTCGAAATCGAATATAACGTATTTTAGTTCAACCTTTGGTCAGTAGGAAAGGGCGGTACATTCGTGACATTTTTTACCCAATCAGAGTGAAAAAAAATTGCTCCACTGTCAATTTATAGTGATGTATTAAATTTAAAGCGTGTTTTTCAATACTCAGTTGACGCGGTATAATTAGGGTGTCTTTTCCCCCTTCCATGAACGCAAAACATGTCCTCCGGGCAAATTCTCATCAGCTCATCCCGTCCCTTTCTCGTCGAAGAACACAAGACAGGTGTCCGATTAAACTTCGCACCACGAAAGAAAACCTCTTTCTGGCTTACTACAGAATTTCCTTTTCAAAAGAGAGAAAAGTTATTAGAAGGAATCCTTGTTTCCTTAGGAGTGTGAAATATTTACGTTCCTATAAAATATTTGCATATATTTTTTCCTTATTTTAACGGAAATAACATACACTCATTGCCATAAAAATTTGCGCACCAAGAAATAATTGTAAGATCGTAACGAAACTTGGCATGAAGGTACATATCAGGCAGATATGCAAATGATTAGAAATGCAGCGTGATTGCGCATTGCGTAATACCACTAGAGGGCATTGAACTTTGTCCTCCTTGGAGTATAAAACAGGTAAGCAGACCTTGTCTGAGTGTACCTTTTCTTTTGCAAAGGAAACGCTGAGGTAGACATGCCGTTACGTAGCCATCGAAGACAATATGAGCAGCTGTCAGAGTTCGAGAGGGGAAGAATCATCGGGATGATGGAAGCTGGGTGATCAGCTCGGCGAGTAGCTCATCAAGTAGGCCGTTCTGATTTTACTGTGAGGAGGTGTTTGGACCAGTGGACTGAAGAGATGTCATTTACACGGCGACCAGGCTCGGGACGCCCTCGACAGGCCAGTCGTCGAGAAGACCGTCACATCATACGAAACTCACGCATAGAGCCAACTGCCTCATTGACCGCTATCCAGACACAGGCAGCACCTTCACTATGGACCCCTGTGTCTTCCCGAACCATCACAAGGCACTTGGCTGAAGGACATCTGGTATCGCGGCTCCCATTACGTGTGCTGCCAATGTCACCCACCCACCGACGCCTCCGTTTGGAGTGGTGTCGCGCACGACGGGATTGGACTGCAACGGAATGGAACCAGGTCGTCTTCAGCGACGAGTCTAGATTCAATTTGAGCAGCGATGACAAACTTGTTCGTGTCTGGAGGCCCCGTGGTGAACGCCTCAATCCTGCCTTCGCTTTACAGCGACACACCGCTCTTACAGCTGGTGTGATAGTATGTGGTGCCATTGCTTACGATACACGGTCACTCCTAATATTGATCCGTGGCACAATGACAGCCCAGCGGTACGTCCAGGACATCCTTCAGCCACATGTGTTGCCGTTCGTGGCAGGGCTCTCAGGAACCATTTTTCAGCAAGACAATGCTCGGCCATACACAGCAAGGATGTCACAACCCTGCCTCCGCCACATTACAACCCTTCTCTGGCCTGCTAGATCCCCAGATTTGTCACCAATCGAGCATATCTGGGATCATTTGGGATGGCAAGTTGGACACCCTACGACTTGGTTGAACTCGAGGCGCGTTTACAGCAACTGTGGAACGAGATGTCTCAGGACATCATACGGAACTTGTATGCCTCAATGCCCGCTCGTATCGCATCGTGCATTCGCGCTAGAGGAGGTCCAACAGATTACTAAAATTTACGTTCATTTGTACTTTTTTCTGCAATAAATGATCCTTTTTCTTTGGTTTTCTAATCACTTACTTATATCACAGTCGTACTTACACGGGTAAAATTTCGTTTCATTTGGGTATCTTTTTCTTGGTGCGCAAATTTTTATGGCAATGAGTGTATATCATATATATATTAACATTAGGGATGCAGCGAATAGTGATTTTTGCCGAATACCGAATATCCGGCCTACCTGCGAACCGAATACCGAATATTCGGCCAGCCGAATATTTACTGTTAGTCCGAAAACCGATTATTCGGCCAGCCGCATAGTAAATTCGGCCGAATACTTTTATATTTCAAAATTTAAAGTCATTAAAATGTTAAAATTTAAAACACTTTTACATAATATTTAAAACGGCAACTTACATTTTGATAAACAAGAGGTTTTTACAAGTAAACTTTATACTGAAAAAAATCTGCTTTGAGTTGTTTAAGACGAGGATAGTTATAAAACTGTTTTACTAAAGTAAAAATAAATAAATAATACAATCTATTGAAAGGGTGGCAACAGCAAGAATAACTTTTCTACTCCCTTTCATTTAGCAAGGAAGTTTTTAAATGCATCCTAGTTCAGTGTCTGGAGGCATGATCATTTTTAGAGATTGTAAACATATAGGTTGTTCTTAAAATCTTTCAACAGATAACATCTCAATCCATTTATTCCATCAAAATTACAATACATTCAATCAAAAATATTGGATGTGTAACTACAACCCGAAACTGAATTTTCGTTCACAACTTTGTCAACAATGAAGATATTTTAGAAGATATTAATTATGCTTGTGTTAAATGTAATGATTGAAATTGACTGAATTTTGACCAGTGACACAGTATAAATACAGTCGAGCCCCTATTTAACAAATCGCGATTTTACGAATTTCTCGATTTAGCGAATTTTTTTTTTTTTATGGTCCCGACAGAAATGGAACAAAATACTTCGATTTAACGAATTTATAATCCCGATTTAACGAATAACTTTCGATGTCAAAAAATGAAAAATTGAAGAAGTTTTCCATTATTTATTAAAAATTTTCATTGTCTCTCACTGTTAATTTTATAAATATGTATCTTGTGACACAGAAATATCTACATTCAAAAATGTACATAACACCAAAGTTATTAATAGCAGTAGTAGTGGATCGCATGAAGAAGATGAAATAGAAATAAGCACACAATGTTCAAAGAAGCAGTTAGCAGTTTGGATACTTTGAAACGGCATTTGAAGGGTCATGATGTTCATGACACTGTTTTCACAGCTTCAGAAAAAACAATGATAAAGAAGTTTGACATACAAAATCGAAACAAAGCAAACGAACCTCTATAAAATATATCTTTAATTTATCTATAAAATTTGAATAAATGAAATTTTTTATTTAATTACAATGCTTGTGATTTATAGCAGTACATAAAAAAACAATCGATTTTTATGCAGTATATTTTCTTAAAGCAACAAATGTTTAACATCTTTATTAATGTAAGTGCGTATTGTTCTTCTTATTTATTATCATTTTTTAGCCTTTTTCTGTTGTATAAAAATAGACCTTTGATTATCCCGATTTAACGAATAATCTCGATTTAACGAACAAAGTTGCTAGTCCCGAACGATTCGTTAAATCGAGGTTCGACTGTACTGTGAACTGTATTTTGAATAAATGAATGTCTAGCTCATAGTTGTTTAAATATGAATGGTGGTAACTTCCAGCTCTTCTCATCATATCATATTTCACAGAAATCAAAGCACGTCTGTTGAAAATATAGTTATGATATTTTCATTATTGTTAACCCCTTGAGGGGCGGTGGGATATGTTATATCCCACCTAATTTTAATTGAGATTTGCACCAGAAAATTTTAATTCAGTTTTACTGCTGCAAATTTAATCTGCAACATCTGCAAATTTAATTAATATAAAAATTTTCATTTAATATTTTCATAATAATTTTTATTAGCAAACCATTTTCTCTGTGTAAATTTGGAAAAACATTAAAATTCTGCTTCATCAGCAGATTTAATTAATATAAAAAAATTCAGATATATTTTTCATAATAATTTTCATTAGTAACCGCCTACACTGCGTATAATTCTGGGACAACATCTGTCTCACTTGCAGATTTCATTCATCCTTGGAAACAACATGTTCATTTTTAAATATAAAAAAGAATAAATGGTATTTGTAATGTAATTATGGACTACTTTTCATAATTGCATTAAAAGATGACTTAATTTACTTTCATTTAGTATTTGGGATGAAGGATATCGGGTTCTGGTTGAAAGTTTCTTGTTCTGGTCGGGTTTAGGGTAGACTTTAATTGGAATTTGCAGGTTCCAGTCGGTCCGTGTCGACGGAAACTGCTTTGTTTTTCTCAGGTCGGTCCGCGTCGACGGAAATTCTTTTGTTTTTCTCAGGTCGGTCCGCGTCGACGGAAATTCTTTTGTTTTTCTCAGGTCGGTTTACGTTTCGCTGGATTTTTGTCGGGTTTCAGGTTGACTTAAATGGAATTTACAGGTTCTGATGGGGTTACGTTTCGATGAAAATTATTTTATCTTGCGCAAATCGGGTTACGGTTGGATGGAATTTTCTTTTTCGTCAGGTTAGGATCGGGTTTAGGGTAGACTTTAATTGGAATTTTCAGTCTCCGGTCGATACGCGGCGATGAAATTTATTGGTCTTTCTCGGATCGGGTTACGGTTTGATATACGTATATCTATATATATATATTTGTCGGGTTCGGATCAGGTTTCGGGTTGACTTCAAATGGAATTTTCAGGTTCTAGTCCGGTAGCATTTCGACGGAAATTATTTTGTCTTTCTCGGATCGGTTACGGTTCGATGGATTTTTTCAGTTTGACTTCAAATGGAATTTTCCGGTTTTGGTGGGGTTACATTTCGACAGAAATTATTTTATCTTGCACAAATCGGGTTATGGTTGGATGGACTTTTCTTTCTTGTTGGGTTTAGAGCAGACTTTAATTGGAAAATCCGGTTTCTGCAAAATATCCAACCCAACATGATAGATTGCTAAATAGAGGTGTCCAGTATTCGGGAGTGTCCGTTAAATTAATATGGAATGCCTATTAATAAGTAGTGAAACACAAGCAAAAAAAGCAACTGATTTAAGCAATAATCTATTTACGATATAAAAAATTAACTTATAAATAGAAGATCTAAAGAAATATAATAAAATTCATTAATATTGAAAATGATAGAGGAAAAGGTCAAAATACCGGCTACAACTTTTGTTTTCAATCTAGATCATACAATTTTCAAAATTAATTAAATAAAAAGTGACAGCAGGGTACCTTGACACGTCTTACACCTGTTTAGAGAACAAAAATCAATTTAAAAGTCTTTTTCTGTTTATAAGAAGCAAAATTCCGAAAGTCTTTAAATTTTGAGTTTTTAAAATGGGGTCTAAATACCGGCTACCTAAGGGGGTTTTTTTCCAAAAGATCACACAAATAGAGCTAATGACAATTATTAAGCAATAAGAATATTAATTTAATAAATTGTATTTATTAATAACGTTTCTTATGCACAGAAAAAATACGCAATTTTTAATAAATATGTATTTTTGTTAAATTTCTAAAATTCTTTTCCACTACCTCTCACAGTCTTCTTCCCATTATGTTTCTAATTTTGTTTTTTATCGTGTAAAACAAAAAAAAAGCTTTCTGCTTGAAATGAGAATTATTTTATCTGAAAAAATCAAAAGCATAGCATCACTCTCTGCGTCGGTATAGTCCCTATCAACACACATTTCGCATTCTTAACATTGAACCCAGAATCCCCTCCCCCATTCTTGTCCACAGAGAAAGCACCCATGCAGGAAGACACAAATTTATCATCTTCCTAGTTGGATATTTTCCTTTTTCACTTTTTTAGCCCTCTCGCTGTGCAATTGCTTTATCAAAATAGCTTCAAAAATTGCCTATTTAACCCCTTCGCGACGAGCGTATTTTAAGTATTTTTATTCTTTTGTCACCGGTTTTTCAAAACAAAAATTTTTGTCGAATTTAACCGGGAAAATGCTCCGATTAAATAAGGCATAATTTACAATAAAAATATAACTGGTGGGAATAATAAAAGAGGGTTAATTAGACGGAAAAAAATGCATCCCCGAAGAAATTTCGGGTTGTGCAAATTTAGCTACTTTTACGATGCCCAAGGAAATCTCGGGTTGCGCAGCGAAAGGGTTAAATTCAAGTTTCTGCCTCTTTCGCCTGGTTTACTTCATTTTTTTTCTTTCTCTTCACATTTATTACAGGCAATTTTGTAATGTCCAACAGCTCTTTTTCGGAAAGTGATCCGGTAACCAGTGTCGGTCCTGAAGAATTACGGCCATGGTTGCTTTTTTCATATTGAGCAATGGAACGGGGACTATTTCTGAACCATTTAAATTAATTTATTAATTATGGAATTATTTAAATTAATTTATTTTCCTCCCCTTCAAGCAGAGCAACCGAGAGAGGTCCAAATACCGGCTAGCCGGTATTTAGACCACTCTAGGTAGCCGGTATTCGGACCACTGCTATGTTTAAGTTAAAACCGGTATTACTCATTCATATAATAAAATACTAATACTGTGCGCGTGGCAAGTGAGAGCTAAATATGTCTAGAAAATAACTTAACAATTCAAGCCAATATACGATCAGTATATTTTAAAAAATGAGAAACACATATCTGAAAAACTTTTGATGTACCAGATTATGTAGATTCAACACTTTTGCATTTACTATTTGTAAATGACATAGACGTACTTTTCGTAACTTTCTTCTCTCAATTAAAGTTACAAACTTTGCCTATCACCACTAGGCTGCGCTGCGCTCAGTTCTCAGAACACCTAGTAGCCGGTATTAGGACCCTAGCCGGTAATTGGACCTTCTCCTCTATGCATTTATAGAAAATCATCAAAAATGATCACACAAATCTTTTAACACAAAAAATATTTACTGAATACAAGAAAGAAGTAATACTAAAAATGTATTTTTCTTTTCTTTTTCTTTTTTACGTCATATATATAATCACATTTGCAATACGTTCCAAACTAAATTTACTATTAAATACTCGATATTTTACTACATTTAAAATTAGTTCCAGTGAAAAAATTCTTTTATTGATCGTAGAAATTTTTATATAAAAAAATTCCATTCACAATTTACACATTAGATAAGACTGGTGGTACCGAATGGTCTGATGGTAAATTTTAGAATATAAATTCTAGTTGCCGGCGATATTTTGAAATCCATCATTCTTGCTTCCTAATATAGGGAGGATGCAAAAACGTATCACAAAACTTATCATTGCCTGAATGATAAATTTGTAAGATACAGAAAATCAGAATAAAAGTATCACATTCAGGTAAAACTTTGGAAAGCTATTTTCTAAGAATATAGATACCAGATCGGCAGATTTATTTTTAATTTACTCCCTTTAACCCCTAACCACTCACTCCCCTAAAAGCAGGGAATGTTTTCTTATAATTTTTTTATACATGCAGATCTTCATATATAGTATTACATAAGGGTAATTTTAATTTGGCACCCGTGCTTCTCAACAGGGGAGGAGAGAGGATGGGTCTACATTTTTTATCAAGTTCGTAATATTTGAAACAGTGTGACAATATTTAAATGCGCTTGAAAATTTTTCCGTCGACAGTAAAAAGATTAATAATAATAAAAAAGCGTTAAAAACTCAAAATTCACAGAGAACAAAATTTGCTATAGTGGACTTCGTAACATTGTAACCAAATTCCTTTAATGAATGTCAAAAATATCACAGCGGAACGCTAAAAATCCCCAAAAATAATTTTAAAAAAATTCAAAAATTTCTCTGTAAATTCAGAATAAACTTTATTGAGAAGAGGGCAACGTTTATTACGTTGGGCTAAAAGATTAAAACCGGAGTTATTTTTACTGATGTGGAAAAATCACCGCAAAGCAGAGAAAAAGAAAATCCTGCTAAAAATTAAAAAATCGCAGACGATAAAATTTATTTTGGTGGATTGAAATATTGTAACGAGAAGAGTTTCAAGAAAGATTCGCCTCGAAACACGAAAAATCGCTAAAATTGGCATTAAAAATCTCTATCTGAGGAAAAAAAATTATTATATTAGGGTAAAAGTTGAAACCGCATTCCTTTATGTCATAAAATCGTTGCAAAATGGGAAAATACTCAAAAAAATAGCATAAAAATATTGCGAAAAATAAAATATTTATATACGAATTCCGAAAAAATTTTGTTGAAATGAGGAATGTAATGAAATCATTTACTATATTGAACTAAAATATTAAGTAGTCGTTGAGTTCATTTTAATTAACTTTTGTGACAGTTAAATTTTTGGTTTGGCTTTTAATTTCCTTGCACGAAACAAATGTAATGCAAATTAAAATAGTTTTATTAAACGAACTCGTAAATGAAAAGAACGTTTTAAAAATCTTCTTTTTTTTTCATTTGATTTTGAATTTATAATTTTATCTACAAAATATGGATCACAATACATTTGCATGAACTATAGATGAAACCATCAGTAGAAACAGTTGATTTTTCTGTAAAATTGTGTAAAAGTAAGGATTCAAAAAAGAAAAGAAAAAGAAACCTGCTGAGTTAACGCTACAGTGTTGTCCATTATTAAAAACAGATGTGCAAGTTGAACCATACTCTCCCCCTTTACAAACAGACCTGTGGAGCTCATCGGATTCTCTCATCAATCAATGCGAAATAGGCGGAACCTATCTGGGGTGGACATTCTAAACAATTTGCTTAAATTTTCATTAAAAGTCCCAATCGGTTTCGCTAATTTTACGTTCCCTAATTGGTATAAAATTGTGAAACAAAATTATCTGAAAATTTCAAAGTTTCAGCTAGGGCACGTTGTCTTTTGATTTTCAGAATCTTTCATAGATAACATTTTGCAAAGCTTTGAATAAAAAAACACCCCCGTTTTTCACGTTCCAAAATTGTAAGTCATATCATAATCAAACAGCAACAAAAATCGATAATTTAATCAACGGGTACCCTTCATTATAATTTCAAATATCATATGCAAAAAGAAAATTAAAAAAAATACAAATGCGAATGAGAAATCAGCGAAACGGTCTCTCATAGGTTTAGCATTGGTTCGCGAGCGTCTTCGCTTGCAGGGATAGGAGCCTTAAGGCATTTGGGACACGGTGATTCTGTCTAAGTTCTACAAATTTTTATCAGTCCATTTCTGTTATTCAATTTCTGCTGTTTTTTACTATATTTTTGGAATCTATGTTAAGTGTGTTGAGGGGAACTGTATTTGTTAATGTCATTTTATTCAACATTTCACAGCTTTTGTTGGTGGTCAGTAATGTTTATTTAATGGTTACATATATATATATATATATATTGTGATCTCAAATTTATTATACAGGGTGTCCGCTCTCAACGGTGTTCAATGGCTAATTCCTAAACCGTTAGTCATAGACATATAGTTCCAACTACAAAAATGTTTTAAATCAGGAAAAGAAATCTTTTAAAAGCGATTTGCGTCAATAAAAACATTTCTTAAAAAGTTACGAAATTTAAATATTTATACGGTCCCCCGGTCCTATAAGTTATATTTAGTAAAAATTTTCCTTTTACACTGACAGGTAACACAAAAAAGTCCTTTTATTCTACGATTAAAATTGACCGAATAATAGCTGTTTAAATTTGGAGCATATTTTTTGCTGCAAATTGGGGGTCTTTCACAATTTAGTCGAATATAATTTCGTCAGATATATTAAAAAAAATGGTTGAGAGTAAAATTAACATTGCAATATAAATTTGAAATCTTTAATCATTCTGACATATTAATGCAAAATATACAATTTGTAATAAACATTTAAGAAGAAAAAAAAAACAGAATTTTTAAAGAATAAAATGATGCTAAATTAACAGCCTCACTTCTTTACAAAATGATGCGTATTTTAAAATATTAATTATTAGATTGCACTAGCCTGTAAAAGTTACATTATGTCATATTTTTTAGCTTTTGATAATTGATTTTTATGTATTCTGTACCGCTGAATCCGAAATTGACCTTCATTTTTAACCATCACATCAGGATTTTTCTCGAATTGCAAATTTCAAAGTAAAAAAGTTCAAAGTTAAAATTGAACATGCTCCCCCATCTCATCGGACGGACCACTCAGCTGTTTAGCTGTAAGAATCCCAGGATAAGCAAAAATATTGAATAAATTATTGAATAAAATAAAATAAAATAAAATAAAATAAAAGTTTTACATATGTTTTGTATAGTATGAGATTTTTGCTATATTTTAACTTACACATTTACAATTTGCAAAAAAATTCTAACGTGATGGTTAAAAATGAAGGTCATTTTCAGATTCAGTGCTAAATGTACGTAAAAATCAATTATGAAAAGTTAAAAACACAGCCATCTCCTCTAGTTTATAGTATCTGATTTTTGTTATTCTTTAACTTTGACAATTGATGATTTGCGAAATATCCTGACATGATAGTTAAAAATTAAGGTAATTTTTGGATTCAGTGCTAAAAAATACACAAAAGTTAAAAAAAAACCAAGAATCGCAGTCTTGTATTAACTAACCTAAAACTTTTTCTTAAACTTCTTGGCGGTAATCTATCCGAAAAATTTTGTGTTATCCTGTAAAATAAGTATAAATGGTTACCACCGAAAATCATAATAATATTAGATTGCGCCAGTATGTAAAATGTAATCCGATCGGATATTTGAAAGGGAGTCAAAGTTCGAGTACAAATTTTCAACTGGAAAAACATACATACGATCGTTGAAGTAACATAAAAACTTATAAAAATGGCATAATGTTTGTTAACAGAAATCATAAAAGAAACAGTCTCAAATCCTGACAAAATAAAGCCAAAATTTTAGCCAATCTGAAACTTAATAAATGAACATTTAATCGTAATACTTGTACGATTTTTTTCAAAGCCCGGATACACATGAAATAAGATCTCCGAATACTATAAGCACTTGGTATGAGACCCCTCAAAGCCAAGCCGAAGTCATTTGTTTTCAGAGCAGAAAAGTGGCATAAGTCATGCATTTTTTAAGTTTCATAACTCGCTCAATTTTAGTGTTATATGAATGGGACTTTTTTTTGTCTTACTTGTCAGTGTAATAGGAAAATTTTACTAAATATACCTTATAGGACCGGGGGGCCGTATAAATATTTAAATTTCGTAATTTTTTAAGAAATGTTTTTATTGACCCAAATCGATTTTAAAATATTTCTTTACCTGATTTAAAACATTTTTGTAATTGGAAATATATGTCTATGACTAACGGTTTAGGAATTAGCCATTGGACACCGTTGAGAGCGGACACACTGTATATATATATATATATATATATATAGAGAGAGAGAGAGAGAGAGAGAGAGAGGGGGGGGGGATATTGTTGCATGGGTAAGATAAAGATAAGTAAGGATTACAAAATAGTAAAATGATATAGAATAATGTATAAAGAGTAATTGAACAAACTGAAATAAGCTCCACCATTCAGTTCGATTTAATACTCACTGTGTCATAAATAAATGATGAAAGACACATCAGGTCTGGGGGCATCATTTACGTGGATAGTCTGGTTACGAAAGAAAAGTTAATGAGGTAATGCAATTTTATTTAAAAAATTTTCAAGATCTTTGTAAATAGTGACATGATGTTAGATACGTTCAAAGCAATAGAAAAACATATTTTCACCCTTGATTTGCAATTTTTTTTTTTTTCAGAAAAAATTAGTTCTGAAAATAATATGCTTCTGGAAGAATGACACGAGTGAGTTTCTTGCTTATCTTCTGATGCTTTTTTATTAGGAGACAATGCCATTTCGTGTTTATTTTTCAGTATATCATATCACTACGTGATATCTCATACTCTTTGATAATTTCTTCTGCCTCTTTTAAAAGAATCTAATTAAAAAAAATTCTCTTAAATGAACATACGTTGTTAAAACTTGCATGCAATCGTGAGCATGCAATCGTGATGCTGTCAGAGGGTTAAGGATCGGATTCGAAATTATTTCCTTTGTTTGTTGTTGTTTGTTGTTGAAGAAATTTGAAATTATTCATTATTTTACTTCTATTTTTTTATTTGATAGTAAGTTTTGTTTTCATTTTCTGTCTGAAAATATTGCCATTAAATAAAACCATATCCTTCACTGTATTGCAAACAACAGAAAATTGTGAAGAAAAAAACAGTATTTAAGAAATCGCAATCTTTCATTGTAAATAATTTTGGATTAATAATTCAAACATTTCAGTTTTTTCATTAAATTATTTATTTTTGGAGTTGTCTTAATGATATTCAAAAATAAATTATTAAATGCTGTAAATAATTTTAAAAAATGAAAATCTGATTCCTCTATTAAAAATTGCAAGAAAAAATGAATAGTATGCACATTTTTTTACTAGCCATTTTAGACCATTTTTAGCAATTTGTCTTTCAATTATGCAATAATCGGATTTCAAACTAATAAGTTCTACTGAATATATATATAAGTATTTTCAAACTGCAGATAATAAAGACGTTTAAATTAAAATTATGAAATTTAAACAAATAATATGCGCTTCGTAATTTAAACTTTATGCCAATCCAAACGTAAGAAACTTTGCATATTTCGTGATTCAGATTAAATATTTGAACACCATTTTAAGTCAGCTATATTCAAACTACTGCTGGGTAGTACCGTCTTCTCTTTTACCAGATTTGTCATTTGCGTAGTTTGTAAAGACGCTTCGTTTATAGAATCTGTTGTTTCTTTTTAGTCATTTAAACTTTCGAATCTTGATACAAAATACTTTTATTAAATAAGCATAAAATACTTTTATTAAATAAGCATAAAACACTTAAAAATATTCAATAATGCTTAAATTCCTCACAAATAGATTCAGGTGTACACAGCATTTCCATTACACATAAAGACTGTCTGTGCTAGGAGAAGCGGGCAGTGTGAAACTCTAAATTCTTGGTATACGTGCGCATAAAAAATTGCTTGTTCGCTCCAAACGCAACACACCCCTCTTGAGAGCGATAAAGTTTTCTTTTTAAGTAATTTTTAAACATGAACACATATACATACAAAATTACATATATCTAATTAAGAAATCAATGAAATAATGTCATAGAATATACCAACTTTTCTTCGTTATCAGCTTTTGTGAGAAAATCTTCAATAATATTTTCACTTTGAAGATACTCTAATATAATAACATTAACTAATCATAAATGTTTGATATGTGAAAAAATAGGTTAATGTACCTTGATTCATTTGATGGCCTAGTACATTTAATCAACTAGATTGCTGCTTAGCTATTTGAGTTTTAAACTACAGAGTCATTTTTAAATTATTTACATTTTTGATTAGATAATAAATTTACAGTCCAAATAATGCGTTAAGAAATTTCAGAAATAGAAAATATATCAGCTTGCCAAGTGTGAGTAGAAAGACGAACACTTTTTTTTAATGACATATCCATGAAACCACTCAATTAACCAATAAAATTTATCTACCAAAATGATTTACAAATTTCGGGATTTCACACAAATAGCTCCAGAACTAGAATTCAGAGAACCAAACTCATTGTTGTAAAATCATTTTTTGTATTTTTTGCCTTTTAAATGTCTAAATATTATTTTAGTCAAAATATAATGTATTTCCTCTAGTCCATGATATGATTAAGTTGAGACAAATAAGTTAAGACAAATTATATGTCAGGACACGTTTTATTGGCTAAATATAAGTATTCACCAATTAATTCCTGATACATAGTTATGTCAAACAATTTGTTTGTTAGAAGAAACTTTTAGCTTCAATTTTAACAATTGGCATTTTCACAGATTTGGAATTTTCTAAATTGTGCTTAACGAACAATGACTCAATGCATTCAATTTGTAACTAACTAATACCATTAATATGTTTCACAAATTCTTTTTCTAAAAATTCCCTAGTTGTAAAACTTCCTATTTTCCTACAATCCAAGTACACTTTTCAATTGTAGAAACAATATCTTCCTACATCGCTTATTACAAAAAATAGCTAAATCATCTGGATACATTCACAATATGAAAAGTTTATCATTCTCAGCTTTAATTAATACACAATTATTAGAAGCCAACAGAATTGGTCCAATATTTCTGAAGTTCCGATTTTATTTTCATATACCAGTTTCTGCCTGATTTAGGTAAACCATACATACTCTTAAAAACTTTATTAACCCCTAATAATTTTTAATAACCAGGTGGTGGTGGCATACACAAAGTTTCTTTAAAATTACTATATAAATATGCAGTTTTTACATAAAAGAACTCAACAATCAAATTTAATTTAGCTGCAAGTATCATTAATTATCTAAAAGATTCTATTATACCTGGAGAATACAATTCTACATAACAATTATTTTAAATTTATCTTTCTTTTTAATTTAACCCCAGCTTTCATTAAACCGAGTTGCTACAATTCTCGCCATGTAATTCGTTTCATTATTATCACCTTCTTTTAAAGGATAAACCCATTTACTTGTTATCAATCTTCTTTTTTCAAGCATTTATACTATTTCCTAAAAGTTATTTAATGAATTGAACTCATTTTTCTATTGATATTCCCCAATTACGTCAATTAATACTAATTTTTTGCTTTAATTGCTTAGAACATTATCAGTTAAATTAGCTGACAACTGTTTAGATTTTAACGTTTCAGATGTCTAAATTCAGACTTATTTTTAATTATATGATTCATTTTAATTCCGCATTTTCATTTTCGTACTCTATTGGTGAAACCAATCTACCTGTTGATTTGATTTCGGTCATTAACACGTTCACTGGCATGAGCTTCACCAGTGGGTCTCAAAAATTTTTCATTCTGTGCCGTGAGCATCATCCGTGGGTCACAGGTAGCTTTTCATATAATATTAAATAAAAATCGCTCAGAATCCGTGACTATTCTCACCAGTAAATTTTTATTGTAAATTTTTGCCTCATTTATAAATTTATAAATTTTTGCCTCATTTAATCCGAGCATTTTCCCGATTCAATTAGGCAAAATTTTCTGGTTTGAAAAACCGATGAAAAAAGAATAAAAATTCTGTAAAAGACGCTCGTCCCGAAGGGTTTTGTTGTTTTTAACACTTTAATTAATCCCTTATTTTTTGGCACCCTGGTGATCACTTTAAATTCCTATGGGGGCAGTGAACGTGTTAATGGTATCATTTTCCCTTGCTGTCGTGTTAACTGAAATTTCTAAATTGTTTTGTTTTTTTCTGTTTTGATTAATTTCGTTTTCTTCAAGAGAGGTTTTATTCATTAACTGTTCAGTATCTCATAGTACAGCAATTTGACTTTTTCCTAAATATTAACTTCCTTACTTTCTTTTAAAGATACGTCGAATTTAACGGATCGTTCTTCGATCACTTTCTCTTTTTTTATATCTTAATTACAATAAACCCGTTTTCTTTAACGTATCCTAATATAATACTTTTCTTTCCGGGAACTATTTATTCCTCATTATTTTCGCAATATGAAAGAAAGTTACACATCCAATTTCTATAAGATAATTTAATTTATCTTTTTGCCTATCGAAATTTCTAATGAGATTTTTTTTACCTTTACGCGGTGTTACATTAGACAAATGTGTAATACAATTAATAGTATCTGCCCAGAACTTCATTGGAAGTTCATCCTTATATAATAAAGCTGTAGCACTTTCCAAAATAACACGATTAGCTCTATGTGCTTTATCGATGCTTTCACTATTATGGGGGAGTTATTTCTCATGAAATTAACAAGATAATTATCAATCTGCGTATTTACAAATTTTAGTCCATTTTCGCTTCTCATTCTCTTAATCATTTAAGATTTTTCAAAATAGCCTTAAACATAGAAAACACATCAAATATTTCTCTCTCTCTTTTTTTTTTTTTTTTTTTTTTTTTTTTTACTTTTTACGAAATAAATAAAATGCATGAGAGTAAAACCATCCACCAGTATCATAAGATATTTTGCCCCGCCAAATTATTCAATCTGCATAGGACCATACAGATCCACGTGTTCCAATTCCAAAATATGAGAACTTTGCTATTTGGCTTGCTTTTCTTGGTTGTTATACTTATACCACATGTACCATATTTGAAATCATTTACATATGCATCATTAAGATCAGTATATTTCTTCATTTTTGACATGTACTTAGAATTTATATGACATAATGTTTTATGTCACATTTGATAATTACTAACAGACTTATTATTAAAATGACACTTGTATATATATAAAAAATATATATAAGGGTTCAATTTAAATCTAGAAGAAGACTTTATTCCAAGTCTAGTAAATCCTTTGAGGGGATTTTTTTTTTTATAAGGTATTCAATTTATAAGGTAGATAACAACTAGAGTATCGTTTTTTGTAAACGTTTTTTGTCTAAATTTTTACATGGTCTCTTTATTTTAATCATTTCCATAGCTAAGCTGATTTTTTGACTTTGAAGTGTTTAATTTCAGAGGTTTAACATGGACGGTTGCCACTTCAACTCATGATACCAGAATCAGAGAATTTTTAAACAGTCTGCAAAATCCATTTAATCATTTAAATATAATTCGCACTCATAGACCGTGTATGAAGAGCAAGGTTACCGGAATTAGTTTCAATTAGATATTAGACGTATAGTTATTCAATATTCTAAAAAGATATCTTCAATCCAACCTCTATTTTTCTTCCAAAACCGCAAATTTTATCAACATTTACCGATCTTTTCAAATATGTAACACAAATTCACTTAACGTTTGTAAAAATTCAAGTGGTTGTAGCTATTCATTTTTGGAATGCGTATTTACTAAATGATCGCGTGAAAACTTTTGTGCGTCTCTTAAATTAAGCCAAAAATATCTTATATTAACCATCGGTAAAATTATAAATGAATGAATAAAAATAATTCCAAAAACAACCAATGGGGTTAACAAAAAATCTGCGACGTACATCTCCTGTCTCCAACTTTCTGCTACTAAGTTCGTGATCAGTTATTGACCAAGAACAGATAATTATCAATTTAAGTCCTCAACTCGGTCTTCTCAAAAAGAATGTAATTTTCAAGATTCCATATCTTGATATTTCTATAATTACATATTATATAATCTAATAGTTGCTCTTCTTTACACGAACTAATGCAATAAAAAGAAAAAAAGAGAGTTTAAATGCGAATTGAATATTTCCAACTGAGCGAAAAAATGCCGAGGCCGGGAATCGAACCCAGATCCTTGTTTCGCTCAGTTGGAAATATTCAATTCGTATGATAACTTTACCAATCAGTTTGATTGTGTTTAAATGATAGAGTTTAAGTGGCTTATTTCATATCTTAAACTTTGAATAAATGGTTATTAACACTGTGCATGCAGGGTTCGTACGGGTCCTTGAATTTCCAGACTAAGAAATTCTTCGGTACCAGTATTTTCTTTTAGAAAATACATCCTCAAATAAGGCGAAATTTCGCGCGTTTAAACTAGATTTATTTTTTTATTTTAAAAAAAATACTGATATTTGACCTTGAAAATAACAGTACCCGTACGGACCCTGGCATGATAGTTTATGTTTTAATTAAATATTGGAAAATCATTAAAATTATAAACTGTTCAAATATGTCAAGGAAATTAAAGTAGAAATTTTTAAAACTCGGTAGAAAATAAGAACTTAATTCTATTATTATTATTATATAAATTTCAGGATCATATTAAAATTATTTGTTTACAAAATTTCAAGGCATGGAAATTCGTAGATTTTACAGCATGCCACTATACTTGAGATGAAGGATTTGTTTTTTATTTATATCTCTGTACTACCAGTAATGAGATAAAAAGTGACGAACTGGTTTCATATTTATAACCGTATCGAATAATATTAGGAGAAATTTATCTTGAATTAGTTTTTATTTGAAAATTTATTTTATAGCATTTTTAGAAATATGAAAAAAATAATCCAAATTTTCAACAGCACGCGGGATAAAACCTTAACATAACTCTAGCGAAATTATGTTTTCGTATCATAGGTGTACGAAGTGTGACTTAGCAAAAGCCCTCAATCGAGAATCTGCTTACAAGTGCATCATCGAGGAAAAAATCCTGTTAGTGAACGAACTCGAAGAAAGATTAAGAGCAGCTGAAGATCCCGACGGAGATGCCATCTGGTGAGTGAAAAGATAGTCAGTTTCATTTATTAACTTTTTCAAAAGACTAGAGAAAAAAAATTCATTTATCCCAGATAGGTTTTTATTTGTAATTTATCTATGAATTTTATTAGCTTTCTTTGAAAATAACAAAACCATCAAAATACTTGACTACTTGGGGATTAGTATGTTTAAGGAATCCAACACTACAACTTCTTCACTTCCTAAGTCCACACATGTGTACTTTAATTCATCCCCGTTGTAAAGAGAATACTCTAACATAATTACAATTCTGATCTCAGAATGATATGCTTCAATGTCCACGATTCGAAATAATGCAAGTAGATTAAAACTCTTTCACTGAAGTCAAATTTGAGAGGAAATAATTCGGTAATAATCAACAATATTACATTAATACTAACATATAACAGTATAACATATAATAGTAGTGAGGGCGGGGAATACCAAATCTTTTTAGAAAAAATAATAAAAGTTTATCCGATAGCTCAGTGATTAGTACATTGTGTTGCCATACTACATGTCCGAGGCTCGCTAAAGGATTTCGGAAAGGTCATTCAGACTTTCATCCTTTCTGGATCGTTAAAGTGAGTACCAAGCGTGCTTTTAGGACTACACTTTGGGGGTTCCATGTGAGGCTAAACACTTAACCAAAACATATATGATATAGCATCTAAAGACTCGTGGTCAGGAAAGAAAAATTGCACTGAAAGATTTTAGCGCTAAGAAGTTTAGTTGTAATTTTAATTTTTGTTTAATAAATTTAAAGTTTTACAAACGATACAGGGCTTCCACAATCTTTACCTTTGTTAATACTTTATAACCACTATTTCTGAATACTCATCTTTGGATTAATCAATTGTATAATATTAAGTGTAGACGGTTGGACCCCTCTGATAGAAGTTAAAATGCACTGTATAATATGCGTTTTATGATACATATATATTGCTTTTAATTTATTGGGAGTCATATTAAAGTCCGATTTTATTCTGATACAGTTTAGTAGTAATTTAAATCTGAAATGTAAACAAAATATAATGCATTAATTCTGTACTGGGACCATTTCACCATTTTTGGTGTATGCCCGCCAACCACTTGAAATTAGTCATATGCATATTATAAAAAATGGCAATACCTTCTTTTAATACGTTCCTTAATATTAACCACTCTTTAATAATCATCGTTTTCTAATAATCACCATTATTTTTTTTTCTAGGTACATCAACCACATCCCAATAGTCATAAGTATAATAGAAATAAAGGCCAATGACCATCTTTAACCCTTTGAAGGGCAAGTAATTGTGTTTCTGTAATGTTGAATTCACACCGGAATTTTCGAGAAATTTTATTTGAAAATAAGGAAATGCGATTTATTTTTTTTTTTTTTTTCACCAAAGATAGAAAAGTAGAATGCAATTAAAGGATTCTGAAGCGAATCTTGATTAAAGGGTTGAGGGGTGATTGAGTATGATACATTATATCTCACTTAACCCTTTATAAGGCAGTGGGAAGATTTATCCCACTTGAATCTAATCACCAATTGCCTTATTGGTACCAAAATATTTCGATTAAACTTTTCTTTTATAGTGTATCTTACGAATAGCATTTAATTACCTTCAAATGTATTTGTTCTTAAATTCTGGTGACATTGTACCATTTCAACATTTTAGCAACATAATTAAAATGCCTTATGAAGGGTTAACTTATGGATCTACTCTGGAAGGAAATTATTTTTTAATGAAAAACATTAAATGAGCTTTTTCTCAAAGTATCAAAATGGACATTGGACATTTTTGTATCAATGTCGTATTATACGATACTTACTTACCTTATTTTCATAATCATTTTTGAGCAACTAGTAAAACCGAAAATTTAAAATATATATATATATATATATATAAGAAATAGCTCTATATATTTTTTCAAAGTGAGAATTTATTTTGCGATAGTACCAATTATTAAAAAAATAATAATAAAAAATATTTCACGGACATTAGTGAAATGCTGGATAGAAGCGAAGTGAAATGCGAGAAAGCCGAAATGATCATACTTCCTTGGTGATGGGGCAAAATTAAGTTCCAGGCATTTAATTGGGATGATGTCAAAAATACAGTTACACTAATTCCTCCAGATGAAATGTATATTCATTCAGAACTTTCATAGACTGTCATTCCTAAACCAGGAGAAAGTGTGGAAACACGTTTTCAATTCCTCGGGTACCACATCAACACAGCGATTATACTTAAAACGTGCGCTGTATGTGTTAAGTTTGTTAGCGCATACAAGTGCTACTTTCCACTCCTGCGGCCGGTATCGAAAGCAGAATTGACCTGCAACCGCACAAATGTAAAATTTTTTCGCATACATGAGCGCCACTCTGCTTGCTGTCCTGCGACGAGTTGTCAAAGTATAAGCCGTGGGAGAAAAGAATAGCTACAAGTAAAGACGCCCAACACACCAGGGAGACACGCAACAAAAAAGCGTGAAGCATGCGACAATGGACCACAAGCATTACTGACGTCATACAACGTCACGATGGATTATAGCCAATCAACTTCTTCATTTTTCCCACAAGCGCTCACCAAAAGCCAATCAAATACCCCAATGCTTTTAGGAAACATTGCAGGCTCCACCCAGTGCGCGTGGTCAACTTCACCCTGTTAACAAAGAAAAAAACCTGTTTGAACAGCAGGATTTGCCTCATGTCTCACGATTATTGTCGCATGTCTCTCTGGTGTGTAGCGCGCCTTAGATTCCATATTCAATCTCGCTAACTTTTCGCAGCTAGAGTTTTCAATCTGGGATCCACGCTTAATCTAGTTTTAGATTGCTAGTTGAAATAATTTTTTTTAATTTCTCTTTTTAATTTTTCTGGTGTAAGCATTTCATTTTACATCATGCAAAAAGAACATCGCTCGTAAGAGGGCGCTATTTTCAACTTGCAATATTCCTTCTAATCATCTGCTCAGGCTTATTATATAATGGCTTTGCCCATCATGTAAGCCAGCTACACTTTCAGAAGGGAAGGAAGTCGTGTGAACTGTAATCCTTTCAACACTTTCCTTTCAGCGCAAGTAATTGCAAATAGAAAATTTTAACTGATTTAATTATGTTTTCCTTTGATGCATAATTGTGATGTATGCTGATGCATGTATCTATAATTGAGTTTAAATAAGCCAAAAATTACTGGTACGAATAATGAAGGCTTTTAGATAATATCGCATGCATACAGTGTTGCCAGTGGGCTACTTTTTTAAAACTCAGATGTCTTGATTGCCACCACTTATTTGAAACGGTAAAATTCCCTTTGTTTTCGCCTTAATTAATATGTCATTAAATAAGGCGCATTTTACAATTCCAAAAAAGTGGTTCCAATCAAGAATCTGAATTTAAAAAAAGTAGCCCATCTGGCAACACTGCATGCATACGCGACACTCGTCACGAAGGGGTTATAGCATCAATTACTGCTGGCGACATCTTCTGCTATAGATGTTTTCACTTTATCTTTAGGCTTCTGTTGATGGCACACTCTGATTTTGTCTGTGAAAAAAATTACGATTAGTGTAAATAATTTAAACTATAACCTAATTCGTTAATAATTATGACTGTCAACTCCAAAACATATCTAATTATAATTAGATTTATTCCGAAATGTATCGTTCAAGAAACTGGTCATTATTTCTGGAATGGAAAAGCTTCCACCTTTATCCTATTGAAACCTATGAGAGTAATAAATGCAATATAGCTTATCAATAAGAATTTCAATATGAATTAATAAGATGTACATTGTTATTTTTTTTATCATTAGTTAAAAATGTTGAAAAATGTTTTAAAGTATACACCAAGCAAAATAGAAGAATAGATCTGATATTATGTTCGAATCTATGAATGGTCCCACGGAATGTATAATTATAATGTATGGTTTTACGGAAAAATACGTATGATACATAAATGCATAAAAAATAAGTTTTTTATCAATATTTAAGCAGAATTTTTATAAAAATTTGTGATTCTTCTTAGTTCCAGATAATATATTTTTAAGATGCATGGTAAAAGACGTATTAAAAATTAGTAAAAAAAATTTAAATCGTTTATACAGAGGGGAACGATGTTTGCATACAATAATGTTACTAGATTACCTTATTGTACCAATAATTTATATATTTGATGGTAGAACAATAATGCGGCTAAAATTAATTAATACTTTTGATGATGTGTAGCAGAACTTCTTCTCTTTGTTAAAGAAAAAAAAAAGTTGATAGAAATATACATACCATAATAAAAATTTGAGTCAATTCAAGGGGGAATGTTTCTTCTATTTTTTAACATCGGAAATGAAAATGAAATTGCTACATTTTTTTATCATACAAAGTCATATTGTAATGTTATGCATAAAACAAACTTCTTTGAAAATTCTTTTTGATATACTGAAATACCAAAATAATACTATAGTAATAAACATGATGTAATAAATAAAAAACATAGAACATAAAATGTTTTTCTTGCATTCTTATTTTTTCCCTCTAATATGTAAGAGAAAAACCTAAACAAAAGCTAAATACTTCGCTCGGTCATACGTCAAAATATGCTTTGGAATATCAATGGATGCTAATTCGACTTACCAGTACTTCATATGAAAAGCAGTAATTTTACGACCGTATTATCTACAAAACGAAAATTAATTAACCCGTACAATGATAGGTATTGCGTATTAGTAAAAGTGTCTTAGCATTTTTTATTTAAGTTAATATTTTAAAATGAAAATATCTAACACGGAATACGATATTTCTGCCTTTATAGAAGAATGTGACAAATCAAACACAAAAAAGCAATTTCAGCCCAAAAGCAATTACCAGTACTAGCCACATTTGAATTTTTTATGTTATTTTGCATGTTTATATTTATTAACCGGTTAAGTATAATTAAATGCATTTGATATTTGGTGATTTGAAGAAAATTTGTTGTTAAATCCTAATATGACTGTAATTAGCAAGATGTGAATTTATGAAATCCAATGATTTGTTTCTTCTTCTATAAATGAAAAATAGCGGGTCATTGTTTTTCTTTTGTACATTGTAATGCCACATACTGAAATTATTTAAATTTTGCGAAATAAAAAAAAATCACAATTTTTTAATTTATCAATAAAGATGCAATTGCTGTTATGGTGTACTTTCGCATGTTTACAGTTTGTTACTCGCGCTTTTCCTTTTATAGTGCTCTTTCACAAAATTTCAACAAAAGCGAAGATCACGGAATTAATCTTGAGAAGCAACATTTTCGCACATAGATTAATTAATTGATGTGACATTAAAATAATTACACTATCATATAATACTAATCTAGTGAATGGTTATACTGGCTGTTCCAAAAAGTTGGATACAAACTTTTGAGAGATGACAGAGATCACTGCAACAAACTTTTATCTGCAGTAAACTAGTGTCACAATCCCCTTATTCTGTCATAAATACACGATGCCCCACTCCATGTCGAATCTTGATTTTCGTTCATAACTTTAAAGTTAATAAAGATACTGTAACGATATTTTAAACAGAATAATATTCACTGTAAAAAAAAAACCTGTAATTTTTACAGAAAAATACTGTATTTTTTACAGAAAAAAATATGGGTTTGTAATTTTTACTGGAAAAATCTATATTTTTTACAGAAAAAAAAACTACTTTAATGAATAAATTACAGATATTTTCTGTAAATTAAACGGTTTTCCACTGGCGCCAAAAAAGACAGTTTTTTCCTGTCAATTTGAGAGATTTTTTTTTTAAAGTGTTGCTCTCTATTAAATGTAATAATTTTTCGACAATTACTGGAAACGGCTACGATCTGTGTCAAACAATACTATTCTAGACGCTCTGTACTTCGAGATGTACTTCACAGTACCCATAATGCCACTGGCCTAATTACAGTGCCTTTTCCTAGATGACATCATATTTCACACAAAGTAAAGGTATTCTGAGGAATATTTAGAAAAATTTACATCATTGTGTTAAAGTTATGTATAGAAATTCGTGATCGGCTTAAAGGGAGACATGTTTTATTTATGACTGAATAATTGGATTGCTCTACAGAAATGTTTGTTCAGATACTCTATCACCTATTAGAATTTGGGCATGGACTTTCGGAGTACTCTGTATAATGATTTTCTTATAAGAATGTTGTTAATCTTTTGTGTATGTTATCATATTAATAGAATTCTTCGATCTAAAATTGCTATTCTAAATAAACTCTGACTCACTCTCTCTCTCTCTCTCTCTGTTTTCATCTTTTTTAATTTTTAAGAACTGGAGAATAACTTACATGCCTATTTTCATTATTTTCTAGTACTTGCCTGAATTTTATGCAAAGAGCAATTTTCAAAATTGTTTCCAGATTTGTAAGAAATTCAAATCTAAACAATATGCTTCTAGCATTGATACATTTATTATTATTATTTTATTTTGTTCTTATAAGTAATTTTGTACTGCATTTGAATGATCCATTTATTAAAATAGTTTTTTAATGTAAGAAAAAATAATAGATTATTGGGGGGGGGGGGGGGGGCTGCCATAGGATAAATGTAGTAGAAGATAATGATTAAAAACTGTAATTTCTATCAATAATGGTTTCGGAGAAAACCTAGTAATAATAAAAAAAGAAACAAATAATTAATAATAATAAATGTGTTTATCAAAAGAAATTTTTGGAGTATCATGAAAAGCAAAATCTTACTACAGTAAAGAGCATTACGGACAGCATAGATTTTTTTTTTAAGCCTGCATTAGAATTCGTCTGTTTAGTACTTAATATTTAGTTTTTAGAATTTTAATATTTTTAAATTCATTTTTTAAAAGACTATTTTATAAGGTTATAAAAGAAATAATATAGAGCTTAAAGAAATTTTAACCCTTGTTTAACAATCATGTTTCTCTCAGGTTTCTACATGTTTAACAATTTTAACATTTTTCTTTCTAATTCACCTGTAAGGAACTTAGCATGCACTAATAAAATAATTGAGAACATTTATTCTTATACTTTGAATGTTATAACTCATATTATTAACAAAAAGTAAATTTAGAAAGAGTTAAAAGGAATTTTATGAAGCATCTTAAAAACTCATAATTCTAAAGTTATTCCTAATGTTTTCAACAATGAAAATATTTCATATGGTCGAAGGGTTTATGTATTTTCTTCAAGCAGTATTCTTCTATATATGCAATGCATGCATATATATATATGTGTGTGTGTGTGTGGGGGGGGGGGGGGGGTGTTGGTGTGGGTGTGTGTGTGTGTGTATGTATGTATAAATAAAGTGTGTATTTTTTCATAAGAACGTCATCATGTCATCGAAATAGCTAAAAAGGATAACTGTGATAAGAATAAAAAACACATATAATTATATAATTATGGGAAGGAAGGAAAGTAAAAACTATCATAGTGAAAATTCTAGCGGATTTTTTTAATTCACTTCTATAGATCAGTGCCTCAGTTTTACTAAAAAAACGCTTACTCTTGTGTATTTTAACAGAAAAAGCATGTCGGCCAGTTTAATTAGTTTACTTTCAATCATTCAGAATAATGTTTAAATTATCATTGTTAACAAAAAAAAAATTAATATTCGCTAGGCAAAGCTTATTTTTAGCAAAATTATAGAAGAAGCCAACCGACGTGAAGTTGATTGATTCCTGAGACTAGAAGCATCATAAAATGTCGTAATAGAACCCATAAATATATCTATGCGGCTCTTTTGACCTTAAATGTCAGTGTTAATGTTTGACTATAAACCATGAAAATTTCATGGCTGAAAAACTTAGTGCTTTATAGACAAGGGGTTCTAAGATTTCTACGTTTGATATTTATGTTGTATTCAGTACTTTAAAGTTTGAATTTACTGAGCAATTTTTTATTGAATTTTTTTTTCTTATTAATACTATTAATAAAATAATTATCACAATTTAGACAAATATCTTTATAGTCTTTATTTTCAATTTGCTATACAAATTGTAAACAAACAGTAAACAGAAATAAATGGTAATGATTAATTATTTCAGATTAACAAACTTCAAAATGTGTCTAAAGTTCCAGTTTAACATTATTAAAAAATTCCGAGAAATAACTGAGAATCTTCTAGTATCATTTATCTTAAGTCATAAAAGTTTGCAGGGAAATAAAAACCGAGATCCGTCTAAAAGGAAAACAAAACAGAGTGACTATTCTGTAAATTTTCTATAAACTCTTATATTTACTTCTATAAAAAGTATCCAGGATCTTGTAAGTTTAGATGCCTGAATAACAGAAGACTAGTTTTACATGAAAAAACCCCGAATATCTGTGTTTTCAATATTGATGTAGAGGTCTGCACGGACCCAGGCTTGGCCTGAACCGGTTAGACAACATGGAGGGAAAATTTTCAACGGGCCAGGCTGGTGGATTAAAGACAATTTTTTTGATGGGCCGGCCGAGAGGGTAAAAAATTCGACCCAATATAAAATTTTAAAAGAATCAAACTAAGCCAATAAAATGCGAACAGTTTTCAATGGACGTGACTGAGACGTGGATAATTATAAATATGTTGCACGAGCAGAGCCTAGATTGACAACATCAGTGCAGAAATATAACATGTCCAGCGTAGAGATTGGCATTGGCAATTGCATCATGTCTGAACCAGGGATTAATTATTTCAACAGACTTTGTCCGAGCCAGGATCAGGCTTACATTTTCTTTCTAGATACGGGGCCTACATGACGGCCGGTACTGATGCTATTCTGCATTCTATGGCTTGCGAACATAAAATAATCTAAAACATACAGTAATCTATAGTGTTAAATTTTTTCATAAATATGTATGCAGTATTCTAGAAAGCGTTCTCTGTCTTTAGAAACCTCAGAGAACTAAATTTTTTCCGGATTTAAGCAAAAATTTGTAAAAATAAAGTTATTTTGCTGTCACTGATTTTCTAAAGCGTTTCCGAGTAGTTTTTATAGTGCATTAATTAGTTTTCTCAAACCATATATTTCCTTTTTTTAAGATGCTATCAGTTGTCGAGTAACTAATTTTCAGCTGCATCACGGAATTTATGCATGCAAGAGTAATAAAATAATATAAATTTTAATGTTAATGCTCTAAATTATCACGTTTGTCTATAAAAAAAATGTTTGTTAAACATGAAAATGTTTACTTAAGAATTCATAGCATCGCACCCGAAAAGCAGGTTGAGAAAACAGATTAATACACTATAAAAACTACTTGAAAACGTTGCCGAAAATCAATGGCAGCGAAGAAAACTTTATTTTTTATAATTGCTTCCATTAGTCTCGAAAATACGTTAGTTTCTGTGGTTTCTAAAGATAACGAACGCTTTTCGGAATCCTGGGTAACTCGGAAAATGTTATTGTATATTTTTGTTTGTGGTTATATTATATTTTCTTAGATTACGAAACCTTTGTCTTTTTTCACAGTCAACTGTAAATGAAAGGGATCAGATTATATCTTCTTACGTCTTTCCCTGTACAAAATTTCCGGTGTAGGAACTTATTCTTTCTATCTATTAACCTATAAAAAACGTGGGAACTAATTTTCGATAATCTTGATGAAATTTTTTAACCGAGAGCTATGTGTAAATTTGCCGAGAACTTCTATTTCTTTTCTATGTTTTTACAGAAATTTTTAATAGTGTATGGAAGGTTAGATATCGTAGTCATCGGACAACAATGTATAAACAACAAATCGCCAACAAATAAAGCAGTCAAAAATTTTAAAAATTTTAAAATTTTTATTTTTATAAGGAATGGCTGTCAAATTGAAATGAACTGCAATAAAATTTAAAGTATTTGCAAAACATGTACGTCATTAGACTTATATTCATCTTCAATTTACTTCACTTTATTTTGCTGTTGTTTTTTGGCATTTAAAAAATACTTCAAAAGTGAAGTAGATCTTAGCTCGGCCCTTATATTTATTATCCACACCCATTTAGTTTAAAATGCTTTAATATTATTAGGTTGAATTTTGTTTATGTACTAGAATTTTTGAATTGGATGCAACAATTTATTTTGTTCGCTTTATTCGTTGAAAGTTACATACTGCAAAAGAATTCATCCAACTTTGATCGAGATTAGGAAGGAACATTTGAATTTAAGTCAGGTTCCCATATAAAGTAAACAAAAAGTTGTCGATTTGTATTGTTGATGTGGAATACTTTTTCTTGCAGAAGCCATAATCGACACCTCGTCCGCGGCCCGCTAACATTACAGTTTGATCACCACAGCAACGGTTTCCTCAATTCGAATACTCGAAAATAATGTAGCCCTACAAATTTTAGCGATATCGCACTTAATCGATACTTTATCTATACTTAAGGGAAAGTATATGTGAGATATTATCATTTTTTTAAATGTGCTTCTAGTGACAATATACACTGGCCTCCAAAAGTTAAGGTACAGGGACTGGATGCTTTCGGTTGCACCCGTTTTGTCGAATATCTACAAAAATTATTGGCGAATTGTCCTTGAACTTCTGGGATGAAAAGAACATGTTTGATTTTATATTTCCCGGTGAAAATTTAGTCGGGGGTACAATTAGGGGGCTAATAATAAATTTAATAATAAAATAATATTTGCGATCCCCTATGTAACAGGAAAGGTTCGAAATGGTTTGTCACTGTGGTAAATGACTATTTGGGTCCTGTTCAACGTTTGTATGCATTTGTGTAAGCATAGCACTCATATTCGTGAAGATGTTAACGTTTTTGTGAAAAATTCAAAAGGTTTTTGTTTATAGCATACACAGTTTTCAACCAAATTTAACACAACTTTCCAAAAACCTGACAAAGAGTAGTAGAAACATTATACTGCAATTAAAACATGAATATATTGAATATTTGATGAGATATGGGCATTTTTATGAGATAATTTTTAACTGTGCATGCGCGGAAGATTTCAAAATTTTTATTTCATAATTTGGTAGTCAGTATTTTGGGGCAACTTCAAAAAAAAGTTCAATCAAATATTGTGAAAACTTAGAAAGATATAGCGAGCTGATTGAAAAGTTGTGGAAAATCCCTTATAATAAAGCTATTTTTAGGAAGCAACTCACTATATCGACCCTATCTTTGTGAATTTTCGCGATATTTGACTGGACTTTTTATATAAGTTGACCTAAATAGATTACTACCAAATTATGAAATAAAAATTTTGAAATCTTCCGCGCATGCGCAGTTAAAAATTATCTCATAAAAATGCCCATATCTCATCAAATATTCAATATATTCATGTTTTAATTGCAGTATAATGTTTCTGCTACTCTTTGTCAAGTTTTTGGAAAGTTGCGTTAAATTTGGTTGAAAACTCTGTATGCTATAAACAAAAAACCTTTTGAATTTTTCACAAAAACGTTAACATCTTCACGAATATGAGTGCTATGCTCACACAAATGCATACAAACATTGAACAGGACCCAATTAGTCATTTACCACAGTGACAAACCATTTCCAGCCTTTCCTGTTACATAGGTGATCGCAAATATTATTTTATTATTAAATTTATTATTAGCCCCCTAATTGTACACCCGACTAAATCTTCACCGATAAATATAAAATCAAACATGTTCTTTTCATCCCAGAAGTTCAAAAACAATTCGCAAATAATTTTTGTAGATATTCGACAAAACGTGTGCAATCGAAAGCATCCAGTCCCTGTACCTTAACTTTTGGAGGCCAGTGTAGCACCAGGTACGAGGGAAAGTCAGTAAGTAGGTCACAAACCGATACGAGAGGTCGAAAATTAGTAGTAAATTGTTTCCAAATATGGCAAATATGTGGCAGCATTGTCCAACTGTAAGATGTCAATTTCCAATTTATGAGACAACAGTTGTACAAGATGAGCAGGGGCGTTTAAATGTTGTAGACGAAGAACAAAGTTGTCGTCCTCTTGCGATTGCGGCGGAAGAAACAGTGCGGAAGGTTGAGGAAATGGTTAGAGCTGACAGGCGAACAACACTAGACAGCATTATCAACTGCAACAGGGTGTTCACGTGGATTAGCCTACAGTCGACTTACTTTAATTCACCTTTTAACTGATCCCTCAATGAAAGACAAAATCATGTGCAAAAATCTCAAACTTTGAAATTTAATAACTGTGTCAATTTTTGTAGTACAGTTGTCAAACTTTTTGTGTTATATCTGTTAAGATATGTGTAAACTTCTACTAAATATAACTATAGGGGCTGGGGTACCGTATAAAAAGTTAGATTTCGTAATTTTTATAAAATTGATTTTTTACTTTAAATAATGCCACAACATAAATATTTACCTCATTTGAAACATTTTTGTAATTGGAACTATATGTCTACGACCAACGGTTGAGAAATTAAAGGTCGGCGATAGGTAACATATTGCACCCTGTATAATTGTGGTCCAGGTGAAAAAAAGGTTGAGTATAGTTTTACTAATATTTCAGTACATATCGGAAATAAACGCATACAAACAAGCTATACATTCAGTTATAGATTTATCTGAATAGAAGTGAACAAAGAGTTGTTATCCATTCGTCTCTTTCCTTAGCTTGGTCATTCTTCACCAATGTAAAGAACAAATCGGGAAGTAGCCGACTTTGTACTCTTGCTTGTTAAACAGAGACGCTCAACTAACATTTAAGAATCTATACTATAAAGATAAAACATGTCCGTGATTAACACTGAAGTATATAAACGTTGACAACGACCTCGCCAATAAATTTCGCTTTTACTGCAATTTTCTTAACTCCTAAACATACAATTTAAATTTTTACACCGTCGAATATGAAAAAACTTTTCTTTCAAAAGCAATATTTATAAGAACTGTATCGATATTTCCTGATTCTTTATGAGGGGAATTTTCAAACTTTTTTTTTAATCTATCTCTATCAATTAGAATAGATTAACATGTTTGCACTTAAAAAATATAAAAACTTTAGCATTTGTTTCCGGTTGATATTTCATAATAAAATTAAAACTTCAGGAATAAATAGATAAATCAAATAATATAAATAAAACACAGATTTAACCGACATGCAATCGAATTACGTTCTTAAACTGCTTAAATTATCATAATGAAAAAGGCTACTGTAAGCAACAAAATCTTTGAAGATTTCTTCGGTTATTAACCTCTGCATGTGGTTGAAACTGTCACGTTTAATACCTTTCAAAACTTTATTTGAATACATAATTGAAGCCGCGCGTTCCATAACAGCACAAGTCCACTTTTTAGCGCTATCTGAGTTATTAGTATTAGGTTGTAACGAAAGTTTTCCGAAAAATCACCATTACATAATACTAAATATAATACATATAGTTAACTGTAATTTTATATATAACAACCATTCTGCCAAACCTTCACAGTGTAATATGATACAACACTAGTACCTAAAGCTGTACACTTTATTCGGTGACATTCTGTAGCTGACTTTCTGTAACATAACTAGAAGTAAATGGTGGTTCTAATCTTGTAGCGTGATAGTTCCATTTCAGACACCTTGTACTTAATTATAACGATATTTTTTACAAAATTCACAACACAGTGTTATAAAGCAAGTCTCTTTCTTTCAAATGCTAGAAATTATTTGACAAAGTATGAGCAAACACGTCAACGCGAACTGTTTGCACAGACCATATTAACTGCAGCGGGAACTTTCGTTACAACCTGATGTATCGTTGAAATCATCTAACTGTGCTCTATCGTTTGAAATTCAAAATAATGCAAGTTCCCGTATCTTCCACGTGCTACTGACGTGTTGAGTTTCATTAGCACACAAGTCCATGAACCTATGATGTTCTGGAAAGTAGAAGCCGAGACGAGTTTTGTGTGACTGTCAATCTTAACAGCAAAAACAATAACTGCAAGCAAGACATCAAGCGGGTTACTTACAGAAACATTCATGATGACATGAAAATCAAAATTTGATGAGAAAAACTTGGAGAGAGCATATAGAGCTGAAATTCCCCTGAAAACTGCTAAAGCCAGGGATATAGAAAAATACCTGTCCTCAATTTTACCTGAATTTTACCTTACTTTGAGAGACTTCTGGGCCAGTATGGTAAAGATCAGACTCCCAGTGCTGAGGAATCGGGAAGTGAAGTGTGGGATTCTGATTAATAACTGAAGGAAAGATATTGGGTCGTTCGGAAAGTCCTTTCGGTTTGACAAAACTAATTCATACCGGAAATTTCTATCATTTAATTATTAGATATTAATTCTGATATCTAATATCTAATAATTAACGGGCAGAATTTTCCAGTCGAATTGATTTTTCCAAACGGAAAGGCCTTTTCGGACGACCCAATATGAGTAAACTAAATTTATTGTTTGTTGTATTGCATTATTGTGAAAATAGAGACTGGGTTTGTGCATAGTGACTGTTTTTTGTTTCATTTCCAGACATTATTGCTTAAAAATAAGTATATTCCTTTTCCAAATCAGAGTTATAGTATCTCAGACCAATTTAACAGACTAATGAGTTCCATAATAACACGAGTCCAGCATTTTCATTATCTTATTATACACAACTTATTTGCTATACTTGTTATTTTAGTACTTAGTGGCATTTGTAATTCAATAAAGTTTAACTATAAAAAAAATCTTATTTACAAGTTCAAATTTGCAAGAAATATTCAGGGTTTTTTTTCTCAATATCTATTCAGCTGGACTTATGTGGTTACGAAAGTCACGGCTTCCATTAATATTTTTCATATAAAAATGCTTTTTGGTGTTAGTGGACAATCTAAGAAATTAAATATAAAAAAATCTATTAAATTAAAGTTGTTCTTACCGTCAAAAAAACCTTTGTATATCATATAAGTAAGTTAAGTTAGAAGTAATTTAACTTAATGTTTTATAAGTTTTATCAATTTTATTTTTATAACCAAATCATTCTAAAATTATGAGCAGAGAAACGTTAGACATAATTAAATAAAATATATTCTGGTTTTCACATATCAATGTATATTTACTATTAAATTAACACGCATCTTATTACCAGTTAATTAAACTATCAATGACTCATTCCCTGCCACGATAACAATTTATTAAAAATTTGGCTTCATACTAATGTTATATAATAAATCTGGCTGTTAAGGTAAATAATAGTTTAATGTATCTAGGTTACATAAAATAACTATACTATTTAAAATTTAAAGTTAAGGGGACTTGGGGGAATAACAGACATCGGGCCGACACTACGGCCGCTATTATCGAGAGACTCGAACGGGTCGTCTTTCCCGTTCAAAAACCAAATCCTTTCTCTACTCTTTCATCTCAGTCTGTTCTCAGGCTTGTTTAGTAAAAATTATATCTCAGCAAATACTTGCGTTTGGGTTGGGCTTTACGTCATAGGTCTTTCATGGGAAAATGCTGGGGCATCTTGTTGCTAGCATGAGTCTTTAACCACAACTCACACTCGGCCATTCCGACCGCTTGTCGTCCTCGACAGCGTGTTAAATAGGCAACAAGATACATTAAAAAACCAAAAAATCTATCTAAAAATAATTAAAATCCAAAGGAAAATAACTGTCATTAAATAATTAAGAAAATCGAGCTAAGTAAAAAAAAATTTAAGTCAAAATTTTATGTAAATTTATGCTGAGCTGCCGTGGGATATCTTCAAAAAAAAGAACGCAAAAGAATAAAAAAAAATCTCATGATATCGTCAATTTGCATCATGAGACCGTCTTTCTCATGCGCCATCATCAGGGATGAAAAAATATAATCTGTAAGGCCGTCTGCCCAATATATTATCATCAAGAAAACATACTAAAATCTGCCTCATCTTAGGTAGAATTTCGTAAAAAAAAATCTTTATCCCGACGTCATTCGGGAAGAAAAAATAAAAAAAAGTTTGCTCGTCTAAGCAAAAAAACAGTATTTCCCACCAAAAGGGTTTTTTTCGACAGCCAGCTATTACTTCTGTAAAAAAATATATGCTAGGGGGGGGGGGGCACATAATAATAATATACTTATACATGTAACATATAAAGTTATAAAAATACAGGGGGGAAAATTCAAATATATAAAAACATATACATAATAATAAAACAATAATATTGCTGGCAACAGTTCTGAGTAGTCAAAAGTGTTTTATGTAAAATGAAAAAAGAGTCACTGCTTAGCAGTCTGGGAAGAAGTTTTATGTAAAACTAAAAAAAAATCACTGTTTTGCACGTTTAATAAAAAGTTTTAAGCAAAACTAGAAAAAAATCACTGTTTTGCTGTTTTAATAAAAAATGTTTCTGCAAAACTAAAAAAAAAAAAAATCACTGTTTTGCTGTTTTAATAAAAAATGTTTCTGCAAAACTAAAAAAAAAAAACACTGCTTTGCAGTCTAAGAAAATAAATGGATTTGCCATGCGAAAAAAATCACAGCATGGACTGCACAACTATTTAAATTGAAGGCCACTGTTTCATGTGATCAGCGGATGTCGTTGTGATAATGGGACCTTCATGGTTTCCTATTTTTGCAACTGCATACCTTTCATTAGGGTTCAAGGCTGTAACCTTATATGGTCCAAAATATTTGGGTCGAAGTTTTAACCCAGTTCCAAACTGTGTACGTTGTATTGCTACTAGATCATTGACCTTGTATACCGTGGGGGGTTTTCTTTTTTTATTATATTGGGCGCGGCTGATTTCCTGATGTTTTAAAATGTTGGCTTTTGCACTATGCTGTAACGTTTGTTTATGATCCATGTGTAATTCGACATGTTCCGTTTCCAAGAGTTGTTTTATCATTAAGTCGTCTTTATTTTTCATCTTGACACCCGTTACCAACTCGAACGGGGAGAATTTCGTTAAGATGAAGTTGTGCTATTTATTATCCTTTGTACCGCTGGTACGTGTTTGTACCATTTCGTTGGATCATCTAAAGATAATTTCGTCAAAATAGGGATAAGCGTTTTATGCTGTCTTTCGATTTGTCCATTTCCTCGCATTACTCCGGTAGTAAAGGGATGCTGGTCTATATTTTCTTGTTCGCAATACCTTTTAAATTCTGAAGAAGTGAATGCGGGTCCTTTATCCGTGATTATTCTTCGGGGATTTCCAAATGTAATTTGTTGTAATTTAAGTTTATCTAGTGCATCTTGCGCCACCACAGATTTGACTGGATATAACCAAAAAAAATTAGTAAAAGCATCCACTACTGTAAAGAGGTGATTATAATTTTTATTTGTGGAATGTAATGGGCCTAAAAAATCACAATGGTAAGTGTCGAGCGGCTTGTCACCTTTAGGGATCGAGTGCAAAAAACCTTCATGTTTTCCCAACTTTCGCGAAGCTAAAATGCATGGAACGCAGTTTGTTACGACTGTTCGTGTCAACTCCGGTAGGCTAGGAATGAAAAAATTCTGGGATGCAATTTCTTCTGTTTTTTTAGCAGAATAGTGTCCTTTAGTGTGTATATCTTGGAGTTTGCTAATTTGCATTGCTTCTGGAATCACTAATAAATCTCGACCCTGTTGGAGTTTATACAAAATGTTGTTGCGCAACGTGAAGTCGGCTACTGGTGCTTCCGACGCTGCTGTTTTAATACTGGAAATAAAGGGATCATTTTCTTGGGCTTTCGTGATTTTTAGTGTCAGTTCATCGTATGTAATGTGCATAACTGTGTATCTGCTTAGCGCGTCACGTGATTCATTTTCGTCGCAGGTCTATGTTTTGTTTCAAAATCGAATTCCTGGAGAAATAGAGCCCAGCGTGCAATTTTCGGCGTAAGATCCTTTTTGTCGAGAGTTTTTTGAAATGCTTGACAGTCGGTAATGACACGGAATCGAGTGCCGTGGAGGTAGACGCAGAATTTTTTGAGAGCTTCGATGACTGCCAATACTTCCAATTCGTAGCTACTTAACTTTTCCTCCTGTGGTGATGTTTTTTGCTCATATATTGAACCGGATGGAAGTGTCCGTCGGTGGATTTCTGCATGAGAACTGCGCCGAAGCCCATTTTACTGGCGTCAGTGTGCACTTCGAGGTCCGAACCCGGTATAAAAATGTGTAAAACTGAAGCACTTGTGAGTAGATTACGTAACGTGTATAGCGCTTTCCTCTGCGCCGGTCCAAATTCGAAAGTTGATGTTTTTCGCAAGAGATCGTTCAGGGGCCGTGCGATAGAGGCATACTTGGGAATAAACTTCCGAAAATATCCTGTTAAACCTAGGAGTGATTGCAACTGTTTAACGTTTTGGGGTTCTGGAAAATGTTGGACGGCCTTAATTTTCGTTGGGGAGGGCGCTATAGTATTATTTTCAATGACGTGGCCCAAAAATTCAAATTTTCCTTGCAAAAACTGACATTTTTAAAAATTAATATCGAGTCCGTAATCAGCAGCAGTTTCTAACACTCGTTTGAGTTTTTCGAGACCCTCAGCTTCGGTACGGGCGGGGATGATGAGGTCGTCCATATATAAAATCAACACACCTTCTAGTAGTAATTATCGAAAAACACAGGCTAGATATCTTGAGAATGTACAATGCATGAGGTTTATAGAAACAAGCGAGTACATCTTTTCAAATACAGAGCCATTCTAGTCCGACTCCATCACTAGGGTGTAGCATGGAGGGAGACACGGGTTATTAGCGGGTGCCAGAAACTTCTATCACTTTTGAATTTTTATCTAGTGCATCTCTCCAAACTCTTGTATGCGCAAATTGTAAATAGTAGGTGTGTTGGAATGTGTTTCTAATTGTGATGTTCAATATTGTGTGTTTAATGTACTGTGAAATCCCTGTAAATCCATGAAAAATGTAAATAATTATCCAATCACATTCAAATGATCCACATATAATCACTACACACAGTCATGTAAATAATAGGGGTTTGATATTGTGTTGTAATGTGTTTCTAATTGTCATGTTAAATATTGTGTGTTAAATGTACTGTGACGTATATATATCCAAGAAAATTGTAAACAATTATGCAATCACATTAGGTGAAATGATCATCATGTAATCACTATATACAGTCATATATTTCGATGTGAAATCTTCGGTTCGCCCAGAAAAATTGGGTAACCAATTGTGATTGTAATTGTAAATCTCATAGTAACCGAAATAAATCTCAGCAGCTTGATCAGGGACCCGACGCTCCCTCTCAGACTCTGGTTGAGAGTCGGGAGGAGTGGATGTGGTCTACCCCTCGGGATTGCACTAACACTCTAAAGCGAAAGCTGAGTTCCCGAGGTGGTCATCGCTGTCATCGTTGCGGGCTGGACGTGAGTCCGAAAGGGACTTTTAAAAACTCGAATTGTCCATCGTGTGTAATAAAACCTGTGTATTTAGTGCTCTGTGGGTCCACATCGAGATGGAAAAACCTATTTTTTAGGTCGAGAGATGTAAAGACCTGCGCTTGTTGTAACTGGTCAAGAATATCATCAATAAGGGGTAGAGGGAACCTATCCTTTATAATTTTTTTATTTAGCTTACGAAAATTGATACATAATCGCATAGAGTTATTCTTTTTCTCAGCTAATACTACTGGGCTTGCGTAATCCCTACAAGAAGGTTTTATTATGCCGTCCTGTAACCATTGTTTAATTTGGTCGCGGACAATCTTTTTTTCAGCCATGGACATTCGTCGCGGGCGTTGGTAAACTGGTTGGTCGTCAGACAATACTATGGACATTTTTAAGTCGGTAGATTTCGATTTTGTGGGGCGATAATTTTCAATCAGTTCAGCCACTTCTTCGCGACACGTTCTGTCGGTGATATGAGTTAAATCGACTTCGGACATGTCATCGCAAATATTGATAAGGTTAGTAAAAATATCTGCCGGGGGATGTTTCGACAAAGTAATGCCAGTCTTGTTACATGTTAGTGTGCCTTGGCATATGATGTCTGTTCCGAGGATAACAGGGTGCGACATGTGAGCGAAATCAATAACATAAACAGTGGTAGAAAAAATGGATTTGTCGATATCGATATCTGCGGAAAAAGAACCTTTTGGCTGAACGTTACCGCTGCCGAACCCCGAGAGCCGTAGGGGTACTGGTGCCAGAAGTGGGGACCCGAGCAGACGGTAAATGTCCTCACGGGGGAGGGTCACCGGACTTCCGGTATCAACGAGGGAATGCACTTCCATGTCTGCAATTCGGACTACTTTTTGCATGCGTTGTTGGGGGCGAGTAGCTCGACCATGTGAACTTGTCTGACTTTTCCGGCAGTGGCAGCTTGAGAAGGGGGGCTGAGTGCGGTTGCTGTCTTTGGCGTTGAACCGCGGGCTGTGCAATTTAATGATATGTGGCCGTAACGAGAACAATTAAAACACTTAGAACCTTGTCCTTTACGCGTACAATCTGTAGATTTATGGACCCTTGGCCCCACAGGAAAAGCAAGTAATTTTTTGAGTTTTTTGCTGGGAAATGATTTCTGGGTACCCAAAGGGACGTGTGTCGCCTTAGGTTTGAAATGTGTAACCGAACCACAGACTTCTTCATAGATTAAAAGTTTTTTCTTAAACTCTGCTAATTCAGAGATTCCATATAATATTGCTTTATTATGTGGTGTATCGTTAATCCCATTAATTATATAGTGAATTAAAGATATATCATCGATGTTTCCTCTTTGTGCTATTTCTTTCATTTTCAAAAAATATTCAAATAGTTTTTCGTTTGGGCGGCAGCCTCTGGCGGTTAATAATTGATGAATATGGGCGGACGAAGCTGACTGTCCAAATTCGCGAAGCAATGCTTCTTTTAAGGATGTATATGAAGAAATGTTATTTTCACTGCGTACATACAATGACGCTAAACTTTTTAATGCCCTCTCAGCAAACACAAATTTCTGTATGCCAGACAGTTGAAATGACTGGGCTAAAGATTCAAATCTCAGAAACCACGTTTGAACGTCTTCAGTTCTATCGCCACTAAACGGTGTAATTAAATGATCAATATCATGGAAAGAAATTGTCTGTTTGGACGCGGAGTGTGTACAGTGTACACCCGCCTGGTCTGGCTGTCCTCCCAAAGGGGAAGTTAAACCAGTGCATCCACTACTATTGTGGCTATCATCAAAGTCTGTGTCCGATGCGGAAACTGCGATAAATGTGTCTTTAAAAGCTGAATATCCATTAGTGCGACAAAAATTCGCT
This sequence comes from Maratus speciosus, assembly GCA_963932465.1. Lineage (NCBI taxonomy): Eukaryota > Metazoa > Arthropoda > Arachnida > Araneae > Salticidae > Maratus > Maratus speciosus. The sequence continues at coordinate 188,690,228 of OZ010787.1, read as the reverse complement.
GTGTGATATCTTCCGCTGATCCATGGATATCAATGGATAAGATATTAGCGATAGTAATTAATTGTAGCTGATCATAATCATCCAAAATTTCTTTCAGTTTATTTTGATATTCATCGCTTTTGTCGGTAAAGGAAAATCCTTTAAATTTCCGAAGATTCGCTCTATTTTTGCGATTTTTATCGCAACCAAATATAAATTCATGCAGTAGTTTAATCTTATCAGTTTTGGCCGATTTCAACTGGCTTTTAATAAATTCTATTTCTTGTAATTCCATTTCAAAAGCAAGAGAAGAAAGAGAAAAAAAAACTTACTTGGAAGGAGTTATCCAATTAAAAAATTTTCTCTGCCACGATATATGTGTCGATCCAACTAATGATCAGTAGAAAAAATATATATTTGTAGCCAGAGATTCATTTCTTGCAACACGGGGACTATCTTGTAAAAATAAAAATAAAAAGGAACGTTGAACCACAGCAACACTCAATTAGATGAATCACGTCAGCTGAACGCAAAAGTTGATAACGGGATGAAAACGTTCTCCAATTCTGAACGTAAATCGGTAAGTAAGTAGCCTAGGGGTATTTTATTTTTTAATTCGTGTAGGATTCAAACAGGCCGACCCCCATGTTATATAATAAATCTGGCTGTTAAGGTAAATAATAGTTTAATGTATCTAGGTTACATAAAATAAATATACTATTTAAAATTTAAAATTAAGGGGACTTGGGGGAATAACAGGCATCGGGCCGACACTACGGCCGCTATTATCGAGAGACTCGATTTCCCGTTCAAAAACCAAATCCTTTCTCTACACTTTCATCTCAGTCTGTTCTCAGGCTTGTTTAGTAAAAGTTATATCTCAGCAAATACTTGCGTTTGGGTTGGGCTTTACGTCATAGGTCTTTCATGGGAAAATGCTGAGGCATCTTGTTGCTAGCATGAGTCTTTAACCACAACTCACACTAATATTGTATGATTAATAGGTCATACTATTGACAAAATTACAAAAACAAAAAGTAGCTTTATTTGTTCAAAGTGCGAAAACGCACCATCAGCAAAAATTACTTAAAAAAATCTTTTACGTTATCAGATAAAACAGAAAACAAAAGTGTGACTTATATGAATTCTTTCTAAAATGAAACAAATTTTGGAAATTCAAATTTTTATTATTTATGAAATATTTCAAAGCACTTAGTATATATAGTAATTATGCATTTTTTGCAAAGAATCAAAAACGATAAATTCACAATATTTTAAATATAAAAAAATTGAAACTGGCAGCATTAAATATCTAATTAGTTAAAACAAACATTCTAGTTTTCAATAAAAATATTATTGTTGATTCAAGCATTTATTTTCATAAGAAAAAATATATTTAAGAAAATATTCGCATCATCAGCAGGGAAGGAGTTAAACAATAACAAATTCTTGTGCAATATTAACCTATATTATTATAAGATTTTAATGCAAATCACTTAGCTTGATACATTTCCGTTTTACACAAACGCACAATTAGGCAATATTATTCGTTTGACGTATTCCACTCTCGTGGGGCTCACATTCAAGTGAGGTCATTGACACTCACTTATTTTTTTCCTTTGAAAATGCACTTAATTGGCGGTCCCGTGTAAATATGTTTGATGTCGTTTTATACTACGAAGCATATATTGTTATAAAAAAAATAATAATTTTTTTTCTCTTTGCATGACATTGAAATGCACGTTTTCAAACATAACTGTAAATGCATAACAACTTTAGTTTGTCTGTTCACCGAAATATCACTATGTGCTTTAATTTACAAATGTTTTCAATGGAGGAAATGACATGATGTTGACTTAAAATGTTGCTTACGAAAACGAGTACAATTCATCCCGTGTGTTGTCCTCTAAAAAAATGCATTTTTTAATTGTTTCTTAATATATATTATTATCTATAATTTTCCTTATAAAGAATAGCTTGATATGTTTTAGATTGAGTGAGAAAACTTTTTAAGTAAATTTACTTTTCCAGCTTTTGTTTAGTACTAGTGTTATAAATATATTATTTTTATGTGTAGATATTTAAAATTTTATTTTTATAATTAATTGTATTTATAGATTGAACAAGTTACATATAATATTTTGATTTATCTCATTACTACTACATTGCCACTCAATTAGAGACACCAAATTAGAAGGAAGCTGCTGCCCTTCTGGCATTTATAACGATTTTTACGTTACGAGGCATGGTCAACAAGTCTACGGAAGTGTTTTGAAGGGATTTCGTGCTAAACATGTGCTAGAAATTCCAATAAATCCTTTAAAGGCATTTGTGTAAGCTTTTGCACACCCTTTTCAAAAATATCCAAATGGTTAAATGGATTTAAATTCAATATTATTTATGATCATTTCAATAAGGGGACTTCAACGTAATTCTTCACAAACCAGGTGATTGCCTGCGGGAACTTTGGTCGATCAGTTATATTCTGCTTCAACAACCAATTCTACCTGGGTGGAAGAAAAGATTAAAAAGATGAAACTGATCATCCTGATTACAACATACGTACTTTGGAGCAGAAGGGTAATTTGTAAAAATACCATAAGTCCCAAATATTGCCAAGAAAAAGCTCCAGTCATCGCTGGTTTGCCTTGTACTTGTATACTTCCAAACTTGCAGACTAGATCTACGGTTCCATGAGCATGACGCCATATCCTTAGCCTATCATCAGCGTAACCCAGTTCTAATCGAACTCATCACTAGATGATACCCGGTTCTAACCGTCAATGGTCCACTCGCGGTATTCTCTGACCCTTGCATGTCATTGAGCACGGTAGACAAGTGATACGTTAACAAGTGGTACTCTGGTGCTTGTTATACCCTAAAGTCCAATTGGTGGAACAAGCTCTGCACAACCTGTCTATTGATTACCTGTATGTGCCTTATTTAATTGAATGGGCATCTGATCTAAGATTTTTTGTCACTTGCTTTAAACAATACAGCTGAATCTTAGAAATTCAAGTTCATTAAAATCTTCCTACCTTTTGTTCTTTACTGAATTACTATTTCATTTACCGCTATCCGTGTTTTCTCTTCCTATTCTTGAATATATGGAAATAGAAAACCTCATTAACGAATTCTTTCTGAAATTGAATGACCCATGTAGCGAACTTTATCATTTGTCTTCCATCGAAGGCGTTTAAATAACGAGTTTTTCCCATGATGTAACTTTTATCAGTTTTTGTATAAAATTCTATACTTCCAGATATACTATATGATAGTGTCCGCACATGCATAAGATGGAGGCAGAAGCAGCGCCTTTTTTTTTTTTAAATGGTCTGTCTTCCAATTCTATCCAGCATCAGTATATTAAACCGCTATATGTATTTTAAAACATTCGTCTAATAGTCATATGCTTAATAGATTTGATCACATTCCATGTTTTATTAATATTTCATTGTATATATTCTTTGTTGATTAAATAAACAAGTATTCTGGCAACAGATTATAGTATTTTATAGTACTTTAAATATTTCCTTGCTCCAGTAAACATTAGTAGAGATGTTACACGCCACGTTTTAAATTAATGTTATTCGTATGTAATTATGGAGGAAGTGAAATTAACTTTGAAAAATGTTGAGTATTTTCATACTGAAATTTATGAAATTTATGTACAAACTTTAAAATGTTTCAAGGATCAGTTCATAAACTAAAGCTTCAGAAAATATGACTGTATTTATAACCACTTTAATTTGTATTGATTTATATAAAAATTAAAAAATATGAAAATTAAACGGGATTTCAGGAACATTTTTATTAAAACTTACATGGCTCAAACAGCTGTTCTTTGCAGCTATTCCTCCCCTAATCAAACAATTTAATAAATCAATTTTAAGCTTATTAATTGTAGTTTATATTTATCTTAAGAATAGTTAGACCATTGATCTATGGTTTAGCAGCGTGAAATTTCGAAATAATTGTTAATATGTTTGTCTTTTCATGTTTACGTAGGAGACAAACCAAAACTTACATAGGAGACAAATATAGGTTTCAATGAAACGAAAAATAAAAAGGGCACTGCTGATTATCATATCTAAAAATTAATTTATTACTTTAGTAAACATGTCAAATAATTTTGAAATAATTATTTCTAAATTTAAAAAAAAAAAAAAAATCTTGAACACGTCCTTTGCTGCAAAGAATAGCTGACAGACCCACATACCTAAAAAAACTACTTTAAATTTACATAGGAAGTATTTCTTTTCATTTCAATAGGAAATCGCCTGTTCATAAAGGTAACAGTGGTAATCTCCAGGAGAAATGTAGAATCCTCCAAAATCACAACAGGTTCCTAAATGAAGAAGTACTGAAGCTTTCTAAGATGATGCAGCAAGAAAAAAGGAATACAGATCATAAACATCAGTAAGTTTATTTTTTTATAATCAATAAAGTTATTAATGAACACCAGTTTTAATGGTTCTAATATTTATCCCAAATTTTAAATAATCTTCTTAACGTAGATATTACGAATATTTTAAATCTTATGGAGTCGAAGAGTGTAAGAAAAGTGTTTCTGCAATGTAGGTCAGCTGCTTCATTTCTAGATTGTGAAGATATCTATCGTCTTTGCTTGTTCCCAAATAGAGTATATGTTCGAATGCAGAGCTTCAGTACGTTAAAAATATGTGTTTTAAAATAAAATCTATATTATTTTTAAATGGTTGAGTAAACTTACAAATTCAATTATTTTGTGTTCTCTTATCGTTTATTTATATTTTAATCTGCCAAACATTTATCTTTATGCAACAGACAAAATTTGAATTTTTTTTCTTTAGGGTTTTTTATTCAGAAATTTGTAAACAATGAACATAAAAAATAATGCAATATTCGGAAGAGACCGTAATAAAACAATATGTTTTATATTTATTTAAGGACAACAAATTAAAAAAAATATCCATATTCATGTTACGAGATAGAATAAGTAAATACACTAACGCTAAATTTGTGGGTCATCAGATTTTGTCAAATCAATCAAAAAAAGATATATTATTAATATTTTTTTATTAATTTTACTGTCGGATGTAAAATTATATAGGATTAAATTTACTTCCAAAGAACAAACAAATAAAAATTTTTGAATTACATGCTTCATAATCCTATTAAATATTCATTAACCACAGATGAGGACTAACCCTTGAAAATATCTAATTTTTCTTTTCAGCTCACGTAAAATAACATATTTTTGGAAGTTAAAAGGGTTTTCGAACAAAAGATTCTTTCATATTATAGATTATCACACCATCCTACGTTATATCAATATTTTGAGAACAAATAGAAATGATTCTGCCTCTGTTATCTTTAAATTTCCGGATGCTTTGCTTTAATCATTTCATTGTGTCACTAAACTGATTTTATTATTTTCATGAAAATATTGATTTTACTTCTAGACAAATGCGCCAGCTAGAAACTGAAGTAGAGCAACTGAAAAGGGATTATGTATTTCTCATGCAATCTTCACTTAGAATTAATAACTCTGATGGCCCAGAGACAATGGAAGTTTATCACTATGGAGGCAATAGAGTAAGTAATGAATTGTCTATCCACAACTCTAAAAACATACATATAGCACTTTTTTACATCACAAAGTTTAATGTGTGTACCAATTGGTTAAAGTATGTGAGATGCAGCTCTTACAATGTAAAATGTAATTAAAATACTTCCATAGTAAAATAAATACTTTACAATTACACATTTGAATCGCTGAAATATTAACGATAAGCATTTAAGTAAAATTAAAAATAAGAATTTATATGAGCAAAGTGGCACTGCACAACGTGTAGATTGATCAAACTTTTTGAATAGAATAATCTAGCTGGGAACAGTTATTTGAATACCTAATTCGAAGATTTATAGGCGGACATAGCCAAAAAATCCGAATCTATCTAGCTTTTAAAACTGGAATGTCACGAAATTTGGCAAACTAACTAACAAAGACTCATGTCTCCACGAAAAAAAAAAAATAATAAAATAAAATAAAAGAACCAACAAGGGAAAGGAAAGTTTCCTTAGAATTAGAAATCTTCGGGAAGCATTTTCATAGTAAAATACATGTCTTAAAATTAAAAATTTTGAATCACTGAAATATTAAAGATAAGCATTTGTGTAAGTAAGATTTAAATAAGAATGCATATAAGTAAATTGGCACTACTCAAAGAGCTCTTTAGATTCATACAAGTACCGACCTGGATGCCTAACAACCTTGATGCCTGGAAGATTTATAAGCAGGCGTAGCCCCAAAGTCCAAATTGAACTAGATTTAACAACTGGTATGTCATGAAAATTGGCAGAGTAACTAATAAAGACATGGGATTGCAATTTGCGGAATAACTCACATACATATTTCGCATAACTCCTCGGACAATATTAATTTCAGAATTGCTCTCATATATGCCGTTAAACTTTTGTTGCTGCCTACGCAGAAATATCTTTTATAATTAACTGTTACGCCGTCTACCGTATGCATTTCTTCAAATTTATACTAATTGTAATGAATTTTTCACTGTAAAAAAAAAATGGTAACTTTCCATGTAAAATCCAGGAACGTTTCGCCTTTTATCAGGTTTTCAGAATAATTTAGCACTTTCCTGTGAAATTCTGGTTTTCTTATCTGAAACGTTCCTGAACAAAAGTTGGAAACAGCAAAACGCTGCGGCCGCCATTTTTTTTTTTTTTCCTATAATCCGTTGCTCGCGCGCGAGTGTCGAAAACGAATTCCTTAAATGAATGTAAAAAAATCAATATGGAATGCAAATAAATCAATAGACGACATAATCCTTTACGTCTCTATTGTCAAGATAATTCAGATGAAAATACAATACCTCTGTGACATCACTAAGAGATTATCTCTCGTACTTGTCTGTGAAATCTTTAACGAGCAGATTCTGTAAAAAAAAATACACCTATTATTTGGATCTGCATTAACCAGGGGACAATCAAATATGATTCTCACCTATTTTGATTAATTTAAAGTATGTTTTAGAGTCCTTATCTCTAATTATTCTTGTGAAAGGATTTCTTCAAATGGGCCTTAGATTTTCAGAAATTAGATGCCGAGTTTTAGCATACGTTTCAAATACCCATTAGTTTGCAGCTCTCAACGTGTCTTTCGTGGTGTGGACGCAGAAAGCTTGCACGCCACCCGTACGGCCCGGGTTCGATGTTACCTCTTGACTTTTTTTTTTTTAATTAATTTTATATTTTAACACTTTATTACAATTTGATTTAAATTTGACATATATTTGACACTTTGAATTGCTGCAAATTTGAATTTTTTTTTTTTCGGAAAAAATATACAATTACGTTTAGGTTTTTTTTTCATGAAAATTTATATGTATTTTATCTAATTTGTAAACTAACATAATCACTGACGAAAATCCAAAATATTTTATGTCTAGATTTTTTTTCTAATTATTATTTACATTTATATATTTTTATATTTTAAGCAAAGTTCAGAAACAATATATCACATATATATTTACTTTATTGAATTTTAACTGAAAATTTATTTTTTCGTGTAAATTATAAATAATAATTTTGATGTCAATTTCAAAATATTTTTTCATTCTAACAAATAATGATAATAAAGCGAAAATTGTCAACTGGAAATGTAAAAATCGTCTGCGGATCCCGCATGCTGTGAAATGTCAGTAATGTCATAATGAAGGGAACGAACATCCAGAGTGAATTATGTCAGCCAGGTATCGGTCCGGATAGCCTAACAGGTAAGGCATTGGCACGGCACGCCAAGTATCCAGGTTCGATCCCTGGTCTGGACATTTTTCGCTCTTGTGCTACTCCAGCCTTGAATATGTCAGTAATGTTTTGCTGTCAACAGAAATATTCCTGGTATTTCGCAGGAAACTTACTGGCATTTCTGTAGAAAGTTTTTAACATATACAGTAAAGTACCAGTCATTTTCAAGAAATGTTTCTTGGAAATAATGGGCAACTCAGCTGCCCATTTTTTCCCAGGAACGTTGCGGAATTTTTTTTACAGTGTTTGATGGGTGACACTTTGTGCAAATTATGTGATATTTCAGCTCATCGAGTGTGGCTATTGCGTTCCACTGATGTAGCTAAAGTAATACGAATTGTAATTTTCAACTAAGTGAAAAAGTGTCCAGACCGGAAGTTTAACCCTGGATATAGATTCAAGTTGTCAGCGTTCTTACATCTAAGCTATTCTTGAAAAATCCGTCGGGCACAATTCCCTCAGAAAATCTTTTGACAATGGTATCTAGTCTCTTATCTGAAACAGCTCAGCCGAATGAATCACAGGTAAAGGAACTCCAATAAACGGTGGATATGTGACCACAATTAATTATTTTAACACAGTTACACTGATTGGTAAAGAAATCATATTAGTCGTAATGTATCCAACTAAATGAAAACATACAGGCCAGTATTTTAACCTAGGACCTTGGATTAAGCTGCCAATACTCTACCAACGAAGGTATCCTGGACAAATCCAGCAGACACAATTCACCAAGCAACCTTTTCAGAATGAAATCTGGTATATTTTCTTAAACTGCTCCATAGAATAAATCAAAGTTAAAGGAACTCCAAAAAACGTTGGATACGTAAACACAATTTGTCCAGGATTTGTCCAGGATAGCTTTGTTGGTAGGGCGTTTTCAGCTTAAGCGGAGGTGTACAGGCTCAAACTCCGTCGTAGACGCTTTTTCACTAAGTTGGAAAAATGGCTACTCGTATGATTCCCTTACCAATCAGAAGTATTGCTTTAAAATAATGAAGTGTAGGTAAAATTATTGCGTATAAAAAGGTGTATTAGATCACTTGATTTTGGTCACTTTCTTCGTGACTCTATCGCAAGCTTTTTCACAAAGATGCCTATATGTGCTAAAACATAGTTAAGGTTAGTCTTTTATTTCAGTGATTTTGGAAAAGATTTTATTTTATAAACTCTTAGAAAATTGCTGCGATGCGTGTATATTAATTGCAGGCCAGAGGGTCTTTCGCTGCATAAAAGAACACGTATGTTATAGAAACGGTCTTCTTTGTCCGTTACCCATCTAAAGTCTTGTTGAATTGCAAACAATTTCATTTGGAATACTGAAAATTGGCGTTCTTCCTTCCATCGCGTCGAAAGTTGCCAAGAAATACTCTAAATCAGCGGTTTTTAATCTGTGGTTCTAAGTGTCTTCGATTTGTCTTTAGAGGGTTCGCTTATGTCTCCCGTTCAATGTAAAATATCTCACTTATCTACAATCTGGGAGAAATATTTCGAGTAAAATGAAAGGAGAAATTAAAAGTACTGTTTAAAAGTTCTGTATGTGTTTGCTATGTAGTTTATATGTCTTGTAATGTGTGTTCGAAAGAATAGCAGTCATTTTGCTCTTAAATCTTAGGGGTCCATTAAGACAGAGGAAATATGTAAGGGGTCCGCAGTAAACAAGGGATTAAGAATCGTCTAAAACATCCCACACAGCACACTTGGTTACAGTAATGTCTCAGAGACATCACATCGTCTCAAATTTAACACATCTCAGAGTGATGTAACAAGAACGTCTATGAGATGATAAGGCAGGCTGTCGCTGAGATCGTCTCCTGCGACGCACAGGAGACACAAGCTGCCGTTTTTGCCCATGCGAAAATACCTCCAACTTATTGGCGCATGCGCAAGCTTAATGGCGTCAAAGAGAATTTGTACTGACGGTTGTTGTATGCGTGCCATGTGGTTCTGTAGTTGCTCCGTGTTATTATTCAGTGTTATTTAATTTCTGGTTAAGTGATTTTTATTCAATATTTAGAAGTTTTTACTCAGTACCTTGAAGAAATATTTAAGTGTTCTCGAAGACTATACTATATTTGTTGATGATAAAATAAATCCGACATACTGACTGTATATTTCCTCTCGCAGTTTTGAGACTACATTACTGTATTCACCCATTTTCACGCCGAGAGCTATTATAAAAAAAATAATAACTTTATAATCATAATGAAAACTTTGATTATGGTAGTCATTTAATAGCAAGCATATTAAAAACGTTATATATGTATATTTATTTATTTAATTGTTATATTTAATTATCGGTGATATTTGTAAGTACTTAAATAAAATATCAGTTTGTTGTATATTTTTATCTCTTTATTTAGAATAAATTTTAATGGTATGAAAGAGTGTATCATAAGTTGAAACTTTTATCTGTGAAGGGGGGGGGGGGGTTGAGATCTGTTTATTGAGTAAATTGTAGCACGATTAATTCAACATTATTTTAAAATTTAAATTCGTATTAACACTTTTAATTCATTAAATAAATTTCTAGTTCGAAGAATGTTTTTAACCATTCGGAAAAATGGTTATTGTTCTCGTCAGGATGGGAAATCAAAAGCATATCTGAAGGTTTTCATTGGTTTAATCTGCAATTTATTCGTTTTCTGATTGGTCTATATAGTAATCTGTATTTCCCTTTAATTTCAACAACGATGGATACTTTCTGTTGCCACTATGACAAAAAAGTAATAAAAACTACAAAAAAAATTAATAACTCAGAAACAAATTGAGATACAGCTTTCAAACAAATTGCATTTAAAAGTACATTTTTTTCTCTATCCGACGGTGTAAAAAGTAATATTGTCGGATGTTTAGAAATTTAAGAATGAAATTTCATTTAAAATTGGCCGTCAGATTTCTTGGAAATCTGACGATAGAAAAGCCTTTTCCCGAACAGCCAAGGAAATGCTTGTATATATACGTAAGTTTCATGTGGATAATACTTAAGTTTCATGAAATCTGACGGGTCGCAGGCGATATTTTTGGCTTGCAATGTTTACGTGTAATAACACTATTAATGTTTAATTCATGGCGTACGTAATGCATGATCAATTCCGTGCGATTTTTTATTTCTTAAATTTTAGTCTTAAAAAAATCGTTTTCCAAATGGTCGTTGTAATTTGATAAATTGCTTTTTTTATATTATTATTTATTTATTTAAAAATAACTGGAGATATGCATGCATGTAAAAAGAAAATCTTTAAATTAAAGAAAAATAATAATCTAACATAAAATGATTTTAGTTTGTTTGTGAAGAAAATAGGTTATGGGCCGATATTTTTAAAAGAAAATGTAATAAAATTTTATATTAATAAATTGATTTAATATAGACCTTGCAATTCATTATTCTAATGTATTTTGATGCAGTGTTGTGATGTTTAAGTAACATGAACATTAGAACTAATTTGAATGCTCTTACTTTTCTTTTTTTTTTGGGGGGGGGGGGGGGTGTTACATAAGTTTATCAATTTCTGATGTTGGTCGTGAACCCCCCCCCCCCCCCCCCCACACACACACACACAAACAATACTAAACTAAATAAGTTTCAATTTGATGTACTCTCAAATTATGTAGTAATTTCAATAAAATGATTTTTTTTTTTTTTTTTTTTTTTTTTTTTGCTGTTATTTGATTGAATTGATGTATAATACAAATATTTATTCAACAATAATTATTAAAATGTTTAACATTTGCTGCTTTTAAAAAAGCATATATTTGATTTTTTTTTTAGCTAAAGGATATTTTTATTTTTTATGTAAATCTGTACCTATACACATTCAGAAAAACTCATACTGCAAAAGCTGGCTCAAATTACTATATATTTTGAGAGTACATCATGTTGAAACTTGTTTAGTTTTGTTGTTGTTCATGTGTGTGTGTGGGGGGGGCGGTATAATAGAATTATAACTGTCTCCAGACATTTATATTTTTTCAATAAAATTTATATTTTTTATCTGGGTTAAAATATTGAATTTTTTTGTTTTCTTGAAGGGCAATTATCGAATTTCTTATTAAATGTAATTAAATATGGGGTGGGGTATGACTTTTACAGAACTCCAATTTTTGCATATGTAAACTGATATTATAAAGATAATAAAAATGGTATTAGTCATTGATATTTTTGCAGAATAAGTACTCATGCAAATATTGTGATTATACATTTGTCAGGCTTTATTTATCATTTAAAAATTCTGGGTGTAAAATCAGCAGGAATATTTTAATTTCAACCTGATTAGCATAATAAGGTTTGTTTTTGTTTTTTATCATTTACAAGCTTATGTTTCATTGATGAAAAAAATTAATTTAAATACTTCATCACTTAATAACTATTAAAAGTTACAAAATATTTAACATATGTCTGTATGAGGAATAATTACTTAGTAGAAACATTGTTTTATCCGCATGATTAGATCACGTTAATTTATAATTATTGAAGATAATGGTTAAACTTTGCAAATTGGAAATAGATTAAAAAATTTTCAATAGTAATTAGCACAGATTATTTGTAATTAATTGAAAAAAAAATAGTTGTTATAAATAATGAAATTATATCTGATTTAAAGGATGTAAAATATGTGTATATAGGCAAAAAGATTCATCAATAATATCATTTTTATGAGAGAAAGATAGGCAAATTTTGAAACTTATTTAGCTGAATTATTTTAATCTGTATATGTAGATATGTGGAATTTTATGATTAATCAAGTATTTATTAATTTATAACATTATGTCATATTACAACAAAGTGAAAAATTTAACACTTTGTACTCCAAACACTCTAATGGAAAATGGTAGGGGGATTCAATATATTGCTTAATAAGTTTTTTTAATAATAGTAAAGAAATTAATGTATAAATTTTGATTATAAAAATAAGCCTGCAAATATTGTAATGTATAAAAGTTAAAATTTTATAGCGATCTACATTTAATCAAGATTATAAATTGAACTTAATTAAATATAAAATGCCTGCATTCATAAATATGAAATCTTTAAATAATTAAGTTTGAAACAATACAATTCATAGATGGAAATAGTGAAATATATATTATTTAAAACAAGCCGCTCAGGAGCAGAAGAAAAAAAAGTTGTTTAATAATTTCTGTTTAAAATGGATGAGAAAAATTGTAAACAAATATGGAATAACTACTAATACATCTCTTCATCTCATCTCATATTATTATATAATAGTATTTCTTATAATAAATCATGTATTGTATGAGTTTTCATTTTTATTTTTGCTGTTATTTGGTTGAATTGATATATTAGAAATATTTATTCAGCAATAGTTATTAAAGTTTATCTTTTGCTGCTTTACAAAACAACACATATTTGATTTTTTTTTAGCTAAAGGATATATTTAAATTTTCTATTTGTTTATTTTTTGTAAATCTGCACCTATACTGATTAAGGAAAACTCATACTGCAAAAAAGCTGGCTGAAATTACTACATAATTTGAGAGTACGTCAAATTGAAACTTACTTAGTTTAGTATTGTTTGTGTGTGTGGGGGGGGGGGGGGGCGAGAGTGATAAAATTATAAGTGTCTCCAGACATTTATGTTTTTACAATAAAGTTTATATTATTTATTTGAGTCAAAAATATTGAATTTTTTTATTTTGATGAAGGACACTTATCAAAATTCTTATAAAAATAATTAAATATGAGGGGGGGGAGGGGTTATGACTTTTACAGAACTCTATTTTTTGAATATGTAAACTGCTATATGCTATTATCTATTTTTATATTCTATTCACACCACTATTTTTAAAATACAAATTTTAAGTTATATTTCTCTGCATATGTTGGCAAAGTGTATGTGAAAGATTTTTGTTTTTTAAAAAAATGTGCGAGTTAGAATTAAAAGTAGTCGCCTGTGGCAGTCCTGGACTATATTTCTATTTTTCAACTCAGGATATGCTAAATTAAAAATAATAGAAATATGAAAATGAGTTAATTTGCGATACGCTATTGGCTGTCCCTGCACAGGGGCAGCCACACCTTAGGCACCCACTTGCAATTGGGGCCCTGAACAATAATTTGTTTTAATTACAGAAAAAAAAGTGTAGGGTAAACCTGCATGTCAGCAGGCCGATTATCACCACTATTTCCGACAGTGGCGTGGCGTCCGGTCATTGCTGGATGCGGCGATGACCAAGCAATATTTTAAAACTCTTAATAAGCTTTTAAAACTCTACGATCCAGTTTTAGCAGAACATTTGGAGTTCATGTATAAGTGAAGGTAAGATTTAAAGTTTCTTTTTTGAACATTCAACCATTGAATTTTAGAGTTAATAATTTTTCACCACAAACTTAAATAATTGCGATGACCACCGAAAATTTTCACGCCACGCCACTGATTTCCGAATAGTAATCTTTGCCTTGTTTAATGACAGAAATTTATTAAATTGGGATAGATTACTTTTCTTATTGGAAATATTACTTTTCGGATGTAATGGGGACAATTGGTGTCTGGGTTTACATGCTATAGTGCATTCATTACAGTATAGCATTCCACAGTAAGATACAAATCGACGCCGCACATATGTCACCATGCGATATCTCGTAGATGTTTTGTGCAATGCTCTGTAGATGTTACAAGGCGACGTCGCGTAGTTATCACAGTGTGATATCTCATAGATCCTTTGTGCTATGTGCTATAGACGTTACAACGCGACGTCGCTGGTCACGGACGTTTGGCAGTCGCCAGAACATCGGTGAGACGATCAGTGCGACATCACAACGTCACAGTGCGTCACACGTGCGACGCCTCAGAGATGAAAGTGTGCTGTGTGGGATGTTATTAACTCGCTGATATCATCATTGAAATTTTTATATATAATGTTAAAATAAGTCTTCAGACATCTCTTTTACTTCTTCAAATAACCTTTTCCTAATAAACAATTCATCAATTGTTATTTCTTTTTTAAGAACTTTAGCTATGACTACTGTTCTTACCTCCAATTTTATCAAATATTATGATAGTGCGACAAAACACCATCTGAGCGTTTTTGTTCTGGTATACATCGTAAGGATACACATGCAAGTTTTCACAGAATAAAAACAGATAATGTATTGTGTTTTAAAATTTTGTATTATTTTGAAACAATTCGTCCCTAAATATCAGAATAAATAATATAATTTTAAGACAAATCATCTTTTAATACATTTTATTTACCATCTTTCAGTGTGTTTGACGAATGTTAATAACCACTTGACTACGCATCTGTTTATCTGTCGAACTTTTAATCAGTGTTACCAGTTGTTCAAAGTTTTTTTTATATTCAGATTACTACCACCTTTCTTGAAATAGTAGTATTCACCTTATTTTTAACCCCTTAACTGTCGCTTAATATTTGGAAAAACAATCAGAAAAGTACCTATTTTTTTTATTTCAGAAATTGACTAATTATAAGGTTTCTATATAAACTATGCAATTATTTCTTTTTTAAGGCGAAAAAAAGATGTTATAGAACATATTCACATTTGTGGAATAGCCATCATGAGAGAATTCTGTGTTTTAATGTTTATTTTACACCAGACAAATTAATGCGAATAAGACCTTTATTTTTCACATCTTAGATCTTTATTTATCATCATCAAGCAAATTTTTACAAATAATATTTGATATAATATACATTAAATTTTGATTATTAATAATTTTTTTGAGTGTGACATATTTCAAAACATGCAATACAAAGTCCAACATCACAATCAGCGCCAAAAACCAAACCCAAACGCTAATATTCAAAGACTTCACACAGAAATGCCAGTTAAATTTTTCTGGTTTCAGAAGTTTTTTTCAGCAATAAATCTCCAGCCCGGAAATGTGACGTGCACGAGAAATAACGAACGACACCTCAGTTCGTGATATGGACAAGAGCGAGTATTAAGGGGTTAATGTGCCATTAAGTACGACGGATATTACTATTTCAAAAAAGTGGTAGCAATCAAGCATTCTCAATGTAAAAAAAACACCCAACTAGCAGTACTGTTTTAATATGCTTTAATGCGTGACATTAGCCCATTCCCTTACTAAAATCGTTTTAACACTTTAGTACTTTATTAAATATGTCAAATGTATTATGATCTATTAAAAGCAACTTTAATGCATTTTAATTAAACTAAGGATTTTATTATTTCAATGGGATTTAGTTAATTTGTTAAAATAGATCCTAAAATATTGATTAATACTGAATATAAATAATGTAATACCTAATTCCGAAGTACAAGAAAATGGTTTTGCCAACGTTAACTAATTGTTGGCTAATTGTCGTTCCACATTGGCATATTGTAAATATGTCTTATGCATGTAGAAATTTGAAAGATATTGGAAATTGTGGATTTTTACATTTCATATTTTCTAATATATTTTAAATTAAAAAAAAGAATGTGTTACTGTAGATTAAATTGAATGATAAATTAAATTGTGAGATGTACCCAATCGAAAATCAGTTTCATTATTTTCATTTAAAGCATCAATATATTTTTTAAGTTGGGAATTGGAACCAAATCAAATACACTGCTCAAAACAATTAAAGGATATTTGAAGTTTTATATAAAATAAAGATATAAACGAAATTTTTTTTGCCGAAAATAGAAGAAGATAATCACAAAGGCAAATTTTTCTGGTTTTCAAACTGTGGAGTATGCAAATTTTGAGGACTTTCAACTGGATAAAAGAGAATGAAGACAAGGATGATTGATATTCAGTGATTGCTTTGTTTCGATGAGTACGATGTCTCAGCGAAGTCATTTGACAGATTCAGAAGTTTTGAGAATTGTTGGTAGGTTAGAAGGGGGCCTAACTCAAGCCGAAGTAGCGCAAGCCATTGGAGTGTCACAAAGTGTCATTTCCAGGATCTGGAACCGTTTTTTGGAGAGTTGATGTGCAGGCCGAAGACCAGGGCAAGGTCGTAGACGGGCAGCAACGCCCAATGAAGATCGGTATTTACCGTTAACAGCTCGGAGACACCGAACCATGAACGCTACTCTTCTCCAACAACACATTCGCTCGGCTGCAGGCACCACGATTTCAACTCAGACTGTCCGAAACCGGCTCCATGCTGTAGGTCTGTATGCTCACCGACCGATGGTATGTGTTAGATTAACATCAAGGCATCGTCGCGACCGCAGGGAGTGGGCAACCGAGCATGTCAACTGGAGGAGAAATGAATGGAGCAATATTCTGTTTTCTGACGAGTCCCGTTTTTCTGTGCATCCGGATAATAGGCGTATTCTCATCTGGAGGGACCGTGGCAGTAGGAATAATCCTGCGTTCGTGCACGAAAGTGTCAGATTTGGCGGTGGAGGAGTGTTGGTGTATGGTGGCATCTCCATTGACGGGCGCACTGACCTCTACATCATTCGAGATGGAGCTCTGACTGGTCGCCGATATAGGGATGAGATCCTCAGACCTATTGTAGTCCCTTACGCTGCAGCAATCGGAGATAACTTCATTTTAATGGACGATAATTGCAGGCCACATCGTCCAAACCTGGTGGAGGATTTCCTTTTCGAGGAAGGAATCGTTTGAATGGAATGGCCAGCGTGTTTTCCAGACATGAATCCAATCGAGCACGTTTGGGACGCTCTAGGAAGACGAGTTTCTGGCCGCCAACAACCCCCACAAACTCTCCAAGAACTGGAAAGAGCTCTTCTGGAAGAGTGGGGCAGAATACCCCAACTCGTCATTAATAGCCTCATTGAGTCCATGCCTCAAAGGTGTTCAACTTTGCTGGCCGCCCGTGGAAACCATACCCCCTACTGAAAATGATTTTCTTTGAAGAAAACACCTTTTCTTATTCTTTTTTTCTCATATGCACAAATTGTGTTTGTTTCCTTTAGTACACAAATGCGCAATAAAATGCATTTTTTTCTGCCAAACATGTGTAATTTATTCTCATATAACCTACTATGTCTGTCGACCATGTATCAATCAGCTAAACAGTTTACCAGATACAAAATCCACCTAAAACTGCAATGTCCTTTAATTGTTTTGAGCAGTGTAATATGAAGCATGGATTGAAAGTTCAACATAATCAGTAAAAATGTATGATGTTTTCTTATTTTATGTTTAATAAATCTTTGTCAATTTTAAAAATCAAAAACAAATCTTCCACTAAAAAAATAATTTTTTTAACAAGAAGGGTAGAAAAATAATGCTTCAAAAATATTTATGGCATTTTATGCATGCTTTGATTTATGCATTTTCTTCCTTTAGCACAAAGAACGGGTTCTATCCTTGTTAGAGGAAGCCAGAAAAATCAATCCCATCCTACCTATTTACGAAAAGTAAGTGCCAATTATGTCACATTTTTTAAGAAAATCATCTTAAGTTTCGTATCGAATTATGTAGCTCTTAAAAACTGTTGCAGAAAGGCGGATTATAAATTGGCTTTCATTAGATTTTTTACGTTTAAATACAATTTCTTAAAATTTACTGTGCGAAAGTAAAATATAGTTTCTTGGATGAAAAACAGGTATACATTTTTATTTTTTGAAAATATATTCGCAAACATAACAATTAACTTTTTAAACATTTGGAATCTCAAATCTAGGATCCACAGTTTGTTAAGCAAGATCGAGCAATCCACATTTGTTTAGCAAGTGAAACTATTATTATAAATACATAGATATGATTTTTTTTATATTGTTGCTAGATAGATCTGGGAAATTAAACAAGTATTGGTTATTTTGTCATAAAAGAATAGATCTTACTAAGTATATAGATAAGACCGTGTGAGTCCATCTTATTTACTTGGTGGTTAACCTAGGTAGTAAACAATTAATAAAAGTGATCGTGATAGCCTAGTTAGGAATAAAGAGTAATTACACTTTTAAACTCTAGAAATTAGTAGTATTTGTACCCGCGTTGTGTGATTTGAAGAATTTTAACATATAGCCGGAAAGGTTTCAAAATTGGTTATCTAATTAATACAAATCACACCAGCCTAAAATAAAGACTAACCTGAATTAAATGTAAACGGATAATTTTATCTAAAATAAAAGAGTCACAGGTGCATAATAGAAGTAAATACCAAAATTTAAACAAATAACAAAGTTTATACAAATAACACAAATAAAGAACGAAAGTAATGAAATAATTACGTTTTGCATTAGCTACCAGCTCAATCTGAGATGAAGTGATCTTGCTTTACTTTATGTATATAAATTCCCCTTTTGGAATATTAACCCTTTGCACTCGAGAGGTGACTCTCACTCACCACTAGTGTTGCCAGGTGTCCCGCGTAATTCGTAGCTCCAAATGATCTGGACACCAGTATTTTAAGGGAATTTTTTTCCCCTTATCTAATAGCACAATTATCTGCGATTAAAGATGGCTAAATAAACTGTAAAAAATAAGTGGTGTATTTGGAACCCAGATTTACGCGGAACACTTCGCAACACTAGTGGTGAGTGAGAGTCATCTCTCGAGTGCAAAGGGTTAACAGACAGCTTACATTTTATTTTGGTTCATGACTTAACACCAAAATTTCCAAGTTAGTGGAGCTATTTTTATACTTCTTTTCAAGTACGAATTTTCCATTTGGATTAATTAAGAAATAACTACAATTTTAATTACCTATGTACAGTCGTGGGAAAAAGAAGTAAACATCCCTATTAACTCTGCAACTAATTACAATAGAAGAAAGTTACTGGTACCGCACGATTGGAAAAAAAGTCTACTTTTAAATTTTGTATATAAAATTATCTTAGGTGGTTATCTACAAATCAAAACCAGAGAAAACTTTGTTTTTTTAATGGCAGCACCCAATTTTGACAATATATTTTAAATCTTAGGTTCTTACTATGCCTAAAAACAAAATTTCAAATAATTTCGATGATAAGTTTTTGAATTATAAACAATCAAAATTTAGAGCTTCTAATGTTAAATTACATTTTCTTATTTTTATTAATTTTTCCTGAAATTATAATCCTAATGTGACAATTTTTTGTGTGGTTATAATACTAAAAAACCCAAACATAAATACATTTAATTTGCATTTAAAAATTTTTAAAATACGAATTATGAATTATGGATTATGAAATTAATATTTGAAAAAAAAATTGAATTCAAACTTACAATTTTTTTATAGATTTAAATTTATTATGTCCTGATTTATGCGAATTTTCAATTTCAAATTTTTCTTCCAAGTAGTTTTCGAATTATGATTAAAAAATGTCAAAATGATGGTTAAAGGGGCCATGTATGATCAGTGTTGATTCTGATCGGTCTGATCGTCTGATTCTGATCGTCTGATGAATCTGGCGGATTTTTTATTTAGAAATATTGAATTCACACGAGAAAATTTTGAATAGTAATTTTCTTTTGCTTTATTTATGGAATGTCTATCATCTTATACAGCAAAAATAACTATTAAAATATACTGATGAGAATTCTGAATGCCTAAATAAAAAATCAGTCAGATGCGGCAACATTGTCTAAATTATGGAGAAAAGCATAATTTAAAAAAATGTATTTTACTCATTTTATTGAAACATTTGGGCTGACAGTAGTCGAAATATATTAAAGGAGTGAAATTTTCATATTGGTACGAAATAATACATTAAAAGATGTGACATAGTCATTCTGCAGAATTTCAACAATCGATTACCGAACTTAAATTTAGATACAGCCCCTAAAATAGGCTTTTTTAAAAATGCTTAATTTCTCTTAAACTAATTATACGAATTTCATGAAATTTTGTTTTTAGGCTACTTGAAGGGTGTAGAATTCATTTATGGTGTCTAACTTGGGTATTGCTATTGAAAAAAACGAAGTTTGGGTTTGTTTTGATATGTAGAGGACCCCCTAAGCAAATTTCACATACATAATTAAAAAGTAGACTTTATTTCCAAGCGTTTGGTATCAGTAACTTTTTTTTTACAATAACTTGTTTCCGAGTTAGTAGGGCGTGTTTATTTTTTTTTTGCCACGACTGTACCTACAAAAACCACAACAAGAGTGAAGTTATCCTTATCCCTAATTTTATACGATACAAAACAGAAATACATAATAATCACACTTTAAAAGAATTTTAATTGAATAAATAATCCAACATTTAGTCGTAGAAAAAAATAATTAATCAAATCATAATTTTAATTTTACATTCCACCTCTATACACATTTCAAATTCAGAGATATTTCACGTCCAACGATCCGCGTGGTTTATTTGCAAATTGGTCTTGTTTACCAAAATAACTAAATCTAATTTAATAAAAGATTTTTCAAAGAAGCCCCAGCACTCATGATATTCAACTTAGTTTCAGCATTTTCTAAAGTTTTCTCCAAACGAGAATATTCGGTATTTCTGTTTTATAACGGAAACTTGAAGACAAATAACATGACAAATTCTAAACAATGGACTAGAGGTCTGCACGGGCCGGAATTTCCAGGCCCGGGCCCGGCCCGGCCCGAACGAAAGCTATCTTGGCCCGGCCCGGTGTAAAAATTGGAAGTTCGGCCCGAGCCCCGCCCGGCCCGTTTGCATTTTTACAGTTCTCGGCCCGGCCCGGCCCGTACAAAAATCAGTGAAGACAGGCCCGGCCCGGCCCGACACAATTTCTACTAAAAAAAAATCCGTATTTTCTCAACATACAATTACGATTCTTTTAATGAATACTACATACATATTTATGGGAACATTTTACAGTATATTTTACATTACTATGATGTTCGCCAAACAGAAAACACACAATAGTAAACATTAACGATTACTTACAGTGTTTTAGTCATCGTGTCTACAGACATTCCAAAATGGAAATAAGGATTCATTAAAAGATTAATTTAGTTCATCAGAATAAAGGATTAAAAACATGATAACTTTTGAAGCTGTATAATAAAAAGTAGATTTGTGAAAATATTTCTCTCGTTTTTAAGGCTTTTCTCAAATCCAAAGGAACTACATTTCAACACATTTATGAATTCTTTTCTTTTCGGAAACGCGTAAGATTGGCAGGTATTATTATTCAGGAGCTATGTAAATGTCGTTTTTTTTCATAGATAAAACCAATATATCTTCCTGAAAATACTGTCAAAGTTAGAGTTTTGCATCGAATTTCGGGAAGCGATGGCACAGGAAAGGAGAAAAACGTACAGTCACGTGACAGGAATCCCTGTTATCTCTAACTAATTTATCAAATATGGAAAAAGCTATTCGTTTCCAAATGCCTTCAATAGGCAGGCCTGTCAATTTTATGCCTTTATAGTTAAAATTTTTGTCAGAAAATGTGTCTGAAAGTTTCGCATTGTTGAGCAATGAATATGAGAACCACCTTTATATTTCCAAAGATACTGTTAAGAGAAGTTCATTACCACTATTAATACTACAAAACACAATGAGTGTTCTGCACATCCTGAGATCGATTAAGACCAGTTCTGTCCCGGCACGAGTCTGCTGAAAAAAAATTAAACTCGGAATCAGACATCTTGCAACTGTACGATGCCGATCTCTATGATGGACATGTTACATTTCTGTATTGATGATGTTAAACTTGCATCGGCTCGTGACGCACATTTATACTTCTCGAGAAAATCATATTCATTGAAATGGCTCGTATTTTATCTGTTTCGCTTAAATTCTTATATCGGGCCGATAGGCCCGATTAATTTTTTTGCCGGCCCGGCCCGTTTATTTGTCTGTCGGCCCGGCCCATTGAAAAAATTGTCCTAATTCTGCCGATCCGGCCCGGCCCGTTTGAAAATTCGACCTCATTCCGCCGGGTACGGGCCTCGGGCCAAGCCCGGGCCCATGCAGACCTCTACAATGGACCCCAGGAAAGATAGACGCAGCAGTTAATATCATAAATAAAAGTACAGAATAAATTAAATAAATATCAGGATTTTTTAAAAATGTATTTTCATTTTATTTGTATTTGAAATTCAATATTGGTTCAGATTTAGACTCTTAAAAGGCAAATTTTAATAACTGGCATTTAGATTAATAAAAAAAAATGAATTTTGTTATTTTATTGATTTTTTTTTTTTTTTTGTATTTTTTATGAAGCATTATTACTAATAATGTTTCATTAACGTTCAAGTAGCAGAATAATAGACGTCATAAAAATATATAATCACAATATGTTATCTCACTTTATGTTGTAGTAGATTCTATCAGAATTGCTTTTCTCATAATTACATGATGTGTATCGATTAACTATAACTTTTATCGGAAAAGAAATGTAATTAGAAATAATAAATGATACAATAAATTTATTAATAATCTATCAAATTTCTTTTTAATACAAGAATCTTAAAGGTTTACACCTAGTCCCAAATTTCGAAAAATTGATTTTTTTGTTTCAGAGGCTTTATCAACTGAAAAAGTACTACTTTATGGTTTTAGAGTAGATGATTCTATGTAAGTAAATAAATAATGACTGATAACTAGTAACGTACTGTAATTATAACACAAAACTTTAAACTCTTATTTTTGAAAAGGGCGTTTTTCAAATCGGTTACCACGATTACTCTAAAATTACTGAATGGATTCGCTTCTAATTTTGTCAGATCTTTTCTTATATAATTATGCTGTTCATAAACGAAAGAATATTTTTTTAAATCTCCAAAAACAATATCGTCTTTAAAATAAAAATTTTAATTTCTCTTTCGACAGCCGCCATTTTGAAAGAAAAATCAGTTTTTCAAAAATTCTTTTATTAAGTTATTAAAATTAACCTTATTTAATTAGAAACCTTTAATTATTTTTATTTCGTAACAGCCAAATTTAAGCTACAAAGGTCCCACCAGTGGCTGAGAGGTTCTGCTCTCGAAACTGGTAGACGGGAGGCGCTGGGTTCGAACCCAATCGCGCACTCGTCGGCCTAATCGTTCGGAGTTTTCGTGGTTTTCTTCGAGCCATGGATTTCCATGCGTAAATAAGGGTTAGGTTCCCTTAGAAAGACCCCCACGAAGGGCACTCCCCCCTCGGGCCTATATCCCTAGAGTAGATATTCGGCCGACAAAAATCAACCAACCAACCTTAAGCTACAAAGGTCACCGCAAGGCACCAAAAACAAAAGACCCATCAGAAGAGCAGCAATAAGTAAATATATACATTTTTTTAAATAAAATGCATCAAAATTATCTGTAAATTGTATTTTAAAGAAAAATAAAATCAAAGAAAAATGTTATTTGCTTAATGAATATATATATATATATATAGGAAAAGCATCCTTCTTTTTACTGCTTGACTAGGCGAAAAGTCTTAAAAGAAACTAATTTTTCTGAAAATCATCTGTATTTCATATCTTAATAATAAATATAAAATATCTCAATTTTATTGAAAGAATAAATATTAAATTAAAGCGGACGAATCGATATATTTCTTGAAAAAAATCTTAAGCTATTCATGTATATAGCCCTGTTATGCTTTTGTTTTTAAATCCAATCCTGTTAAGACCAAACATTTTTTTCCAAACACTTGAAAAGTAGATAGCGGTATTTGGCAAATATTACTCTAGGAAAAATTCTCTCTAGAAAAAATATAAGATGGAATTTTAATATACTACTTAAAATTTTAGTGGTATGTTTAAGTGGAATTATTTAAGTCGTAAACTGAAAAAATAGACGGCGAAGCCTGAATAGTTCATTAAAATATTACCAAAATCACGGGATCCTGCACTCTAGCGAGAGCCGTGTAGTATATTTCTCAGTCAAATCTGTTAGCCTTGAGTTGTTTTAATATTTTCTTACATATAACTCGAATTACTTGCTTTTTCATCTTTAAACTTTTACAAACATGTGAAATATTATTTATACCACTTAATTTTAATACCCAACTGAAAAAATTGCACCAGAATTCTTCAATAAAGTTTTGCGTGAAAAAAAAGCATTCATCGACTTTCAAATAAATTTGCTCGAAAATTCTGATGTCGGGCAATCATTTCATCAATTTTGCAACATAACTGCTTTTCCCCTGAAAGGATTAAGAAGAGTCATTCATAGGCATATTTATATGGGTGTTCGGAATGTTTCAGTCACCTTAGATGTGCAAATGGCATGATCACAGAAATTCCTGACTTTCTGTTTGTGATGTAATCCCATGCATGTATTGCATGTATACATCCGTGATCATTGATGATATCATTGCAACTTCCCACTATAAGTATACTTTAAAGCGCTTGTCCAAAACAAACAATTAACGCATGTTAGTTTACATAATCTGAAATAGTCAGACATACAAGTGGATATATTCCGAACATCTTGTATACCTGGCATAAGTTTAAGAAAAACCGTTCTTCCTCTCATTTTAGATCAAACATATTTTTGGTTTCGTGAAATAGTTGTTGTTGTTTAGAAGATGGTCATTATAAAACGCAGTTCAAACCATACTTTCACTCCTTATTCCACCATCAATCAACAATGCGCGAATCAATGTAGCCAGGAGTTTCTCATTCAATACCAATCCTGACAACCGATTACAAACATGCCTCAACAAAATATGTGTTTTATAGATCAAGCCAATCATGCATCATCTAATGAGTAAGTTTTTTTTCTTGTTTTTTGTATATTTTTGCTATCTTGTGTTTATTAATTCCAACTTGCACTAACGTCTGTTCTTACAATAAAAAAATGCTCTCGAAGGACAGATTTCAGTCAAATGATCCCTGTAGTACTCGTATGAAATGTTAGTGTTACAAAATGTTTTAGGGGATCAATGGTAATTGATTTTAGCACAAAAAGTGTATTTATTTTTTTATTATTATTCTCATTATTATTATTGTTTTTGTTGTTATTTCATCTGGTGGAAATTTTAAAAAACCAACATTTTCAGAAATTAAATAAGTTATTAAGATATATTATTAGATATTATTAGATATTACTATATTATAAATTATTATAATAAAAATTAATTTTTAAGCCTATCTCGAGGGCTTGTTCACGTGGATGCCCTGGGATTTCGTCGAAGTTACGGAGAAGAGAGTCTCATCTTACATTACATCTGTAGACAATTGCATCAACATTATTCTGCCTTGGGTTTACACTATGAACAACATCAGCAGCAGTGGAAAAAATATCTAAAGCATCATCCAACATTACCTACAACAGTAAGTATAGTGCAATCTTGTACAGGGTGTCTCATAAATAGCGCCCAAACTCTGCACAGCCAGATTCCTCGTTGGGAGTACACAAAAAATGTCCAAAGAACTGTACCTGTACAATCCATAGTTTAACAGAAAAATACGAAGAACGAAGTATGACATCACAGCCGTATGATGTCACACGGCAAACTCCCTAGCAGTTCGTAAGGCATTTCCATTACATTGGCCGCACATCAAAGACATGCCGCAATATTCACGGATGGAAGACATGATAATCATGCAAAGAATACCGGTAGTTACAAGATGCAATCTTTTAAATACGAGTTCAACGGCGGCTTAACGTCATTACACGGCACGCGTATCCATGACGCGATACGCGCAGAGAACGTTTTTAAACGTTATCGTCTGGAAAGATATGCAAATACTGTTGTTGGTGTGTCCAATACGATGTTTTTTGCTTGCACCGGCTGAGATGTCATACTTTGTTTTTCGTATTTTCCTCGTAAACTATGGATCGTACAGGTACAGTTCTTTCGGCATTTTTTATGTACTCCCAGCGAGGGATCTGGCTGTGCAGAGATTGAGTGCTATTTATTGGATACCCTGTATATAATGTTGCACATACTAAACACTCATTTTTTACAGTCTTATAAATATTATTAAAATAGTATGAGGCATAATTAATTTATCATGAATCTTACCAATATCAAAAGAATATTTTAAAAAAGATAAAAATTGCACCCAATTTCAGTTTTTCCCAGTTAAAAATGCATACATATCATAAATAAAATATTTTTTATTTAATAGCAAATTAGTAAAAGGATTCAGGGTAATAATTTCACTAATTGTCAAGCACACAATATTGTATCTCTCGCAAATCTTGGCACGCTTCAGAAATTTTAATTATTGTAGGTTGATTCTAAATTTCAATTCTCCATCGAAAACAAAGGGATATCTGTTTTACCATTTTTTATTGAAACCTCTTAAGTCTTAAAAAGCCCCTAATCCACTTTTTCATTCTTCTATTGTGCGCCCGCCGCTCGCGAATCGTCGTCTTATCTGAATGTGAAGCCCTTTGCATTGCACGAGCATCCAATGTGTAACTCAACTACACAAAGCTCGTCTTTTACATGAAATTAAAGATGAATATACTAGTACGAATTATTTATTATATGTTAACGTACAGTCCTGGGGAGGGAAAATTATCATCCCTACTAACTCTGCTGCAAATCGTTGTATAAAAATGTGACTTGTGTCAATCGATTATTAATAACGTCTAATAATTAATGCTATACATAAATTTTGCTTCGAGGGCCATCTACATATAGAGACTTTAAAAACTTTGAATTTCCACCACTAACAATTAATTTTGACACTATGCTTGATTTTTTTTATAAATTTTACTTCGTATACCAACTGGGAAATCATTCGGTCAAGCAGTTTAAGAATTATGCAGGTTTAAAGTTTGAAACTATTATGTTAAATTCATTTTTAATAATTGCAAGACAGATTGTAAAGCAGGCAGTATTTTAAGCAAAACTCAAAACTACTTCGCGAAATAAACAGTAATTTTGGATTCGCATATTTGAAGCTTCTGTAAATCGATTTCTGTTTAAAAATATATACTTTACAATTCATTTTTTTTAAAGAAAATAATGTCGATGTATTTTTTTTTAAACTGAATATAGATCTTAGAGTTCTTTTTAGTACTCTTGCGCGACTGAATCTGAATTAAAACATGTTCAAATGTTTGTTATAACAACAAAAGATGTGAATCTCTGTTAATTTGTCTTTGCTACTTTCCACGTATAAATGAAGGTCGTTTTTTCGGTTGTCCTTTTAACTATCGTTCTGTACAATGGCGAAGAACCTCCATTTCCGCACCGTTAGATTCGTTTGTATATTACATTTAAGGTAATTTTATAAACGTTTAAGGTAATCTCGAGCAATGTCAGGCGAATTCTTTAGTTAAAATATTTGACATTCTTCAAATTAGAAATTTCCAACATTGCTCTGAAACAATATTTAATTTTAATTTTTATTTTTATTTTGGAATTTTACGCTTCCCCACCCCCACCCCCATATCTACAATTCATATTAATCTCACAATAAATTAAAACTCTTGTTGTTTTTATTTATTTTATTTTATTTTATTTTATTTATTTTTTTTTTTTTTGCAGAAAGAGCTGAAATGTCTTGTCAGGAAAGGCATTCCACCTCATTTGAGAAGCCGGGTTTGGGCTATAATGTACAGATCCAGAATTAATGACATCATGGAAAGTAAAGGCCAACACTACTATAACTACCTGTGCAGCCTGGCACCAGATGACGAAGTAATATTTATATGCTACATTTTTTACCCTGCAAATAAAAGAGTTTTACTAAAACATATCTCATTAATTTTCACCCAGTTGCAAAAGACAATTTAAGTTAACGAAAAAAATCATTATAATAAAGTAACTATATGTGATTCCTCTTACGTAGCTTCATTTCCATCTTTATTGAACATTTTTTTCAACACATTTCAAATTAATTTAAAGTGTGTCATTTTCTATTTGACCAAATATCTTTAATGTATTGATCTTCCAACACATCTCACGTGATGATGTAAGTGCATCCCAAATTTTGTTCATGAAAATAGATTCGGCAGCGCAGACTAATATAGTCTATCTGTGGCTTCCGTTGTGTTAGAAGACGTTTGAGATACGATTTATTTCATCTTTTTTGTACCCTGTAAAATAGTTTATAATTACATTCTCAGTATTTAATATTTGATTACTTGTTTAGCTACTAACCTTAGAAGCTAGGAACTTTTTTAAAATCACATAGTGATGCAATACGTTAATTTAGGTCACTTACCCACTCATATATCTGCCACATTGGGTCTCATTACTTCAGATTTGGCTTTAGGGTGAAATATAGATTATGAATATCATTTATCATCACATATATTATATATGAGGGGCTCACAACTATAGTAGACCAAGTCCATTTTTCCTTATTGTGAATAATATGGCTTTAAAGTTCTTAATAAATAATTAATTCAGGCCAAGTGATTTATAAGAATTATATGCGTTAATATTGAATTTCAAGTACCTTTTTTTATAGCGCGCTACTTTTACAAATGACAAATTAATGTTTCTATTGAAAATTTATACGTTTTTTTAAAAAAAAATAAGGGCTTGGTCTAGTATGGTTGTGAATTTTCCATGTGTAAATAAAGACTTGTTTATTATGATTACAAAAACTCTTGATTTTGAAAGATATGAGAGTGAAAGATATTACCAGTTACCGTAATTCATTCACGGTGCACAATGCTATCATCATCATCAACGTCACATGGCCGGACACTAGTTGTAATCAGACCGGTGCTCCCCTTTACAGATATTGCATTTAACTGGATTGGTGCATATTGAATAACAAGAACTTATTAGTAATATTGTTCCAAATCACTCTGGTAGTCACCGTAACACCCAAAAAAGAGGATATTTTCGAGATGTCAACCGCGCACATTAAATCGTAGGTGCTGATAATGACCGTACCTGTACGGGTAAAACGAATATTTGAAATATGCTTAAAATGTTCAGTAACTTCTTTGAGTGCACTTTGAACTGCACGAGGATCTTTCTTGGGAATACTGGAAGTTTCAGAGCTCTTGACAAAAATGTTAAAGTTTTTTCCGCCGTTTTGGGCAGCTAATTATAATAGACCATCTACCGGTATAGTCGAACGAGCTAGGTTTGGATTTATCTCAGAAAATTGAACGCTGGTTTCCTCGCTGGAATTCTCTAAGTCGACCATATCAATATTAGACGGAGAAATTTAAGCAATGTCGTCCGTAACAACTTTAACAACTGAACACGCCATAATGGCGTCACCAAATTGACAATTCTACTAGACAAGCCAAAAATAATAACTAACACACTTGGGAAAAACTCCGAGCTACAAACTATGAAATAATTCAAAACGCTTACGTCACTAGAAAAGTAAACTAAAATAAAAACACCCACCAAGAATCACTACAAACCCGGAGACCACACAGCCTGCCTGTCAGTCAACGCCCCCCACGTGTTCCGTGGAGAGCATGCAACCTACACACACGACAGTCCAACTCCGAAAAAAAAAACATGCATCTTTTCAACATCCACAATGAAGACCGTATAAATATAATCTAATTACGCTGATTTCGATTTGCTGTCCGAAACATTTTCGTAGCCTTTTTTAGGTGTGTTCGTAATTATATAAATACGTAGCACCTATAGCGCACCTATAGCGCAAAAACTACTCAACCGAATGGTTTGAAATTTAATAAATATAATCGTTGAATAATTTTGTCGAGTCATTTCAAATTTTATGAAAATAGAATGAAAACTTAAAAAGATATTAATAATTTTTTATTCATTCTATTAAATCCGATCATATGTAATTAATTAATTAAAATCATTAATTAATTAATGATATCACATGATGGGTAATGATTCTAGGTTGTCATGGTGATTGCGTCATATTTAAGATGTAGTCATATTATTTAGCATAAGAGTGCTACAGCTCAACAGCTGTAGCACTCTTATGCAAAAATGCACCGAGATGTGAATATTTATAAAAAGTTATAGTACGAACTACCTCATTTCCCAAATTTGACGTGCGATTTCCGACTTGTTTATCATTCTCAAAATGCATGCACTCCGTGAAATTTTCAGGAAGTCTAGAACCACTATTTTTTATAAGAAAATTTCCATTTAATATTGAAATCACATAATTTATTGGCGTCTCGCTTAATTGTAGAATTTGCAATATTTTTTTCGGGATTAAGCGAGATAAAAAATTATGTTTTAAAAATGTGCTAGAACTGTAAGCACCATGCATTCATGTCAAACATAATGCTTTAAAACGATAAGAAGCTCATCTGAAATTTCACCTGCAAACTGCTTCACTTAGTACCTTCCCGAAAAACCTATAGAAAATCTCTCATCGTAATAATTTTCATTATAACTTTGTCTTTTTTATTTATTTATTTTATTTTATTAATTTATTTTATTTTATTTATTTATTTATTTATTGTAGATTCTATTTTATTGTTCAATTTAACCCTATTTGAAAATGCTTCATTTTCTCAGATAGATTTTCTTAATTTTAGAGAGTGTCTCAACATAAAAGACAAATTGCTCTGGATTTACTTCGAACAATGCCAGACAACATTCGATTTGCAGACTCTAATGCAGACGGGGTATGAATCTATTTTTCATTCTTATCTTCTTGAATTCATTTCTCATATGATTAACCCTTTGTAACTCAACAACTCCGATTCGAAAATCGTTTACTCAGATGTTATAAAACATCAATTTAAGCAAGTAAAAGTAATTTTAAAATCTTAAAACATAAAAGTAAAAAATTAAAGGTATTTTTTTTATCTGCAACCAACAAATATAAAATTACATATTTCTCATAAATATTGTCTATTCTAATACAAAATTATAAAGTGTACGAACTTACCTTTGTAAAAAATCTATTTTTGGATGTCACCAGCCTTTTTAATTTTACAAAATTTACGAAGTTTATTTGTGTAAGAACGATGGGAAACTGCTCAAATAATAAATAAAACTTTGTTATGAAAAATTAACTCGGTGTTGTTTAAGAATTCTATGAGCAATGTATATTAAGTACTGAGTTGTAAGATAGCAGAAATAAATAAAATCTCCTTTTAAAGCCCTTTTAATTTCAATAGAATTCGAAAATATTTTGTTATTAGTATTATAAAAACGTGCTTTTTTCATATTACAGGTTCGTAAAATGCAAGAAGTTCTACAAGCTTTTTGTATACACAATCCATCTCTTGGATATTGTCAAGGAATGAATTTTCTTGTAGGGATGTGTTTGCTATTTTTAGAACCTGAAGATGCATTTTGGTAAGATTATTTTACTTTTTACTGATTACACAGTACAACTCCTAGCAACGTATTCTCTTTTTTTAACCCCCCTTTTAACTCCATTCAAGTACTTTCAATTTATTGTAAAATGTCAAAAAAGAGCAATCTTGAATTTTGTGATAGAGATTTTAGGGAGCAGAATTCCTTCACAGTTTGAAGAAATGATACTTTATTAATTGCTTAAAATGTTGTTAAAATTAAGCATTTCAGTCTCTGTATAACTATTTGGAGTTTTGGAAAGAAAACTCGTTTAATGCTTTTTTCTTACGAGTATATCTGAAATCTATCACTATTATTTTCTTTTAAGCCTTTCCACTCTGTGAAAATTATTGTTTCGAAATAGTGATCACCACTTTCAATCACTATTTCTTTGCTATAATCTTCATAATGTATTCTTATTGCAAATATTGCAGATATATACTCAGAAGATTTTTTTAATAAGTGGTAGCCAAAGCTTAATTCTGCAGTAGCGGTAACGACCAGCGTTATCGAGTCACACTCGACAAAAGAGTGGAAAGGGATAAACCCGATATTATAGTTGGTACCCTTCTACAGACTAAAGATTTCAGATGTCCATTCAAGAAAAAAATCACTCCTAGCGTTCTGCGAATCGAGCGGGAATTTGCATGCCGTCCAGTTTGTTTCTTGTTTGTAGTTATGATAATTAATAAGTTATCATTTGTTACTCTTTTTTCTAAACTTACTTTCTGTGTGAAAAACACCCGGAATTTATTATTTAAAAGGCACGCATAGTAGATATAACGACATTTTTTTTTTTCTATAAGTTGGTACCACTGTACCGAGTTACAACGAGGACTTTGAGCGCCATCTGTGACAGCAGCGATTTTTCATACTTCTGAGTGCTCTGCGATTTTCGACATTGGAAAATGCAATTATATAAATAGTTTGCCTTAAATTCTGTGTTTCAAACAAAATTTCGTGCGCCGAACATTTTGAAAACCTCCGAAATTTTGTGTGGATTTTGAACCACGATAATGCACCATTGAATAAAACTGTTGGGCAAGAAAGAGTATTTGACCGAAAACACGGTTGATTGGTTGTGCTTATGACGGCCAATGATCAACATGAGGGATATAGGCCCTAAAGGGGGGGGGTGCCCTCTGTGGATGTCTTTCAAAGGGAACCTAACCCGTATTTAAGCGTGGAAATCCACGGTTCGAAGAAAACCACGAAAACTCCGAAAGATTAGGCCGACAGGCGCGATTGGGTTCGAACCCAGCACCTCCCGTCTACCATCTTCGAGAAATTGAGAGACAACACAACGAATGTCATTGACGAAGCACCGTGCTCACATGATGTGACTTTCTCTTGTTCCCAAATCTAAAACTACCACTTCAAGGAAGGCGTTTTGAATCAATTGAGGTCATAAAAGAAATTTTGCTGAGGTAGCTGAAGGCCGGACCTCATTCCAGAATGCGAAAAATGTATGGAGGGCTGGATCATGCGTTGCGTAATTGTACTGGACTCGATTAGGTCTAATTCAAAGGCAACAAAGTAAAATTTGATGAATAAATTACTTTTTTGTGGTTTATTTAACAATTCCGTGTACTTTTTACACAGAATGCATAAAACTAAAGGCTTATCCCAAACTTTTAAAATATTGAACTAACTATGCAAAATATGTGTTGAACGTTGACCAATATAAACCGTTAGGTTTTGAGGTATCGCTCCATTTGCAAGAATGTTTCAAATATTATTTTTCATCATATAAAAGTTCATCTACATCAAAATAATTATTTTGTTTTACACTAGATTAATATTAACACAATTACTCTATTTGGTAAACAAATCATATTAGATGTAAATTTCCAACTGGGCGAAAAATGTCCGGACCAGGATTCGAACCCGGGACCTCCCTGGCTGAAGCCGCCAGTGCTCTGCCATCTGAGCTATCCCGGACGATTCTGGTCGAACTTTTTCACCCAGCTAACCTTGATGATAACAGCATCTGGTCTGAAACCTGGTTCAGCTCAACAGAATAAATCTCAGGTAATGGAACTCCAGAAATCGCTGGATACGAAATTACACTAGATTAATAGTAACACAATTACTCTAATTGGTAAACAAATCATATTAGATGTAAATTTCCAACTGGGCGAAAAATGTCCGGACCAGGATTCGAACCCGGGCCGCCAGTGCTCTGCCATCTGAGCTATCCCGAACGATTCTGGTCGAACTTTTTCACCCAGCTAACCTTGATGATTTTGTTTTAATTACGTAAAGGTTAATTATGTATTTAACCTTTGTATTTTGTTTTAATTACGAAATTTCAATATTTATACGGTCACTGGTTCTTATAAGGAAAATTTAGAAAAGCTTTCTCTGTACTCTAACAAGTAAAACATTAAAAATTACGATTTTGTATTACAAAACTTACCTAGTTATGATATTTTGAATTTTATAAATTTTTATAATTTTCTGGCACAAAAACTGAGCAACGTGTTTTTAGAGGGAAAATATTCTGAAATTTCATAAAATTCAAAATATCATAACTTGGTAAGTTTTGATAGCAGAAGAATAGAATGTTTACTGTTATACCGGTTAGTACACTGAGAAAAAATTTCTAAATATAACTTATAGTAACCAAACACCGTATAAAAATTTAAATTTGGTACTATTTTTAATTATTTTGACGAAAATTCTTTTTTAAAAGAAGATTTTGTATGAAGAATTTTATGTGAAGAGCAACATTTAAAACAAATATCGATTGGGAGTATACCTCTAAAACTAACAATTTCGAAATCAGTTGTTGGTCATAAATAAGAAGGGACACCCTGTAAAGTAATATGATGGCTTTTCATTAATTTAATGTTAATAATATATTTACTTCTTTTACAAATTATTTCATTCCATCAAAGGGCCATCAGTACCATGTCAGTCTATCGGATATGAAAATAGCTTTATTACTTAATAATTTTTATTAGTATCAAATCGCTATCAAAAATAAAAGGACAATAATGGAAATAAAGAAGTACAGCACGCAACGGATAAACAAAAACAAATACTTCTAGTGGATTTTTTTTTCTACAGTAACATTTTAAAAATCGATGGATATTCTATTCTGTTTAATTTTCAATCAATCAACTTGATATATTTTTTAATTAATCGGCACTTATTTTTCTTATGAAATGCGTCTCTACATTGTCAAAATATCCAATATGAAAATCTAATGCTAACCATTTTTCAGGAGACATGTTTTAATTACAGATTCAAAATTAGTACCAGGCTGAAGTAGCATGTTGGTGCTGTTTTCTATGATATTTAAGCATCGTGACGAAATAATACCATTTGATTTTTTTTAATCGCCAAAAGATCACATTCGTTAATTTGAGTCACTAACATAATTTGTACTTTTTGCAGGTTCTTAGTTTTACGGTATCGAATGTGCCATATTCGATAGTTTGACATTTTTTTTTATATTTGCATACTCAATAGGAAGCACATAATAATTTTCCTTAATAATTTCAATTGTAAACGAACACACAAATTAATAGGAGAAAAATAACTCATTTTTCAACGTTATTTAAATTTTATAAAATATACACTTTTGTGCAAAAGTTAAAGTTCTTTTTTATGTAACCTCGTGCAAAAGTGCTCAAATTGACACAAATAGTACCATGAAATCCTCTTGATATAAGAATATGGGGGAAATGAACAAAAATTTAAAAAAAGGAAACCAAACTATACAAAAAGAACTTTATTGAAAGGTAACTTCGAGCACAACTGGAAAGTAGACAGAAACGTCCATGTGGCAAGTGACTGGAAAAAAAATTCTAGTCTTAAGTTGGGAATATGGGGACCTTTTAGTGGGCTGCAGGTTTTACAGAGTCTATCCCTGCTGAGTACTACGTTTTCAATGACGGTTGGGGGGTCGTGGGCCATTCCTCTTGTAGCTCTAGTCGCATTTCTGGTATCGTTGCTGGTGTCTGATGACGCACTGTCAAGCGTCTCCCGAGAGTGTCCCACACGTGTTCGATTGGATTTAGGTTCGGAATTTTGTGGGGTAATCCATGCGCTGAATATCCTCACTCCAACATCTCTGCGACAGCTACTGTACGATGAGGTGTACCATTGTCATGCAGGAAGAAGAACTGATTACTCATAGCAACTTTTAAAAGATGAACGTGAGGAAGAACCTCAGTACAACAGCGGGCACCAGTGATTGAACCTCCTTGAAAGATCGGTTACAAAGAATGATACCTCGGCAAACGAGGATGAACTACCTTCAAACGAGTCCTCTTCGAAGATGTGGGAATAGGGATTTCAAGGTTCTCAGCTCTCTTCATATGCGTATATGTCCAGAATTGCTAGTCAGAATAAAGAGGCTCTCATCCATAAAGTGCACTTGACCCCATTGCTGATCTGTCGAGTTTTTGTGTTTCTGGCACCACAGGAAACGACCTCTCCAATGAGTAGACGTTAATTGCACACACCCTCGTGCAAATAAACCACTTTTGTGCATTCTCCTGACAACGGTAAAATACGAGATCCAGACGTCCGTTGCATGTGTTTTGCAATTTTTCCCACTGTCTTCGGCTGCATCTTCTCAACTGTAGGATAAGATAACGGTCGTCCTCTACCATGGTTATTCAAGTAAAATAACTGCTAAACACTCGAACAGCAGTTCGCTTCGCTTGAAATACTCTGCAAGCTTGTCACACGATACTGTGAGCTATTCAGAACTCCTCGACCACACTTTTCACGTCTCGACTTCCTCTAACTTCTCAATGATTCTATTTCGGGTAAAATCATCCAGATGTCATCTACAAGATTGCCTGTTAGGCATATATCCCACCAAGGCACTGTACGTCGTTCAAACCGATCGTGCAATAGCTTTCACAGAAATGCTGAGTGTTTACTACGAGCGAGCCTTATATACTTCTAAAACTTCCATAATGCGTCATGCTGCATATATGCACATGTAATGCCGTACCTAACCCTACTCAATTTCCTGATTGGTCTTTCGGTCTGTTCTGCATTTACGCTCCACGGTTATGCTTACTTCTTCATTTCCTTCTTCATTTTTCACACCAGTGCACAATGGGACGTTTTGACGATCTAGGAGGACAAAATTATTTCGTTGAAGTTCAATTAGTTTTTGCTGTTTTCTTTCAATGCATCACTAATAAAATACTCAAACACTGATAAATATTTGGTTATTTAACAACAATGTCTTAATATAAAATTGCAGGGTTCCCACTAAAGTCCGTTCCCACCCTCTTAACTACCGAACGACTCATCTATATTCATAAACGTGGTGTCTAGATATAGTAAAGAGGCTATGCGCTACTAGATGAGATAGCTTACAGCACCACCTGGTGCAAAATGGTGGCATTAGCGTTCCTATCGCGAAAACGGTTCGAAATATGGGATAAATTGAATGAAAAATTTTTACAGCATCATCGATTTAGTTTGAAAGGACACCTTGTGAACATGAATGCAAAATGAATCTCGTTCTGAACATGAATCTCGTTTTCGATATAGGAATACTAACTCAGCTATTTTGCACCAGGTGGCGCTGGAAGCGGTTTCATGTGGTAGCGCATAGCCACTTTACTATACCTAGACACCACTTTTATTATTACAACTGCAACCGTTCGGCAATTAATTGCGTGGAAAGGACTTTAGTGGGCATCCTGTTTAATGCATTACAAATAATGCATTAAACATACTTATTTTAGAAATTAAGTAAAAAAAAATTTAATGCACACATGTACGTTAACATTCATTTCTTTTTTGTATTTTTGTCTACTCAGAATTGCTCGAGAAATTTGTGTAGTCATCCTGAAAAATAATTTTTTTAAATAAAATCATATTTGAAAAAATTAAAGTTTTGTGGTACCCTGTAAAACATATAAATGCTAGCAAAATTAATTTCTCTTGAAAAAATGCTGTTGTGTGAATAAATAACTTATATAAATTTTATTCAATTTGAAATAAAATTTCTGCATATAGACGGTAATGTATCCAAATTTTTTATGTGCCCCTGTAAAAGAAATATACACTGCTACGCACTTTGTTTTCAATTTAAAAAATGCTATTGTGTATTTCAATAACCTATAGTAATTTTGTCGAAATTTAATTAAAATTTCTGCTTTATAGCAACGATCTTTCCGCGATATTTTGTGTGGCCGTGTAAAAAATGCATAATTTCTAAGTTCGTAAAATTATATTTTAACGGAATTATCATCGAAAAAACACATGTAGGGAAAGTTTCAGCACAATCAGATAATTGAAAGTGGTTAAATTCTCTTGCAAAATTTGAACTAATCTTTTATGTGGCCCTGTAAAAAAGCGTAACTGCTACGTTCCATAAATTATAATAATATTGAATTGTCATCAGAACTACATATCCTGAGCAAAGTTTCAGCTCAATCAGATTATTGAAATTGATTTAAAATTAACTTGCAAGTTTTAAGTTAAATTTTTGAGAAGCCCTGAAGAAACAGCATTCTAAACAAACTTCTACGTTCTTTAAATTATAATAATATTGTATTGTCAATCAAATTACACATGTATTCATTGTTTTGGCTCAATAGGATAATTAAAAGTGGTTTAAATTTGACTTGCAAGATTTAAACTAAACATACATACATTCACTGCAAGTTAATATGATGCTTGTTTATTACCCGACTGCCAAGAAGTGTTATATGTTTCACGCATATCTGGGTATGTGGTTTTCTTTATACCCTCGAAACATCCCAACGGCTGGGTGGATTTTAATGAATGAGGTCTCTATCGATTCGTCTTAACAGTCCGATGGTTATAGGCTAGGTTTTGTTTTTATAAATTTAAAATGGCATTCGTAAAATACAAAATGGCGGTAGAGACGAAAAGAAATTACGCACCATACTGAATGGCATATCGTTGGATAGGTCTTTCAAAATGAAGACGATGTTTCATTGACTATTTTACAGTCAGAAGCTCCGTTAAATATTACGCAACCTGGAAGCTGTGCAGGTAGGATCGCTAGCTTTACTTAAACTCTAACCATCATAGACGTCTATAGGCCTCATCAAAACAGTGTTTATAGATAGGAACTAACAAATAAACACAATTTAAAAGTCATCAATACAAGTAAATAAAAAAATAGATAAGTAATATAAAAAATAGTTTCACATTGATGAGAAATAATTAATTAGTTCGCTTTTTACGCAGTCGGGATTTTTGATTTTTTTAATTTAATTTTTTATTAATAAAAACTTAATTATCTGCAGACATCTGCAGGAGTTTTTTTTTTTTAATTTTTCAGTACTTTTGAAATCGCACTTTGATTTTAAAAAATGCTTATTGCTGAATAATGCTTAATAATATGTTAAAAGTCAAGATGAAATTTGGAAACAACATCAAGGATCTTCGAGAATTTCAACCCTTGAAAAAAGCGGTAAAGCTAGTTTATTATCGCTTATTTTTAAACAAAAATTGGTTAAATCTGAGCTTGACAAACCTCTGATATTAGATCAGCAAACTCGTGCTTTCAAATAAAACAGAATAGTCACGACGTGCTTTCAAACTTAAAGGAAGCTAGTGAAACTTTTGAAAATCCCTCAAGCCAACTGCGCAAATGCCTTCTTTCCGGTCATAATTAATCGACACTTCTGATTTTTTCTACAAAACTCGTACGGATCTCGAAAATACAGACCTCTAGCTACCACTACACGCGGTTTTGTCAAATTCCGAGATAATCGGAAAAATTAATTTTGTTCACCCAGATCATCAAAACGTCCCATTGTGCAGTGTAGGAGAAAACTTTTGATCTGAATTTGGAGGAGCAAATCGCTATCAACCGCAGACGGCTTTTAATTTGATGGAATATAAGTATACGCTATTGTTAAAGTTTATTAACAGAAAATAAGAAAATAATATTCAAATTTTTATTAAAATTGTTATAATAAAAGGCAAATTATTTTTACAAAAAAGTTTAAATGAAAATTTAAAAAATTATATTCGAAATGTAAATGTTTTATTTGTGCGTTACTGAAAAATGTTGAAGTTTTACTCATTAAAAATGCCCTATTTTAACTATGTCAACTTTCAAATATGACGTCATTTGTCAAATAGATTTTATTCTTAATTTTTTGTCTTTTTATTGTCTTTTTCTTGCAACATTAGAATAACCGAGTTGGCATCATTCCAGAAATTCAAGTAAAAATTACAACAAGAAAGAAGAATTCTGCGCCAAGCACAGATTATAACACATTTTCAACACTTCCAAAATAACTTAAAGAAACTTCCCCATTTAATAAATTCAAAGATGATAGCTAAGTAAATATTTTAAAAAACGTATAAAACATTTTGTAAACCAGATTTTAGAAAAGGCATAAAAAAGTCGAAAATTTAGCATCAGCAATTTCTGCTAATAATCGGAAATGTACTCTTTTTTTTTTTTTTTTTTTTTTTTTTTTTGTACACAGCTTTATAAATTTCTGAAGATTTTTATATACGTCGCATATTACGCTAAAATTTAATTCAAGTGAAAACGCATGACACTACTAAAAACCTACTTCCAAAAAATACCATCCATGGATGGCAGTGTATATCTAGTTCTTTGCGTAGTCCTGTATGCTCTGAATTTATTTATCTTCTACAAAAAATCTCTTAGTATACTAAATATAGTTCAGCTGGAAAATGCATAACTCAATTAAAAACCTTCTTTACGCAATTTACGCCCATACACAGGAACGCTTACAATGTTTTTGTGTAGCCCTGTAAATGATCTAAATAACTCATACACACTACGTAGTATACAGAAATGAAGTTAAAATCTCATACCATAACTGAAAACGCACTTCCAGCAATTATCAGTTACATAGTTTTGTAACTGAGATATTTTGTATGTCCTTATAAATGAATTATAAATGCTAGGCACATCATATTCTACAGCAAGCATCTTGTAGTGAACCTCAGTAAGGTATACAAATTCTGTTTTGACCGAGATAGTATAACATCATTAAAATACGCTGCCAGCAGTTTGTCCCCATAGACCATTATGTAACCGAAATCTTTTTTGTGACCCTATAAACGAATGATTGATTCTTTGCATTCCATATTCTACAGGAAGCACGTTTCGTTGCACCTCAGAAAGATATATCAATTTCGTTATGTTTGAAAACTGTAACATCATTAAAACCACACACGCGATCCACAAACGATTT
Organism: Maratus speciosus; assembly: GCA_963932465.1. Lineage (NCBI taxonomy): Eukaryota > Metazoa > Arthropoda > Arachnida > Araneae > Salticidae > Maratus > Maratus speciosus. Next base: position 188,649,252 of record OZ010787.1, on the reverse strand, counting down.
TCCCGATAGACTATAATGTACCTCTGGAAACGAACTATAAATGATATACACTTTATTTTCAATATCGAGCATTCCATAGTAAACTTGAATAATATATATTAATTACATAGCAATCCGAGTACGTTTACGAGAGTTAGAGCGCGGAAAGACGGAATACAGACAAATCAACGTCATAAAGACTTTTCAACTATGTTGGAAAGTGTTAAAAATACTAATATTTCTTAAAAATGAAGCGCCTTCATTAGTTTTATTAATTTTATGAACCGACTGTTCTAATATTTGTTCTAACAAAATTTCAAATGCGCACGATTCGACACTACTGATTTGAATGAAAAAATTATTAGAAATTTCGTTGACAAAAAGATTAATATAACACAATCGATACTTTGCATTGCATAAGACAGAAATGAAGAATATGTCACATTCGACAGTTTGCAAGATAAAAAAAGAAAACAGCTTACAAACATTCATATTACAAACATTTATAGGAAAGTATCGAATATGCCACATTCGATACTTTGACAAAGTAATTAAGAAAAGTGTGCATATGCGACACATTAATACAGTCATTAAAGTTTCTAAGTAGTCAAGGAATTTGGCGATTTTTCACCGTGCTTAACATGCACAATAAAAGAGAAAGGTAGTTAATATGAAAATCGCTGTCAGCTCGGCCAACAGGCACAAGTAGGTTTCGAAGTTAAGTACTTATTTCACCAACAAAACACTAAATCAAGATTAGCGATAAGAAGATTTATATCATAAATTTAATCGTGTGGTGATTGTTTCATTAAATAAACAATTTTCAAACCAAAATTTTAAATTCTGACGTTCTTTTTATTGAGACACGGGCGGTGAAATTCTAAGGTGAAATCCAAACACCTCATTGGTCATTGAGTCCCGTCTTTTTCAGAGAGCAATCTCTAAGCAGTAAGGGGAAACGCCATCGACTCCTTTTTCCGAGAAAAATTCTTGCAGGCAATTTTGAAGCGATTGTTACATTCTGTTTTCATTTAAAATAAACCATCGAAATTAACTCAATTAACTTAATTTTGTTGACTTTTTCTAAAATGTGAGTGAAAGATTTTGATTTTAAGCTATAAAGAATTTTAAATGACATGGCAAGTACATGGCAAGTACTTTTTTAGTTAATGAAAATTAAAAATGAAATTTGCTTTTTTTTCTTTATGTTACTTTTAAAATCTAAAATAATACAAAAATTCGCACATTACTGGAGAAAAATTTAATAACTATCTTAGAACGCTAAAAAACTTCAAAAAGTTTTGCCGAACGGAAAATAATTTTAAAAAATAATGTAAGTTTTTAAACGAACTTTAAACGCTAAGAACAAAACAAAAAATATTACATAAACATTTTTGTAATATTATGTAGAATAAGTTATTTTATTTATGCTACGCTGTCCATTAAAAATAAAAGTTTAATATTATGTAAGAAAAATTCTTTCTAATGTTTTATTTCTTTTTAGGGTTCCCTACTTAAAAAGTAAAAAGATTATAAGATCACTCCTGTGTCTGTCTGACTGTTTGTCACAGCCATTTTACTCGTAAACTATGGAACGTGAAAAGTTCAAATTCGGGGAAGTAATAAAGACCATTGACCCACACATTTTCAGATTAATAAACATTCATAAATATATTTAGTAAAAAAGTAGAGGGGCTAATTATACTACTTGAAAAAAAATCTTTTCTTTGCATATCATGTGGGGTATCCTGTGAAAGCTTTTGTAACGCTGAACACAAAAATATATTCCTTTTAATATATTCCTTTTAAATATATTCCTTTCGTCTTGGATTTGTTCATCCGCGCTTTCTTGGGACGGGGTGAGTTTGAGGTGTGCCAGGTCCCCATCATCTCTATAGTCCAGACTTGTCACCTCCTGACTTCTTCTTGTTTCCGCGCTTAAAATCAGCTCTGAAAGGAAAACGCTTCCACTTGTTCGAGGACATCGAAGCAAATGTCAAGGCAGCCCTTGCAGCCATCCCGAAACAGGCCTACGTGGACGCCTTCGAGTCATGGAAGTGCCGCCTATAAAAGTGTATTTATGCAGGAGCTGCCTATTTTGAAGACTATTAGTCAGTTGTACGAATTTGTTCAATAAATCTGTCCTTTTGAACAAAGGCTCATTCCTTTTGAATCCCACCCTGTATGCATCATAATTAAGAAGTTATGGAGGGTTTTCTGTTTTTACAAAACCCCTCCCCATTTCCACCCTCTTGATCCAATTTCACCCATTAACGAACTTGACCGAGATCTTCTGCCCCTTGACTTTATGTATCAGTTTGGAAGAGATTTGTACAGAATTATGGAAGTTATCGTATCCATAAAAAAATAGAGAGAGAGATGGATACAGTTTTGAACTGGGGGTGGTTTTGGGTTCTAGAAGGTCATTATCGGCGTAAATCTGCAAACATTTTTCAGAAATTCTGTCGTATTTCGTACGAAATCTACCTAAAAAATCATTTTTGTCCATTCGATATTTTGACATGGTAGTGACGATCATGAATTTTTTTATTTCATAATCCGAAAAAAATATTTAAATTTTTGTAAATGTAACTTTAGTTGTCTTAATTTATTCTATTATTCCTTAAAAGAAATTGTAATTCCTTACTATTTGTAATTAATATCATTTTTTAACTAGGTGTTTAGTTGCTGTAACGGAGCGCTACTTTACACCAAATTATTTTGACCAGAATTTGATTGGTGCTCAAGCTGACCAAGAAGTCCTGAAAGATTTATTAAAAGAAAAAATGCCAGTCCTGTGGCAACATTTTGTACAACTGGATATTGAACTTTGCACTGTTACATTAAACTGGTTTCTGGCTATTTTCTTTGACTGTGTCCCATTTGAAGTAAGTAAAATTTAAAGTAGTATATGGAGCATAAGTAGTGAAATTCAAATACATTTATCTCATCATTTTAAAAGCTTCTACATAAACGTTTGAAGTTGGGAGGTTTGAATGGATACTTAAAAAAATTACTGTAAAGCTGTGATCTACAGAAAACATCTTTAAAAAACTAAAAAAAGGGCCAAGCTTTAAAAAAAGAAAAGAGGGGGGGGGTGAAAGTTGTGTTTAAAAAATAAAAATGGCATGATATCAAATTTCCAAGCTTATTTTCTGGTACTTATTTAATATTATCTATTAACTAAGTTACCCGCTCAGATGACAAAGGTGGTAAGTGACACCATCATCATTTTGAGAAAAGGATCTGTAAAGTTCCAAATATCTGATTGTGTTTATTGTCAAATGCCTTCTTTATCAATTGAAATCTCTGTGAGTATTAGTTTTTTTTTTTTTTTTTTTTTTTTTTTTTTTTTTTTTCAAATAGTAATTTAGCAGATGGTAGAAGATTGATTGAGGGTAGAGTCATTGATTATCTTCAATCATATGATTAACTCTTTTTTTTTTTTTTTTTTTTTTTTTTTTTTGTCACATACCACCTTTGTCATCTTAGGTCTTCATATGTAAGTTAAATGCCACCCTCAAAAAATTCATCTTCTTCGTAGATGTCTGAATCGATCATCCAAAAGATTTACCATTTATAGGTCTTGTTGAGGAATTTACATTAGCTAAGAGTTGCATCTTGCCCATCATGTGAATCAATCTGTTAAATGTTTTTTGAAAATAATAGGTAAGCACGTTCAATATTTCTAGACATTTTATCTACATTATAAAATTGAGTCGTTTGCCATTATCCACGAATTTTCTACCCAAATCAAAGGATTATAATAACCAGATTGCACACCTATAAATTTATGAAATATTGCAGATTGAATTTTATAGTTTCATTGTTTGAGTGAGAAGTAAAACTTTTTTGTAAAATAATCCTTAAGCATTTTTACTACTTTTAGACTGTTTATTTTTTGCTCCGGAATTCATTTTATACGTATATAGTAAATATTTGCTTAATGTGTTTCCATTATACTAATTTTTGTTACGGTGAAATTTAAATATGCACTATTAAGTACTTTTGTACATATTAGGTAGCTTTCTTTACAAAAAAGCTACCTATTGCAGCCGTTCGGAGGAAAGCGATTTCAAAAAATTTTGGTATATTTTCATCGATCATGACCCCAAGACCCAGAAACCACCCTCCGTTCAAAATTGATATATATATATATATATATATATATATATATATATATATATATATATATATATATATCTGACCTATGTCACACTGTAACTCCCGTAATTATGAACCGATTTCAATGTAATTCGGTGTGTACATAGTACATACCAATGTCTCGACCGAGTTCGTTGGCCAGCTTCATCCGCCGTTTTGTTTCAAAATGGCGGCCATTTAAAATTAAAAAAAAAATTAAAACTTGAAATGTGGTACCAAAAAATTAAAAATGGAAAAATATTTTTTTCTTATGTATTTGACCTATATACAAAGATTCCGGAGCAGTTTTTGTTTCGTCTATATCTTAAAAAATGGCTGAGTTATAGCATTTTGAATTTCTAGCGTGGCTGACATTTTGAAACGTCCTGAATTTTGTTACGCGATAAAAGGCGTATTTATGAACCGATTTGGATGTAATTCGGTGTGTACATAGTACATACCAATCTCTCGACCGAGTTCGTTGACCAGCTTCATCCGCCATTTTGTTTCAAAACGGCGGCCATTTAAAAATTTTTTTTAATTTAAAATTTGAAATGTGGTACCAAAAAATTGAAAATGGAAAAATATTTTTTTCTTATGTATTTGACCTTTATACAAAGATTTCGGAGCAGTTTTTGTTTCGTCTATATCTTAAAAAATGGCTGAGTTATAGCATTTTGAATTTATAGCGTGGCTGACATTTTGAAACGTCCTGAATTTTGTCACGCGATAAAAGGCGTATTTATGAACCGATTCGGATGTAACTTCGTTTATACATAGTACATAACCAATGTCTCGACCGGGTTCGTTGGCCAGCTTCACCCGCCATCTTGTTTAAAAATGGCGGCCATTTAAATTTTTAAGAAAAATTTAAATTTGAAATGTGATACCAAAAATTGAAAATTGAAAAAATATTTTCTTCTTATGTGTTTGACCTTGATAAAAAGATACGGGAGCAGTTTTTGTTTCGTCTATATCTTAAGAAATGGCTGAGTTATAGCATTTTGAATTTCTAGCGTGGCTGACATTTTGAAACGTCCTGAAATTTGTCACGCGATAAAAGGCGTATTTATGAACCGATTTGGATGTAACTTCGTTTATACATAGTACATAACCAATGTTTCGACCGGGTTCGTTGGCCACCTTCACCCGCCATCTTGTTTAAAAATGGCGGCCATTTAAATTTTTAAGAAAAATTTAAATTTGAAATGTGGTACCAAAATTGAAAATTGAAAAAATATTTTCTTCTTATGTGTTTGACCTTGACAAAAAGATTCGGGAGCAGTTTTTGTTTCGTCTATATCTTAAGAAATGGCTGAGTTATAGCATTTTGCATTTCTAGCGTGGCTGACATTTTGAAACGTCCTGAATTTTGTCACGCGATAAAAGACGTATTTATGAACCGATTTGGATGTAACTTCGTTTATACATAGTACATACCAATGTCTCGACCGGGTTCGTTGGCCAGCTTCACCCGCCATCTTGTTTAAAAATGGCGGCAATTTAAATTTTTAAGAAAAATTTAAATTTGAAATGTGGTACCAAAAATTGAAAATTGAAAAAATATTTTCTTCTTATGTGTTTGACCTTGATAAAAAGATTCGGGAGCAGTTTTTGTTTCGTCTATATCTTAAGAAATGGCTGAGTTATAGCATTTTGAATTTCTAGCGTGGCTGACATTTTGAAACGTCCTGATTTTTCTCACGTAATAACAGGCGTATTTATGAACCGACTTGGATGTACCTTGGTGTGTACATAGTACATACAAATATCTCGATCGAGTTCGTTGGCCAGCTTCATCCGCCATCTTGTTTCAAAATGGCGGCCATTTAAAAAAATTAAAAAATAAAAAAATTTAAATGAGATACCAAAAAATTGGAAAATGAAAAAGATTTTTTTTTGTATGTGTTTGACATTAATACAAAGATTCCGGAACAGTTTTTCTTTCGTCTATATCTAAAAAAAAATGGCTGGGTAATAGCATTTTGAATTTCTCTTGTGGCTGACATTTTAAAACGACCGGATTTTTGTCACGCGATAACAGGCGTATTTATGAACCTATTTGGATGTAACTTGGTCTGTACATAGTACATACCAATGTCTCGACCGAATTCGTTGGCCAGCTTCATTCGCCATCTTGTTTCAAAAGGGTTGCCATTTAAAAAAAATTTAATTTAAAATTCAAAATGAGGTATTAAAAAATTGGAAAATGAAAAAGATTTTTTTTATGTGTTTGGCCTTGATACAAAGATTCCGGAACAGTTTTTGTTTCTGAAAATTTGTTCTTTTGTTGATATCGTAAAAAAAGGGTTGATTTATAGCACTTTGAATTTCTAGCATGGCTAACATTTTGAAACGATCATGTATTTGTCACGCGATAACACACGTATTCGCCTATTTCGATGTAAGAAGGCATGTGGATAGTATACATCAACACCTCGACCAAGTTCGCTGGCCAGATTCATCAGCCATCTTGTTTCAAAATGGCGGCCATTAAATTAAAAAATATGTATATATTTAAAGTGAGGTGCAAAAAAATTAGAAATTGAAAAAGGTTTCTTTCTTAAGTATTTGATCTTGATATAAGGATTCAGGAGCATTTTTTGTTTGTCTTTACCTTAAAAAATGGCTCAGATATAGCAGTTTCAATTTTTATTGTGGGTGACATTTTGAAAAATCTGATTTTTTGCATGCGACAGCACTCCTATATATTAACCGATTCCGATGTGAGTGAGCATGTGCACAGCAATTACTAAGGTCTCGACCAAGTTCACTGCTTAGCCTCATCCACCATGTTGTCTTTGAAAGACAGGCACTTTAAGAAATTGCCGAATTTGGCAGCCAAATATAAGTTACTTTAAAGAAAAGCAGCTTGGATAAAGCTGACTAATTTCGCGAAATTCTCATTCATTATATTGATAAAAATTAGTATTGAATCTCCTATATTCGGTTTCCACTAAATTGAGCTTCGTGTGTTTGCATGATATAAGTTGGCTTTTTTTAGATAAGGATTATGAAAGCTACCTCTTCCTCCCGGCACTGGCCGGAAGGACTTTTTTCAGATCGTTTCAAATTTTAGAATATTTTCCTGTACAGTGTATATTTTAACAGGAGTTCATTATGAAAAATGTTTCTGTTTAAAATAACATTAATTCAAAGAAAATAACGTAATCTATACTGAATTATAAGTTCATTGTTATTTTGTCAATTATTAATATATGTTATTATTAAGCATCATAGATTTTTACTTTCTTCTATCTTCAACAGAAGAAAGTATTTCTTTCTTCTATCTAGTTTTTTCACCTATCTTCAATAGAAGAAAGTATTGTAATCGAATTTTCTAACTTCCGGTTTTCGACTATTTTGCACGTTTTAGAGGTCAGATATCCCAAAAAAAATTTTTATAGAAAATGTCTGTCTGTCTGTCCGTGTGTGTGTTGCCATTGTACCATCAAAAAGTGTAATTTTTTTTTTTTTTTTTTTTTTTTTTTTAGTTTTTGGCTATGGCAAGCATGTCCTCCCTTAATTTGGAAAAATTCGGGGGCACTGTAATAGCGATTTTTGTGCTATTTTCATTATTCTACCATTGAAAAGTGTATGAAGTGATGCATAGAAGTGAACATTTTGAAATATTAAGATGTATTAGATAGAAGAAAATTTTGAGATTGGCACATCCGACTAGTTTAAAAGTACTTTTAAAAATGTCATTGAAATTTTCCTCTTTTATAATCCCCCTGCACTCTTTTAATCTTTCTGTATTTTGGTAAAAAATCTGATTACTACTAATATTTTTTTCTAAAATGAACCTATATAATGTCATAAGAAACTTCGCAAAGAAATTCGCCGACTACAATAAATTTGAGTCCTACTTTTTAAGTAACTATGATCGAATGTAATGTCTAATATGAACACTTATTTCATAAAAATTTAAAAAATTAGTTGGAATTTTAATATGTAGGTTAAAACCCTAATCCATGCACAATATTTAATAGTAAACATTGTTCACATCGATTCGTACCAATATCAGTGTCATACGATGATTTGCAGCGGATTAAATGAGGGGGATGGGATTGTTTTTGTTTCAGGACTGCACATAACCTTGGAAACTATAGCGATTACCCTAGGTCACATAGTTTTTGAGAAAAGCGTATTTTCCCGTCACACAAATTTCGATTTGCTGGCATTCAGCAAAGGTGATGAGGAGCGCTGGAGGTACCTATCGTAACAGAAGTATAAAAGAATTGTTGATAAAAAATTTTGGAAAAAAATCTTCGGTAATTAGATCGCAATTAACCCTTAAAGACACGGACTGTCTGAACATTACATAATGACACGAGTGGCATACTCTATGTACAATTGGATTTCAAATCCTAGATAAACATTTTTAATAACATATTTGCGTAATTCAATGTCTAGTAGCAGTAGAAAAGCAATATAAACGTCAAATTGTTAAAAAGATATTAATTTAATTAGAATTAATCACTTAACTACTATGGGATTCGCGCCTAGTTTGCATTGAGTGGATCTCCCAATACGCCTCCCCTGTACTTAAAAGTCAATTAAAAACATATTTGGAGAAACGTGGCACTGACCAAGCGGCGTTGCAACTATGTGACCTCCCTTCGAAGCGCGCTTATCACAATACCAAGTTTAAACTTTGAACAAGAGTTATACTTTAGCTACACTGTAAAAAGGAAAGATTATTACTAGGCTAAATTTAGTTTTATGAAATGCAAATGAAGTTTAAATATGTACGACTTTTATTGTCAGTACCGAATTAAGTTCATCATAAACAGATTAGAATAAGATTAAAAAAGAGTTAAACAGAATTGCAATATTTGATATAATTTAGGCTTAACATCTCTTTGAACTTTTATGGTATACCCATTTTTACTTTTCTAGTACAGTAGAACGCCGATTATCCATACAAGTCGGGACCGACCCTAGTTCGGATAGGCAAAAGTTCGGATAAATGGACAGAGAATATAAGGGATGTTCCTGACTATACTAAAACCTTCACACTTTATCCAGGCTTTGAACTGCCAGCACCAGTTAGGGCTGCCGTGTTTAAAAATTGTTTTATATATATATATATATATATATATATATATATATATATATATACATATATATTTAACCCTTTCAGACCGGGAGATTTTTTGGTAGAAATTTAAAGTTTGGGTGGTTTCCCCTTACCGATAGGACCGTATTTGATTGAAAAAAAATATTTAAAAAAATATCCCTTGTGAGGTTATGCCAAGGGAGGAGCCACACAATTGTGTGGGTTCGGGCTCACTGCAGCCGTTTTTGGGCTGTATCTACACAATTGTGTAGTTTGGGATTACGTGTGCAAATACCTAAAAATAAAAGTTTAAGCAAAAAAAGTTGTTGTTTATTGAGATAATTTTCATCAGCCACAATGAAAATGTTTGAAACAATTTTTGTTTTTGGACAGACCACTACAATTTCATTTTCTGATATGTGCTCAATGCTCACACCCCTCTTAAGAGCCGTTGACAAATGGTATGCCCTTCACTCCGTTTGGATTGTGCCTGATCCTTCAAATTTTTTAGTTTTTCCAGTAGCGGTATTTTGTTGAAATACCGATAGAAGTACATAAAACTAGGTCAGAACCAGAGTAAGGACTAAAGTAGGTCCTAAGCCCAGATCCTTGTGGACTAGGCCTGTACTTTCCCACTGGTAAACTACAAAATTTAAAACTATCCCATGTGATACTGTTACAACAGAGTGTGGTTTGTTTTTTATATACTGCTTTACTGAAGCACGTCCTAAAAAAAGGAATCGTCTGCTCATCTATGGAAAATTTTCCCTGATCTCCTGGTAAATTCTAGCAGACACTACGGAATCTCACAAGCATTTGCTGAACTTTCCATAATTTATTATTTATTCCTTGTAGCTTACTTGCTGTGTCGACAAAATGGAATGAATTTATCAAATTTAAAAATCTATCTCGTGATATGCATATAGCTTATATAAAACTTATACAGAGCTCGCAGCGTTCCTAAAATTTTCACTTTACTACCACAATTTTAATATAATAATATTTGTTGAAGAATTTTATTGCAGAAGTTAAAGGAAACTGCCAGGAACATTTTTGATTTAAAATACTGGTAGCAAAGTGCGAAAATTTTAGGAACGCTGCGAGCCCTGCTTATAAATCATATATGACATCTATAACTCAGAGCAGAAACATACCGTTCATTACATGTTCATATTATATATCTAATACAATCAATTTTAAACAGAAATCATGAATATTTTAAATAGAAATCATGAACAGTACAAACCTATTTAAAATTAATCCGGTTTAAAAATGTAATTAATAAAAAATAAATTGCTAAAAACATAAATTTAAAAAAATCACTTTAAAATAAAAATTTTATATATTAGGAATTGTACCCATTTTGGAAACGGTAAAACCCGGACCCGATAAATTGTGTGGGTCATTTGTTTTTCAACATTTGTAAAGCCTAATTAAATTTATCAAAGACAAAATCAATTAAAATCATGAATAAAGTATATGAAAAGAAAAATTAAATCTAAGCAAACATTAAAAATCCCATTTAAAAGAAATTACGACAGTACATACTTTTTGTCTATTGCTGTCAGATGATATAGTCTTTTTAAAAACAGAAAATCTAACCCTGTATTTTAGTTAGTGGCCCCTAGTGGTGTCTTATCAAAACATCTGAAGCCAATTAACTCATATAAATGTGCAGATTTGGTTTTAAATGTCACAAAAACAAATAGTCATTCTCTTTTACTTTAGTATCACCCCCACAATTGTGTGGGTCAGGGCTTAAAGGGATATTTGTCTTTTTAATATGTTTTGTTTATTTTTTTATCATTTAAAATTTTCTTTTTTTTCTTTTTATCATTTTCTGAACTTCAGAGATTATACTTTAAGCAAAAAAATGCTTTCGATTGTTGCTTGCTTCAAAGAAGACATTCTTTTCAATGCTGCCATATCTCGAATTCTTATTAAATACTCTAGTTGAATATAGGGTCAGCGTTCTTCTGTCGTTCAAGCCATTTCATAGTTGTTTCCAAACATTCAAAGGCTTCGTTATGTGATGGATCTGGGTCATTTTCAGAGCATTCGTTTTGATTTTCTTCAATTTATTTTTCATCTTGAATCTCATTTATAATAGCATCATCATTTAAAATCTGGTATCCAGGGTCATGTACGTCATTTTTAAACCAAAGTTAATTTCATTTTCATCATAGCTTAGGATTCTTCCCATCTCCTTTATTGTTTTACATTCCTCATTTTCTGATCCACTATCAGCTTTTAATTCCAAGCCTTTTTTAATGTTGAGGATTTTACTAGATTCCAGGAATCAGACACCATTATACAACAATCTTTCAAATAATTTTTTATGGTTTATTGGGAATCAGGCTCTTCTGTTTCTTCTGAAAAAAAAAAAACATTCTTAACGTTTGCTTTCTATAAAGTCGTTTGAATGTTCCTATCCCTCTTTGATCAATGGGTTGGATTACAGATGTAACATTAGGGGGCAAGACCTTTGCCCGAAAAATGAGAAAAGTTGGGTGTTTGGATAATTTGAAGTTCGGTTAAAAAAAAAAAATTGAGAGAAATAGGTTGTTCGGATAATTGAAGTTCTATTAAAAATTTTTTGAGAGAAATAGGCTGATCGGATAATTAGAAGTTCGGATAATTGAATTTCGGTTTAAAAGTTTTTTACAAAGACTTATTATTCCTTTAGCAAGGATTTTTTTTAATAACACAGTTAATAATTCCTATATTTATTATACGGAACCCTCTGAGCGCGAATAATACTTGCACTTGACCGTTTATTTATTAAACATAAATGCACAAAAATAGTACATAAATATACAAGTTACATAAGGATAGTTTAATAGAAATATTGTGTTTTATTTGATTGTTTTTTGGTTAAAGGAAATAGTGGAGATATAATTTTCGTTAATTAATACATGAGGTATTTTTATTTAAGTAAATGAATCTGTTTTTTGATCGATTCGTTCTTTGAATTATCTTATGATATTTTATAGTTACGACTTCACGTTGTTATTACTTACAAAAACTTGAAAAGAACGAAAACCCATATTATTTCATCTGTTTAAATAGCATCCATTCATATTCGGCGGTATTTTAATCCCTTTTACTTAAATTGCCTATCGGTATCCTATACACTTTTATTAGATTACAATAAATTTAAACGAAAGTGAAGCACCTTGCTATTTGATCTGCGTGACATCTACAGTCTCAGTACACAGTTGTTAATTCATTTCGTTAATTTGAATCGCCTTTCGATATTCAATAGGAAATAGTACGCGGTTATTTAGCGGCATTACCACTCTTTTGGGGGAGGTTGTTAATTTTAGAGTAAATAAACAGTTTTTTTAATTAAAAACAGATATTATAATCATTTTTACTTTTTTAATTCTATAAAAACAAGTAGTTTAAGTAAATAGTGACTAAAAATTCTATCTTTACTTTTTTCTGTCTATTAAGTTTCCATGTTTTTTAAATTAAACTGGCGAAAAAGATGAAATTAAAAAAAAAAGATTAATTTAGCGCTAACTTGGAAATATTATAACTTTGTTTATAATAAATTTGGAAAGGTCTCTTTAGTATCAAATTGTAGTAGCCACTGATAAGATTATTCTACTTTTAGTTTAATTTTATACGATACTTGGTTTCATTGATATCTGATATTTTACGCTGGACACGTGTGGACGAATTAACATAGAAAAGTTGTATCCTGTATCATAAGTAGTAAGGCGTCTGATGTTTGCTTCTTGTCATTTGTTCGTTTGGCGGGCTTAGTTTTCTTCTTTTTTCAGCTTGGCTTTTGCATAACGACCTTCCTGCTTAATGATCAAAACATCGGTGAACTTTACTTTTTAAAGCCCCACACATATATCTGTGCGCATCTACAGCATGTCACTTGGCACATAAGTTGTTGCAGATTAATCTTAACAAGTTACCTGATAACCCAAATAAACAATGTCGATATTTAGTTAAAATAAATTCATCTTTAAAAAATCGGTCTTGATACAAGTATTCCGAAGCAGCTTTTACATTCAGCAAATCGAATCTTCTAAATATGTGGGTCTGAGAATTTTATGGGGGTTATTGGCTGAAAATTCTCTAGAATACAAAAATGATAGAGGATAAAGACTTAAGAGTCAGGACATCCTTGGAGATTACTGATGACTAAGGCTGGGCGATATATCGATAAAACCGATAAAATCAATATAAAAAGCAAATCTTGATAACGATATTAAAAACCCTACAAAACGGTATATCATGCATATCATAATCGTGATGTAAACCGCGATTCTCATGGTTCTTTATTAAACCGCAACATTAAGCAGCGCTTCTTCGGTTTCAAGTTCTCTAGATTCCCCAAGTCTAAACCGTGGTATCAAATACTGAATCGTCTGTTCCGATTATTATGATACTAACGGCGTGACTTCTCTCAAGTCTAAACCGTGATATTAAAAATATCGATTCCTCGGTTTCGGTATTCTTGATATTAACGGTGCGACTCCTGCCAGCTTAAATCGTGATAATAAATACCGACTCCTCGGGTTCGGTGTTCATGATACTAATGATCGTTTCGGTGGGTGATAAATATCATACATGCAGTTTTCGATGCGATCGAAGACAGCAGATGATATATATATATATATATATATATATATTATATATTATATATATATATATTTTTTTTTACGGTATAGACGGTGTAAGCTGAATCTCTAAGCGTATACGTTGTATGCTACAGACACCATGACTTTCATCTCATTATAGTATTTATATTTCAGCGGTATTGATGAATATTTGATCTTTGTTATTGATCAGTGTGTAAATCAGTGTGATAAAGAAATGAAATATAACATTTTATTTGCAACAGTGGATTTAATTAGACAAATGAAATAATAATTATATAGTCAGATCCCCAGGGCCACTTTTCTAACATTGGCCGAGACCCCTCATGTGGCATATCGCTGGAAAGGCCTGTGACCGCTTATTCATGTTATGCACCTCCGGTGACCCTTCGCCCACTTCCACATCTGGGGGCAATTTTTTAAATTTTGCCGACATCCGTCATGTGACATATCGTTGGAAAGGCCTGTGACCGCTTATTCATGTTATGCGCCTTCGGTGTCCCTCTCCCCACCCCCCACCCCGCGGGAGGGCTTTTTTCTAAATTTTGCCGTCACCCCTCATGTGACGTATTGTTGCAAAGGCCTCTGACCGCTTAATCATTTTATGCACTTCCGGTGCTCCGTTCACCACTTTGACCCCCCTGGGGGCACTTTCCTAAATTTTGCCGACACCCGTCATGTGGCATATCGTTGGAAAAGCCTGTGACCGCTTAATCTTTTTATGCACTTCCGGTGCTCCGCCCACCACTTTGCCCCCAGGGGAGAACTTTCCTAAATTTTGCCGATACCCGTCATATGACATACTGTTGAAACGGCCTGTGACCGCCTATTCATGTTATGCACCTTCGGTGTCCCTCTCCCCACTACCCCCCCCCCCCGGTGGAAGGACCTTTTTCTAAATTTTGCCGTCACTCCTTATGTGACATATCATTGCAAAGGCCTGTGACCGCTTAATCATTTTTTGTTCTTCCGGTGCTCCGCCCAGCATTTGCCCCCCCCCCGGGGGTCACTTTCCTAAATCGATATAACGGAATATCATGATATAAAGATGCCGATTTATCATGATATTAAATTCTAGACATCGCCCAGCCCTACTGATGGCAACCTCACTTGGTTGTTGATCCTTGGAGATTACTGATGAAAACCTCACTTTCCTGTTGATATTTGAGATACTTAAGACTTGTCTTTCGAATCTGGAGGTGAGTTCTTCGCATCATTAAAGTTCAGTTGAACTTACAGCCAGACATGCAAGCTGAATTTTAACTCTGAGATTTTTAGAAGATGGTTAGGTGTCAGAATCATAGTTTCGAGCATTTAACTTTTAAGCATTAGCTTATAATATTAAGCATATACTGAGACAGCAATTATGGAAAATAGTTTCCTGATTTCATAACTTAACTCAATAGATATTTTATGCACTCTATCAAAGTATTTAAGTTTGGCCGCGTTTGGTCCTTAATAAATGTTTTATTAATTGTGTGCCGTGAATTCCTCTACTTTCATTAATATCGCCAGACGTGGCGATTAGAGAATCTGCTTCCTCAACTGCTAGCTCCTACAATGATGTTATCAGGGTTATCAGGTAACCCTTGTTTTATCTGTTTACGCGTGATTAATTGCTTTGTTATTGGGGAATTATATCGCAGTGTGGAGCAGGGATTATAATATTAATATTAATCTTAAATTTGTTAATTAAAATTGAATGTGCATGTTATTATATTTTTACAAAGTAAAATTATCATTTATAAAAACAAATAGCTTTGCTAATATGTTAATAAGGTCTATGGAATTAATTACGAATGTAAAAGGCAGGGCTCCCACTCGGTCCGTTTTTTGAATACCACTTTTATTTAAAGAAAAATCTTCTTTATAAAATACGTAAAAACATAGCGGGAAGAGCTTTTTTCTTGAAATAGTTGCCGAAACCTACAACGAATTTCTTTCTAAAAATTACTTATTTTCAAAAAATGGACCACTGTGAGCCCTGAAAATGCACAAATTCCAAATGGCATTATTTAATTCCAGAAAATGTTCGGATCTAAAAATCCGAAATCTGTGCTAATACGCAGCTTAAGCAAATTTAATGTTCTTTTCTTTTATGCTGTAAATTTGTAAGTAAAATTTTATTAGTGCTAATTACTTGCTGATTTTCTTTTATGCACCATATTTGGCGCTTTAAGTTGATCTTGAGTGTAGCTTTTGGGCTGAAGATCTTAATTTGTTATTTTAATTCTTTAGCCAACGAGTCATATACTTCATCGTTCTTCAAATATTTTTGCAACTTGTGTAATAGTGCATTTTATGTACTATTTCTCTTAATTTTAGAGTATTGTTAAATGTTAGTAAACTCTATCAAACACGGTTAAGAATTGCTCGATCACGATATTAATTTATAGACAACCTAAGTTAATTGCAAAGGAAATAGATCAGTAGGATTTCTGGAAGGATTTTTAATTAAAAATCGTAGCCATTATAGAATGTGCATCGATCACTTCAGCATATATATACCGAAGAGTCATTACATTATGACCACCCTCCATCTATAACAATGAGCTTGCCCAGAAGCAAAACCACTGCGCGTGCGCGGCTTATGTTAGAGTATATAAAGCGCCCATGCATTGTATGATTAGCGACATAGTGGGAAAAACAGCAGATTTATCAGAATTTGATAAAGGTCAAATCGTTATGGCTCGGCGACTGGAAATGTCTATATCGGAAACGGCGTGTTTGGTGGGCTGTGCACGTGCAGTCTATGTAAACACGGATCGAAAGTGGTGTATGCATGGTGAAACGACAAGTCTCCGGCCAGCGGTGTGTCGCCAGCGGCGCATTGATTCCAGAGGTGAGCGCAGATTGTTACGCATTATTCGTCGTGACCGATGAGTGCAACAATCAAAATCGCCAACAGCTATGACAGTGGCGGCCCAGACAGTGTTTCTCAACACACAGTGCCGCTCGCACTATGGGCCTACGCAACCGGTGGCCAAAGCACGTTCTTGCGCTGACAGCACGTCATCGCTAGCAACGCCTGTAACGGACCCATGAACATCGGAATTGGACCGTAGAAGAATGGAAGAAAGCTGCATGGTTCGACGAATCATGTTTTCTGGTCCATCACATCGACGGGAGCATGCAAATACGCCGATTTCCAACGGAAACCTTGACTCCCGGAAGCACAGTTGATCGGAGACAAGCGTGTGGTGGCTATATTATCGTGTGGTCGATGTTTTTATGGAACACATTAGGACTCATAATACCCGTAGAACAATCCCTGACATCTGTGCACTACCTGAACATCGTTGCAGCCCAGGTGCACCCATTCATGACAACAGTGTTTTCGGCGGGATACTGTATTTACCAATGGGATAATGCACCATGTAATACGGATCAAATCATCAGAGATTGGTTCGAGGAGTATTCTAGGGAGTTTCAAATCATGTCCTGGCCTCCAAATTCACGTGATATGAATATAATAAAACATTTGTAGTTCGACCTGGAAATCCCAAATCGCGCTGCCACGTTACCACCTTGCAATGTGCGAGAATTGCAGCACCAGTTAATGAGCCTTGGTACCAGATACATCCAGCCAATAGGGAATTTTACCTAGAAAAATTAATGGTAGCTCTGGAAATCGGCTTACTTTGTGTTTTTTGGTTCGCTGAATCCGAATTTGTAACTTCCCAATAAAATTTCAACCGCCAAGCCCCCAAATTTTGGTAAAAAGCCCCCCAACAAAGGTTTTTATTAAAAAAATCAATTTTTTTATTGTTTTAGGGGGAAAGTATCTAGTAATTCTGAAAGTAGACAAAATTTGCAACAAATTAGATGTATGATATTATGACTTAGGATGAAGGGGAAGGAGGGATCTGCCTCGGAACATGCGCGCGGTGCTGCGTGGACTAAGTTGCGCAATTCCACTTAACCACTCACACGTTTACATTCGCCCTCCCATCTCCCCTCCGAACTTTCCTTATAAGGTTTACTTTAAGTTTTTTGCGTCGCTGAATCCGAATTTTTAACTTACCCCCAAAATCCCCCCCCCCCAAATAGTTGTTATTAACTTATTAACCCCGCGCGCTTTTCTCAAAAACCAAATTTTTTCAAAAATCAATTTTTTGGGGGTTTCCGGGTAAAATTTTGGTGGGAAGTTACAAATTCGGATTCAGCGACCCAAAAAACATAAAGTGAGTCGAAATCCAGAACTAGTATTAATTTTTCCAGGTAAAATCCCCTATTGCCTGGACTCCATAACTTTGTTGCACGTAGCGCCGCAGTGCATGTTCAGAGGCAGACCTCCCCTCCCCGTTCATCCTACGTCATAATGTCATATATGCTATTTGTTGCAAATTTTGTCTAGTTTCTGAATTTCGTAATGCTTTTCCCCTAAAACGATAAGAAAGTTAAGTTAAAAACAACTATTTGGGGGGGGGGAATTTTGGGGGAATTTAAAAATTCGGATTCAGCAACCCAAAAAACTTAAAGTAAACCTTATAGAGAAAGTTCGGAGGGAGATGGGAGGGCGAATATAAACGTGTGTGTGGTTAAGTGGAATTGTGCAACTTAGTTCACGCAGCACCGCGCGCATATTCCGACGCAGATCCCCCCTTCCCCTTCATCCTAAGTCATAATGTCATAGATCTAATTTGTTGCAAATTTTGTCTACTTTCTGAATTTCTACATACTTTTTCCCTAAAACAATAAAAAAATTGAATTTTTTAATAAAAACATTTTTGGGGGGCATTTTACCAAAATTTGTGTGTGTGTGTGGGGGGGGGGGGGGCTGGGAGACATTTTCGTGGGAAGTTAAAAATTCGGATTCAGCGACCCAAAAAACATATAGTAAGCCTTTTTCTAGAACGACCATGAATTTTGCTAGGTAGAGCCCCTATAAGGTCTCTATTGCCTGCACTATCAAACCATCAATAAGAACCTTGTCGATTTGATAGCACGTCGGTGTTGGCGTTTTTGAGGGTGAAAGGTGGCCCTACGCCGTATTAAACAGGTGGTCATAATGTAATGGCTCTTCAGTGTATATTAAATAAGTAATGGAAAACTCAATAAGTAGTCGTCTTTACTTATAACCCTTATTTAATAGATTTTGGATTAACATTACATTTAATAATATGATACATCTATGCACAAGATTAAAAGTGAGGACGTCTTTGTCGCAACATACCAGCCGTCGAGAGCCGTCGGCTCATGGATTTCGTGCGTACTTCGAGTATGTACATCTTACCTTCGTGCGTACATCTTACCTAGCCCGGGTCTCAATGCGTTCTCTGCATTTTAGAGGACTTAATTCCCTGCTCAGAACCGTATAATTTCCATGTCTTTTCATCTTGATCTGTGTTGGGCATCAACGTCACATAATTTAATACTTTCTCTGCTTGTTTCCATACTATTGGCCGTGAGAAAATGCTGTATCGCCTGCTGCTGTGGTGTCAGGCGTGTGAAATTATAACCACATTCGGCCGTTCGACATTTGGACAACCCTGTGCACGCCCGGACAAAAGCACCAGGGCGACACATAGAGAGACAAAAAATTAACTTTGTAATTTAAAAAAAAAAACTTGGAACTCTTCTTATTAAAAAAATCTTTGAACTTAAAAAAAAATCTTGGGCCTAAACTTCAGTTAATAACAATATCTAAGAAATGTAGAAAAAAAAATGAAAGTACTGTGCCAATTTTTAGTAAGGTGGAACTTTAAAAAAGCAGAAAAAAAAATTTTTCGTCGTCATTCTGCAAGATTTTGCATAATCATGCAGTCATCAAAATAAAAGGAAAAAAGTACGTCGAACTTTGCCCCGGTCTAAGCAAAAGAAGGAAAGAAGTTACAAAATTCGTTCCGTCTGAGCAAAATTTTGTTTCGTCCAGAACAAAAAGAAAAAAATTACAAAATTTGTACCCGTTTGAGCAAAATTTCGCCTCGTCTAAAAAAAGGCAAAACAAAATTGGGCCAGTCTGAGCAAAATTTGAATCGTCGACATTTGTTCCACTATTCTAACTATATCAGTTCAAAATATATTTGAGTATACTCGGAAATACTTTGCACACGGCCAAAGGCACCCAGCAAGGACCCCCCCCCCCCCCAATAGGCCAGTTGAGATGAAATGGCTCACTTATTTCATGAACTTTTTGTTATTATTTTACTACTAGAGTGTTTCAAACTCATACTTCCAGAGATGCAGAATCAATTTCTACGGCGGATGTAGTTGCTAATATCATACAAAGTACATGTTTTAACCCTTTGAACCTTGATTTATTTAGGGGAAACTAGGGAGGGTTGACCCACTTTTTTCAAAAGAATTTTTTATTTTTTAAATATTGAACGTAGAATAAAGTTTTATATATCATTTTGTTCGTTATACAATCAGTTATCAAAATAAAATTTGTACATAAGTTTAATATATAAGACATTTGAAAAATGATTTATTTTATTCATGCAAAAATAGTGGGTCAAGGCTCCCCACATATGGGAGGTTTGCACACTATATTGGAGGCTTGAACAACTTTGCTTTATATTGAACTATTTGTAAAGAGAAATAAAATCAATTTCAAAAAAAGAAAAATAACTTTATGGTACATGCTTTAATTGTTATAAAAAAATATTTTTGAAAATATTATTCTTAAACAAACCTGTTTAGATGCAATCGCATGTCAGAGGAGAAAAATTTGTTTTAAACAGAATTTTGTCTGAGCAGGTATAATTGAACAGCAGGGAAAATAAAATTTTAACATTTAAGACAGTATTCCTTTAGAGGCAGGTTGCGTTTTCATAGGGTTTCATGTAGTATTATGTCCGGATTAAGGAAACACTGTCCAGCTTTTTTTGTCCCGTTGTTCTATTTTTGTGACACTCGATCTGACAACTCTAGTCGTCACATAGTTTGGCTTCATCTCACTGTATTCATCCTTGTGAAATTTGTCTACATACCTTCCTAAAGTTTTTAGATCAATGCTACGCTCTTTTGCAGCCGCATGAGCACTTAACTTATCATTAACATCTTTCAATCCTACGTTGCCAAGTCTCCAGCTATTTGCACACCACTATTATCATAAAGAAAATCTGGTTCTTTTAAATCGCCGAAAAGTTCCAATTAAATAAAACAACATTTTCTGTATTAAAATACTGGTATCCAAAAAGCTGGAGACTTGGCAGCTCTGCTTTTAATCCTTTCAGGCGCAAAGTACTTTCAGCCCTAAGTGCTGAAATAAATGACTGGCACCGGAATTTAAAAACAAATTTATTTGGAAATAAGAAAAAGGCTATATTTCACATACATATTAAACGGGAAAGACTTTAGAAAATTCTGGTGCCATTGTGGCGTTTGGGAATTAAAATTAAGTGGTTTCATAAAGACACCACTGCCTATGAAAGGGTTAATACTGCTACTTTTATACTTTCTAGTCTTTTCCACTGTTTCTGTTTACCCATACTAAGTAATATTTAAATGGAAAAAAGTTCGTATCAACTTTCCTTTTTTAATTTCATTGAAATTTTCTTGCAGTGAATACTATAGCAATTTTCACTTCTCTCTTTAATCAGTTTTAAACATTTTCTTTTCCATCCCCCTATTTTACTGTAGCTTTACAGAATAAATTTACATCATTTTTTATACATAACCATTAACCTTTCATTGTGCATAGTGTATAATAAAAAAATTTCCAAAACTACTTCATTAAGGGAGCCTTGAGCACCTGGTCAACCCACATCACATTGACTGGGTCAAGCCTCCCCACATAGCTCTTTTCTAAAGAATAGCAGATTGTTATGTTAAGTCTAACTTACTGTACAATTTTATGCCTGGAATGAAAGCTCGCTATTTCTGCATTACATAAAACCTACTTACCTAAATTTCAATGATATATTTTATCTGAAAAAATCTTACAAAGTATTTCTAAAAAACACAACTTTTACTGTACACAACTTTTACTGTGAAAACGCCTCACAATTGATTTTTTCCACACCTATTTCGATTATCTGTATGAAACAAAGACTGTTGTTTGAGCATTCCAGTAGCTTTGGTTGACATCTATTGATAAAACTCTGAAATTCTTTTAAATATGAAAACTGATTGGCGGGTTAAGCCTCACCTATAGTCAACCCTCTGTAGTCTCCCCTACCCTATAACGAAGTGGCGCAAAATGAAACAAAAGTTTTCTTATCAGTTAAGATATGTCTTTTTTTTCAGTGTTATAAATGTTCATCGAATCAAATGTCCCTTTTCAGATATGGGCTTTTGAAAATTGCGTTGAATTTATGATTTTTTTTTTTTTTTTTTGAAGGGCTTTCAAAAATATATTACAAAGAAATATTCTAATAAATTAATGGTTATTTAAGCAGAAGAGAAACAACTTCAACAGCCCTATGACATCTTCATAGGTAATAAATTGGTAAAGTGACAAATTTTAAAATATTTTTTTGGTAGTTACAGCTAGTTAAAGGAAGGGTAAAATTCATCGTGACAGGTCGTATAGCTTATTTTGAGGCCAAGTAATGAAAAGGGTATTAATTTATCTTTAATCTAAGATTATGTTTTTTAACACAAAAACTTTTGTACTAGATCTCATATTTTCAATAAGTAAGAATTCTTACATCATGAGCAATAAGATGACAAACATGCTGATTTCATCGTTTTCCAGTCAGAGGCGGATCAAAGGGGGGGGGGGTCACAGGGGTCATGACCCTCCTCTGAACGAAGAAAATTTTTAAAGGACATTTTAAAAACGAAATATATATTAAATTCTTTCAAATTTACCCCTTTCTCAACAATGAGAATCTTTCTGACTCTTTAAAGCTCTACTTAAATCCCAAATAAGTAATTTTTGACACATCCATGAAGTCATTTTTTATCTCAGATCCAAGACATTTGAAAGTGCACTTATTCAGAACAAATGTGATTGATTAGCATTTTCCATTTTTCGATAAAGGAAGACCCTTTCCGGAAATCTCCGTAAAATGTGAAGTTTTAAACTGAATTTCAAACCTGGACAGCTAATAGCTCCCTCATGACGGCATTTTTCTAAGTGTCAAGTCCTAAAAATTGGCTTAAAATGCTCAAATACTGAATCATTCTTTACCTTTATAAGAAAATGGGAAATTCTTCAATTTCTTGGTATCTGAATAAAATGTGTAAATTTTATATTTTTACGACTATTAATGCAGTTATTTTGTATTTACGAAGGAAAATGATTTCCCAATTGTATTAGAAATGTAGCCATTTTGGATATGGACCAGCCTTCAATATAAAAATTGCATTAGAGATTTGACCCCTTCCCTCCCCTCCCCCCCCCCAAAAAAAAGGAGCCATGATCCCCCTCTAAATGAAGAACTGGATCCGCCCTTGTTTCCAGTGCTGTGAAACAGTGAACTTTACAGACCCTGGTGACCCCACTATACTGCTTCTGAATCTGATAGTTTATACATGTCCATCGTTGGCCTAAATGTATGTCCTGTAGCAATTAGATCAATCATAACCGGGGTTGCACAAAAGAATTAATTTATATCAAAGGGTATTGCTGAAAATGTATTTTCAACTGTGTTACGCGTTTTTCAACTGAACTTAATACACTGCTCAAAACAATTAAAGGATATTTGAAGTTTTATATAAAATAAAGATATAAACGAAATTTTTTTTGCCGAAAATAGAAGAAGAGAATCACAAATGCAAATTTTTCTGGTTTTCAAACTGTGGAGTATGCAAATTTTGAGTTCGACGTCAAAAACGTCGCTTCAGCGGCAGCGAATGAAATTTGACTTTCAACTGGATAAAAGAGAATGAAGACAAGGATGATCGGCATTCAGTGATTGCTTTGTTTCGATGAGTACGATGTCTCAGCGAAGTCATTTGACAGATTCAGAAGATTTGAGAATTGTTGGTAGGTTAGAAGGGGGCCAAACTCAATCCGAAGTAGCGCAAGCCATTGGAGTGTCACAAAGTGTCATTTCCAGGATCTGGAACCGTTTTTTGGAGAGTGGATGTGCAGGCCGAAGACCAGGGCAAGGTCGTAGATGGGCAACAACGCCCAATGAAGATCGGTATTTAGCGTTAACAGCTCGGAGACACCGAACCATGAACGCTACTCTTCTCCACCAACACCTTCGCTCGGCTACAGGCACCACGATTTCAACTCAGACTGTCCGAAACCGGTCCATGCTGTAGGTGTGTATGCTCGCCGACCGATGGTATGTGTTAGATTAACATCAAGGCATCGTCGCGACCGCAGGGAGTGGACAACCGAGCATGTCAACTGGAGGAGAAATTAATGGAGCAATATTCTGTTTTCTGACGAGTCCCGTTTTTCTGTGCATCCGGATAATAGGCGTATTTTCATCTGGAGGGACCGTGGCAGTAGGAATAATCCTGCGTTCGTGCACGAAAGTGTCAGATTTGGCGGTGGAGGAGTGTTGGTGTATGGTGGCATCTCCATTGACGGGCGCACTGACCTCTACATCATTCGAGATGGAGCTCTGACTGGTCGCCGATATAGGGATGAGATCCTCAGACCAATTGTAGTCCCTTACGCTGCAGCAATCGGAGATAACTTCATTTTAATGGACGATAACTGCAGGCCACATCGTGCAAACTTGGTGGAGGATTTCCTTTTCGAGGAAGGAATCGTTCGAATGGAATGGCCAGCGTGTTCTCCAGACATGAATCCAATCGAGAACGTTTGGGACGCTCTAGGAAGACGAGTTTCTGGCCGCCAACAACCCCCACAAACTCTCCAAGAACTGGAAAGAGCTCTTCTGTAAGAGTGGGGCAGAATACCCCAACTCGTCATTAATAGCCTCATTGAGTCCATGCCTCAAAGGTGTTCAACGTTGCTGGCCGCCCGTGGAAACCATACCCCCTACTGAAAATGATTTTATTTGAAGAAAACACCTTTTCTTATTCTTTTTTTCTCATATGCACAAATTGTGTTTTTTTCCTTTAGTACACAAATGCGCAATAAAATGCATTTTTTCTGCCAAACATGTGTAATTTATTCTCATATAACCTACTATGTCTGTCGACCATGTATCAATCAGCTAAACAGTTTACCAGATACAAAATCCACCTAAAACTGCAATATCCTTTAATTGTTTTGAGCAGTGTATTACTATACCATGTAGTGGAAGTATAAAATAAATACATCCGTATGCAGTGCTATAGAAAAGAATATGAATACGTTACTGTGTATGCATAGTAATTAGCGAAAAATCGTTTTCAATTGCATTATCCGCTTTCCAAGTAAATTAAATTTTACTACACGGAAAAAAGTACGGACATGTTGTAGTATATCTATAAAAATTTATGTGTTATATACAAGGCTGGCTGCACAAAAGAATTCTGATACCTTTCCATACACGCGGTAAATGCTCAAATTTGGATTTCTGCTCCATCTTTTCTAAATTGTTCATTTAAAAAACACTCTTTTATCCTATGAAAAAATGAAGTTTCGTAATAATGTTCTTAAAGAATTGGAAAGTGTTCCATTATCTATGCGTGGTGTATGATTTATCTTTCTTATATTTCTTTCGGATTGAACTTAAAAAATACATTCTTTTATAGAGTCTCTTTTTCAATTATTAAAATAGCAACAATTTAAACATCATTAACGTTCCAAAAAGTAGATTATTTCCTGTGAAAAAAAAATAGTCAGCATAGAAAGTAAAATGTCGATGGATATTTTTAGGAAAAAGAGAAATTTCGATTTTTTGCTTTTTAAATCACAATATAATTATGTAAAATGATATCGTGTTTATTTTTGAAAGAAATTCACTTATAGACCGAAGTTTTTCCTTACATTGTAATTTTAAATATATCTTATTTCCAGAGTTGAAATTTGACATTTTCCAGAATACGTTAAAGATTAAAAAATTTAAATTATCTTTGGTCGATAACATTTTGTCGTACAAAAATTAGTTTTTGTATGAGAGCTTTATGGATTTTAATCTGATGTAGAACAACATTTTAAACATTTTTATAATTGAAAATATATCTCTGGACTGCCCCTGCAGTCAGGTGGCCGGATTACTAAAATTTGAATTATTATATATTTTCTCATTTTTAATTTTAAATTAAATATATATATATGTCTACTTCAATTTAGGAGAATCATAACGAAGAGAAATAACGTAAAACTACCTTTGTTATTCTGCTTTTAATATTTGCATTTGTAGCGTTGTTAACTTAAGCTCGGTTGCTTTGTGGTCAACCACGTTGCCGCACTGCAGGTCCGAGGTTCGCCTCTGGACTTCGGAAAGGTTGACTGAGCCACTCATCCCTTCGGAGTCTATAAAATGTGTACCAAACATTCTTGGTAAATAAACACTTAGGGTTCCTTGTTAGTCTAGCTGCCTACTTGGAGCATATGCTATATAACACCTCTGGATCCATGACCTATAAAACGAAGGTGGCCACAGTCGGCCAGGATACTTAATGGATTGTAACGCCGAGGAGTTTTTCTTTAGGTCTTGTTTAGTATTAGTAACTGTAAGGAATTATTCAAAGGATTATATTAAGTATAGAATTTTTCTATCGCGTATTCTTTCAAATTTATTTATTTAATGAAACTTTTGCTGTGGGTAGATAAGAATAGATTATGAACATCAACATACACTAAAAAACCAACGTTAAAACGCACAATATCCAAATTAAGTACCATGAAAACAAACATTCGCATGTTTCGTGAGAAACTTGGACTCACATCATCAGTGTAAATAAAATAAAAATGGCAACCCTCAAAGACATGAAACTGAAAGCCAAAAAATCAAATGATAGTAAACAACACACCGAAAGACCATCACGTTCCTGCAACCAATGAGATTAAGCTGGAAATGATGCACCGTGACATAATAAATCAACCCAGAAAGGTGAGATTTAAAGTACACTCGAGAAATCGTTGGGAATTTCTAAACTTATAAATATAAATTGCTTCAAAAAGGTCTAAATCTCAAGTAGTTCTTAATAATATTGGTTGAACATTTCTTAATAATAATGGCCGAATCAAATTTGAAATTATGTCCCTTCCCCCCCCCCCCCTCCCCCAACAATGACAAGCAACTGATGATTTTTTAAATTATATTTTCTTAATATAGTTATAATGTGATATATAGTAATATATGTGATTGATTCCGTAACGGAGCTGTCGTTTAGTTTGTCTTATATAGGACAAACTACACTGGCATTGGATATTGTAAATACCACAAAAGTTTTTTGGTGGAATTTTATCATTTAGCGGTGAAAAAGTAGGTTTATTGACTAGCTTAACACACACTTTAAAATCATAACTTCTTAAAATATTAGCTATTTTAAAGCTAATGTTATTATAAAATGGTGAAATGATGAGATTAGAAAAAGAAACCGAAACAACAGAAGAACCAGGATTATTAACTGTGTTTTCATGGTGCTTCATTTAGATATTGTGTGTTTAAACGTTGATTTTTTAGTGTTCAGTTTTCCACACAAGATTTTAATTCGTCACTTCATCAACATTTAAATTTATATAACCAGAAGTTAGTCATCTAGTTCCATAGGTGAAAAAAATAGATACAAGGTGTATCTAAACTCTTGGGCAAAACTTTAAGGGGTGATAGTACACATCGAGACAAACAATGTTAAATAGGAAACTAAAGATCACAAACGTCTTCCGAAGGAGATAGGCATCTTTAAAGTTTAGGGTCCAAAATGTCAAATGATTATAAATAAACGGTCAAGTGCGAGCATTATTCGCGCACAGAGGGTTCCGTAGAATAAATATATGAATTTGTAATTGTATTATAAAAAAAAAAAAAAAAAAAAAAAAAAGTTGCTAAAAGATTACTAAGACTTTGTAAAAAACTGTACAACGTAGGGTTGGGTATAACTGTATATATTAGAAAAGTGTAAATGAGTATACCATGAAAGTTCAAAGAGATATGGAACCTAAATAATATCAAATATAGCTATTCGTATAACTCTTTTTTTAATATTATCCTAATCTGTTTATGTTGAACTTAATTCGTTACTGACAATAAAAACAGTGCATAGTTAAACTTCATTTGGCATTTCATGAAACTAAATTCAGCGTAGTAGTAACCTTTATTTCTACAGTGTAGCTAAAACAAAACCTTTGTTCAAAGTTTAAATTTGGCATTGTGCTTAGCGCGTTTTGAATGGAGGTCTCAAAATTGCAACGCCGCCTTGGTCAGTGCCGCGTTTTTCCAGATAGGTTTTTAATTAACTTTTAAAGTCACTCGAGGCGTATTGAGAGATACAATCAATGCAATCTATCTCGAATCCCACAGTATTTATGCGATTCATTCTAATTAAACTTTTCGAGGGCGGTGCCCTTAAAAAAAAGGACACCTAATTTTCATTTCAAAACAGACAAACGGCACCAAGAATACTTAATTAAAATTTTCCTTTTATCATGTACGTGAAAATAAGCAAGTTCGCATATTCTAATAAATTCTTTTATAAATTCTGGTGTCAGTTCATTATTTCACAAGTTTATAAATAGAATTACTCCGCGCTAGAAAGAATTAAGTGGTCGCAACATTGCATTAAAAATATAATTTTTTTTTAAATACAAATTTATTTATGTTCATGGAAATTATTACAATCTGAAGTATAAGTAAGCACCAAAATTTTCATTCTAGTTGCAATATTTATTTAGTAATCCTGCGCGTAAACTATTATGCCAATTTTTTGTTCGACAAATGTCTAACAGGTTCGAGCTCCCTATAAATATTAATTCTGCATCTTGCAATTTTTTAAATACATGAAATGAAAGAACATACTCATCTTTCATCCCAATTGAAATTGTGTTTTAAAATCATATAAATTTTAACACTAGAACGCCCGGAAATTTTGCTCAAGTTTCATAAAAATATTTGACACCCGAATTTTTATTTAAAATTATTTGACTGATTTATTTAACATAAATCTGCGTTGTTTAAATTTAACTTATTTTATGAAAGAGTTTCTGGTCCCAGTTGACATTTAATCATATGGTCGGAGTTGGATCGACTCCTTCCGGGCGTTCTAGTGTTAAGACATTAAATGTTGAAAATAGTCTTTTTTTTTCCTGTTTTCCAATTTTTAGAATCCTGAGGCCTCTTAAATTAGTATGTTTTTTATCAATTTGACGTTTATTGCTTTTATACTGTTACTGGACATTACATTACACATATATATCATTAAAAGTTGTTAACTAGTCATAGAGTACGCCGCCCCTGTCCTTTTGTATGTCCAAACTGGCCGTATCTTTAAGAGTTAATATCTCGGCTAATTACTGATGATTTTTATCGAGAATCATTATCAACAGTGCTTTTATACTTCTGCAACGGTAGGTACATCCAGCGATGCACAACAATTTTTGGGAATGCCCGTAAATCGAAATTTGTGTATAATAGAAAAATGCTAATTTCTCAAAAACTATGTGACCTAAGTTAATCGCTATAATTTTCCGGCAAGGTTTATATTAACGTCTACTGCCTCTATTTTTTTCAGAATTTTAGTTTCAGTAGATTCGGAATTATATGGGGGGGGGAGGGGAGGGAACGTATTTTTGCGCTACATTTTCGACAATATCTTTGAAAATATAATACCTAAAATTAAAAGAAATGTATTTTTGAGTCCAACGTTACGAAAGCTTTCACAGGATACCTCACATGATATACAAAGAAAATATTTTTTTTTTCAACTAGCATAATTAGCCCCTCTACATTTGTACTAAATACATTTATGAATGGTTATTAATCTGAAAATATGTGGGTCAATGGTCTTTATTACTTCCCCGAATTTGAACTTTCCACGTTTCATAGTTTACGAGTAAAATGGCTGTGACAGACAGACAGACAGACAGACACAGAAGTGATCTTATAATGGTTCCGTTTTTACTTTTTAAGTACGGAACCCTAAAAACAGAAAAATTGAGCTCAAAATTTAAGTTTAAGTTAAAAATTTTGAAAGCATTTAATGAGACACAAAAAATAACGGTAAAAAATAGTTACTCGTTACTCCTAAGTCTAAAGCGCCCTCTATCGGTATTTTTTTAACATTATCTTTAAAATTAATTTTCAAGAAAATACTGACATAAAGAATAGTTTAGTGACATCAGCAAACGAATCGACCAATTTTTCTGTTTTTTAAAATAATTTGAAATTTTGGACCCTAAACTTTAATGGCGCCTATCTCCTTCGGAAGATGTTTGGGACCCTTAGTTTTCTATTTAATATTGTTTCTCTTTATGTGTACTATCACCCCTTAAAGTTTTGCCCAAGAGTTTAGATACATCCTGTATATGAGTATAGATTAATTTGCCAGGGAACCCTAAAAATAAATCAAACTTGGACCCCGACTGTAATGAAACGACACTGCTAAATATTTGAAAAAAGAAATCTTTGTTTGAAATGCACTCATGTCCAAAAATTAAGAATAAATGATCGGCCGCTTTCGATTTTACATGTTCTGTCGAATACCTTCTGAAATTGTTGAGGAATTGTACTTGAACTTCTGGGATGTAAAGAACATATTTGACTTCATATTTCTTAGTGAAGATTTTGTCGGGAGGACAATTAGGGGCTAATAATAAATTTAATAATAAAATAACATTTGCGATGACTCATGTAACAGAAAATGATCAAAATGGTCTGTCACTGTATGTGATGTCTAAGTGAGTCCTGTTCAACATTTGTGTGCATTTGTGTAAGCATAGCACTAATATCTGTGAAGGTGTTAACGTGTCTGTGAAAATTAAAAAGAGCATTTTGTTTATAGCATGCAGAGTTTTCAACCAAAATTAACACAACTCTCTGAAAACCTGACAAAGAACAGTAGAAACAGTATACTTCAATTAAAACATGAATATATTGAATGTTTGATAAGGTATGGGCATTCGTATGAAATAATTTTTAACTGAGCATGCGTAGAAGATTCCAAAATTTTTATTTCATAATTTGGTAGTCAGATATTTTGGGCAACTTGTATAAAACGTTCAGCGAAATATTGTGAAAACTCAGAAAGAGACAGTGAGCTGATTAAATATTCTTGGGAAATCCCTCATAATAAAGCTACTTTTAGAAAGCAACTCACTATATCGCCCTTATCGTTCTGAATTTTCGCGATATTTGACTGGACTTTTTTATAGATCAAATTATGAAATAAAAATTTTGGAATCTTCGACGAATGCGCAGTTGAAAATTATTTCACACAAATACCAATATCTCATCAAATATTCAATATATTCATGTTTTAATTGCAGAATACTATTTCTACTGTACTTTTTCAAGTTTTCGGAAAGTTGTGTTAAATTTGTTTAAAAACTCTGTATGTTATAAACAAAAAACTTTTGAATTTTTCACAGGCAAGTTAACGTCTTCACGAATATTAGTACTATGCTCACACTTTGAGGATTACACTGGGGATTAAACAGGACACTTGCATACACACACAAACGTTGAACAGGACCCAAATAGTCATTTAACACAGTGATAGACCATTTTCACCATTTTCTGCTACAAAGGTGATCTTAAATATTACTTTATTATTAAGCTTAGTATTAGACTTTAATTGTCCTCTCGACTAAATCTTCACTGAGACATATGATATAAAACATGTTCTTTACATCCTATAGAAGTTCAAGAACAATTCGTCAAGATTTTCAGTAGGTATTCGACAAAACGTGTAAAATCGAAAGCGTCCGATCACTTACCCTTAATTTTTGGACATGAGTGTAATATACACATACAACATAGCTTATCCGGAGAAAACTGATAAAGAAAATGACCTAATAAGTACCTCAAATAAACATTCTTATAAAAAGGTATATTTAGAAAAGAATGCATGCATAAGGATATGAGTAATTATTGTAATAGTATAAAATACAATATTTAAAAAGAACGAGAAATCATGAATGTGGTACACATTATGAAACACTTTCCAACATTAACTTAATATTATTAAGAAATTTCATTTTGACATACAAGTAAATGAGAAATCAAATAATAAATTTAAAAAAGCATAACTCAGTAAAAATACATTTGAGAAACTGCTGCCCATATGTTTTAAAGTGTGTGGTGTGATTAGGAGCTATAGATATTATACACACCGCGGAATACACTAAAAATCAGATAAATTTAAAAATGCATCATGCCACAACTTAACACGCATTTTCAGCAATTAGCGATGATACCCAGTTCTGTAACTGAATTCTTTTGTGAGTCTTTTGTGAGGCGATAAATGCTAAAGCACTCTATTATCTTTAGAAAATGTATTGTAGTTCATCGCAATGATTCATTTTCATTTCATTATATTTGAAATATCATAAAATCATTAAAATCCATCGAAAACGTTTTCCCCCATAAATCATAATGTAATCAATGTTCTTTTGTGCGGCTCTGTAAACGAAATATAAATGTTACTTATTTTACACTCCTGAGAAAGCAGGATTTAGTCCTTCTCAATGATGGATAGCAATCTCATCTCTTGTTTGATTTATCGTAATGTCAATAAAATGCACCGTAAACGAATTTCCCATAGACCATAATGTTACGGAATTATTGTGTATGTCCCTGTAAAAGAACTATAAATACTATAAACTTCATTTGCAACATCCAACATGCTATAGTAAACTTCTATAACATATATAAATTACATATCAATTCAAGTATATTTCCGAAACTTAGAGCACGGACAAATGGATAGACAGACAAACCGAATTCATACATATTTTCCAATCATATTGGAAAATGTTGAAAACGGTGGACAAAAAATTACTTTCATATTTCTTTAGCGTTTCATCTTTATCCAATGTAGGGATATGCTAAAGCATTGAAAATCTATTTCGGTTAAAGGGGAAGGATTCTAGAAAAACATAGAATCCTGTTACAGAAGAATCACATATTTAACCAAAAAAATAACAGTAGCAATGCACTTCATTAAACTTATGAAGTTGCTTTTACTAATTAGTAATCGCATAACTGTTGTCTACATTAGAGTTCTGCCCGGGCCCGGCAACATGAAGGCAAACTTTCAAACGGACCGTGCCGATATAAATAAATAAATAAATAAACGGGCGAGTCAGGCCATTAAAAAAAAAAATAAAGCGGTCCAATCGGTCCGATAACAAATTTAAACAATCAAACTACAGCAAACAAATAGAAAAAAAAGTCATTGGACATGACTGGGATGCAGTGGTGTAGTCGAGGGGGGACGCGAGAGGACGGTGTCCCCTCACTTTTTTATTTTTTCTCGAGCGTCCCCTCACTTTATATTTTCAAGGGGGACGCTAGAGACGCGGGAGGGCGCATACTTTCCAAACTTATTAATTTTAAAAAAAAAAAAATGAACACACTAATAAATTAGCAATTTTTGAAATAAGGTATTGATTTTTTAATACTCTTCAACAAAGTTGAAAGTGGTTACTACGCTGGTTCGCTTATTCACATTTTAATTTCCATAAGTTTGTTTGCATTGCGGCAAAATTTTATGTATATTTTTGAGGTTCAATGTAGTACATCACTATTGTAAATGATGTGTATAGCATCAGTATTTCGTTTACGCGAAAACAAGAAGACAGTTCTTTCATATTACGTTTTATTGGCAAAAATTGCTTGAAATAGACATTAAAGAAGTTATAATATTTTAAATATAACGAAAATGACATTTGAAATTCATTATATGTTCCCTATCGGGAATAGCATTTATCGTTCGTTTACAGGGACGTTAAAAAATATTTCCAAACACTACGATCCTTTAATGATAATTATTTGAAATGCATGGAAAACTATGGTAAACGATACTATGGGAAACGGTGCACGAAACATTTATAGTTCATTTACAAGGCCAGAGAAAAGAATCCATCACATTGTCATCTATGTGTTCAGTCTGAAACGTGTTTTCGATTATATTATAAGGCTCCCAACATATTTTAGTCCCCCAAATGTATGAAGAGGGTCATTTTTATTTAAAAAGGGGACTTCAAGTTTTTCTAAATATGCAAGCAAATTTTTTTAAATACCCTAGAAAATATGTCAATTCGTTATCTTTATAAAAGATAGTCATTAAGCAATATACACAGTTTTATTTAAACATAGTTAAATATTCTACTGCAAGAAGATAGAAAGTGTTCACTACTGAGCACTTGACTTCATAATTGTTCTTAAAGAAGCACGAACTTTTAATTCAAATTGTTGAATATTAAAATTTTAAATTAGTGTAACATATGTATTGTTAATTATTAACCTTAAACATTAAAAATTCTAATTTAAATTTCGGTTCCTTTCTAGACAAAAACTGAGATAAACTATGATGTTCATCAGAAATAGCATGGTATGGAAACGCCCCCTGGGGAGTGATCAAAACCAATATTGAATCAACAGTTATTCATAATCATCTTACATATTAAATTTGATGAAATTCAATCCTAAACATGGCACAGATCAGTCTATGATGGAAATCGTTAAAAATGCAACACAGTAGTACCCCATTTTGGCGAAAAATCTAGTCAGCATTGATTTATGTCAAGGGTTAAGTGAATGTGAAATTTCGTGAAATTTCATACCAGAGATGCTGAGATATAGATATGTAAATTGTGAAAAATGCAGCATAGAAATGCCTTGGTGGGCCATATACACCAAAACCTGATTAGCACATGTATGTGCTAATGTCTAATTAAATATGATATTTGATTAAATTCTATACTTTATATTTTGAAATAATGTGGCTAGGCTACAAAATATGTATCATATACAGAGAGAAATTTTCAAAAAATTGTCAAATCATATTCAAGTCAACCTAAAACGTGTAAATCCATCAAAAAGATTCCAATACTTTCTTCTGATAAAAATATATTTAAGAAGTATAATAAAAACAAGAATAAATTTTAATTAAGATTTCCTTTAATAGAGAAATATGCTTCTACATAAAATTCGAAACCAAACTAAATCTATAATAATAAAGACAGAGTTTGGTCTGTGTAGTCTATGCGCTGAAAAGACTGCTGCAGATACAGCTACAAGATGGAAGCGATGTACATTTATGTCTAAAATTATGCACTTCGAAGCCAGTTTTTGGATTTTTTTTTATTGGATTTTTTTGAGATTTTTAACTTTTTCTTTCTTTGCCGTTCACGGTGAATTTTTTCACATTAATAAAAGGAATTCAGTTTCAATTTTTTAGTCCAATAGTAGCCAATTTTGTCCTCTTTTCAGCTTTTTCAATAATCTTTATTCAGAATTTGTACAGCGATTTATTTTTGGAGATTTTTTATGCGAATTTCAGCTTTTTTTTCGCGTTTCGTTTCAATTTTATGACATTCGAAAAAGGTATTTGGTTTCAAACTCTTAGCCCTAATGTAACAGATTTTGTCCTTTCGCAATAGCGTCTTCAG
The DNA here is from genome assembly GCA_963932465.1 of Maratus speciosus. Taxonomy (NCBI): domain Eukaryota; kingdom Metazoa; phylum Arthropoda; class Arachnida; order Araneae; family Salticidae; genus Maratus; species Maratus speciosus. Next base: position 188,614,088 of record OZ010787.1, on the reverse strand, counting down.
ATTGTAATTTTTGCCAATTTTTAACGGTTTTTTTTTTTTTTTTTTTTTTTTTTTTTTTTCCACGTCACAATGTTTTAGCCCACTTTAATAAATTTTGTCTTTTGTGATTTTTATGAATTTTTAGTGATTTTTATATTTTTTCGCCGTGATTTTCCACATTAGTAAAAGGAATCCTGTTTAATTTTTTTAGTCTCATTATAGTAAATTTTGTCCTCTTTTCAATAAACTTTATTTGGATTTTGCGCAATGATTTTTTAATCTTTCGCAATTTTTTATGCGATTTTTAGAGTTTTTTAACCTGTTCCAATCTTTTACTGCAGTTTGCCTCTTTTCAATAAATTTGTTTCGGAATTTGTACCGTGATTTTTTTTTTTTTTTTTTTTTTTGTAAATTTTTTATACAATTTTGAGTTTTTTTTTTGTGTGTGTTTTGAGCTATACTATGCAAGCCCCCTAGTAAATTTTGTCCTCTACGATTTTTAGAGTTTTTCACATTTTGCGGTGATTTTTCCACATTAGTAAATTATTTTATATTTTTCTCAGTCACCATAAAAGGACGAAGTGGACCTTTTTCTAAAAAAGGAACTTTAGGGTGAAAGGGTACCATTTTGGGAGCTCTGCTTTATATATTTTATATATGTGTTTTTTATATTATGCTGAACAAAACATTAATTAGGCATGTAAATGATATTTGTATACAGAGTCACACAAAAAATTCAAATACACTACCATCTATGGCCGAGTATTTATTGAAATGCATTTTACAGCTGGTTTAAATTTTAGTGTGTTGTGTGATGCACATATAATTATTAATTTCTATGTATGGCCACTCAAAATAATTCAAATAAATACATTACAATTGCTAAGCAATTATTGCTTGATACTTGTTTAAACTAAACGAAATTTTATTTTTGACAAAAAGTGCTACACATGCTTTTTTATCACATATTATTGCTCTAAAATTAATTTTACAAACATTTGTGAATAATTAATATATTGGCCGTTATACAGGGTGTACTATAAATATTGATACATGCAATAATTTTATACCTTTTGGAGATAAGTAGCTAATGTAGATTATAAAAATGCTTAAAATAAGATAATAAAGTAATATTGAAATATTATGACAGCGAAATAATATTCTCATTAATTAAAAAAAAAAATGAATACAATTTTTAAAAAATCTTTTATGTGACACTTCTATTCAAAGTTTGTGTGTTAGAAAATTTTATTTTTGTTGCAACAAAATCATTAAAAAACTACTTACTCCAAGCTAAAACCACAGGCTTACTCAAAATTTGGAAAATGGAAAATCAAAGAATGGCTATCGACACGAAATCTAGAAAAGTATAAAGAGTTAAGAACTTTTATGAGAGCAAATATTTCTGAAAAGTTCTCTGACAGAGGAAAAGAAATGCATATTATTAAACTGTGACAAAATCAAATATATTGCTGTTGTTTTAAAACTATTTTTCAATTTTATTTAAATATTTATTTGGTATCGAAACTCTACTTCAAAAAGCTATATTTTAAAAATTTCTGCTCGACTCTTTAATCACTTCAGAGAATGCCATTAATTCAAATAAATTTATAATTAGAGTAGATTTTATTCTTGTAAATAATGTGGTAACATTCACTGCGCCAATTCACACATTCAAATTTCAATCTTATCTCATTCTGTCAATCAGAATAACTACGCATTAAAAATAACTTCTATTTCAAACTTAAAGTTCCTAGCCCTGATAGTTTCAGAAGAATAGCAATTTTAGATGGTTTTCAGCTCATTTCATCACTTAAAATTTCAAACATTTTAAAAGCCGTTATTCCTGAGCATCTACATGTTAATAACTATACTTTTGGGTCGATCGGAAAGTCGTGTCGTGTTGGGAAAATCAATTCGTACCGAAAAATTCTATCATTTAATTATTAGACATTGATTCCGATATCTGATGTCTAATACTTACCGGGCAGAATTTTCCGGTGCGAATTGATTTTCCCAACATGACACGATTTTCCGATCGACCCTATACTATATTTATTTTTCAGTTTCTTGTAGAAAACAGCTTCAGATAAATCGTGATGAGACGAGTTTAAAGGACTTTCCCATCAATTCACCGCATTAAAATTTTAATAATAATAATAATAATAAAAACGTTTTAAGCGAACATGTAAGTCTTGAAAATACGTAAGTGCCATGTTTTATGTTTCTTGAGAAATCGTGTTGAAACACAAATTTTAGATTCTTCTTTCCGCATTTCACACCGTTAAAATTCTAATTTTTGAAAATAAAAAATCAAGTCGTACATTAGAAGTAACATATACACCGGTGTCCAAAATTAAGGACCAGTCTCAAAATGCTAATTTTTAAGTAAGCGAATACGCAAAAGGAAATAATATAATTCAAATAATTATTATCTCTACAGCACAGCTAGTCCATATAGCATCTCAGTCATGTCACACATGGTCACAAGTGTCACAGTCACTACGGTGAAACAAAAAATAGGAAATTCCAGACGTCTCATTATGAGTCTCAAATGATCACTATATGTGACTCCACTGAGACGTCAATGTGACTGCTGCTTTGTGACGAGTCACCAGGTGACTTTACAATGTATTTACATTGTGACTCTCGTGTGACTGTCATTTTCAGACTCAATTTCAAAGTCATCATGAACGTTGCAATATGATATGTCTACAAATAATATCACATTACAGTCACATGCTGACTTTTCTCAAAAGAGCACAATGGCGATTTTACAGTACAGTTACTCTGTCACCTGAAAGTCATCATGTGACTTTAATGTGTCATCATTTGGTAAATTATCACAGTGCAGCGTTCATGATCATTTTGAAATTGAATCTACCGATGACAGTCACATGAGTGTCACAATGCAACTACATTGTAAAGTCACATTGTGACTCGCCACAAATCAGCAGTCAGAGTGACTTCTCAGAGGAGTCACATATAGTGATCATTTGAGACTCATAATGAGATGTATGGAATTTCCTATTTTTTGCCTCACCGTAGTGACTGTGACACTTGTGACCATGTGTGACATGAATGAGATGTTATATGCACTAGCTGTGCTGTAGGGATAGTAATTATTCGAATTATATTATTTCCTTTTGAGCAGAGTCAGATAATATAGACGAACACGCGAACGCCGTTCGCAGAAAATTTTCAAAGTTTGCAGACAGTTTTGGGGAGATTCTCAAAAGGTGGGATCATTAAACGTTAACTATATGTAATTTTTAAAATTTTCAAATTTAACGCCAAATTTTTTTAATAGTATAGTATTTTGTCTATAAATATAATATATAAATATTTTAATAGTATGTCTACAAAATTATACACAAACATTAAAAGACAGCAACTATTCTGGAAAATTAATGATTAAAGCATTTAATTAGCAGTTGTGTACATTACAAATTTTGGACATTTGCAGATTTTGGACTTAAAGATTTTGAACGTTGCTCTTAGTATTTAAAAAATTCTTAAGACTAAGAATGTAGTAAATGTGTCTGTATACATATATATATGTATAATTAACTTTTTGTTATCCAGTAATAATAATAATAAAATCAAATACTTTGTTACGTACGTTACTTTCGAACGTAACAAAATACAGAAAAATTCTTTATAGAAAAGTCCTTCTATTTTCAAAAAAGCAATAAATCAGCCTGCCATCTCTTAACGAAATTATCAGAAAATCATCCGTTTCCTTAATGCATTCGTTGTTTACCATTAGAACCACCTGGAAAAAAGTTAAAACTTTTTCTTGGTGGTACATTGGAGCAGTTAGCGTTATGAATGTCCGAAATTGGCCTCTTTAGCATAAAATAATAAAATTTTAAGATATTTATACAAAGCTTTTACAATAAATTATGTCATTTTCTGTCTCTGAATCGAATTAAAAACTCAGTGTAAAAAAAAAATAATAATAAAGTCAATGATAATTAAAGTTATGTTTGAAAGGCTTAAAGTTATGACTTGTGTCCAGTGCCCACCTTTTGAGGATCGCCCTTTGATGGGTCTTTTTTACAAATTTCTTTATAAAAAAAAAAAAGGACCACAGGTGGAGAATTGGTGCGATGCACGTCGCAGACTCTTGAGAATGTCTGCAGACTATTTTTCAACTGGAGAAAAAAAGTTTTTAAAATTTTTAAGTAAGAGTCATAATATTAAGGAATGGTTTGTCAGTAGATAAACTGATGAGTAAGACTTGATCTCTTCCATTCATGGACTAATAACTTTTTTATTTTAACATTCATTTATTCGTATTTCAGTTATTTTATAGATTAATAAAATAACAGTTTTGTTGAGCAATCATAAATTGATATCTTTATATAAGTTAATGATTAAACTATTTCACATTTTAATAAATATACATATTTTTTTAATTTTCATTTGTTTTTCTTTCATTCATCATTTCATTTCTGTATTAAGCATACCATTCAATACTATATTTCTTGACTGAGTTTTAATAATGCTTGTAAATTAATATTTTTTTTTTAGTGGTGTTGCTTAGTGGCACTCCACTCGCATATAACTGTTCATTTTTGCTGTTAACGGCGATATAGGACTTGGGAGGGGCGCGGTGTTTTTTTGCAGAAAATTTTTAAGACATTATTAGAGTTCGCAGACAGTTTTAAATTTTATCTAAGTCTGCTTTTGAGTATTCGCGTACTTGAAAATTAGCATTTTGTGATTGGTCCTTAATTTTGGACAACAGTGTAGTTACTAATTTAAAGTTTCTGTTTCAAGTTAAAAAAAAAAAAAAAAAAAAAAAAAAAAGAAATCTTGAAGAAACACAATTTTTGGAAATGTTTTGCAAAAGCATATTTATCTATTTACACTCTTTAAAATTGATATTTTTTAAATTTTCGATTTGGGTCAGCATTTGAGTACTAAACGTATTCTTCAGGCCAATAAAAAACATTATTTATCGATTATCTTCGGCCTTGGTCACATTATTTGATATTTTTTCTCACGTAAACAGTACTTGTTACTTCTGGTCAAAAGATGGTTTAAAAATTGCCTACATGCGAAAAACGTGTCGAATTTCTTCCAAATTAGAATTTGAACAGTGACATATAGTCTCAGAATATTAAATAGTCTATTCATCATGTATAACTTGGAAAATTTAAGGCCAGTCGAAAACACCGTTTGAACGCTATCATGTTCAAGCACACATGGGAAAAAAAGACTAAGGAAATACTAACATACACACATGTATACGCACATACATAGAGAATTGTTGTAAAAACAGGCAAAATGGATTCAGGGGGCTTCAAAAAGTAAATATGTACCAAAATTTCACAGTTTTATTTTTCTTTTCCATGATTACAATAAATTCCTTATACTGACCATAAAGTAAAAATGCAATAATTTCCAATGCTCTCAGTGGAAAACAGTTAATTTATAACTATTTCCAAAATAAATAATGCAGCACAAATTCTAATAAAAATTTCGTTGCCTGAATTAGTGTTACTGAATTGCGAATTCTATTCCAAAAATATTCAGTCAAGAAATAAGATTTTAAATTTTTGAATTCTATAGCAAGCTATTTAGTGTCCAAAAGAAACTAATTAAATTAATTTTAATTTAATTTTTAAATTTAAATTTCATTTTTCAATTACTTTTCACTGCAATTGAAAAATTTAATTTTAAATTTCATTTTTCAATTACTTTTCTCGACAATTGAAAATGAAAAGAAGGATTCAAAATAAAGTTTGCCTTGTGTGTGATATAGACCCTAATGTTCGAAACTATGAGCGTCACCCCACTTTTTTCCCCAGGACTACACCACTGCTGGGATGAGAATGCGTATAAATGTGCTGCACGAGTTGATACATAGTTTGGCAACATCAAAGCAGAAATATAACATTTCCAGCTTGAGATAGCCATCGGACATTAGGGGATATTCCATCTACGTTTTGATCACGTGGTCAAGGTAAAAACTTCTAGCGTAAAGAAGGGAAGGCTCCGTAAAAGTAATGAAAAACCCTCGGCAGCCAATGAAACAGAGTTCATGCGGAAAGCAGTAGTAGCCTCCCTTCTTATCAGTTAGAAGTTCTTTGGGTAAAGTACTGGTATCACGTGACTTTTTTCATCCTCGAACCCAGATTTGGAATAAAGTCCATTACCCCGCGTTGTGTCTGAGTCCGAGCTTAATTTTTTCAGCATACTCGGACCGTGCTGGATCTGGACTTAACTGTTCCTAGGATACGTCAGGCAGAGACTTTTTTTTTTTTTTTTTTTTGTAAAAATAGTTATGGTACTGAACTTTTATTAACGAAATCCTTAAAAATATGTGTTCTGATTTGAATTTGATTTTTTTTTTATGTCCGTTAATGATGTTTTTAACCATCTTTTTTTCCTTTATTCTGAACTATAGTAACTTTTTAAATGAGTCTTTATTTGTTTGTAATAGTCTAAGAGTCTAATTGATCATGAGTGTTACTAATCTGTATTCTATGACTTGCGAACATATAGTAATCTAAAATATGCGCTAAAATTTCCCCATAATATATGTATGCAGATATTCTTTAACAGAGTTTAATTATATATTAAGAAAAGTTGGAATTTTTTGTAGAAATTGAGTTGAGCCGGACTTAATTTAATTGTTTTTTGCACGAGCCGGGCCGTGAACAGCAAAATTATTAATGGGTCTGGTCGGACCAAAATAGCTTTCTTTCGGGCCGGGCACGGCCCTGGAAATTTCGGCCCGTGCAGACCTCTAATCTATGTTATAATAATAAGACAAAGAATAAAGTGCAAAACAATAGGTCGATAAATGTAGATAGTGCTGTCTTTTAGTCATCCGCCTGTTATTAAAACTAAAACTATTTATTTGTTATATAAAATAAGTGATTTTGAATGTTTAAATTTACAAATACACAGAGGTATGAGTTAATCAAGCTCTACTTGTTGGCCATTAAAAATAACGAATTGTAGACCTTGTTGTTCGCATGTCTAGCTTTATTTTTCTTGTACCGCATTTTCCTCTTTTTTTTATTATAGTTCCGTATTACAAGTATGAGTATTTTTAAAAATCAAAGGCAGCTTTAATATTCATGTTACCTTGGACGAGATCTTTTCGGCGCAACTGTGAATTATTACTCCTAAAGAAACTACCTTAAAACCTGCTATGATGGACTCTCAAAAGAACCGTAAAAAATTTCTGTTTTAAACAGGTTTCTGTCTTAGTAGATATAAGTTTATGGTATTCCTTTCTTCTGGACCATTGGCTCAAAAACTAACTTTTTAGCGAACTACAACTACTTTATATAAAATGTGGTAAACTAAATTAAAACTGCAACTTTTTGTTTTGAAAAATAGTGTTTACAAACTACATTTCAAAAATATTCGTTAATTAACTACTTTTAAAATTAATTTTTTCAACGTATTCAATACACACTCGAAGTTGAGCGGAAAATAGTACTCTTACATATTTATGCATAACCATACTGATATGCTTTTTCGTCGTCGATACGATGATAATTATCACCACAAATTCCAGTCCACCACTCTTAAAGACTCCAAACAACCACTATTTCGTTAATAGGCTGCCACCACCAACATAATTACGTGATATCGGACACAGTGTGAGAAGGTTTATCATTAACTACTCAGATTATTCAAATAATATTAAATAATGATTTATATACAAAAAAATAATTTACATTAAAAGATATTATTTACGTTTATAGGCTCGGATATCAGATCCTTTCCAACACTAAGTTATACGTTAAATTTATTTCTAAGTACTGGCTAATATTCTTAAATTACGCTCTTCCCTTCTCACCTTACTGAACTCAGCTAGGTTTACGGGATAACGATAAAGATATTTCCTCTTACATATGCGATACTCGCCACAGGAGTCAAAACTTCCTAAGGAACACTTTCACCCCCAACGCACGGCTCAACACTCCAACATCTACACGCGAGACTCCAGCCAAGACTAATTGATTCTCTTTCTCTTTTATCTTCTACTTCGAGAGAAGGCACGCTGGGTCCTCCCCTGTAAAATCAAAGAACAGGTAATCTACCTGCACTTCGCTTCCTCTCGCGGTCACTGACTAGGGATTCCCAAGGGCCTCCTTTGTTCACTTTATCTATTCTCATTGTTTTTCACATTCTCATATACAAAAGGAATTCTGGTATTTCATTTATACAATGGAGTTTTTTATGCAACAGAGGTATGAATACAATAGCTCACTCTAATCCCCAAAATAAGAAAAAATATTTCTCTAACCCAAGTATGTAGGAAGTGATATACAAGTACTTACAAAATACAATGCATAAAATAAAAAAATAAATTATTAATAGTAATCTTAATTAGTCTCATTCTCATAAACGTCTGAAACCTGACACATATATTGCATAACTTTTGCTGTCCTTACAGTAATTGCCTTGGGACATACAAGTATTGCTTACTCGTGTATTTACCGATTGTTTATAAGTCCCCAATACACTCTTAAATTGCCTTTCTAATAGTACAATCTAGAATAATAGTAAAAGAACTCTAAATACAAAAAAAAAAAAAAAAAAAAAAAAAAAAAAAAAAAAAAAAAACCTTCTACCATTATGGCCCGTTCATATTATAAATGTTTTAATGAAATTATTAATATACAGGAATCACAATGAGTAGCCAATGCGCCAAATGCGAGTAATCGTAAAAGAGGAGAATAAAATTTGATGTTGAAGACTCATATTTTTTGACACATGAATAATGAATTTCAAAAGCTATTCCTGGCTTTATGCTAATATTTGCACAATTTTGTTCTTAAATTTATAGTATAGGTGCATAAAAATTTACAGTTAAATTTTGTGTTTGTTTCTGACACTGGTGATAATTTCCCTGGTGTTACTGGTGTTAACTGGTGTTACTATACCTAAAATTTTGCTAATTAGATCGCTAACAATATATTTTTTCGTGTGATCACTCGATCAACTGTTTTGTAACTTTGTTAAACAAAGAAAATGAAAAAGAATAATTATAATTAAAAACTCTTTATTTTAAATTATCTTTGTTAATTTTTAAATTAAAGTTGCATTTCCAAATTACGATTCAAAATAAACCAGATGCAATGATCACGCAATACTTTGTTCATGCTAAAAGTGGGCTTTATTACTGACATGAGCAAATTCGTGTCCCGAACACAACATCTTGATCAAATGGAGCAAGGGCCGACCACATGCTTTGAAAAATTGTAGTTTTTTATCTGTTTCTGGAAGCAAAGTTAAAAGCAACGTCGATGCTCGTTACAAATTAGTGATTTTTTGTATCACTCTACTCGCTATATTATACATTTCAAAAACAAATGCGTTACACCACAAAATATGAAAAACAGTAGCGACTACTCTAGTTTCCCTATTTCCGACCACTGGTCGGATCTAAAATTATTTTCCAATAAAACAGAATTCCATTATAGACAGATTCCGTTTTCACGGGTTTTTCTGTACAAAGCATTAATCAGGTATTTTGCATAATTCCTTATTTTCAGTTTTGGGAGGCGGGTGGGTGGGACAGACTCGTCTTCTGGTCTTTGTCAAAAACTGTATTTCTAAAACTATTTTTAATTCACACGACATTTGTTTTAGATATTTGTTTAGAGGGTTTTCTGAAAAATTTATTGTTTTCTTTAACGTAACACGCACAACTTCCTCTAATAAGTCCGGTAATAAAATCGATTTGTTCATAAGTATAAATCTCAGTAGATGGCGCCATCTCGGCAATTATTGGCAAATGTAAATTTAAACCCGCATTTGATCATAGATTATTTTAAAATGTTAAAGTAGTTTTATTAACTATAACGCATTTAATAAGTCATTTATTCATTTAATAAATCTAATTATTTATCTATTTATTTATTTGTCCAATTATTAGTCATTTAACGCTATAGGGAAGATCCCTTTATGGATAGGTTCCATTTTTCCAGGTTTTACTATTTTAAGCAAATAAAGAGAGTTAATTATTTATTATTTATATTCAGTAAAAGTGCTGTGAGACGGAATCAACAAGGAATAGGAGAGAAACTGCGTTTTAGCCTTGTTTTTCGTTTTAGCAGATGCAATTGTATTGTGTTATTTTTGAGGAAATGGACCATGGAATTTTTCCATTCAAAGCAGAAGATCGTTATAGATGGTTCCGTTTTCGCAGGTTTTATTGTATTTATTAATATTATTTTAATTGTTTTCAATTTTACACATATTTTTGCTGTAGCAAGATTCTTTTGTGACAAAATTTCATTATAGACAGTTTTCCTGTTAGTTATGATTTTAATACTTCATTTTCCTACCACTTTCCCATGTTCATAGATTTTTTTTTTTTTTTTGGGGGGGGGGGAGGGGCACAGATGTCATATACGCCCCACATTGGCGCGATTTTTTTCTGACACCAATGTCATATGCGCAACGAGTAGGGATGGGCATTATTTAACGTATTAGGATAAAAAAAACCCTGTTAGTATGCTGGAACCTAATATTGAAATAATATGTTACCGAAAAGTACCTGTTAATTAAATAACATATGGTTTTAAATGGTAGCGTCTTTATTCATTTGCCTTAATCAAGAAATCAATTTTGTGCCTTTGAAATAGAACAATATTCACAAAAAACGTCCTCCATCGCTTCTTTTCAGAGTGCGCCCCTAGTTTGGCCCATCTTCACCTTCTAGTTATCTAGTTATGGGCAACTCTGTTAGATGTGTGGTGCTAAAAATTTATTGTGCATTTCATCAATCTCTAATGCATGAATAGTAATGACTTGCAGCACTAATTAAATGCTTTTTCCGGCTTGGTGCCTGGTGCTGGGTCATCAGCATCATCACATACTTTCACCGATTCTGATTGCGCTAAGTAGAGCATAAACCAAACATTGGCACAAATAGTAAATCAGGAAAACATCTGAAAATTTTTAAGAAAAAAGCTCATGCTTGATATGTTTTGTACTCATGAATCGTATAGATTGTTTTACAGATTGTTTTATAGATTGTTGATTGCATTTAGCATTTCCATACCAAAGCAAAGTTTTGTCTAATTTTTGATCTGAGCAATTTCTTTTCAACTAAAATATATTTTCGCGCTTTTTTTTTTTTTTTTTTTTTTTGGTCTTGCTTCTAGTTTTCAACGAGTGATTTTTGTTGAATTTTGCAATATATTTCATTTATGATATGTAAATGAAAAAAGCATTGATCCCCCCCCCCCACCCCCTTTAAAAAAATGCGGCGAAACAGGAGTTCAGATTCATTAAATTTATAAAAAGTACCTTTTTGCAACATTTAAGTAAAATACATTTATTTATAATTTTATCTCTTAAAAATTTTAATTCTCGATTAGGAATAGAAAATCTATTTCCAAAAATAACAAAACGTTGTTTAGCTACATTCAAATAAAATCCACGAATTTATAGCGCATTTAAAACGGTACATTAAAACTTCAATTGATTTCAACTGAAAGCAGCTGAAACCAACCGCAGATAATTCCTTAATTCATTCTGAATCACGCCGTCAGTGAATGTAGTTCTTAACATATAAAATTATCTTTGTATCGCTTGGTAAGCTTGTGAATAAAGAAAGATAATAGAACATGTTTGCAATTATATATCTGTTAAAAATTTCTGCGGTCAATATAACATTTGCTTATTTCGAAACATTTGGTACAACAGTCTTTTAAATTAAAAAATACGCTGAAGGATATATTTATCTGAATGAGCAGTTTTATCCGAGTGAAATGACATTTGATTAAGAATGTTTATTTACTCTTCATGTTTCTGTAAAGAATCGAGTGTTTTGCGTTGCCGGTTTATTTGAATATTTAAAGGGTTTTTACTACGTACTCATGGAGTTGTTGTTGTTTTTTTTTTTTTAGGGAATGGGGGGGGAGGGGGGCGAGGGGGATTCCTGCACTATAAATTTTGTTTTTTGGCAAAGTTTTTTATTATTTTTGTTTTGTCATTGTTTTAATTTGCTGAAAAAAAGAAAGAAAATAGCCTCCTATAATTTGTGAGAAAACTTAATTTTAGTACGGTTGTAATTAATTTGAAAAACATATTTGTACGAACGAAATTTGTTTGGATGAATTGCATTTGATTAAAAGTATATAAATGATATTTTTGTGTTCTTGTGAAATTGGCTTTGAATATACATTGATAGATATGGCTGCTATGAAGTCGGGGATAAAATTTCTATTTTTTAATACTTTCCAACGTAGTTGAAAAGTGTTTATGAATTCAGATTGTCTATTCGTCTGTCTGTCCTTGCTTTAACTCGCGTAAATACTAGTTCGATTGCCATGAAATGGATATATCTCATTTTGGTTTAGTATGGCATGATCGGTATTGTAAAGGAAGAGTGTATAGCACAGTGTTGATTTCAGACACTTTTCTCCGGGAGAGAGTCCTGTGGTTCCGGGGGGGGGGACATTACAGCGTTCCCTTGGGGATATTGCACTTTTTGACCATTGAAAACACAAAATCTTAAATCTTCCGGGGGGACATCTTATAGTTCCGGGGGGGGATGTCCCCCCCCGGGCCACCCCCTCACTTCAACACTGGTATAGCATATTTGGTTCATTTATAGGCCCACCCAAAAGAATTCCGTTACATTACGGTATATGGGAGAAATCGCTTGCTGTGTATTTTAATGATATTACAGTATTTAAAACATATTGAAATTGATATAAATCACTGAGGTGTACTACAAGGTTATTACTATAGAATAGGGTGTGCATAGAACTTATCATTTATTTACAGGAACACACAAAAGTATTTTGATATAGAAGAAAATGATCAATAATTGAACTTTTGAAGCCACGAAACAATAATTGCTGGAAGAGCGTTTTCAATTGCGGTATGCGTTTTTAAATTTAACTATTTTTTAAATATTACTTGGTGTGTATCAATTCCAGATCATATACTAGATCGAACAATAGTTCTCAACAACATTCGTTTATTAATTGAAATTGCTGAGAGGAAATTTTAAAATGTATTATGCGTTTAACTGAACTAACTTTTTGCGTACTATGTCGTATGCATACGTATCTGTAGATTATATACAGGGCTGCAAAAAAATCGTATATTTTAGCGATTATTCATGGTAATGGCAGAAATCGTGTTTTCAAATGCATTATGCGTTTTCCGAATTGTTCATTAAAGATCATCTTCCACCTTTGTCAATTGCGATGTTTTGTTATGGTCTTCTTTCTGAATGTGTTGGAAAGTGCTTCATAATCTAGGCTGTATGCATTTCTCTTTTTTTTGGGGGGGGGGGGGGTTAGAAATTGTGTTGTTAAAACTGTGTTAATTATTATTATACAGGATATCTCCAATAACTAATTTCTAAACCGTTAGTTTTAAAAGTATATTTCCAATTGCAATTTATTCTGCATCACATAAAAATCGATTTACATTACAATGATTACTTTTTAAATAGATAAGAAATTACAAATTTTATTCAATGCCTCTGTCCTGTAAGTTTGATTTAGAAAATGTTTTTCCATGTTCTAATAAGTAAAACAGCAAAAATTTATTCTTTTATGGTCAAGACTTACTGAGTTATGATACTTAGAATTTTATGAATTTTCAATGTTTTAATCACCATAAATGGAAAAACACGTTTTTAGTGTCAAAAAAACACTAAAAATGGACGAAATTCAAAGTATCATAACTAGGTAAGTTTTTGTCTTGCAAAAATTAAGTTTTTAATCAAACTGATTTTGATTCATCTCAATAGAAAACAGCATTTATAATTATGTCAAAAAAATATTTCAAACATTTTGTTTAAAAGGTCTTCTAATTAAAACATACGTTGACCGCATACACAGCGATTAGTTATATGTTATAAAAATAACAGGTTGTTGGAACCTGTTACCTGTACAAGTGTGCAACGATGTAACCTGTTAACCAAAAGTAACTATATTTCCCATCTCTAGCAACGAGTACTTTACTGGCGCCAAAGTGTCATTATTTTGCTTGATATGGTAGTTTATGCTGTTGATGTTTTCGCCAAATTGGCGTAGGAAAAAAATCGCTCCAATATAATAATCGCCGCAATAATCGCGCCAAAACAGTATATGGGATCTGTGCCTTTTTTTTCTAATCTAAAATATGTCCCTAAAATTATTTCTAGTAGTTTACTGCTAATCAGAAATCAGAAATATGAAAATTTTATTGATAAATAAACATTTCATTTACGATTAAACTTCAATTACAGATTACCTATCAGTAATTTTACGTTTTCTTACATAAATCACTAATATCATATTTAAGGGAAAAGGCAAAGAATGTTGTTTTATCCCTGTTCTGCTCTTTGGTCCTAACTGCTGGCGCATCTCGGATAAACTAAACTCTTTTTTTTTTGCGAAAAATGATCAATGAACGGATTTTGAAAATCACATGTAATGTAATTAGTTTAAATAAAATAACTAGATGTAAATGAGCTAGGGAAGAAAAGAGCTTGCTTGTATCTTTTTACCATACAAAACTTTATTGCTGATGCGCTTTCTTTTTATTGTTATTACTTTATTTTACAAAATGGTCTAAATCCTCACTTTTAATAATCTTTCTTGTATGCACTTATACTTAGATTACTGTTACATACGTTTGATATGAATTTACTTTCGAACAATCTTGATTTTCCTGGTTGAAAAACAAAAAAATCGAAAAAATCACTTATTACTTTTTTATCACTATCATTTTTTTTTATATTTTCTTAAAAATAACATTCTGAAAAATAATGTGTATAATAGTGAAAAACATTATGATTATTTTACATGTTTATTTAAAACAACAAATGTTAAAATAAAAGAAATTTGAAAAAAAAAAACACTCACTATATTTTTAAATAATATTATTTAAAGTAATATTTTTAAAGAAACAAATAAGCTTTTTGGAAAGAGGAGGGGGGATTCTATGTAGTATGTATGCATAAATGAAAAACATCAGTACATGCATGTCTTGATGTAAAATATGATAGCATATAATACGATATAATCAAACATTTTCCCGAAAGATGGCAGCACTACAAAATTAAATAATTGGTTTAAGATAATTAAAATATCCTGATATAAAATCGAAATCTATAGAAATAATAATTTTGTGGTTAATATATATCATGAGAGACAAAAATAAATTTGTTCTGCTATTTTTTTAATTCCATTATATCTAAACAATGCGAAATATCAATGTAAATGTAGTTGATAAACCAGACTGGTAGAGCCTGGGCATACGAAAATTCCGAATTCCCTATAACTTGAATCCAACGGAAGACGCTATTTCTAAGAGTATCTCTAAATCCTATTATTAATATAATGAATTTCCATAGATATGGGTAAGGATCAAGCTTGTGTTTGTGTGTTTTCTTAAGATTCATTCTAGTTTTACATTAAAATGAATGTAAATCTGTATCTAGGCTCCATCAATTGTAACCAATTTTCAATCCAGAATACGACAATTTGTGAAATTTTGAAGAAAATATTTTTTGCCTTTGTGTCCTGGGTTTTTCTCTCTTGTCTTCTCGCTGGCACTGTTGCTCCTCATTAGTTAAACCTCAAATTCATCTCTCTGATGCAGTGGCTCCCAACGTCCAGGGGGGCAATTTCAGATTTGTTATTAACCCATTCTCTCTGGGTTTTTTTTTTTCGCCCTTTTTGAATAAAAGGGGTGTAGTAGACTTAAAATAGAAATAATAAATGAAAATTTTAAAATACTTGAACAAAAATAATTGTTCAAAAAGTTCCCACTTAATAGTTCAAAATACAACAATTACCGGAATAATTATATGAAAATTTTTCTTGAATATTTAGATACCATTCATACATTTAAAACTCTTAAAATTTTTCTGGGTTTGTTATTTCGGTGTTACACACCCGTTTTTTTATTATTATTACTTATTGAAACATGTATTTCTATTCACAGTGCAATATGTCAAATGAAGAAACTTTTACATATGGAATTACTTAAGGGTATATCTATAATAGACTGTGTTGAACACATTTAAACTAAAACATGTTTGAAGTATCTTAATGATATAAAGTTAGTTGGGGTAACTGGACCCACGAGGTAACTGGGGCATAGGCTATTTTATAAAAAACTGTTGATGTTTCTTAAGTTTTAGCTTTTGTGAACAATTCACCTTAATCACTACTTCCTAAAACAACGTGTATTAACTCAATCATAACTCTCACTTTGCTGTGATAAGTTGTCAAAAATTTACGTTTCTTTTTTTTAAAACAACGTCAACATGGTTGAACTTCCTCGGCTTTTTATTAAAATACTGTAAGTACTTTTATTAAACAATCTTTAAAAAAAAAAAAAAAAAAGATTAGACACGTAACTACATTAATGGGGAGAGTAGCCGAATTTGGACCACTTCACTTATTTTCAGGTGTAACTCACTTAATTTTCGGAATATCTGCAAAATATCACTACACGAGGTCAATCTATTCTTCTATTAACTAAATAAATCTTTAGATCAATTTCTTTTTGAATATCTTAAATTTTATTTCAATTTGAAAAATTTGTCAAAGTGGTCCAAATTCAGCAACTGGTCGCCTAAATTGGATCCCCAGTCTCCTAAATTGGACCAAATAATATCAGGTTCTTTTAATGACTAGGAATTTATTAAAAGCAAAGTTTGTGATTAATGGAACAATCAAACAAAATAAATTCTTTTTTCTCTTTTTTTTTTTTTTTTTTTTCATTTTAGGGTATACTTTATATGGCGAAGATGTTAACACAACTGTTTTTTGCTCCCTCTGTACTTATATGTGATTTAACTGAATTTATCAAGGGCGATAGCATTTCTAATGATTAGTTGGCTTTGGGGAGGGAGGGGGGTTGTAGCTGCATAGCCTTCTTGCAGGTCAATTTCTTCACAACTTACGCTCTCCTTTTCGTTTCCGATACTTTAACCGCTTTTGCTGTCACGAGTGTTTTTCTTCCAGACAGTTTGTCCGTGTCGTTTTCAACATTTTCCACATTGCATCAAAAAAAAAGTTTTAAAAATATGCTCTATTGAAAAAAAAGAAGCTACAGTTCATCAAACGCAAACATTATATATTCAAAGTGTTGAATTCAGGTGCTCCCCTCCCCTCCGGAGCCTTGAAATAACCGCTCTCACCGGAAGGTTTGAAATTTTACGCCTTTCAATGGTAAAAAAAAAAATGTAATTCTACGCTCTAGAAGTGTAAAAAGTCTGCCCTCCCCTCCCCTCACAGAATCGCAAATATCCTCCAAGAGGTAAATGTTTGAATTCAACTCTGTAAATTAAAACACGAATACATTAAATGATTTACAGCTTTTATTACTAAAATAGGTGTTAAAAACTATTAAATGATTTTAAACATCAAAACCTACTAGACTTAAAACTAGACATTAAAACTTTCGACCAAACCCTGGTCATCATGAATGGAGTGAAGTTTTATTTTTAGAATGAAGTTTTATTTTTAAAATCTCGCTCGGGAAGTTTTATTTTTAACATCTGAATATTGGTTTTAATGTTTGAAACCTTTTCATTGTTTTTAACACCTATTTTAGTGTTAAAATTCATCTTTCCTACAATCAGTTTTGTGTGAGAATCTATAATAAATATCCATTTATTCAAGAAAATAATGTTTGCAACGTACAACGTTTTGTGACATATGCAACAATGTGTGTTTGTGAATATAAAATATGCTACAATATATATGTTGTGAAAGTATATTAAAATACACCTGTTTGTGAACATTTTCAATCAATAACAATCAGCGTTTCATAAAAATCTTCTTCTGTGCTGCACTAGAGGGAGACACCAAAACTTTACATTTCTTCAATCCTTTCAGGACTGGTCCAAATTATTGTCCGCAGATGACGACACTGAATGGAGTCTTTTAGACATTTAATTAAACTTTATTTCAGACAATATAAAACTGCTGATTTCAACAAGAATCTTTGTTCTACGTAATGAAGTATCCTGATTTCAGTTTGGCAGCCCCAGAAGCGTTCACTTTCTAAAAAATTTTCCATACCTGTCGGACATGCTGTCCAATTTTTTTCTCGGAATCTTTTGTGTTCTGAAAGAACCTCTTCAGAGCCATGGTTCACTCTATTCAAGAACTTAAAAACTGTCATAACTCTTGCCATGTAAATATATAACCTGATCTATTTTATTTTTCCAGTAATCAAGAAAATAAAAGTATATATGCGAGTTGAATCTCTGCTAAAAATCTCCTGCTGCGTCGAAGTTACTCAACAACTCATCGCCATTGATCAGGGCCGGCCCAAGGGGTGTGCGAAGTGTGCCACCGCACGGGGCGCCTAGTCGCGTGGGGGCGCCAACCGGCGGTAGGAGTAAAGAGCGGCGATAAATAATTTTGGATTCTACGTTTTTAGTTATGTTTTTTAAAACATTTTCTATAACCAAGTGTGAATCATCTGGCTGGTCTAGGTAGATCTGCTGAGCAGGGGACCTTCTTTGTGCTTAAAGGCGCTAAACTTTCACATGCAGCCACTTCTGTATACTTTATTTGAATAAAACACAAAGAATTTGTGATGAACATATCAGAGGAACGTAGGATGTTAGGATGAGTTCTTTAAAGAAATCCCTTTAAGCTAAAGGCTCGGATATTACCTTCCTTGAAACTTGAAAAGGACCACCACCTATTCAACTCTTCCGCTTCCTTATGTAGTGCTAATTTCTTTTTACTAATTAATTGCGCCGTAGCTGAGGGGCGCCAAATTTAGGAAAGCTTTAAATCGAAATTATCTCACATATTTTGACGATAAACAAAAATTGCAGACTTTTTTCCCCCTTGTGTATGTCTGAATGCATTCTTTAGTAAAATATTTTATTATGTGCGAAAAATGAAGAAAGAAAAATTTCTCTAAATGTTACTAGAGTTAGCTCAAACCCATTTTGTACTTTACATGATTACGTACCTGACAGGACCCTCAAAATGATTAAATGGAGGAGAGAGCGCGCTATATTTAGGGTGGCTTTAAATCAAAATTATCTCACATATTTTGACAATAAACAAGAATTGTAGACCTTTTTTCCCCTTGTGTATGGTGTTTGAATGCATTCTTTAGTAAAGTATTTTATTACATCCGAAAAATGAAGAAAGAAAAAGTTTCTCTAAACCCATTTTGTTATTTACATGATTACCTACCTGAAAGGTGGATCCAAATGATTAAATGGAGGGGAGGGGGGGGGGCATATTTAGGGAGGCTCTAAATCGGAATTATCTCACATATTTTGAAGATAAACAAGAATTGTAGACCCCCCCCCCTTGTATGTGGTATGTGAATGCATTCTTTAGTAAAATATTTTATTATATCCGAAAAATGAAGAAAGAAAAAGTTTCTCTAAACGTCTAAACCCATTTTGTTCTTTACATGATTACGTACCTGAAAGGAGGTTCCAAATGATTAAATGGAGAAAGGGAGGCTTTAAATCGGTATTATCTCACATATTTTAAAGATAAACAAGAATTGTAGGCCTTTTTTTTCCACTTGTGTGCGGTGTGTGAATGCAGTCATTAGTAAAATATTTTATTATATCCGAAAAATGAAGAAATAAAAAGTTTCTCTAAACTCATTTTCTTCTTTACATGATTACGCCATGTTTAAGGAAGGTTTAAATCCAAATTATCTCGCATATTTTGAAGATAAACAACAATTGTATATAGACCTTTTTTTTTCCCCTTTATGTGTGTGTAATTACTACTTGACTGGAATGTATACCTTATACTATGCTTCAGATTCCGTGTCCATATCTTAATTATTTTAAAGACAAGATATTTTTTTCCTTTCTTTCAAATGAATTTTTCCAGAGATTAATGGCTTTTCTAATTTATCAAAATTCTTACTATGATAAGAGAATCCTTTTCAGAATTCAACATTTTAGCATAGGGATCAGGATCAGTTTTAAACCTTAAAAAATCGATTTTCTTCTTTTCGATATATTTTAAAATTTTTGAACCTATAAAAAGAGATTGTGTGAAAATATTCAAATTAGAAACAGGTCAAATTAGGAAATCAGGTTTGAAATTAATTGATAACGCATACTTTAACGCAGATTCAAACTGAATTTCAACTTTGCGTGGGTTTTTACTACTTGTACACATTGTAAAGAAAACGTTTTGAAAGATAGGTAATTTATTTTCAAAATATGTGTATAAAATGATTATAGTAAATTTTCTACCTACTTTTTTGACTACTTAAAGGGCGTAAAATTTATTTGTTGCAATTAGAACGTGTTTTCTGTATGTGATACACCTTTAAAAAGCACATTCTATCAAAAAAAAAAAAAAAAAAAAAAAACGCGTCGTTTGACACAAACATTGTTGGAATATGTGGGTATAATAATTTTATATACACCTATATTCAAAAGAAATTATCTATCTGCAAACAAAACTATTATTATTATTATTGTTGTTGTTGTTATTTTCAATGTATGTAAGTTGCAAAAACACAGTTTTGGGGAAAGCATACCCAAAGTTATAAATCAGAGTCTATGTTAAAGTACTTATTTTTAATTTCAAATTGATCTGTTTATAATTCGAATATTCTTATGTGGTTTCTGTTTTGCTTGATCCAGAATTATGTAATTTTTTAAAGAGTATAAAAAACAATAAATCATTTTTTTTAAGATTTTAAAACTCACGACTCACCAAATATAAAATTAATATATGCTTCCTTGAAAGTAAATAACAAGACAGGGTTACAGATCTCATCTTACATAATTGCTACTTATTAGTACAACTCTGTTAAGTATATTCCAAATAATAAACATAACTATTCTAATAAAATTTCATCTTTCAATAAATTAATTATTGTTATTTTTGTCCTATACCATGGCATAATGAATGGCGTTTAATTTTTGTATCACAATGTTACATATTGAGATTGATATTTATTGTAAAACTCAGATCTCAAAGATAGGATTAAATATGGATACGTTTATCTATTTTATAGTCCTTTTAAATAATATCTAATTAAGAATAGCATGTGTAAAAGTTTATGAATGAATAATTTACGAATATTTTAAAAATTGTGTGAAAAAAGGGCCAAATATTTTTAACAGGTATGGGTAAGGAGGGGCGCACAAGAGAATGCTCGCACGGGCGCCAAAATAGTCTTGGGCCGGCACTGCTATTGATACTAATAAAAAAATTTTCAGGTGTAAAGAAAAAGCCTTCTACTCCTACTGATAACCAATTGCCATCTCTTTTATTATAATTCATGTGCTATATATATCATTGAAATTTAAACTGGGACCTTTCCTTTGCCTACGGCAATTAAATCTCACGTTTTCCCCTTAATTTTTTTTAATAGATTATGAGCCCTGAGGCATGAATAAGGGACGTGAGATATATATAAATATAACCCAGTACAATGCATAATAGTGTTTAATAAAATGAAAAGTAGCCAGTAACGCACTTTATGAAAAATATGATATGCAAATGTGAAAGAAAAAAAAATACAAATTTGTATTTATGAATACTGAAAATTAGTGATATATGCATATATATATATATATATATATATATATATGTATGTATGTATACACTGCTCAAAAAAATTAGGTGAGCAAGCAAAACAGTGAAGAGAACAGTGTAAGACAGCCATGTATGGACATAAAATGGATAGTACACGTGTATCAAATCGCAATACAGAAAAAAAGACGCAAAAAAAATTGTAAGGGAGCTTTTATTCTTTGAAAAGATGAAAAGAACATGAAAAGATGGTTTAGGGCAACAATTTGATTTCGTGTAAATGATAAAAAAAAAGCTATTGTTTTGAAAGGATGCAAGATTTTTAATATTGCGTGTGGTCTCCCCGAACAGCTAAGATTGCTGCACACCTGTTTTCCATGGATGCGATGAGGTTATCTAAAAGACTTTGGGGAATACTGTTCCACTGTTCAAGAATTGCAATCTCCAAATCCCGGACAGTAAAAGGAGGCCTCGGTCTCGCAGCAATGCGTCGTATGAGTATGTCCCAAACATGCTCGATCGGATTTAGGTCAGGAGAGCATGCTGGTTATTCCATACGCTATATTGTTTTAGCTTCAAGCATGTTTTCCACAAGACGAACTGTATAAAGTCTGTCATTATCATGCATGGGAAAAAAAGAAATCACTAACTACTGCAACATAAAATACAACTTGAAGTCTCAATATCTCGTCTGTATTACTTCGTACCGTCAAAGTGCCATTCCGAATGATATGCAGGCCCGCACGTCCACCTATGCTGATTCCAGCCAATAGCCTCGTCTGTAATGTGATTTTTCACGAACGAATGTGGGATTATTTTGAGTGCCTCTTTCTCTCCATGCCGAAACACATCAGATATCACTTCCAGACTGAATCGGGACTCGTCTGTAAACAGAATTTCACTCCAACAACGTTGCCTCCAAACTCGATGTTCAGTTCCCCAACTTCTTTGGGCCTCACAGTAGCTTGAGTTCAACGGAATACAGACCATTGGCTTACGTGCATAGAGACCACCCTGATGAAGCCTATTTCGGACTGTTTGGCTGGACACCCTTCGTCCTGTGGCCAAGAACAACTGTGTTTGCAGCTGAGTAGCACTGGCCATTCCGTCTCGACGATCTGTTAACAGGATATACCAGTCATCAGTTTCTGTGTTAGCACATTTTCGACCTTGCACTTATCGATGACTACCATTTCATGTGTGTTGGAATTGATTCCACAGTCTTTTATGGACACTTCTTGCGACTCCAACAGCGTCCACTACACTTCGTTGTGTTTCCCCAAATTCAACTGTCCCGATAACACGCCAAGCCATGGATTGCGGTAAATCATGTTTATGTGACATTTTCAAGCCACCCTTTCTCAAAGCACAAGCTTGGCAATTGAATTTTACAACTGAGGCAGTGAAACAGACGTTTCTGCAAAATCCCGATTTCTGCACTTACCTCCTTTTTCTAGTTTTTGACGTCATAAACTTTAATTTACTTGTGAAGTTTCCTTTATCTGTTTTCTACAGTACTTTAAATTATGGATGTTTTATTTTACGTTACTTATCGCTGTAAATATTTGCGTAATGTCGTTAAAACCATGTGCTCCCCTAATTGTTGTGAGCAGTGCATATAAAAAAGCGTTTATATGACATTATAACATATTGTATATCTGAATATTATAAATATTGAGTTGGTGATATATATAAGAAAAATAAGGAAAGTTGCAAAACTTCCGAATTCAAGTATAATATATTGTGATACATAAATTGCTAAGATTTATACAATGGCTATGACTAGGGATTTAGCATCAAGTGAGAAATTAAATAATACGAACTATCTGAATTGGGCGTTCAAAATCGAAAATTTACTCATTAAGGACGACCTCTTTCAGTATTGTCTATAGGCCCCACCTGAAACGCCAGACGCGGAATACTTAAAAAAGGCAAAAGCTATCATTAATCTCTGCATAGAAGACGATCGGATCGTCCATGTAAAAAATCTTCAAACCCCCAAGAACATCTGGGACAAGCTAAAATTCATACATCAGCGCGCAAAATTATCTTCGAAATGATTCCTCCTTAGGAAATTATACTCCCAAAAATTGTCAGAGGGAGGTAATATGAATGATCATATAAACAATATACTAATAATAAGAGATAGGCTCTCGGCCATTGGCGAAGAGATCAGTGAGTCACATATTGTGACTGTCATGCTTTGCTCCCTGCCTCCATCTTAGGCGACTATGATTACTGCACTTGAGACGCGTGATGAGAGTGATCTTAAACTGGAATTTGTGAAGAATAAATTAATAGACGAATTCTCGCCTCGTACAGAAAGTAAAAACGCTAGTTCGCATACTAGACAAACGGCGTATAATACAGAAAGCAGAAAAGCCAGTTTACATCCCATCGACACGGCGTACAAAACTGTAAACAAAACCCATAAAACCAAAAAATTCTGTAGCTTTTGTTCACGTACTGGCCACCTTAGAAATGAAGGTTTTCAATTGAAAAATAAAGAGAAATATAATTCCCAGAAGAATAATTGCAAAAACGATTATAACAGGAATAGAAACTATAATAACAGCGGTGGTTACAGAACAAATACGGGGAACCATAAAAGCTAAGAAAATAGTAAAGATCACTCGTCTAATTTTTGCTTTAATAGCAAAATAAACACAGCTAATGAGAAAAAAGCCTCGGACGTTCCTCTTCCCCTAGTTGAACATAAATTTGAAAATGGATCAACACTAGTTAACGAAACACAAACAAGAAACCCTAACACATGCATTATAGATTCAGGCTGTACAAGACATGTTACATCCACAAAAGAGCACTTCACAACATTTTCACCAGGTAATTTTGATAACATCACCATAGCTAACGGGAAAAGATTAAAGTCTCTAGGTTTAGGTGACGTAACACTAAACACGGGTCTGAAAAATAGTATAACACTTAAGGATGTGCTGTATTGCCCGGAATTAAAGAGTAACCTTTTGTCAGTAAAAAAACCAATCGACAATAATATAGAAGTAATTTTTGAGAAGGAAACATGTTTTTTCGTTAAAGATAACAACACTATCTTAACTGCTAAACTGAACAACAACCTCTACGAGATAAATCCCAGAGATGAGAATGGTTACACCTTAATCACACAAACCTCATGTAATAACGAAAACTGTATATATAAATGGCACCGGAGACTAGGTCATAAAAATTTTGACGCAATTAAATCTTGATCATAATTGGCCGAGGGGATAGTTATAAATAACTGTAAGCATGAGACGCACTGCACTAAATGTATTGAGGGAAAACTCTCAGTTTTACCCTACCCCAAATTAGCTAAAAGCAGAAGCAGAGAAATATGCTCTCTTACGCATTCCGACATTTGTGGGCCCATGGAGACAGAAACCCCAGGAGGAAAGCGTTATTTAATAACGTTTACGGACGATTATAGTCGGTTCACTATGGCGCACCTATTAGCGCATAAGTCTGAAGCAGTCGAGAAGTTAAAACAGTATGTAGCCTTAACCAAAAATAAATTCGGGAAAGTAATAAAATATATAAGATCAGATAACGCCAAAGAATATCTTGGTGAGAGCTTCGAAAACTATTTGGCCGAAAACGGCATAGAACGCCAATTAAGTGTCCCGTACAGTAGCCCACAAAATAGCGTTTCGGAAAGAAAAAACAGAACAATCGTAGAAATGGCACGTACTATGCTGTCAGATGCAAAATTGCCTAAGCATTTCCGGGGGGAAGCGGTGATGACAGCCACATATTTAACCAACCGACTGCCGACCAATGCAAATGAAAATCACGCAACACCGTACGAATTGTGGAATAATAGGAAGCCTGACCTATTCAGTATTAAAACATTTGGGTGTGTGGCATTTGCCTACGTAGATAAATCTAAAAGAACCAAGTTTGACAAAAAAGCAATTGAGGGGTCATGATGGGGTATGATTTTCGAAGCAAAGGATATAGAATTCATACGGGGAATAACAACATAATAATTTCAAGAACCGTAAAATTTATTGAAGAGGGGACTAAATGTGAGGAAACTAATGACATTACAGAAAACGAAAATGACGCTCAAACGCCTGCGGAAAATATCAAAATTGATTTAACAAATGATGACGAAGATCAAGTAGAAACCGCAACGCAAAATAATCCCGAACCGAGAAGGTCACTAAGGCAAAACAGAGGCGTACCTCCAAATCGTTTTGGAGTAACTGTAAATTTATGCAAAATTGAGGAACCTAAATCATGGACCGAATTACAAAACATTGAGGACACAAAAATAAAAAAATAAGTGGTTGGAAGCAACAAATGGAGAAATGAAATCGCTACATGAAAATAAAACATGGAAATTAATTAAAACTGTACCCAGAAAGCGCGCCATAGGGTCGAGGTGGACATTTAAGGCTAAAAGAGGGGCCGATGGAGCTAAAGAGAGATATAAGGCCAGGTTAGTGGCCAAAGAATACTGGGAAAATATGGATGTGATTACGACGAAACTTATGCGCCCGTCGTATCACATACCACATTGAGAGCATTTTTAAACGCAGCCGTTTATAAGAATTTAGACATGACGCACCTTGACGTCAAAACCGCTTTTCTGCACGGCACGCTTGAGGAGGAAGTTTATATGTATCAACCGGAAGGGTATTTAAAGAGAGGGGGAAAGAGAAGGTGTGTAAGTTGAATAAAGCGATTTATGGCCGTGAACAGGCCGCCAGGGCGTGGAATTTAAAAATTAGCCAATCTCTAAGAAACTTAAAATTCACAGAATGCGAATCGGACTAGTGTCTGTTTAAGAGAGTTAAAAATGGAAAAGTCGCATATGTAATTGTCTACGTAGACGATATTCTCGTAGCAGGTAATAAAGACGATACGCACGAAATATATACCCAATTATCCAGGGAATACGAAATTAAAAACCTGGGACATGTAACACAGTATCTAGGGATCAATATAACAAAAAGAGAAAACGGTAACTTGGAACTCGATCAAGAGCACAAAATAATAGAAATCGCATAAAAGTTCAACTTAACCCTTAGCAAACCCACCTACACGCCGATGTGCACTAACAATTTCAATTTGGATCCAGAGGGAAAACTAACGGAAAATAATACAAGGTACAGACAAGCAATAGGCGGATTATTATACATCGCGACATTAACAATACCCAATATCGCGGCAATAGTCAACCTCTTGGGGAGGAGGAATGAGTCGCCAAGACAAGTTTATTGGGAAGCCATTGAGAAACTCATTAGATATCTGATGACTACCAGAAAAATGAAATTTGTTATCGACAAGTCAAAACCACTTATACTAACAGTATATAGCGACGACGACTGGGCGAATGATAGAACTGATAGGAAATCAACCACAGGCAACATATTTAAATTAGGAAAAAATCTCTTAGCTTGGCTTTCTAGGAAGCAGACCAATGTAGCACTGTCGTCGACTGAAGTCGAATATATTGCGGCGTCAACCGCTACGCAAGAGATCAAATGGTTATTGAGTCTACTCAGTGATCTCGAACTGCCCCAACAGTTACCAATAGACGTGTACGAAGATAACTTAGCCACCATAAAACTGACGAAAAACGAAAAAGCACAAACTAAAACGAAACACATTCATGTAAAATTTCATCGTATAAGACATCAATATGAAATTGGCATAATTAAAATTGTGTACTGTCCTTCCAAATACGTGATCTCTGACATTCTAACGAGGCCACTCCCAAAAACTCAATTTGAATTTCTAAGGAAAGAACTGCAACTAACAATGCCATAGATTCTTCACCCAAAAAGGGAGAATGTTAAAATTCATCTTTCCTACAATCAGTTTTGTGTGAGAATCTATAATAAATACTCATTTACTCAAGAAAATAATGTTTGCGAATTACATTGCAACGTACAACGTTTTGTGACTTATGCAACAATGTGTATTTGTGAATATAAAATATGCTACAATATATACGTTGTGAAACCCTATTAAAATACACCTGTTTGTGAACATATTTTCAATCAATGACAATCAGCGTTTCATAAAAAACTTCTTTGCTGCACTAGAGGGAGACACCAAAACTTTACATTTCTTCAATCCTTTCAGGACTAGTTCAAATTATTATCCGCAGATGACGACACTGAATGGAGTCTTTTAGACATTTAATTAAACTTTATTTCAGACAATAGAAAACTGCTGATTTCAACAAGAATCTTTGTTCTACGTAATGAAGTATCCTGATTTCAGTTTGGCAGCCCCAGGAGCGATTACTTTCTAAAAAATCCCCATGCCTGTCGGACATGCTGTCCAATTTTTTTCTCGGAATCTTTTGTGTTCTGAAAGAACCTCTTCAGAGCCATGATTCACTCTATTCAAGAACTTAAACGCAGTCTAAAAACTGTTATAACTCTTGCCATGTAAATATATAACCTGATCTATTTTATTTTTCCAGTAATCAAGAAAATAAAAGTATATATGCGAGTTGAATCTCTGCTAAAAATCTGCTGCTGCGTCGAAGTTACGCTACAACTCATCGCTATTGATACAAATAAAAAAAATTTCAGGTGTAAAGAAAAAGCCTTCTACTCCTACTGATAACCAATTGTATGCCATCTCTTTTATTATAATTCATGTTCTATATATATATATCATTGAAATTTAAACTGGGTCCTTTCCTTTGCCTACGGCAATTAAATCTCACGTTTTCCCCTTAATTTTTTTTTATATTTAGTAATAAAAGCTGTGAATCATGTAATGCATTCATATTTTAATTTAAAGTATTAAAGTGAATTTTATGTTCTCTTGCATATAGTTTTCTATATATTTAATTATTTCAACTCTGTAAGCCAAATACGCCGTAGGAATAAAGAATTCAAAGAAAATAAATATAAATACATACAAGGTAAAAGAAATTGCAAACAAAATTGATTGCATAAAAATGTTCAAACATTTTTATGTTTATATAAGCCAAAACTGTAGAAAGAAATTGACCCATATATATATGAAAAAGAAAAAAAGAAAAAAAAACTTACATAGAGATAGTAATCCATTATAAAATATTTTTAAAAATAGTGTACAAAGCGTACCACCCTCGAAATTTATTACTTACAATTCAAATATATGCTCGTATATTTGGTCTAATTTAAGCAACTTAAATTGGCCCAATTAAGGCAACTGCACCATTTTTTAAAACGGATAATCTCAAGACTAAGAACAAACGCGAAATCAAACAAATTCGCATGAAAAATATGCGCAATAAACAGACGAATTTAGATATGTATGTTACCTTAGTTTACCTTAGTTTTAAAGTATTCACTTACAATTAGTAGGAAAAAATTAGATCAAAACAGCTAACTTTAGATTTTTTTTAATTGTCTGAAAACAGCACGTGCTAGGCGGGTGCTTCTACTAATCATAAATGACGCCATTCTGATGAGTAGGATTTCAGCGGTAGATGGCGTCTCTTCCTGTAATTAACGGCAGAATGGCAACGGTCCAATTAAAGCGGTGGTCCAAATATGGCTACTCTCTCCTATTATTAGGTATCTATACATATTTACTTCATGTTTCAGATGTAAGCCCAACGTCCCAGTTACCAAATAATTTTTTTCAAGAATGGGGTAACTGGAACATGTATCCAGGGCAACTGGACCATGCTGGATGCTGTTACCCCAATAGTTATAAATAATTTTTTTGAGTTCATCTTACTACGGGAAATAAATTTCTCCATTGTTTTTTGTTCACAATAAAGAAAATTATATGATACCTTATTGAAATTACTTGATAAAATTTTAAAAAAGCATATTGGGTGGTATCAAACCAAATTTCTTGACCTCTTGAGAGGTAGTGATGCCGTTATGGCATCACATAATTTTAATCCCTAATTGCCACATTGGCACCGGGATTTTATAATGAAAATTTCACCTTTATTAAGTACGCGAAAATATACTTTTAAATGTTTACAAATAGATTCTGTTGTAAATACTGGTGTCATTAAATTATTTCAACATTTTACGAATGTAAGTACCCTGCCACTGAAAGCGAGATAGCCAAACATTGAAATTGTACGATACACAGCGGTCGCATTCTATAGGGAAACTTTTATTGTTCCTACCACTATTTTGAAAATAATATCTTCATCGCACCTTTCTTTAGAATATATTAAATAAAATGATCATGAAAGTAATTCATTAAGGGTTCTGGTAGGAACAAGAAAATTTTCCCTATATAATGCGACTGTTGGATACAGGTAAAGTACTTAAGTACTTACATAGCCGTTTGTTCATAGATTTATCTTGCTATTTTAGGTAGATTTCGTATGAAATGCTACGTATTGGGATCGTTCCTATGTTGGAATTTCTGAAAAATTTTTGCAGATATACATCGATCATGAGCCCTAGAACCCAAAGCCACCCTCAGTAAAAAACTTTATATACAGTGGCGGTCAAAAGTTTCCGACCAGTTAGTTTTTTTGATTTGTTTGGCAGAATGTTTCAGCGAAGAAGAAGCACAATTGCTCCAAAAGTTAGGAATAAGCAAAGTACCGCTGACCACGCGATCATTTTGATTGGATACTGAAGATACTTCATGCACAGGGGAGGAATTCGAAATTCGCGTGTGCAAAAGTTTCCGGCCACTCGTCATCCGTTAGTTTTTGCTATAGGTAAAGTGTTTTTTTGCCATGTTTGTTAATTAATCAACGTGAATAACGTATTTGAAATTCAAAAATGAAAAGTTGAACAATTTATTGTTCCTAAACGAGTGATTTTTTGGTCGCTAAAGGGACAATCCTCTCGTGAGATTGGGGCGAAGTTGTCGATAGGACAATTTGCTGTGAACGACTTTTAAAAAAAATATAAAGATGGTCATGGTCTTCGGAATTTGCCACGGTCCGGGGGACTCCAGAAAACGACTATTCTTGTGGACAGAATTATCAGGAGAAAAGCAGTTGATGACCCACACAAAAATGCCGCTGCAGTTCCCCGCGATTTACGGTGTTAAAATATTGCTGAAATAAGCCGGTCTACCGTGTGAAGACGCTTATGTGACGTAACACTTTATGGAACAGTCGGTGTTTAAAAATATTTCATAAGTAAAAAAAATCAAAGGGTCCGACTGGCGATTGCCAAGGAATACAAAAACTGGTCAAGTGAATATTGGAAAAAAGTATTATTTTCCGATGAATCGACGTTCAATTTTTTTAGGAGTGATAACAGACACTATAACCGACGACCTAAAAACAAAAGATAAGATTCGAGATATGGTATTCCTACAATGAAGCATGGCGGAGGACACCTTATGCTGTGGGGAGCATTTTCTGGAAAATGTGCCTGTCCTTTATATGAAATCCGCGGCAAGATGAATAGTACAATGCATAAGGATATCTTCCAAGATCATTTGCTGCCTTATTGGAGGAGAAATTGCGGTCGCAACTATTTGTTTCATCCTGATAACGACCAAAATCATACATGCAAGCTCGTCAATCAGTGGCTTTCACACAATAAAATTCCGCTTTTGAAATAGACAGCCTAATCACGCGATCTGAATCCTATAGAAAATGTTTGAAACTAACTTGAAAACGTGTGTGGAATTCCAATTCAGCAGCATTTTCACAAAAATTGCAAGAACCGTGGAAAAAATCTTAACATTTACGATCTACAACCGTTCATTGAATCGATGCCACGTTGCTGCGCCGCAGTACTTATTGCTAAATGTATGAATACAAAACACTAATTGTAAATGATGTTGAACACTGTTATTTTCAGTTATAATACCATTTTTTTCCAAACTTGCCAAGGTGGCCGGAAACTTTTGAGAACATGCGTTTCCTTTTGCAATTAATTTTGTCAATTAAATTTATTAATATTTATTTTTTATTCCATAAATAAATTCCTATCTATTATGACAATAAAGTGTATAAGCATCACTTTGAGATTCCTCTTCATATGGGTATACTTACAAATTAACCAAAAATTTTATGCTGGCCGGAAACTTTTGACCGCCACTGTATCTATCTATCTATCTATCTATATATATATATATATATATATATATCACTTTCTTCTGGACACGATAACTTCCGTAATTCTGCACCAATCTCTTCCAAACTGATACATAAAATCAAAGGGCATAAAATCTCGGACCAAGGGGATGGAAATAGGGAGGGGTTTTGTGAAACCCGAAAACCCCCCATAACTTCTTAATTTTTGTACATATCAAATCAGTTTAAAGTTTTTATTACTTCCAAAAATAGGGCCAAAATTTCATGTATCACAGATGTTTGATAAAGTTAAAAATGGGCTCAAAGGGCGCAAAACTAGGGTTTTTGGGAGAAAAAACTTCATAACTTCGTCAATTCTCAAGATAACAATTTCAATTAATTTTATTATAAATCTCCTTAATATTATCTACAACTTTTATATCCACAAGTTTTTGATAGGATCAATTCGTACCGCAAAAAAAAATTAAAAACGAAAACAAAAAGGGGGTTTGAAGAAGTAAAAAATCCATAACTCCGTCAATTCAAAAGATATAAAATCCCCATGAATTTATCATATATCTTCTTCATATTGCCTACAACATCTATATAGACAAGTTTTGGATAGGACCAATTCTTACAGCAAAAACAAATTAAAAATACATAGCAGTTGAAGAAAAAAATCATCTAAGTAAGGGTGTATTCAAATCCAAACTGCGTATTTTCTGACTCATTTTACAATTCATTTTTGCTCTCAAAGGCTTCAATTGGTACGTTTTCTTACTCAGAAACTATATAATGTACCGTAATGGTCGATTTTTTGATAGAAGCAGAATATAAATTAAAAAATGCTGTTAAAGTGGGCATTTTGAACCGAATTTAACGAAGCTGATTGTTTTGGAAAAATCATTCCATTAAGGATACACTCAAATCCAAACTGCTTATTTTATGACTCATTTTTAAATTCATTTTTGCTCTCAAAGGCATTTAATTGGTAGATTCGCTTATTCAGAAACTATATAATGTACTGCAATGATCGATTTTTTGATAGAGGCAGGATATATTTCAAAAAATCATGTCAAAGTGGGCATTTTGAACGGATTTTCCCGAAGTAATTGTGTTATCACTTTCTTCTGGACACGATAACTTCCGCAATTCTGCACAAATCTCTTCTAAACTGATACATAAAATCAAAGGTCATAAAATCTCGGTCAAGTTCGTTAATGGGCAAAAGCGGACAAAGGGGATGGAAATAGGGAGGGGTTTTGTGAAAACTGGAAACCCCCCATAACTTCTTAATTTTTGTACGTATCAAATCAGTTTAAAGTTTTTATTACTTCAAAAAATAGGGCCAAAATTTTATGTATCACAGATTTTTGATAAAGTTAAAAATGGGCTCAAGGGCCGCAAAAAACAGGATTTTTGGGAGAAAAAACTTCATAACTTCGTCAATTCTCAAGATAACAATTTCAATTAATTTTATTATAAATCTCCTTAATATTATCTACAACTTTTATATCCACAAGTTTTTGATAGGACCAATTCGTACCGCAAAAAAAATTAAAAACGAAAACAAAAAGGGGGTTTGAAGAAGTAAAAAATCCATAACTCCGTCAATTCAAAAGATATAAAATCCCCATGAATTTATCATATACCTTCTTAATATTGTCTACAACATCTATACAGACAAGTTTTGGTTAGGACCAATTCTTACAGCAAAAACAAATTAAAAATACATAGTGGTTGAAGAAAAAAATCATCTAAGTAAGGGTGTATTCAAATCCAAACTGCGTATTTTCTGACTCATTTTACAATTCATTTTTGCGCTCAAAGGCTTCCAATTGGTACGTTTTCTTACTCAGAAACTATATAATGTACCGTAATGGTCGATTTTTTGATAGAGGCAGAATATATTTTTAAAAATGCTGTTAAAATGGGCATTTTGAACCGAATTTCCCGAAGCGGATTGTGTTGCAAAACTCATTGCATTAAGGATGCACTCAAATCCAAACTGCTTATTTTATGACTCATTTTTAAATTCATTTTTGCTCTCAAACGCATTTAATTGATAGATTCGCTTATTCAGAAACTATATAATGTACTGCAATGATCGATTTTATGATAGAGGCAGAATATATTTCAAAAAATCATGTCAAAGTGTGCATTTTGAACGGAATTTCCCGAAGCCATTGTGTTATCACTTTCTTCTGGACACGATAACTTCCGCAATTCTGGACAAATCTCTTCCAAACTGATACATAAAATCAAGGGATATAAAATCTCGGTCAAGATCGTTAATGGGCAAAAGTGGACAAAGGGGATGGAAATGGGGAGGGGTTTTGTGAAAACCGAAAAAACCCCACAACTTCTTAATTTTTGTACATATCAAATCAGTTTAAAGTTTTTATTACTTCTAAAAATAGCGCCAAAAATTCATGCATCACAGATTTTTGATAAAATTTAAAATAGGCTCAAGGGGCGCAAAAAATAGGGTTTTGGGGAGAAAAAAATTTCCTTTCTTCGTCAATTCTCAAGATATCAAATCCAATAATTTTATTATACATCTCCTTAATATTATCTACAACTTTTATATTCACAAGTTTTTGATAGGACCAATTCGTACCGCAAAAAAAAAATAAAAATAAAAATAAAAATAAAAACGAAAACAAAAAAGAGGAGTTGAAAAAGAAAAATTTTCATGACTCCGTCAATTCACAAGATTTAAAATCTCCATGAATTTATCATATATCTTCTTAATATTGTGTTCAACATTTATATAGGTAAGTTTTTGATAGGGCCAATTCTTAAAGCAAAAACAAATTAAAAACACATAGCGGTTGAAGAAAAAAATCATCTTATTAAGGGTGCATTCAAATCCAAACTGTCTATTTTCTTACTCATTTTTAAATTCATTTTTGCTCTCAAACGCATCCAACTGCTAGATTCTCTTATTCAGAAACTATATAATGTACAGTAATGATCGATTTTTTGATAGGGGCAGAATATATTTCGAAAAATGATGTCAAATTGGGCATTTTGAACAGAATTTCCCGAAGCGATTGTGTTAGAAACGAAAAATACTGCCCTACTGAGAAAAATAATTGTTTATTAATCAAGTTTTAATTAATTGAAAGAAAAATAAAAACACAGGTCGCTTTAAAATCTTTTCAAAAATCACGTCAGCATGTTTCATTTTTTTTTTTTTTTTTTTTTTTTTTTTTTATTAAAAATGAATCTGAAAATGTGCCAGAAAATTTCGAGTTGTTGAGTATGGAAAAATATTTTTTTTTATATTGCCTTAACATGATTCTGATAAAACCAGCTATTTTACAAAAAGGAAATAAAAACTCGTCAAAAGTAGACAAATAAAACTGTTAAAGTGGATTTATATCTAATAATGATTTAGTTTTTGTTAGTGAAATTAGTATACTTAACTTCGAAATCTACCTCTGCCTGTAGGCCGGGCCGGCAAGGATTTTTTTTCCTTAAAATACCCATGTGACTTTTATACTTATTATCTATACTAAATTATATAAGTACTAACTTAATTTTTATGTTTTTGGTATAAATAAATCTAATATTTTCACTTTTAATGCTTTTTTTAGACACATTGACAGCAAAGATTTCCCTTACAACGCTCTTTATTTGATATATAATTTACGTGATATGCCTGGTTGCCCCATTTTTGTGGGGCAACTGGACCCATGAGGAAAGAAAGATGAAATATGCATATTTTTATATTTTTAAATATTAAAATGTAATTTTGAGCATTTCTGTCTGATAGAGGGAACCTAACTGAACACATTTACAGAGGTTCAGACTTTAATTCAAATGAACATTAACTTCTTGAGCTGAATTATCAGAAGCTCCAGAGTCACATTGTAAAATCATGGCCCAGTTGCCCCAACTAACCTTACTACTTTTATAAAATTAATAAAGTTACTTTTATGAAATTAATTGGTAAATAATCTCCAAATGAGCATCACAGAAGGAAATGGTTAAAAAGAAAACTTCTTATGGTTCTTGTGCTGACGACATACACAATACATAAACATACAACATGACATATGCATTTTAAAATTTAAAATAGGATAACGCATGGTGGCAAACTAACAATAATGGGAATAAGAAAGCCAGATAAGTATGATATGAGGGGAAATAAAAACGTCTACTGAAAACTGATAAAGTTGCAAATCTGAAAATTCTTCTTTTGAATTATGTTACTCATGCGGTCCTGGAGTTTAAAAAACTTCTTGAAGAAGTTCAGTTATAAAGTGTATCAACTTTATCAAATTGAATGCAAAATGTGAGAGTTTGTTAAGAATTTTCATGAAGATAAAAATGCATACTATATAACACTTTTGTGTCTGAGGGAAGTTGCCAAAGATCAACAAAATTTTTTTAGATATAAATGCGAAGATATATGGCCTCATTAAAATTCGTAGAATTATGTTAAAATCATATTTATAACAAAAAATTTGATCATTTAATACTTTTGAATGGGAAAGAATTTATCATACTTAATTATATCTTTTAGGCTTCTTCCGTGTGAATAACAGTTCATTTTTTTATATAGTAAAAATTATGTTACAGAGGAATGGTGTGTTTGGGGGGGGGGGGGGGGCATCACGATTTTAAAGATGCTCAAGTGGGGTGCGGCCAAAAAAGGTTGGGAACCACTGCTCTAATGTCAAACATATGGGCTTGGAATGCATACGTATTTTTCAAAATTTTCCTCAGAAAATTTAAATTATTATCTTCTTTTTCCTGTATGCTCTTCTTGATGTACGTTTCTTTCTTTTTTATTTGACAAAAGTTTTCTAAAATATATACTTTTTTAGTTCAAGTGTTAAAATCTATGTGAAGAAGACGAGTTGTAAATAAGATTTTAACACTTGAAATAAAACTAACTGTGTATTTTAGAAACATTTTTTCAAATAAAAAAAGAAACATCCTTCAAGAAGGGTGTGCAGAAAAAGGAAGGTAAAAATTTTAATTTTCCGAGGAGAAATTTAAAAAATACAGATGCATTCCAACCCATAGGTTTAACATTAGAGAGGAGAGTTTACAGTCTGTCTGATAACAAGCCTTCAAAGTAATAAAGTTGTACTGAAAAGCGACTCCCAGCGAAAAATTAATATGTTATTTTTGTTCCTGTATTACAGGAACTTTTGTGATACCTTTAGTTCAATAATGCTCGTGAAATACAGCAGTAGATGATAGAAGTGCAATTTCCTTTTCAAATATTCAGATGAAAAGTCTTTTGACAATTATGTTTTCCTGTTTTACACACGAGAAGATTTTCTGAAAGAATATTGTCTTATGAATCTATGCAAAAACATGACTTTTTTTTTTTTTTTTTTTTTTTTTTACATTGTGGCAAGGTATCGAAAGCTTAATGTATCTTACTAAACTATTTTTAATTCACCATTAATTAATCCAGTTAATTATTCATTAATTAATCCATTTAATTATCCATTAATTAATCCATTAATTCATTTTAAATCTCATTTAAGTGCATAACATGATTTTCATCCATTTAAAGTTAATTCGAGAATGAGAGAGGGAAAAACCATTTGGAAATTACATTGCATATTTTATTTTTTTTAATGTTTTATGTCTTGTAAGTGAATTTACGCGATTTTAAATAAATCAGAAATCAAATGTGCAAATAGAATTTTATCAATGCATAATTTTTACAGAATGAAAAATGTGATACTTCGGTTCTCGAACAGAAATGGTTCGAAAAAACTCTCCGGGAAGTGATTCATTTGACAATCGAATCAAACATTTTCATAAGAAAATACAACTACTTGGTTCGCACCTCCGAATTTACTCATATATTTACCTGTTTCAAATAATTTATTATACAGTACACTACAGTACAGTACAGTGAAATATAAAAAACATTTCAGTACTTGGTGTTGCAGGAGTTAAAGATAATTTTAAAACATTTTAGTAAAAAATTTTAAAATCGTATGCAGGCTTTCATCGGTGAGATTTTAACTGATTTGACATTGAGGCAAAGGAAGAAGGGCGTTTCATTCTTATTTTTTTAATCACGAGGACCAGTAGCCTACTTCGGTGTTCATGATCGCAAAAAACATGAAATACTTTAGTATTGATGTCATTATTCAAAGCATGTGCGCTTGTGCAGTCGTGGAAAAAAGAAGTAAACACCCCCTACTAACACCTCAACAAATAATCGTATAAGAAAGTTACTGATACCGAACGATTAGAAATAAAGTCTACTTTTCGATGATGTATATAAAATTTGCTTAGGGGGCCATTTACATATTAAAATGAACCCAAACTTAATTTTTTTTTCAATGACAATACCAAATTTTAACGAGATATTTCAAATCTTCGGTTCAAACTATGCCTAGACACCAAATTTCAAGTCATTTGAACAATAAGTTTTTGAATTATAAACATTCAAAATTTAGTGCTTCTAATGTTAAATTACACTCTAAATAAAAAGGAGTAACTATTCACTCCAGAGGAGTGAATAGTCACTCTATCGCAGAGTCAAAATATGGCCAACCTCTTTAGAATGACTATTCACTCTGAGCAAAAGTGAAATTTTTGACTCTCTGAAAGAGTGAATAGTCACTCCTGGGAAGTGAATATTCACTCTAAACAGGGGTGGATAATAACTCTTTCGGAGGAGTGACTATTGACTCTTGCTAAAGGAGTGCGGTTTTTCCCCCTCTGGTAGGAGTGAATAGTCACTCTTTCATAGAAGTGAATGTTCATTTTTTAGGGAGTCAATTCCTTTTTTATTTTGCTTTTATGGGCATTTTAAAAGAATCACATCTTTTACAGCATGCAATGAAAATAGATACAAGCGTGGTAAAGATTGGAATAAAATACTTTATCAGCAATATTTATTTAATTCATAGTTTGTAACACTAATTGAACTTTTAAGGAAAAAATCAGTTAACGTTACATATGAATTTCATTTAGATTACTGACAGAAATAAACTAATATATTTTATTCCAATTTTATCCTTTGTGTTTGCTTTTGTTGCATTCCCTATAAAAATATTACTTTTAAAGTTTTATAAATAACTTTTTAATAGGTGGATATTATATGTTTAACAATGTTTGATGTCATTTTAATTTTTGGTTTTAAATATAAATTCCTATCTTTTTACCGTACTTTTTCCGTAAATTATTGCTATTTTTGCAAAGTCCTATTGTTCTAAAATATTTTTCATTTTTTTACTTAAAAACAATGCTTATAAACTTGCATATTTTTTTAAAAATGAGTTCTAAGTATGATTTAAATATTAAGAATGTGTATTTTTTTCCGCTGTGATTTGCTTTTGTTTTATTTAATATGATCATGTAGTCTAAATTTTAAGTTCTCTGGAATATGTATATATATGTCTTTTAAACATATTCCTTAACTTAATCATGATTTCTAATTTTGGCCCATTATTGTTGAAAACAATACTTATTAATGAAACGACACGGTAAGTCATATTTAATTTAAATTTTTTATTCCCGTAGATATTGTATTTTGGGAATATGAGCAAAATAGATTTGATATGTTTTATAGGAAAAGATTGACCTAGGAAATAGAAAAAAATAAATATAAAAATAAATACATTACATTTATTTGTATCGGTATGAATTTTAATCAAAATAAAGTGAATGACTGCATATAAAAGTTCTTATTGTTTGAAAACATTTTAATGTAAAAAAGTAGTTATTAATCCCTTTAAAATAATATTCAGTCCTAGATCATGTAAGAAAATATGAACTTTTTAAAAAAATATACTAAAGCTGTCTTATCAATAAACTTCAAAACAGGCATAAAAAACATTTTATTTCAATGCTTAAATATCATGTTTTATTTTTTAGTGCCAAAAATTACGTGCATCAAAAACGTAGAAAATGCGTTTAAATTGATTGAAATTTAATAACTGATGCAGAATGTCTATAATTATTTTTTTTTTATATTACTCAGTCTCGATATTATAAAATCATAACCCGCAGAAAAATGTTTAGATACAATTTAAAAAAAATAATATACAGTAAAACCTCCCTAAAACGACCACGTACTGTTCCAATAAAAATTGGTCTCTCCGAGAGGTGGTCTCTGAATGGAGGTCATGTTTAAATCTAGATTTTAATTGTTGAAAAATGGTAACAATGTTACTTAAATTTATTTTTGACACTAGGAAAAATATAAAAAATTAAGTATCAAAATAAAAATTAAGTACATAAGTTAATTACTGCAGAGTTTAAAAAATGAACACATTGAGCTTTGCTTTAATTTTACAGTTTTATATTTTATAATTTTTATTTCCAAGTCCTTTCGAAGTTCAGTAAATAAATGCATTTTTTTGTGGACGGGAACAAATAATGACGATTTCATTACTTTATTTCTTTGAGAGTTTTCCGATACAACAGGGCAGAGGAGTTTATTAACCATCAGTCTTAATTTGTAATCAGAGATAAATTCATTGCCTAAAAAGACACAAAGGGGTTTAAACACTTAAAAGTTAACGGGATAAACAAAAAATCTAAACTTTGTTTAGAAGTTTGATGAATAATGCACTCTCCGGAATTATTTTTTTAATAAAACCTTCTTCAAGCGACCAGGAAAAAACGGAATTTATTTCATTTTTTTTCAAAGAAATCGGTCTCTCATGGAGGGGGTTCAACTGGGATGGTCTCTAAATGGAGGTCAAATTAGTATTGAGACTATGGGAATAAATTTCGTTCCCAGAATAAATGGTCGTTGTGGGAGGTTGTCACCTAATAGAGTTGGTCGCACAGGGAGGTTTCACTGTACCAACCTTTTCGTAATATCATAACCATCAAATATCATATTTAACTCCGAAACAATAATAAATACTCTTAACTGTATATAATCCGAAATCAAAATTAAACCAAAAAAAAAAAAAAATCTCATAGAACGGCAACTTAATGTTTCTGAGTGACGTGTCTCCTACGATTGAGAAAATCTATCTTCTCTTATGAGTCAGTCACCCTTTCAAACGAAAGAGATAAATCTTCTTTGTTTTGGTCGTTGGTAAAAGTTTTATAATTTGCAAACACAGCATTGAAAGGGAATAAAAAAATATTTTCACTCATTTTTTTTTTATTCACATTTCCCGAACTAATGAAGTTTGGATTATTTTTCTGCTAAGCATTGTGAGCTTAGAGGTCTGCACGGGCCGAAATTTCCAAGAACCCGGCCCGACTCATAGAAAAAAAATTCCGCCCGGCCCGTAGAAAAAAATTTGGTCCGGCCCGGTAAAAAACTTAAAAGTTCTGCCCGAGCCCGGCCCGGAAAAATGTTAAAATCTCGGCCCGAGTGAATTTCAACAAAACATTGAATTTTTATTTTTTTGAAGTGTTAAAAATCTGGAAAATGCTATACAGTAAGATGGAATTGTATAGAAAAGAAAAAAAAAGCGTTATAGACAAGTTCCCTTCTTAGCGAGTGTAAATGTATTATATATTCTTTTCTTATGTATTAGTATATTAATTATGCATGGATCAATACGTTAGTGCTTTAAAACTGGGTTCCGTCATACGCAGGTCTTTTCACACGTTTTACTATGTTTTAATTTAGCTATATTTTTATAAGCGCAGAAATCTAGTGTTCTATAAAAATAATAAATTTTAATGTTTGGGTAGAATAATGACGATTTAAAAATGTATGCATTTTTTGCAAACATTTTTGGGCCAGACCTAATTTTACTGACCTTTGAATAGACCAGGCCACGGTGAGACAATGATTTTCATACGGGCTGGGTCAAAATTAGGACTGAAAATTTTGGGTCGTGAAGACTCGGAATGAACCAGTCCCGGTTTTGTACAGAAAAAATAAGCTAAGCCCGGCCCGAGCCTTCAGAAAAAAGTGTGGCCCAGGACCGGCCCGAGTTCCGTGAGCGAAAATCGTCCCGAGCACGAGCCGGCCCGTGCAGATCTCTAGTGCGTATTCAATTGTTAAAAGAATTATATTTCAAACCGCTACATGAAGAAATATAACAGACAATCACTTTTGAACACTCTAACGATCAATCTTTTTCTATACAACATACAACTATTTAGTGCATAATCTTAACATATCTACACGAATAAATGGTTAAAATTAAATAAGACTTACCTTTATTTTATGTATTCCATTAACCCATTAACCGCTGGTGTTGCGTTCACGCAACAGTCAAAATAAATGCGTATAAAAAATTAGCTATCAAATGAATTTTATATTAATAGTAATTTTTGAGTAGGGTATATTATGGTTACTAATTCAATAGAAAAATATTTTCTTTCAACATTTTTTTTCTATTTAATAACAAGTTCGAAACTTAAAGCATTTTTAAACGAAAACTTTCACGTTGTCTTTTTCGCAGAAGAAATATAGTTAGACAAACGTAAGCTTTAGAGTAAATCTATTTTTAGACAAGGTCAAAGTACATCAGAACATTCAACGAATCAGTTGCTTTCGTTTTAATGGGGGAGGAAGAGACAATAGGTGTTGCGTTTACGCAACGTCAGCGGAAAAGAGGTAGTTCCAGTACTCACTCGTATCGTTCGACTCTGTGGATTTTTTTTCTTATTCTGTGCTCACAGAAATGCTTCAAATACATATCTTACGTTCTTCGAAGGTCTTCAAAGAATTTTTAATAAAGATCATATAATTATGACGGGAACGAAACAAATATTATCGTTATTTCATCAGAAATAGCAGAAATTATTGATGAAGAAGGAAATAATAATATATCAAAAAGTGATAATGATATTTCACCTTTCGATACTGCTGGCGAAATTGAAACGTGCGTGAAAAAGAAGTTTGTACCCTCTAAAAGTAGTGCAAATTACACATACAAATAAAAAAAAAACTGGAGATTTGGAGAGGATAAAGGTAGAAAAATTGATTATGACTCACCAAAAAAAATGAAGAAAAAATAAAACCTTGACCAATGCGAGAAGGTATAAAGATTATGTTCGAAAATAAATACTGTCACTCAGATTTCAGACATGAAGTTGCATTGTACCTTTTGCAAACACCCTTTGAAAGTAAAGAGTTAGCCATAAACAAATCAGCCAAAAGAAGGCATAGTAAGTTCTCCATGCAAAAACCATTACAGACAGATCGCGGAAATTTAACCCTTTCCGGGACAATGCAATTAAAATTTCTAAAATGTTGAAATGAGTGAATGACACCAGTATTTACGAACAATTACATAATAAAGGACAATTACTTTATCACAATTCTGGTGCCATTGTGGCATAATTTGGGAAATAATATTAATTGGCTTCATAAACATACTACTGCCCCTGAAAGGGTTAATTGTCAAGTCCAATGACAGCGGAAGACTGCATTGTAAACAATGCCATAGCCAGAATATTTATTGCTTCAGTACATTTGTGATGTTGATTTACATCATAAGTGTAGCGAATATTTTGATATTTGAAACTGTTTTGAGGATAAGATCAGTAATTTAAAAAAATGAAAAAATTAATTTTAATAATAAATTAATTACATTAAAGTGATTGCTTGCTGTCTAAATTGTAACAAAGTTAAAAAAAATTCTTACAGTGCCCATATATGCAAGAAAATCCTGCTGATGCTCAATTGAGCTCAATAAACATCAGTACTCTTATTCCGCTGACGTTGCGTGAACGCAACACTCCATTTTTCGTAAGCTAACACAAATTTTGTTATTTCCACTATAAATTAATGTTATATATGTTCAAATGAATAACCAATATCATTTGTATAAAAAATTTTTAACCCCTTATAGTTTTGGCGGTTAATGGGTTAAGAATAGTTTTAATGATATCCTTATCTGTTAATTCTAAGATGGCGGACCAGACGAAAATGTGCTCATTTTTCTTATCTTACGAGGGCGCTGTCGCCTTGCTGTTCTGATTGGCTAATAAGCAATGCATACGCAAGCCACTCTTTCGGGAGTGACAACTTCACTCTTGATAACGGAGTGATATATTGCACTCCTTTCTAGAGAGTGGGAAATTCCACTCTTTAAGGAGTGTATTTTTACAAAATTCACTCCAAAAAGAGTCAAAAGGCCTGTCACTCTTTCAAAGAGTGAGCTTTCCACTCCTCCCAGTTTTAGAGTGTACCTTTTCATATTTTTATTAATATCTCC
This sequence comes from Maratus speciosus, assembly GCA_963932465.1. Taxonomy (NCBI): domain Eukaryota; kingdom Metazoa; phylum Arthropoda; class Arachnida; order Araneae; family Salticidae; genus Maratus; species Maratus speciosus. Next base: position 188,570,493 of record OZ010787.1, on the reverse strand, counting down.
TGAAATTATACTCCTAATGTGCTAATTTTATGTGTAGCAATAATACTAAAATACTCAAACATAAATGCGCTGAATTTGCAATTTTTATAATTTTATGATATGAATTATGAAATTAATATTAAAAAAATTATGAATCGCAACCCACAATTTTTTTTTATGGATTTAGATTTATTAAGTACTGCTTTATGGAAATCCAAAGTTTCACATTTTTCTTCCAAGTAGTTTTCAAATTATGCTTAAAGAACGGCAAAATGATGGTTTAAGTGGCAGTCTATGATAGACGTGACTAGATATTTTGAAATTTCTTATGCTATCCTGTAATCCAGCAGTCTTCAATGACTGCTTGAGTTGTGCTTAAGATTCCTTGATCAAAAAAGAGGCTCTCTGGGTCAACAATCGAGTACCGAACTTCAATTTGGATACAGCCCTTACAATACGAACGTTTTAAAATAATTAATTTCTCAGAAACTTATCGTATGAATTGCATAAAAATTTATTTTTAGGCAAATTAAAGGGTGTAGAATTCATTTATGCTATCAGAATTGTGTACTGCTATTGAAAAAAACAACGTTATGGTTCGTTTTAATATGTAGATGGCTCCCTAAGCAAATTTTATATACATCATTTAAAAATAGACTTTATTACCAATCGTGTGGTACCAGTAACTTTCTTCTGCGATAATTTTTTGCAGAGTTAGTAAGGGGTATTTACATTTTTTTTCCACGACTGTACGTGTCCATTAAAAATAAACGGTCAAGTGCGAGCATTACTCGCGTACAAAGGGTTCCGTAGAATAAATATATGAATTTGTAATTGTATTATAAAAAAAAAAAAAAAAAAAAGAATAATAAGACTTTGTAAAAAACTATACAACGAACGGTTGGGTGTAACTGTATATATTAGAAAAGTGTAAATGGGTATACCATGAAAGTTCAAAGAGATATGGAACCTAAATAATATCAAATATAGCTATTCGTATAACTCTTTTTTTAACATTATCCTAATCTGTTTATGATGAACTTATTTCGGTACTGACAATAAAAGCAGTGCATAGTTAAACTTCATTTGGCATTTCATGAAACTAAATTCAGCGTAGTAATAACCTTTATTTCTAGAGTGTAGCTAAAAGAAAACCTTTGTTCAAAGTTTAAATTTGGCATTGTGCTAAGCGCGCTTCGAATTGTGGTCTCAAAGTTGCAACGCCACCTTGGTCAGTGCCGCGTTTTTCCAGATAGGTGTTTAATTAACTTTTAAAGTCACTCGAAGCGTATTGAGAGATACAATCAATGCAAACTATCGCGAATCCCACAGTATTTATGTGACACATTCTAATTAAATATTTTGAGGGCGATGCCCTTAAAAAACGGACACCTAATTTTAATTCCAAAACAGACAAACGGCACCAAGAATATTTAATTAAAATTTTCCTTTTATCATGTACGTGAAAATAAGCAAGTTCGCATTTTCTAATAAATTCGTTTATAAATTCAGGTGTCAGTTCATTATTTCATAAGTTTATAAATAGAATTACTCCGTGCCGGATAGGATTAAGTGGTCGTAGGACTCTTAAAGCTACAAAATTTAAGAAATTTTAACTTTTTTGATGTTAAACTCCAATCTTTTCTGAATATTTTGATATAATTGTTTCCTTGAAATTCCCATTAGAACAGAAGTTTTGGCTTTTAGAATTATACCCGCTCAATAGCTGACGCGGCGTTTCCGAAACTTTAAAGTCATTATTTTCCAAATGGCGTTTTTTGGGCATAACGCGCAGGATACCTCAAAAACTTCTGAATATTTTTTCATGAAATTTTCAAAACATATATTTCATGTTAGTCTGTATAAACTGAACCTAAAATTTCCTTTTTATTGTTCAAAAAAATATTTTTTTAGGTGATTTTACTGATGAAATTTTCAAAATTTTGTATTAGCTAAATGCAACATTGCATTAAAAATATAAAAATGCTTTAAATACAAATTTATTTAAGTTCAGGGAAATTATTACAATCTGAAGTATAAGTAAAAATTTTCATTCTAGTTGCAATACTTATTTTGTAATCCTGCGCGTAAACTGTTATACCAATTTTTTGTTCGACAAATGTCTAACAGTTTTGAGCCCCTATAAATACTAATTCTGTATCTTGCAATTTTTTAAATACATGAAACGAAAGAACATACTTATATCTTTCATCCCAATTAAAATTGTGTTTTAAATTCATATACATTTTAAGTCATTAAATGTTGAAAATGGTCTTTTTTTCATTTTTTCCACTTTTTAGAGTCCCGAGACCCCTTAAATTAGTATGTTTTTAACAATTTGACGTTTATTTCTTTTATACTGTTACTGGACATTACATTACACATATATATTATTAAAAGTTGTTAACTAGGCATAGAGTACGCCGCCCCTGTCCTTGTGTATGTCCAAAATGACCGTACCTTTAAGGGTTAATATCTCGGCTAATTACCGATGATATTTTTTCGAAAATCATTATCAACAATGCTTTTATTCTTCTGCAACAATAGGTATATTCAGCGATGCTCAACAATTTTTCTGAATGCCCGTAAATCGAAATTTATGTATAACAGAAAAATGCTAATTACTCAAAAACTATATGACCTAGGGTAATCGCTATAATATTCCGGCAAGGTTTACATTTACGTCTACTACCTCTAATTTTTTCATAATTTTATTTTCAGTAGATTCGGAATTAGATGGGGGGAACACATTTTTGCGCTACATTTTTAGTTCATCGTTACAAAAGCTTTCACAGGATACCCCACATGATATACAAAGAAAAGATTTTTTTTTTTCAAGTATCATAATTAGCCTCTCTACTTTTTTACCAAATATATTTATGAATGTTTATTAATCTGAAAATATGTGGTTTAATGGTTTTTATTACTTCCCCGAATTTGAACTTTCCACTTTCCATAGTTTACGAGTAAAATGGCTGTGACAGACAGACAGACGGACAGACACAGGAGTGATCTTATAATGGTTCCGTTTTTACTTTTGAAGTACGGAACCCTAAAAAATAGAATAAACAAAATAAAATCACTGTATTCAGAGACGACATATTACACACACACACACACACACACACATATATACCGGGTGTCCTAAAAAGGACTGACTGATTTTAAAATTCAATAACTTGCAAACGGTGACAGATATTTAAAAAATTCTTGCAGGAGCGTTATGCATAAGGTCAAAAGTTTTTTTACAGTGATTTTCGATTTTAGTTCGAATTACAAACAATAGATGGCGCTGTAAGCAATAGGCGCTAAAAACAGGCTCGATTTTTTAACCTTTCACTTCTTCCATGCGGAAAAAGGAGGATGAAATGTATTAAGTGTGTCCGGTAGTACCAAAAATCGAGCCTGAATTTAGTGTCCATTGATCGCAGCGCAATCTATTGTTTGTAATTCGAACTAAAATCGAAAATCGCTGTAAAAAAACTTTTGACCTCATGCATAACCCTCCTGCAAGATTTTTTTTAAATATCTGTCACCGTTTGCAAGTTATTGAATTTTAAAATCAGTCAGTCCTTTTTAGGACACCCGGTATATACAGGGTGTTGCCGAATTCGACCGACAAATTCAGAGGGGTAATAGAAGCACCAAGAGGAACAAAAATGTAATGGAAAATTGTGTCACACACTACCTATTTAATCAAAAACACAGGTTTTCTACCCTAACTCAACTTGGGTTTCAGAAAGTTTCAGAAAGCTGGAGTATATTATAATGAAGCTTTTAATAGAAATGCTCATTTTTGTTGCAAATGTGATCACATTAAAAAAAAATTTCCATTACACGCGACAGTTGTATGCACTTGACGCATCACATTTTGGACTGCGATTACCAGTTCATAAGGTATCATTGATTGCGATAGCACCCTGTTTTTCCATAACTTTTCGTAATGTTATCACATTTCATACCAAACATGGTACATATCGTTACATTTTCATTGCAGTATTTTTATTCTTCTTTATAATATTTCCGTCAACCCGATTTCAGTTAGGGTGAAACACCCTATATTTGTGACTAAATAAGTGGTTTGCGACTTCATGTTCTATGGTAATTTTTCATCCTTTTGATGCCGACTATCACTCCTCTGAATCTGTCGGTCGAATTCGGTTTAACCCTGTATATGAATGTCAATCTGTGTATGTACAGTTTTAACTGATATCATTATTGAAAAGGGGTAAAACTGTAATATTTTCTTATTAGTACACCCTTATAAAAGACACAAAACGGCATTTCTTTAAATTTTAAATTGGAGAGAAAATCTTTATGAGATAATGTTTATTTTATTTTCTCCGTGATTTAAAATTAAATACAAGCTTTTACTTTCTTACTCAGTAATACGAAGTGAAACATCGTTAAATTTCCCTATCATGGTGAATTTCCCTATGACACATTTCTATATTCATATTTTTGCTAATATTTTGAAGTATTTTTTTATATTAAAGTATTAAGTGTAAATATGCAGGAACTAGTAGTTTTTTATACGTTATAACATATTTTAAAAAAATAAGTCCAGCTAATGTGGATTTAGGGGTTAAATCTCCTATCTAAGACGTTCCAGATAAAAAGAAAGATTCTCACACATGCATACATGATAGCTTATCATTATTTTTACTTTTTTTTTTTTTTTTATTTAATAGTAGCAGGGATCTACGCAACAATAGTGGATTTATTTTCAATTGAAACACTAAAATTTAAAGATATAATAAATAAAGTTATTTAGATATTTATGATGTAACTATATTATTTAAAATATGTAATTAATAAGAACTGTTATTTCTAAAGCATTTAAATTTGGAACTGAAAAAAAGAGAACGTTAACAGTGAAACACACGAGAGACATTTGACAATATGTCGTAATAAGAGGTTACATAATTTTGTAGCTATATCTTTATAAGTTAGGAATTCAAAATATGCACACGTAATCATGAAGAGAAGTCATTTGTGTTTATATAAGGCAGCGGTTCACAACTTGTGGGTCGCGTAACAATAGAGGTTTTCCACAAAAATCTATCTTTTATTTCATGTATTTTAAAAAAATAACAAATACAATATTTTGCAACCGCAATAATCACTAAAACTTCGTGAGAAGATAGCGTTTTCTTAAACAGTCAGTCGGTATTATGTTATGTCTTCGTTGTAAGATATGTCATCGTTGTAATATATGTCATCGTTATGGCAACCCCGGAAAAATCCTTAATTTCCTTCTGGATGAACGTAGAAGCAGAATATCCTGAAATATCTAAATCAGCTGTGAGGTCCTTGATGGGGTTCAACACGGCATACTTGTGTGAACGTGCTTTTTCTACTTTGTTGTTTTTGAAAAACAAATACAGAAACAAACTGCATGTAGAATGTGATTTAAGGTTAAAATTAACCAGTTTTAACTCTTATATAGATGCCCTCATCGTTAGACACCAGCGCCAGAAATCACATTGATTGTAAAGTTGTGTTTTAATAATAATTAAACTATTTTTCATAATATTTGTTGTTTTAATTTTTATTCAACTTACACAAATTGGGATTACCAATTCATATTTTTGTTGATAGTGCATCCTTGGTGCAAAAATTTGCCTTTTTCATAGGATAGGATGGCCGATAGCTTACGGTCATATAAAATTTCCATACAGGTATAAAATACACCTTCATTTTAGGTGGATCGCAATATTTTTTTTTTTTTTACTTAAAGGTGGGTCGCGTACCAACAAAGGTTGGGAACCGCTGATTTAGGGAATTCAGCGATACATTTAGAAACAACTGCACAAGAAAATAAAATTCGCATAACATTTATATTATAGGTCACTTTCCAGCAAATCAAGAATATTCCGTAAACGGTGCATCTTTCCTTAGCTTACATTAAACTGTTCAAGAACTCATAAAAGTTTCTTAACATCAAATAATTCTAACATATAAATAAGGTTTAAATGAAAATTTTTAAAATATGTACGTTATAGTGAAAGTTTTCAAAAGCTAACTTCCTTGTATACCTCAGTAGTTAGTATCGTCAAGTAACTTAGTAACATCTTCAGTTTCAATACTTACCGAAATGATTATTTTCTTAAAAAATTACTAAAAATTAAAGAAAACTACAACCACCTAGAATAAAATTAACATATACATATTTTAAGACTTTATACAAGAAATTCCTTCTAAAGTAAGAGAGGAAGAAAAATAGGGTTGATGCACAAGCTTGTGTGTGTACAGCTGTTGCTATTTCATACTCTCTCTCTCTCTCTCTGTTTCTCTTCCTCTCGTCTTTCTCGATTTCTCCCTCTTTCTTTCTTTTCTGTTTATCTCTCTCTCTCTCTCTCTCTCTCTCTCTCTCTGTTTCTCTCTGTTTCTCTTTCTCTCTCTTTCTGTCTTTCTTTCTTTTTCTTTTTCTCCCACTTTCTTTCTTTTTCTGTTTATTTCTTTCGCTCTCTCTTTCTCTCTTTCTTTCTTTCTTCTTTTCTGTTTTTGACATTGTAAGTGGTGCCAGCTATTCAGCTCTGAAATAGTTGTATGCTAAAATTATTCCGTCTAATTGGGCTTTCAGATTGATTCTCATCGAAGGTATCTCAAAGATAACATTACATTCTTCAAATTTTTGTACTACCCCTGGGTCGTAAGAATTTATATTTAGAATTTTTTTCTACATACTCTCCCAAGTAAAACAGTAAAAATTTCATTCTTCTACGACCAAATCTCACCGAGTTATAATACTTTAAAGTTTTTGAAATTTGAGAGCATTCCAGCACTTAAAAAAATGCGTTTTTAGTTAACTTTTAATTAACAGTATTCGCTAAGTAATGCTACAAATTTCGATTTTTTCAAATTGAACTTTATAAAAGCACGTAGCTTAAGTAATTGTATCTGTCTAAAATATTAATCCTTATTCTGATCTATCCATTATTTAACTGTTTATGTTGTTTTAAAAATTGAACTGACAAAATACTCAGAACAAATATTTTCCCGCTAACTTTAAAACGCAGTATCTTTGTTTTTAAAAAATACTTAGAAAAGTCTCCTTGATCTCAAATTAAAATACTCTCTGATACGATTCTTCTACTTTTAGTTTTATTTTTTTAGGATACATAGTTCTTTTGATATTTGATATTTTAAACTCGCATGTTTGGCCGAATTAACATGGAGAAGTTGCTTAGCTTAGAATAAGCAGTAAACTCTCTGATGTGTGCTTCTTCACGTTTGTTCTTTTGGCACGCTTTAGTTTATATTTATGTCGAAGGGTAATTGAGAAATCAGGCTTTTTGCAAAGGCCTAGGCTGTTTGCAAAGAGCCGAGTTAACTAAAGAATCATCTTTCTTTTTCCAATTAGCCTGATATTTTTCAGGCTTATTGCAAAGAGACTAGACACCGTTAGGCTAATTGAAAAATGACCACTTATTTCCCAATCAGGGTGATTTTTTTAGGCTTATTAACCCATAACCCTACCCGAACACGAAAAATAAATTACAACAGACCATACCCTGATCCGAGCAAGACAAAATAATTTCAGTCTACACGCAACCCGACCCGAACCTAAAAATTCAATTTGGAAAAAACTTGGAATCTCAACCGAACCAAATCTGAACCCGACAAAAATATTCCAATGAACCATAACCAATCTGAGCAAGACAAAATAATTTCTGAGGACACGCAACCCAACCAGAACCTAAAAATTTAATTTTAAAAAAAGCCCCGAAATGTGACGCAAACCAAATCTGAACCCGACTAAATTATTCCAAAGAAGCATAACCGGATCCGGGCAACACAAAATAATTTCCGTGGACGTGCTACCCGACACGAACCTAAAAATTCCATTTGAAAAAATAAACCCGAAATCTGACCCGAACCAAATCTGAACCCGACAAAAATATTCCATTGAAGCATAACCCGATCCGAGCAAGACAAAATAATTTCCGTGGACACGCACCCCAACCCGAACCTAAAATTTTATTTTTTTAATCGACATTTGAACCCGACAAAATATTCTAAAGATCGATAAACCAATACCAGCAAGACAAAATAATTTCTGAGGATATGCAACCCGAGCGAACATGAAATTTTTATTTTAAAAAAACCCGGAATCTGAACCCGACAAAAATATTACAACGAGCCATAACCGATCCGAGCAAGACAAAATAATTTCTGAGGACATGTAACCTAACCAGTACCTGAAAATTCAATTTGAAAAAAAACCCCGAAATCTGACGCAAACCAAATCTGAACCCGACAAAATTATTCCAAAGAACCATAAACTGATCCGAGGAAGGCAAACTAATTTCCGTGGATATATAACCCGATTCGAGCCTAAAAATTTCGTTTGAAAGAAATCGGAACCAAATATGAAACCGACAAAAATATTTCAAAGAACCATAACCAGATCCGAGAAAGGCAAATTAATTTCCGTGAACATAACACGACCAGAACCTAAAATGGCCATTTGAAGTCAATCTGCAACCCGACCCGAACCAAATCATAACCCGACAAAAATATTCCAAAGAATCATAACCGGATCCGAATAAGACAAAATAATTTCTGTGAACACGCAACCCGACCCGAACCTAAAAATTCCATTAAAAAAAAGCCCCGAAATGTGACGCAAACCAAATCTGAACCCGACTAAATTATTCCAAAGAAGCATAACCGGATCCGGGCAACACAAAATAATTTCCGTGGACGTGCTACCCGACACGAACCTAAAAATTCCATTTGAAAAAATAAACCCGAAATCTGACCCGAACCAAATCTGAACCCGACAAAAATATTCCATTGAAGCATAACCCGATCCGAGCAAGACAAAATAATTTCCGTGGACACGCACCCCAACCCGAACCTAAAATTTTATTTTTTTAATCGACATTTGAACCCGACAAAATATTCTAAAGATCGATAAACCAATACCAGCAAGACAAAATAATTTCTGAGGATATGCAACCCGAGCGAACATGAAATTTTTATTTAAAAAAAACCCGGAATCTGAACCCGACAAAAATATTACAACGAGCCATAACCGATCCGAGCAAGACAAAATAATTTCTGAGGACATGTAACCCAACCAGTACCTGAAAATTCAATTTGAAAAAAAACCCCGAAATCTGACGCAAACCAAATCTGAACCCGACAAAATTATTCCAAAGAACCATAAACTGATCCGAGGAAGGCAAACTAATTTCCGTGGATATATAACCCGATTCGAGCCTAAAAATTTCGTTTGAAAGAAATCGGAACCAAATATGAAACCGACAAAAATATTTCAAAGAACCATAACCAGATCCGAGAAAGGCAAATTAATTTCCGTGAACACATAACACGACCAGAACCTAAAATGGCCATTTGAAGTCAATCTGCAACCCGACCCGAACCAAATCATAACCCGACAAAAATATTCCAAAGAATCATAACCGGATCCGAATAAGACAAAATAATTTCTGTGAACACGCAACCCGACCCGAACCTAAAAATTCCATTAGAAAAAACACGAAATCTGACACGAACCAAATCTGAACCCGACAAAAATGTTCCAAAGAACCATAACCTGATCCGAGCAATACAAAATAATTTCCGTGGACACGCAACCCGACCCGAACATAAACATTTTGTTTGAAAACAACCCGAAATATAACCCACCCGAACCAAATATGATAACCGACAAAAATATTCGAAAGAACCATAACCCGATCCCAGCAAGGCAAAATAGTTTTGGTGCACACGCAATTCGATCCGAAACAAAAAAATTTCATTTGAAAAAACAAATCTGAAATCTTATCCGAACCAAATATGAATCCAACAAAATATCCCCAAAAATTATCACCCGATCCGAGCAAGACAAAATAATTTCCGTGGACATGCAACACGACCCGAACATAAAAATTCGAATAGAAGCAACTCGAAATCTGACACGAATCAAATCTGAACCCGGCAAAAATATTCCAAAGAACCATAACCCGATCAGAGAAAGACAAAATAATTTCCATGGAAACGCAACCCAATCCGAACCTAAAAATTTTGTTTGAAAAAAAACGAAATACGACCCGAACCAAATATAATAACCGACAAAAATATTCTAAAGAACCATAACCCGACCCTAGCAAGACAAAGAAATTTTCGTCGATACGCAATCCGACACGAACCTAAAAAAACTGAAATATGACCCGCACCAATTCTGAATCCGACAAAAATATCCCCAAAAACCATAGCCAGATCCGAGCAAGAAAAAATAATTTCCGTGGACACGCAACACGATCCGAACATAAAAATTCGAATAGAAACAACTCGAAATCTGACACGAATCAAATCTGAATCCGGCAAAAATATTCTAAAGAACCATAACCCGATCCGAGCAAGACAAAATAACTTCCGTGGACACGCAACCCGACCGGAACCTAAAAATTCCATTTGAAAAAAAAACTGAAATCTGACCCGAACCAAATCTGAATCTGACAAAAAATCTCCAAAAATCATAACCAGATCCGCGCAAGACAAAATAATTTCCTTGGACACGTATCCCGACGCAAACTTAAAAATTCCATTAGAAAAAAATCCCGAAATCTTAACCGAACCAAATCGGAATCCAACAAAAATATTTCAAAGAACCGTAACCCGATCCGAGCAAGGCAAAATAATTTCCATCGACATGCAACCGGATCCGAACCTAAAAGTTCCATTTGAAGTCAACCCGAAAACCTACCATAATCCGGATTCGGGTGGAATTTTGGATTCAGTTCAACTAGAACTTTTAGGTTCGGATCTGGTTGCCTGTCGACAAAAATCATTTTGTCTTGCTCAGATCGTGTTATGGTTCTTTGGAATATTTTTGTCGGGTGAAAATTTGGTTCGGGTCGGCTTTCAGGTTATTTTTAAATGGAAGTTTTAGGTTCGTTTCGGTTGGCGTGTCCAAGGAAATTATTTTGTCTTGCTCTTATAGGATTATGGATCTTTGGAATATTTTTGACGGGCTCAAATATCATTTTTTTTTCAAATGAAATTTTTAGGTTCAGGTTGGGGTGCGTATCCAGAGACATGATTTTGTCTGACTCGGATACGGTTTTCTGTCGACAGAAATTATTTTGTCTTGCTCGGATCGGGTTATGGTTCTTTGGAATATTTTTGTCAGGTTAAGATTTGGTTCGGATCGTGTTTCAGGTTGACTTCAAATGGAATTTTTAGGTTCTCGTCGTGTTGCGTGTCTACGGAAATTAATTGTCTTGCTCGCATTACGTTATGGTTCTTTGGAACATTTTCGTCGGGTTCGGATTTGATTAGGGTTTTTTCAAAGAAATTTTTAGTTTTTGGTCAGTTTGCGTGTCCCGGAAATTATTTTGTCTTGCTCGCATCGGATTATCGATCTTTGGAATATTTTGTCGGGTTCAAATGTCGGGTTTTTAAAGTAAAATTTTAGGTTCCGGTTGGGGTGCGTGGCCACGGAAATTATGTTGTCTTGCTGGGATCGGGTTCAATGGAATATTTTTGGCGGGTTCAGATTTGGTTCGGAACAGATTTCGGGATTTTTTCAAATGGAATTTTTAGAATCGTGTCGGATAACATGTCCACGGAAATTATTTTGTGTTGCTCGGATCCGGTTATCCTTCTTTGAATAATTTTGTCGGGTTCAGATTTGGTTTGCGTCAGATTTCGGGGTTTATTTCAAATTAAAATTTTTGGTTCTGGTTGGGTTACATGTTTTCAGAAATTATTTTGTCTTACTCGGATTGGTTATGGTTCATAGGAATATATTTGTCGGTTTCAGATTCCGTGTTTTTTTCAAACAGAATTTTTAGGTTCGGGTCGGGTTGTTTGTCGTCAGAAATTATTTTGTCTTGCCCGGATCGGTTATGGTTCATTGGAATATTTTTTCGTGTTCAGATTTGGTTCGGTTCAGATTACGGGTTTTTTTCAAATGGAATTCTTAGGTTCGGGTCGGTTTGCGTGTCCACTGAAATTATTTTGTCTTACTCGTATCGGATTATCGATCTTTGGCATATTTTGTCGGTTCAAATGTCGGTTGTTTAAAAATAAAATTTTAAGTTCAGTTTGGGGTGCGTGTCCACGGAAATTATTTTTTCTTGCTCGGATCGGGTTATGGTTCAATGGAAAATTTTTGGCGAATTCAGATTTGGTTCGGTTCAGATTTCGGGTTTTTTTAAATGGAATTTTCAGATTCGTATCGGGTAACATGTCCACGGAAATTATTTTGTTTTGCTCGGATCCGGTTATGATTCTTTGGAATAATTTTGTCGGGTTCAAATTTGGTTTGCGTCAGATTTCAGGGTTTTTTTTCAATTTGAATTTTTAGGTTCTGGTTGGGTTTCATGTCCTCAGAAACTATTTTGTCTTTCTGAGATCGGTTATGGTTCATTGGAATATTTTTGTAGAGTTCAGATTCCTGGTTTTTTTCAAATTGAATTTTTAGGTTCTGGTTGGGGTGCATGTCCTCATAAGATATTTTGTCTTGCTGGGATCGGTTATGGTTCATTAGAATATTTTTGTCGGGTTCAGATTCCTGGGTTTTTTTTCAAATTGAATTTTTTGGGTTCGGATCGGGTTGCATACCTCAGAAATTATTTTGTCTTGCTCGGATCGGTTATTGTTCGTTGGAATATTTTTGTCGGGTTCAGATTCCGGGTTTTTTTTTTTTTCAAACAGAATTTTTAGGTTTGAGTCTGGTTGCATGTCCTCAGAAATTATTTTGTCTTGCTCGGATCGGTTATGGTTCATTGGAATATTTTTGTCGGGTTCAAATTTGGTTCGGTTCAGATTCCGGATAGGTATATTTCCGGATAGGGAACCAGATTTCGGTTCAGATAATCTCTTCGTAAACGATATAAATATTAAAGAAGGTACTAAAGAAAGGAAATTTTGAATCTTGCAAGTGAATGAGAAAGTGAAAAAAATAAAAGTGATTTTATAACATTATAATATTAACGTTTTACAGTTAGCTACCTAATAATATAAGTATAGCCTGATGTAAACCTTTTTCTCGCAACTGTGAGTAAAAAAATAAATAAAAAAATAAATCTGATACGTCATCGATTATCTATAACTGAAGACTTGAGTGGAAGAAAATATTATGTAACAAAACTTGAAATTTGAGAAAATTGAAGAAAAAGTGTTTTGTTGTAAGTTTTACTGATTTATTTTTTTCTTTGTAGCATATGTTTAAAGTGTTAACTGGTGGTAGTAAACTGTCCCAGAAACTTTATAACTTTTAATCATTAAATACTTAAAATTATCAATTTTATTTAAACTATTAAATGTAAAAATGTTAAATATTAAAATATAAAGTCTCATATCTCCAAAACAAATTAAAAACTTAATATTTTAGCTTTACCTTAGGATAGCTTTCCCTATAACATCTTCACTCATTAAATGAAATAATTTTCGAGAAACATTCTACATAACATATTCCACTCAAATCTTCGATAACAAAATTCTCATCTAATAAAGTCTGAAATATACGCTATTTTGTTTCAGCCTCATATATAAATCATTAGATCATAGAACTTTGAATGGAATCATTAGATTTAAAGATATATAATAGGTCTCTTGAAAAGCGATCTAAATATTAAAAAATTATCGGAAGATTGGAATTCCTGGGCAGTACAGGTAGATAAAAAAATGGAAGAGAATTAATCTGAATTAATCTTAATTAATTCAAATGCATATAAGCATAGCCTTATTTAAAGCTATGTTTTTCACAACTGTGAGTAAAAAATAAACAAATATATTTAATACGTCATTAACTCCCCATAATTACAAAAATATCGTCTAATAAAGATTTAAATAGTCAACAATGGTGCAGAAAAGATATTTAAGAACTATATGTAATTTGTCTCTCTCTCATATATAAATCGTTAGATTAAATCATAACTTTGTATCCAATCATTAGATTTAAAAATAAATAATGATTCTTATGATAAAGGATTTTAGTACGGAAAAAAATGACTGAAGAATAGAAATTCCGAATTGTATTATAAGTAATGAGACAATTGAACAAAAAATAATCTGATAATTTTATTATTTTAATGTTTTAAAGTTGATTGTCTAATGCTTATAATATTTATAAGTATAGTTAAATTGAAAAGTTATTCTCACAATTATGAGTAACAAATAAATAAAAACAAATTTATGTGTTATCGATTGTCCATGTTAATGAAATTATCATCTATTAAAGATTAAAATATTAATAAATGGTGCAAAAAAGCATTTATGAGCAATATTTCTCTCTCTCATATATAAATCATTAGATCGTAACATTGCATCGAATCATTAGATTTAAAGATTAATAATGACTCTCCGGGTAAACGATCTAAATATCAAAGAAATTACTAATGAAAGAAATTCCTGGTTCGGCAAACTAAGTGTGGTAATGAAAATAAATTGCCTCGCCGATTCCGGTTAGATAAAAACGAGCAGCTGCAGAACGCAACGTTTGTCGCATAGCACGGCGAAATTAAAGAAATAAAAAAATATCTAAACCTGCCTGAAATTCTAAGTTGAAATGTCTTGTATTTCCGGCAGTAGGGTGCAAATTTGCATTTATTAATTATGCAATAAAATATAAGGGGGTGGGGGTTACAGCAGTCAGCAGTGAACAAATTACAAGTAATCTGGATAAGTATATAATTAAGATTATAAATCTTCTTTTAAAATTCAGTTGAAAATCTGATAATAATTATTATGCTCAGATTTCATATTAGGTAAATATATGTGAATAACTTCTGGAAGGTCAATTGCATTTGCTGCGAATTTATTCAGTTATACCAATTTATTTTTTAAATGTACTTTCGTAATAAAAGCATATTTTAATGTGATAGAAGAAGAAAATACTTACCCACTTCAGAATATAGAAAATTAATCTTTTTTTTTTTTTTAATATGCTATAGATTAATTAAAAAATTTTTGCCAAAAACAGTGCTAAAAAATATTATTTTTTATTCCACATATCAGTTTTTCTTGGAATTAATAATATACGTGTGCTTAGCTCAATTTTTGGAATTTTTTAATTAATATTTTATCAAAAATACATTACATTTTTGCCAGTGCTTCGATATATTTTTTAATTTAAAATCCTTGAAACTAATTTTAAAATGAAAATTTTGCACATATAGGATTTCCTTTTTATTTAAATTATAAATAACAACTTATTTTCTTAAATTATTCCGTTTATACTTATTTGTAACGAAATGTCCTACTTACACTTCTCTGTTTCATCTTACGTTCTGAATCTACGTGATTATTTCAGTCCGAGTTTTATTATTCCATCAAGATTGTCGGAAACGGTTATCTGTTTTACGGAAATCTGTTTTAACGGTAATGTGTAAAAGAAGTGAAAAGTAAATTATTAAAATACAATAAAATTATTTAAAGGTTAAAATATCTTTTATTTGAAATGAGAACCCTGTGTATTCATGTGAACATCATGTAAATTAACTTGCTTTGTTTTCTGTACTGGAACTCTAGTAGAACAGACATTCTTATCTAAAATATGCTGCTAAACTTCAAAGTAGGTCTAAGCAGGATTTCCTTAATCACGACATCGATCCCAGAAAACCTTCTATAATTGCCTCGTATGTTCTCAAACACATATTTTACATTATTTGAAATCTGTAAGGTTTCAAATAATGTAAAATATATGTCAGAAAATCACTAATTTGAGAAATATGGCATTCAGTTGTAGCTTTTGGTCAAGGTTTAGACATTTTTTCTCTTTGAAGAAAACCAAATCTTTTATCAATTTTGAGAATACATGTTTAATTTTAACCTTTTCTTTCCTATAATTTTTAAAAAGACAGATTTTTTCGAAGCCTTTACTTTCCTTTTAAAGGGTAAAATTAATTACAACGTTTAAAAATGACCTTTTTTTTTTTTTTTTTTTTGAGAAAACTATACATTGGAATTAAAACCGGTTTGAAGGTATTTATTATCCACTAAATAAATCTTTAACATCATTAATAAATTACTATTGCCATTAAAAATAAAAATGACGGTGGTGGAATTATCACAACATGGTAAAGCATATAATGCAGTCTTCTGTGACTTACAGAATAGGTGATCCCCAAATAAACCTGGGTCAAAAATGTTTTTTTTTTCTGTTAATCTACATCAAATTTGCAATAGATGTACACAAGATCATTGAACAATATTGATATTCATGAAACTTGCAAATATGCAAGAATGGATGCAATTTTTTGTATAAAAATTTGACTTTGAATTTTGTTTAAAAATAAAAAATATATATATGATCAATTATAATAATGTTGTGTACTTTTCTAGAAAAATATATTGAGAATATGAGGTTAAGATTTGGAGGTGATCCGATAAAAATTGTTAAAGCTATGCTGCAAGCCAGCTTTCTAGCATCTTCACCACCATCATTTTGATTTTTAATGCTATAATACATATCTTCAAACAAATTTTCGTTCCAATATATAGCTTTCAAAAACAAATCTCTCTCTCTCTATCAAAAACAAATCTCTCTCTCTCTCTCTCTCTTTCTCTTTCTCTTTCTCTCTCTCTCTCTCTTTCTCTCTCTCTCTCTCTCTCTATATATATATATATATTTATATATATAACCATTAATTAAACATTACTGACCACCATCAATAATTGTGATAGTATGAATGAATTTACAGCAATACAGTGTCCCCAAACACACTGAATGGATAACATACATAACTAGATTGGAAAAAATCATTTAATGAATCGCTGCGATGATAAGAATGAAAAAATTAATGGAATTTCCTTATAGAGGTATCCGATAACTACAGAGTAGAAATCATATAGATAATACACAAAGATTATGCGCTATTGCAGCAAAGATCTAAGCGTATAATATTTAGAAGATTGCTAAACACATTTAGCTAATGTATATATTTAAAAATATATATAAGATACCAATAAGGAATAATAATTCAAAATGAATTGTTGTATTCAAAATGAAAAATATCATAATTAATAACATCATTATTAGCTTACATTCATAATTACATGCGCAAATGCAGCATAATAATTTGAATGCCAATATATAACCATTAATTAAACATTACTGACCACCATCAATAATTGTGATAGTAAGAATGAATTTACAACAATACAGTGTCCCCAAACACTCTGAATGGGTAACATACATAACTAGATTGGAAAAAATCATTAAATGAATCGTTGCGATGATAAGAATGAAAAAATTAATGGAATTTCCTTATAGAGGTATCCGATAACTACAGAGTAGAAATCATATAGATAATACACAAAGATTATGCGCTATTGCAGCAAAGATGTAAGCGTATAATATTTAGAAGATTGCTAAAAACATTTAGCTAATGTATATATTTAAAAATATATATAAGATACCAATAAGGAATAATAATTCAAAATGAATTGTTGTATTCAAAATGAAAAGATATCATAATTAATAACATCATAATTAGCTTACATTCATAATTGCATGCGCAAATGCAGCATAATAATTTGAATGTCAATATATAATTATTAATTAAGCATTACTGACCACCATCAATAATTGTGATAGTATGAATGAATTTACAACAATGCAGTGTCCGCAAACACACCGAATGGATAACTTACATAACTAGATTGGAAAAAATCATTAAATGAATCGTTGCGATGATAAATATGAAAAAATTAATGGATATATCTTGCAAGATAACACATTGTATTTACAACACATCGGTATACCACGAGGTGGCTGTAAATCCAGTTTATTATCAGACTTATATTTATATCACTATGAACGTACTTTTACTAATAATGATCTACATTTATATCGTTATGTAGATGACATAATTCTTATTGGCACTGATCAAACTAAAATTTCTCAATTTCCAGTAGATTATCCCACTAATTTGGAATTAACGGAAAACCTCTTATCTAATAATACAATCAACTTCTTAGATCTTAAAATTACAATTAAAGACAACAAAACAATAACAGATCTATATGATAAACGTAAAGAATTTAAATTCAAAGTTAATACATTTACAAATTTTAAATCTTGTCTTCATAATTCTGTATATCGAAATATAATACTTAACCATTTATATAGAATAAAATGTTTATGTTCTTCTCATCTAATTAATAATAATATTAAAAAACTAATTTTGGATGCATTAAATCATGGTTTTCCAAAAAAATTCATATATTCTTTAATATACAATTAGTACTTACATGATCTTTTTAAAAAACAAATTAACACATTCATAAACAAAATTACAAAAAAACTTATAAAGTAAGAAAATATTTATAAAAAATTAAAAATTGTAAAATAATAATAAAAAATTATTATAGGACGGTTGGGTGGGTAGATGTAAGAGTACAGAGGAGGGTGGTGGTGTCTGGATAATACGTAATGGTTAATTTATTTTTAAAAAATGATGGGCATTTGAATTATAACTACATTGCTAATACACATTTTATATGGATGTTGATTCGATATTTTATGTGTATATGGTGACGTTATATAATTATATTTCAATTTATTTTAAATTTATTAAGCTTAATTAATATTTAATCATGTTAACAATTAACTTGTTTTTAATTTTTAGCCTTCTCGGGACAATATCATGTTAATTTCTAATAGTATACCATCTTTATAGCGAATAATATGCATAATAAGCTTATTTGATATAACTAATGTTATTACAGTTTGTATTAAAATTGGGTTATTAGTTTTTTATTATTCCACTATACTTTTTAATATTGTTTAATTTTGAACTTAGTATTAAATGATTAATTATCGGTTTTATGTGAATGTTAATCCCATATTCATATTCTTTAGTTTTTTTTATGGTTAATATGAAAATAAACCACACAATTTATTTGTGATCATTAGGGAATTGGGAACTGAAGATTCTGACATAATTCTACAAACATCCATTTTTTCCTGTTCATTTTATTAATTAATTAATTTTTATATTTAAAAGTATTTCTTATAGTTTTTTATTTTTATTATATATAATTTGTTATGTAAAATTTGTTTTGTGTTATAGCATATTGCTATATAATAATATCAATGTTATAAAATTATTTAAATTTTCCGTATAGATTAATTGGGTATGGTAGTAGAATATATTGAAAGCATTCTATTAACATTTGTATTTATTTACTATTTATATGAATAATGATATATAATATTGTATTTTCATATTAGGGTTTATTAGGGTAAAGCTGTTGGTATATTTTGAAAGCATTAGCTTCTAATAGCTTAATCTTATGACATTTTGATAATAATAGTTTCAAGTTATTATACTAGATGGCAGCACCAAAATTTAATTTGTATTCTGTCTGATGCTTCGATTAGAGTAATAATTTCAATTTTTAACGCATGGTGGTGCTTAATGCTGGTTATTTGCGATATTGTAAACTAATTGTTTTGGTATTTTTTACTTTAGTTAAGCAATATAAAAATTTAAAAGTGTTAATAGGTATTTTAAGAACTAGTTATGTAATTATTTTCTATTTATATTATTTTAATTGCATTTATCACGGTATTTCAAAATAGATTAACTGTATCCATTAGGTTTTAAAATCTGTGTTAACTGTAAAAATAACCTTAAACTTATCGAGCTTTTGGATACCATGTGCAGGAGTATATTTGCATAAAAAACTGGGATTTTATTAGGTATGTTGTGTAATATTACTATTTTTCCTTGCTATAAATTAAATATTTAAAAGGTTGCATTGCTTTTTCCATTTCATAGCATTTAATATTATTCTGTTTTCATCTTGAAACTATTCTCTTGGTTATTTTAGTCGTTTGAGTACAGGAGGCAAAAAATTTTCAGCTTTTAGCTTTTTTTCTCACAGAAAACGACCAACTTGCTTATATAATTGAATTCTGTACTCTTGATAACGTAATTCAATATATAAGCTTTTCAATTATTTTTATCGGTTTACATATTCTTCTTTTTTTTCTTCCATATTAATTCTCGTTATATAGTACAAGGGACTTTATTTTATACATAGCAGCTTGTATATTATGTTTTTTGTATCCATTCAGCGTGTTTGGAGGAAACTGTATTATTGTCAATTCATTCATACTATCACAATTTTTGTGGGTGCTCGGTAATGTTTAAATAATGGTTATATATATATATATATATATATATATATATATATATAACCAATATTATTATTATTATATATATATTATTATATATATTATATAATATATTATATATATAATAAGTTATTTCTCAAGTGTTTGTGTAGCATTACCCCTTAAGAAAGCTATATTTGGTCGTTATTGTTAATTAAGAAATGTTATTTTTTTTATTATTTAAAGTGATTGAAGTGAATAACCATCAAATTATTGAATGAAAAAATATTGAGAGATTTAATAGAAGCTTTATTTTTCTGAATCTGTACTGGGATTTCCATATTTTATGTATTTATTTGAAGTTTTAAACTACCAAATTCAATAAAAAGCTTTCCTATGTCTCTGAAATACTTTTCTGAGATTTAGAATAAAAGCTTCTTTTTCGAATAAAAGTTTCTTCTTCATATCATTTTTACCTAGATATGGATATCTTGATTTGATTTCTTTCAACAGTGTTATATCCGTTATATTAAAAGGATAATTTAACTTAAAACTTTGAGGTAGGCCTTTCATACTTCATCGATAGTGTGATTTATAACAGCCATAATCTTATTTATGCAGTTTCCATCAGGTTGTCTTTTAAAACCAAAATACTTTAAAACATCATAAAACGTGAAAGAGCAAAATTATTTTCGAAGAAATAAATCTCCTTCTTCGGGTTAAATCACACAGGTACAACAATAAAAATCGAAATTATTATTGCAGGTGTGATTTGTTTCAGTTAAGATGTGGGTACATAATGTGTATGTGCGTGTTTATAAGTTTGAGTAAGCTGTTATTCTTTCTTCCTGTTTATATATTTTTAATTATATACTAAATCCATCTTTTGGCGTTTGCGTATAACTACATGTGTATGTAAACAAAGAAAATGAGTTGAAATGAATGGTGTCTGTATATTTATGATAATTTCTTCTTTTTAAACTAAATAATTCCGTGTAATAAAAATGCTACGTGCAGATTCAAAATCAATTATATTTGAAGTAATACACGAATGATTTGTTAAGAGATAATTAATGAAACATTGCACATATATTTTTTCATGATTTATTATTTCACTAAATCTTTACTATACAGAATAGCAGTTCAATGATTTTTTAATGGGTTTTATACAAAATGACAGAATTTGAACTAATTCGGATAAACATATAAAATTGCACAAATTTGTCATAAAGTTAATAATATCAATTTCATACAATCCTTAGTTATACTCACAAAACTAAGAAGATTATTTTTTTAAATGTTTTCTTTTTCGATTTTCAAATAATGTAATCATTAAAATAATCTTAAAAAATATTAAAATTGATCAAATTTTGTTTTTAAATTATTATTCAGTTTAGTGCAGTATTAATTACTGAAGGTAAAAAAAAATTACATGTACTCAAGGTTTTCAGAATAACGTTATTCCAATAAATCTTAATGAGATAAATAACATCTTTAAAAAAAAAAAACTTTACTAGATAGACATAAATTACTTGCATATATATATATAGTCAAACTCTCTCTCTCTCTCTTTCTCTCTCTCTCTATATATATGTACACATATATATATATACAAGTAATTTATATATTTGGTAAGTAAAATATATAGATATTAAGTATAATATGGAGATATAAATTTTGAAATTCTCTAATTTTGCTCATTTGTGCAGTTTTTCGAATGTTATTTATTTCCTCTCTTTCAATGCTTCCAAATCATGATTAATTTCACTTAAATTTTTTCTGGTGTTAATTTTATTTTTATATGAGTTATAAATTAAACACATGTAATACTATCAATATGATTTAACCCTTTGAGGGCCAACAATGAAAAATCTCATTTTCACATTGATACTTTTTAAAACAGTAAACGAGTTATGCTTTTTAATGGAACATTTATAATTATGAAACTGTTATGATTATATATCTTGTCTAATAGTAGATCTTATCGTTTTTTATAATATTCTTTATAATTATAGATCGCCTAAGCAATTTTTGGATACCTGCAGAAATGAGATCCCTTTTCAGTGACACTCAAGGGGTTAAATAGTAGAATTTAATAAATGAATAACCAATACGTTTTAAATAAATAAAAATAAAATTAAAGTAATTTTTTTAATTTTAAATTCATTAAAATAAAAAAAAATACTTTTCCTGGTTTTTTTTCCTGTTATATAAAGTAAAAGGACAGATAATATAATATTAATTGAAAAACAAATTAATTTTAGGAAAATTTAGTACATTTTAAATTAAATTCTATATAAAATATAGAAAAAATAATTTCAACTGCAATAAAATGTATTTTCGTTTATGAAAAACAAAAGCATGTTTTATTAAAAGTTATAATATTATCTTTTTGTTTCAAGAACACTCAAAACTAATTTTACACATCACTAAATTATTGGTTTACACACACATTGAGTCATTTTTATAAATTTTTGCCAAAATCTCTCAGATACTTTCCGCACAATAAAATGAGATGAAACAAAAATATTTACAAGTATTTACACAAAGCTCTTAATTTTTGTTCTCAGATATGAGAAACGATAATACTTTCTATGAAACTGAACTCCATATGTAGTAAAATGTTTCTGCAATATTTTTAAAAGCCACATTCATGTTGCCTTCATGAAATCTCATTAGTCATATTTTAATGTTGTTTATCACAGCAAAAGTTATGTACAAAACTGTTCTTCAGCAACTGAACTGCTTATCCATTGGCATGAAAAAATGAAGTATTATTTCACTACCTTCGTTAAATCCTTACAAGTCGTAAAGAAGATATATTTTTAAATATATATTCTAGGTTTAAATGTGGCTAGCATGTTACAAATATTAACATTTGATTCTAAAATTTGCTTCGTGGTTAGATGATCAACGACATGTGATCGCAAGCTGATTGGATAGTTTTCTGATCAACAGCTCCAGTAATCTATATTAACAAAAGAAGGATGTTTGCATGTGTCTGTTTGTTGGCGATGGCTAGGGCAATCTATCCCACGTAATATATTTATATGTAAAAGTCTGCAAATTGGGTTCTGGATAGATGAAGACAGGTGTGTTTGCGAATGAGGCTCAGTCTTCTTTTCAATAAAATTTAGTCTAAATTCATACAAGTATTTTTGAATTTTTCGCAATTTTTTTTAAAGTAGCCATTTCGCAGAAAATGAGAATTTTTTTTTTTATCAGTCAATTTCTATTTGATAACTTATCCATCTTTTATTTTATAAAACTGCATGGAGAAGACTTTCGAAAATTTATTAAGAAAATCAAAAATATATATAAAAATATATATGCATAAACTAATAATAATTTATAAGCTGTACGTTTGAAACACGCAAATAGAAAGAAAATTATTCAATCTTATTATTTAAAAAAATCTTATTATTTAAAAAAAATAAAACAAATTAATATGAACTAAAAATTGTAATAGAACCATCATTTAATTAGTTATCTTGTTTAGCTTCTTCTATACTCTTATGTAGAATAAACCAAGTATTAAAAAATTTCTATAGACGGTAAATATTTGAAAAAAAATTAAATAATATTTTCAACACATATGACTAAAAACAAATGAGGAATTTGCGTCATGAATTTAATTAAAAAAATTCTTATAAATTTAAATTAATTTATAGAAGCACTTTTTCATCAGCTAATTCGTCAGGTACATTTGTTGATAACTTACACTTCAACTATTTCACAGTATGCATTCACAATGTCTTTTAAAAACATTTGTACAGATATCTACATATTTAAATACTATATATATTTATGTATTTACAATTCGATAAATAAATAATATTAGGGTATAAAATTTGGTAAATATATTAGCTATAGTTTGACTGTCTTTGAATATCTTTTAAATATTCAATTTTCACAAAAGAGTCATTGACATTAGACTCTAAATACTAGATTTTCCTTTGAAAGAGTCAATATTGTTTATACGTATAATTCAGGTATTACTGTTTCTAATGTAGACTAGAATCAAAACACTCAGAGCACTTGTCAAAATAGTTAAAGTCTAGTGAAACACAAGTTTTCGAAGTTTTATTTTCATTTCTACCCTGGTGAGCTCACTCCATTCATTAGCATCTATGTTGTACCATGTTACACCAGTATTGAAACGTCCGTTAATGTTCACAAATTGACAGTGATTATACCACCACCCACTTCCATAGAATTGTCCACAATGTGTTGCCAAACTAGCATCATTGTCTTTATCAGGTGTACTAAAAGGCATTCCATTATGGTACTCCATAGCATCACTTGCATTTCCTCTGTATCCAGATAACACAAGTCTGTAATTATCGATCTCGTCCAAAACACGGAACGTGCTATATTCCACATAACTATATTTTCCAAGCGAATCCCACATGTCGATTCTGAGAGCATAATCGTTAGATGTCGTCATTTGATGAATAAAATCGTTTCCAAGCCAGAAGTCACCCGATGCCACATCACCAAATCCATTTTTATAATGTTGCCAGTCTTGTTCAAAACTGTGGTCTCCTTTCGATCGTCTTTGGATAACAGTCCACTGTCCACCTGCAGTTTCCATATCACAGAAAACTTGGATAGCAGGAGATTGATGACTGTGGCCCGCTGAATGAATTAGATAAACTCCACTTTTATTTTCTGAAACATTTTCCATTGAAGATTTCAAAGAACAATCTGTAAAACAAAAATTATGGCAATTAGAAACAAAAAAAAAACTTTTAAAAAATTAATTCATATAATTAAAATAAATTATTAAATGACTTTTTTAAAACACAAGAAAGCCTAATAACTGGCAAAAACGCAATACGAGGATTTCTTGCATTTGAAATTTGATTGGATAGATTCTTTTTTTTTCTTTTTTAGACTAATTTTGTATATCTAATGCTAATATACACCAAAAAATTTCTAAACTGAAGCATTTACACTGACACAAATGCATTAAAAATAGATTTAATATTTCCAACATATGAAATAAATATCGGAGTTTTGGCTAATTTCTTTTGAAGGTAAAGTTATTACAAACCGTGTTCCTTAAAAGTCCTCCACTCAAGTCACTTTTCTGCAATTTATATACTAATAAACGCTTGCTTTAGATCAAATAATCCATTTTTATCTAAAATAAATATTTCGTTAAAAAGAAATTGTCTTATTTTCAATCAGTAACAAAGGCATGATTCTTCTGCAAAATTCAAAAATAAAATATGTATTTAAAAAAAAAAAAAATATAATAATTCATAGTAATTATTTGTCAAATTGTCGAATAAATTTAGTATGTAGACTCTGATTATATATAAACGTAGAAAATAAAGCGTTTGTGCAAGAATATTAAAAAGCAGAAAAACCAACGTTTAAAATGCACAAATAATACATGAAAAGCAGCAAACAGCTGTTTCGAATCTACTAGCGAGATTCTTCTTCAGTGCAAGATAGGGAAAAAATTGGGAAAAAATGCTCAGCCTTGCTTTTCTAGCACGCTGTTCCTTTTTTCCCTATTTTGCACTGAAGAAGAATCTCGCTAGTAGATTCGAAACAGCTGTTTGCTGCTTTTCTTGTATTATTTGTGCATTTTAAACGTTGGTTTTTCTGCTTTTTAATCTGATTATATAGTCAGATGTATCATATATCAGAGTATTTTAAAAAATTGGTGGATTTGTTTTTCTTGTTTGTTTCATATCAATTTATTTTCATTTTAAAATAAATGCGAAACGTTGGGAATGAGATATTTAAATTTATGTACAAAAAGAAAAAATATAACACCCCTCCCCCCTCACCGATTCTTTTTTTTTTTTTTCTTAGTGTGTCTATACACATCAAAATCATTATTTTTTTAGACTTGGATTTTATAGTCTGATACATCATATATCAGAATTTTTTTATGGAAAATATTAAACAAACAAACAAAAAAATGTTAATATTATTTCATTAGCATCACATTTCTAGAATTAGTAATTTTTTTTTTTAATTGGTGTATTTTGTTCGTTTTTTCTTTGTTTCATATCAATTTATTTTCATTTTAAAATAAGTGCGAGACGGGTGGAATGATATATTCCAATCTGTATGCAAAAAGAAAAAGTATAAATCCATCCCACCACCTGGATTCTATTTAATTGATTTTTTTTATTATTACTCTTCTATACACATAAAAAAAAAATTCAAATAAAAATATAAAATTTAAGCTATAGTTTAAATTAAAAATGTTAGGAAATTTTTATCTGCTATATCTTTGTAAAAGGTAGCGACAATGCATTTATGGAACACCATCTTGCAAAGCAATTTATAAAATATCACTTCATAAAGCAAGACATTTAAAAAAATAATGTGTTTAAAATTAATAAAAAGCCTTACCTACTGGGAGTTGTTCAGCAAGCTTCTCAAAATCCTGCTCAATTTTTTCTTGTCTCTTTTTAATTCGAGGCATATCCTCCTTGAATTCCAAAATAGTCTCCCTCATTTTTCGATGAATTTTCTCCCATCGGGATAGATCTTGTTCGTCTGCTTTTTCCATCACCTGGCGATGCAATGCTTCTATCTCTGTTTTCTCAGAGTCGACGTCCTGGGAAAGAGTTTGAATTTGGTTTTCCAAAGCAGATAGTTTAGCCTCTTGTAATGCTAAGTTATTGCTATAAAAACTGTTCTGCAAAGTCTTATTCAAAATAGCATTTTGCACTAAAAGTATACGGAGATGATTTTTCCTGGATTCAGATTGAATACTTTCTACATCTGTCTTAAAACTAGATACAATTTCGTCCGTTGTTATTTGCCTGTCTCTTATTTCTTCCATGTCGGATTGAGTCTGTGAGAGATTATAGTCCAGCTTTGACATTTCTCTTCGGATATCTGCTGTCGTACGATCGTGGCTGCTTTCTAACCGCTCTAGAGCTTCAAATAACTGCATTGTTGATCCATGAAGTTTTTTTATGCCCGATGTTGTGATATTATTCATTCTAGACTGTATATCTAAAGTCTGGCGTTCTGTTTTGTTAACAATGCCTTCAAGGATTTCGACTCTTTGGTTAGTTACTCGCTGCTCCAGCTCCAGAGGTTCACTTTTATTCAGCAGATTGAAACAAGTTTTTTCTACTACGTCTAATTTTAAAAGGGATATGGCTTGGTTTTTTCTCACGACCTTTAATTCCTCTGCTAGTGCCGATTGCTGCTGTTCAAGGTTATCGACGATTTCGTGCAGGTTGTCAACTTGCACTTTCCAATGCCCATGGCGAAATCTTGGATGGGTCTTGCCCTCTAAAGAAACAAAAAAACAAAAAAATATATATATTAATTATGTAATCTATCTGTTGAGTTATTTAGAAGATACGTTATCATAATCTATATGAATAATGCTCGAAAAATGTAAACTTATATTACAGGAAATTATTATTATTATTTTAGTTACGAAAGAGTATCTTTATACTTTCTTGTTATCATGAAGATAAGGTAGAAAATCTGTTTCAGTCAATGCGTAAATTTAAAACTCATTGATAAAAATAATACTTAATGTTAATATTTTCTTTTATTGAGTGTCTTTGTTTGGAGAAAAAAAATAACTATTTCATCTTTCTACATGGCAGATATCCGGAAATTTTCTGCAACTAAATTAAATTTTTAGGGGAGGGGGGATAAATAATAAGGAAAAATTATTTTAGTTAAAAATAAATAATCAGGCATAAGTTTAGTGCAATTTCATGTATACTAGTGGAAATACAACTTTATTTTTGATGTACGATTAAAAACTGAATAATTCTAATTTCTAAAAGCGATTGAATTTCATGACCTACATATATTTAAAGGTTCAAAATGAATGTCCTTCTTTTGAATAATCTAATCTCATACTTCTTTTTTTAAAAGGCCTTATTTCCATTTCCTCTTAGTATATATGAAACCTTCAAAAATAATTCGAAGCTTGTGAAAGAAAATTTTATAGCGCCATCTTATTTGTAAATTTAACAAATTAGTAAATAGTTTTTTATAATATCACTTATTTATTGGTCTACAACTTAATTTTTTATCATGTTGTACTAATGAAGTTAGAGTCCCTAAAAATCTAAACATAAATACCTTTGCTCTATGATGAATAAAAGACATGAAAATGAGTAAAAAATTCAAATTTAAACAAAGTATATTAAAGAAAAGCACAAGGAACCATATTCGAGCATAGATGTTTCAATGCTTCATTAAGGAGCTCTTTCCTTAGCATAAGATAGAATTAACCAAAGGTCAAGAAAATGTAACAGCAACACATATGCTTCCATTTATGCTTACAATGTAGCTTGATTGACATTCAGAAGTTTTGAAATATGATTTTTGTATTTTTTAAAGAGAGAAGGTTTAAAGATATACTGCAGTTTTGAAAAACATGTTACTTATAGGTAATAATGTAGAAAAATAATTTTTATAATACTTACCACTTCTTGTCCAAAATTCTTTTTCTGAATCTTCACCGTGACCGCTTGATGTAGGATTCTGCAAATAGAAATGATTTAAGTTTTATTAAGGTTTATATTCATGCTACTTCAAATTTTAAACAAATTTAATTTTATCTTAACAATTTCTGTTTAAATGACTTTTTCTCAAATAAAAATATGTTTTTTATGCTTTTGCATTGATATTATATCTTTTATCATAAAATGTGGTATTAATTTAAATATACCACATTTAATACTGAGCATACACACAATATTGCATCGATGTATTTACTCGGTGAAAGGAGCAAAAATATTCTTTAAATAATTACTATGATTTTAAACATTATCAGTTAAACCTTAAAAATTATCAGTTTAAGCATTTGTAAACGGTATTAGATAAAATTTTGAATGTACAATATTTTGTGATATTAGGTGTGTTTTCATAGTAAGAAAAAATGTTAAATAATTACCTTTTTCTGGTAATTCATGTTATGCTCATTGAATTCTTCCTTTAAAGAATCAAGCTGTAATAGAAAATTAAATAATTAGTAGGAAGAATAAAGTAAAATATATACTTCTAAAATTAATTCATATATCACAATTCATATACTTCAAAAATTAATTCATAATTCAGATTTAATTTTTACACCAGTATAAGATTCACCATATGAAATCACTTAATGAAATCAAAATACCGTAAATAATACCTCATATTACTAGAGGGCTCTGTAATTCTTGCAAAAAATAAATAAATAAATAAACAAATGAAATAACTGTGCTGGTGTTTTCAAATGACGGGGGAGAAAGGGGGAAGATCATTAGAGAGTGTGTACTTGATCTAGCATTAAATTCCGTTTTGGGCGTCTGTTTCCGTTTAATCTGTTAAAGGTTTGTCGAGGTAAATATAAAACATATGGTGTTACACATAAACTCGTGTAGTGCACTGATTGAAGAATGAATCCGTTGAGCTCTGCGGAGGAAACAGCTGAGCGGATTCTGTAGAAGGATAAGCACTGTTCATACCCAGATGGTTCTAACAGACGGCATCACTTTTCTCTACACAGTGAATCTGGTGTCAAATGTCTTCTTCCTGCAGACCACATATCCACAAGCTTGCTTATTCTTTTTAATTTAACCCGTTTCCACCCAGCTTTCCTGTTTTACACTTAACTTACAACCAGAAACTTTGTAGGGATGCCTCTGACAAAAACAATCGTAAGCTAACACTGTTCCTTTTTTTACGGAAGTGTTTAAATGTGGAAACATGGTTGGCACGTGCGATTTTAAGTATTCCGCGCAATTCCAAAATACACGATTAAACATATATGGCACTTTTTTTCTTTTTCTTTTTTTGCATCGGTGTGCTATTGTTTATAATGCTTTAAGGAGGAAGTACAAGTGTGATTCTAAAATAGTTGGTTGCTTTATATTGAGAGTACCCTTTAAAAATTAATAAAATTTTAATATGAGTTCATTTTATTGTATATATATATATATATATATATATATATATAATACCTTTAAATTAAAATTTATCATATATATATTTTTTTCATTTGTTAAAATAGTTTATAATTACAAAAAATTTGACTATATATACATGTATATATATATATACAGTCAAATTTTTTGTAATTATAAAAATTGACCATAAAAATGAAATCATTTATGATACCATAAAACTGATTATTCAAAATGCTGTATATTAAATAAACAACCACAGAATAATTAAAATCGCAGATGCAAAAAGATTAATAATCTAAGACTGTATATCAGTAGCCAAAATGAAAAAATTTAAATGTTGTAATCAATAATATCCATCACAAAAAAGTTAGAATAAAACAGCGTTGTACATAGAAAATTATTGATGGTAAAATATATTATGTATACAGACTACTCTAAATTAGTTAAAGGTGTAATGGCTTGAGAAAAATGAGAAAATTCCATATTTGGAATTATAATTATGGTATAGTTTTCACTGGGTTACATATATCGTGAGATATAAAATTATCGCTTAAAATTTAAACTTATTCATGTTTTTATCGGGATTGAAGTTTATGCCATTTGTTTTAATTCGTGAAATAATTATTTATATAAATAAGGCATATTATCTTTATATTTTTAATGGTTTTCGTTTCTATATTTCCAACCACCTTCATCAAATGAAAGAAAGCTCGAATATACCTACAAGATCTCATTTGTAGACTTGTCCTGTCTTTCATTTCGATTTGCATACCTTTCTTCTTATAATAAAGAGAGCGACAAATTAATTGCTCTTGAAGCTATAATAGCTTTTACTTTATTTTATTTTGAAGTTTCATTAATTTTTGTTAAATCATTTATTTTTTCTGTACTAAAAATCAAAACTTTGTTTAAATAACAGTATTACTTAGATTGAAATTTCAACAAATCATGGTAATTTTCTTTCAAACAAAAAAAAAAGGAACAGTAATATTATAGTTGGCAGTTTATTAACATGTTCATTCCAGCACTATTTAAAAATTCCTAAAAATTGTGCATTCATGCAAATATTTTAACAAAAAAAAAAAAAAAAAAAAAAAAAAACAGATAAACTAAATTTAATTCATGAAGGTTGCCTAGGAGGAGAAAAAACATTTTTTTGATTTGATCACCCAAGGATAAAGTTCAAATTTATTGCTTTTTGAAACATGAGCCATTATACTTTATCTCTGATAATATCTATAACGATCAACTTTCAAAACAAGCAAAACCAGTCTCATCTGATCATTAACCAATACCTTATTATTTTTTTTCTTTTTCGGATGGCAAATAAATTTTTAAATCCTGGTAATAAAAAGTTGTCTAAATTATGGTGATAGTTTAATGTTCTAAATGGATTGATACGTATAAAATGAAACAAAATGCCTGTAGCAAAATTTAAAATTATACATGCATGATTATAAGTACGGCGAATTCAAATTGTTTACTGTATATAAAATAGCACATATAAACAATACGTTAAATTATAGAGGAATTTTGAAGGTTATATAAAATAATAAATTATTTTCAGGTGAGGACTGATACACACATAAAATTTCTACTATGTAACTTTAAATTCTTATTTTCCCTCTAGAATATGTTATTGGAAATCACTGAAAACTTATGTTGAATAACACAAATAATGAAAATGAGAAAATTATTTTTCAAAAGATTGGATCTCAAAGTGAGTGTAAGCTTTTCTAAGTTGATGTGCTAGAATTTTCGTATCTTGACTATAGATTTTTTTTTCCGTCACCCAGCTTCAACTTCTCCTGGGGATATCTTTTTGAAGGCCATAGACGGTGAGTGGCCTTCGAGGAATTGCGTGAAAGACAAGAGATTTTTTTTTTTCGACGAAGTCTGGTTCTAATTATTACGTTATACCTTCATTCTACAGGAAATTAATGTAGCATTCCTGCCTCACACGTTGCAAGACACATTTCATTCTTTATTGTTAGTTTCATTTTCTGAAAGTTTAGGAAAGTTCAAACTTCCTTTCCTGATATGATGCAAAGATTTTAACAATAGAAATTTGTTTAGACACGATTAGTAGTAAAATTAAGTGTTGAAAGAGATAAATAAGATAAATATAAAAAAAAATAAACTTTTTTACAATAAATAAGTAAAAATTAAAAAACAACGTAAAGAAAAGTAAAAATCACCAGAACTTCATCGTAAAACAAACTATTTATGGCTTTTTGTAGAAGCCTTGTCTTCAGTGAAAAATAAAAGAAAAGCGAAAGTATGAAACATAAGTTGAAATACTCTTGATTATTCTTG
The DNA here is from genome assembly GCA_963932465.1 of Maratus speciosus. Classification (NCBI taxonomy): domain Eukaryota; kingdom Metazoa; phylum Arthropoda; class Arachnida; order Araneae; family Salticidae; genus Maratus; species Maratus speciosus. The sequence goes on along the minus strand of OZ010787.1, from coordinate 188,538,213 downwards.
CAGCGGTCAGAATGACCATTCTACAATCTTTAGCAATTTCTCAAAATAAGTAAATGTTTAAATTAATGTTTCAAAATTCAATCAGATATATTTAGTAATTCGTGAAACATTTTATGTTACAGTGATATCAACGAAATATAAAAATACGCCGTTAGCTTAGAAATAATAAATTATGGTAATTTGTAATTCCCAAACTAAACTTTCAAGAATTAATATTTTCAAAAAAATCAAATATTTTTATTTGTCAAACTCATTATTATACATTTTATAATTATTATTCTGTAATGCTTTATTTTATTATTATTAGTTTAAGAATAAAAGAGCGTTTTTAAAGAAAATGAGAAGCTAAATGTAATTCACAACATTGTTGTTACATTTGTTTAAAAAATTTTAGAATTTTGTACAGTTTTTAATGCAATAACTATTTTATGCTTTTACAGTTTAAACCCATATAAGTTTTCGAAATTTTAAATTGCTATAATGTTTTATACAGGAATGTATTTTTTAGTGAACCTTATGCATTCGCCGTAAAATTTTAAGTATAAAATAAAACTTGTTGTTCAAATATTCAAAATAAAATTTTGCTGATCAAATTTAAACTTTTACACTATGTAGAAAACTATGCATATATGTGTATGCAGGGTGATCCAAAAGTCACAAAAGAAATTTAAAAAAATCAATAATTTGAAAAGTGTAGACAGTAGTACGATGCGATTTTCACATAAATACGCAGAATGGCATGCAGCGCAAACCCCTTTCAATAAGTATCCTGTAAAATATCGTGCCATACCTGACATATATTTTCACTAATCACATCCACCAAATTCAAAATTTGGAATCCTACTTGCATTGTGAAATGTGCTGCGCCGCTGCTGAGACAATTAAAATGCCATTTGTTGGGGACAAATATAATTATTCTGGCATTAAAACTTTCCTTATTAAAAAGTCCCATGTCTTTTGGTAGATTTCAAAGAAAACTGCATCCTGCTACAGCCAACACTTTTCAAATTATTGGATTTTTATTTCTTTCGTAACTTTTTGATCACCCGGTATGTGTATATCAGAATAAATCCTCCTAAAAAGGGAACCTAAGTAAAACAAAATTAGAATTTAGTTTTCTAACGTAGCTTTCTGTATCAATATATATTACTATTCTCCTTAAAGGATAATTAAAACAAACATAGAAATTTATTTTCTAATGTAAATAAACTTTTATACCTATATGCATTACCTTCTTTCCTAAAATAATTTAAAAAAAAAATAGAAACATGTAAATAAAATGAAGTCTTACCTCAACACTAATTTTCCTGTTATCTGCTGCAAACTCCTGTAATCTTGTCCTCAGTTCATCAACGTCTTGGCGTAGTTGTTGAATGAGAGCAGCGTTCCTCTCCCGATCCACTCGGACGCTATCCATGCGATGTTCGAGAGCACTCATATCCGATCGCAGAAGATCTAATTTAGTTTCTGTTCTTTGTTTGTCAGTAAGGGCTGCACTTGTATTTAAAGATGCTGCCATCTCTTTTATTTCTTGACGCAGATCTTCAACAGTTTTCTGGAGCCATCGAACAACAACACGACTAGAACTGGCGTGGTTATCATCTGTCTTGCGTGATTCTTGTTCTTCCACCATTTTACGCAACTGTAACACCTCTTGTCGTAGATAAACAACTTCGGCTTTCACGACGGGCATACGACTGTCATCGGATTCAACAGCAACTTGTAGTTGAGATTTTAAGGTTCTGAGTTCACTATCTAACCGTTTTAATTCTGTTTCTTTAGTTTCCAAATTTGGCAATTCATCAACCAGTGGTTTCACATTATTCCAGTGCCCTTCAGGCATCTTTGATGATGCCTGCAATGTTTCAAAGAAATTAAAAGAATCGTCTTCTTTAACATACCGGTGAACTTTTTCATGTAATTTTCTAATGATTTCACTGTCTTCTTGTCGATTTCTCTGTAATTCTTTCACTTGACTCTGAAGTTCTTTCACAATGTCTTCTAAATTGAAAGATAAGCTACTTTCACAAAACACAGTAAATGTAAAAAACAACATAAAGAATAATGGTATCCTACATATCGAAGAAAGATCCATCTTTATTTCAAATGTGTAATCAATCTATCAACTTATTATCTTTCCTTAAGTGATGTCACTTACAGGATAAATATATTATACAATGTCACTCAGCTTTGTAAACATTCCGGATTGAGCCAAAATTTGTGTTTGAATTCAAATTTCAATGTTGATGGCACAATTCAAATTGATATTTATATATTTTTTTAAATCCTTTGATTTTTAAATTTGCTATACAAGATATCAATAATATATATATTAGTATTTTTATAAATAAAACAGCCTTAGTGGAAGAAATGAAAGATCCAGAAAGTCATGAATGAGCGATCTCGGCGTGAAAGAGAATCCAAGCAGTGATGCTGCTCTGCAGGGATGAAGTTGCACCTCCGAGAGAAGTAAGGAGCACTTCTGCACTGTCTTAAGATCGGGAATAAAGTGAGTAGGTCGCGAACAGCAGCTGCCGCTTTCTAATCGGCCTCTGGCCCACGTGGCTGGCAACATCTTAGATGCCCCCCTCTTGCCCCCACCCGATCCGACAGCTGCTAGCCGGAGGATGCCAGATCCCTTCTGCCTCCCCTTCCCCCGCCACACGCTTCTTCAATGCTAAGACGCGATGCAAGTTTTCAACCATTCGCTCATTTTTTGCCTCTTTCTGCTTCATTTCATGTTTCGTATTATGCGATCCCATATGCTCGTCGTCAGTTGTTTGTGGGGATACCCGTTTTAGGGAAAGGAAAAGGGCACTTGCCCCGTCTTGGGACGAATAATAGAATTTTACAACGAATAACTGTAGAAGAAAATTGAATAGAAATTGTTATTCAAAATCAGCATCCCACTCCAATCCATTTATTCATACATTTTTCTATTCAGGGTGTTTATCAAGTAAGGTCTCTTTTGGAGTACTGGATGGCTAAAAAAATTTAATGTGTATTTTACATAGCGTTAGGCATTCTGCTGAAATTTATAACTCATAAAATTTAAGTATTATGGGACACGCGTTGAAATATACAAGACTTTACTCTTTTTATTGGGGCTCTTAACACATAAAATATACTACATTTAGTATCAATATATGATACCTTGTTCAAACAAATTGATTAAATTCTTAAAAAAAAAAAAAAAAAAAAAAAAAAAAAAAAAAAAAAAAATTATCTACGCTTACTTAAGATTTTATTTATTTCAATTAGCTGATTAAGGACTGCGATGTTCCAATCATAGAAATAATACTAGCTTATTTATTAAAATAGCTTGATTTATACATTAAAAAAAAAAACAGATATATATTTTTTTATGCGCAATGGATATGACTCATATAATAAAACTCTGTCATAATAAAAACATGTAGATTTTTTTGTTTGTTTCTCTCTCTCTCTCTCTCTCTCTCTCTATATATATATATATATATAATTTATTTATTTATTTATTTATTTATTTTGCATATAGTATTTACTGTCAGCAAAATTTATATTATGGAAGAATATTAACCATTGTCACGCATATAGAAATTTTGGTCTCTACATTTCATCGAATCTTAAAATTTTAAATAAAATTCAATGATATTTGTAACAATATGTTACATATATATATATATATATATATATATATATATATATATATATATATATAATAGTTTCTATTACAATGCTGCTTTAGAACTTTATTTCTTGCTTTTACTATTAGTACTGCTTAATCATTCTCACAAAATAGCTATGTTCTTCAGATACGCTTAAAACATTTTTTTAATTAAATTTTATTTTTATGTTTCCTAAAAATACCGAACTTTGTGCAGCTTTGCTATGAAAAATAGAGGGAAAATTCTAAATTTTAGAAATTTGTTTATCTAAGTTAATGAAACTAACGTCAAAAAATGAGATTTAAAACTCACTGTGATGCGAGCAGATAATTTAGTGGAATTTTTAACATCTACGAAAAATGTCTGTGATGAAAAAAAAATTCAAAATTTCAAAGTTTGAATTGCATCTTGTTAAAAAATAAATTATTATTAATTTAAATTTGCTACAAATGTATTAACTGTTGGTGAAATATATATATATTTTAATTAATTGAAAATGTATGATTTTTTTGAGCTAATTAATGATTTATATGTATTATAATTATAAATTTATAAATAAATTTATAAAAGAAATCAAAGAAATTGATTTTATAATTTATAAACTAATTAGCTTATAATTTTTCATATTTTTTTAATTATTTATATATTAGTAATTGTAAAAAAAATAGGAAATATCAATTGGAGTCTAATTTTAAAAAATGTAAAATTTTAAGTATTTTTCAATGAAAAACAACTTTAAAATTCTCACGATAACTAAATAGCAGAGAACTATCCAAACTTTGTAATTACAAAAATTAATTATAAAAAAATAAAGGGTGCCTAGAAAAAACAATTAAGCTTTATCGATTTTGATCATCAGCATCTCAAAGTTCTACTGTATTCGTTAAAATAAATACACAAAAACTACCGATTGCTTTCCTGAACAGAAGCAGAAAATTTTCTAGTAATCATTTAAAGCGCTTAAGTTAAACGCTTAATCTGTGAGGCTTTAAAATGTCAATTTCGATTTTTAAATTAATATAAAATTTCAATATTTTCCTTTTGATTTTCGATGTTTTTCAACATTTAACTTTCTAACAAAATTTGAAAAACTAATTTGAAAGTTGTTTTATGATTTTTCTCGAAGATGTTTTTATTTTTATTTTTATTTTTTTTATTTTTTAACTTTCATTTTATTTTTCTTATTTATTTATTTTTACTTTTATTGTATTTTTATTATTTATTTATTTATTTATTTTGGAAAAATTGCCATAACCCACTAAAAATAGTTAAATTACCACAAAATTTCAAAATTATGTTTTAAATATATATTCGAAGGAAGTAGACTGTTCTTATACTGATTTATTGAAAAATTTATTTAAGTGTTACACAGTTTTAATTTATAAAATGTTAATTTTTTCAGGAATTTCAACGTTGTCTGTCTTTTTATACATATAACTTTTAAAAGCTTCAAGTTAGCTTCATGTTAGTTCCTGTATAAAATTATTATATTTATTATGGAATTCATAAAACGTATTTATATTTAATAATTTTAAATTTAAATAGTTTTAAGAAAATAACAAATTTCAGTTAGTTTTATGCTATTTTTATAATAATAATAAAAAAAATAAATAAATTACTTATCTTAATGTTTATGTCACATTTTTATGACATTTTTAATAACACTTATCAATTTTAAGCTTAAAATTAACAAGTATTGAAAAAATTCGTTCCTAAGCATACAGGCACCTTAAACACCGAAGATTCTTGATCGTGCGGGCTCAAAATTATAGAGTTTGTTTACTTAATGGCAAGTCATTGGGTTCTAAAGGAAAACTAGAAATACAATATATATATATATGTGGAACTGTATTTGTTAATGTCATTTTATTCATAATTTCACAGTTTTTGTTGGTGGTAGGTAATGTTTATTTAATGGTTATATATATATATATATATATATATATATATATACAGTGGTGGCCAAAATTGTGGACACTTTGTTTTAGGTAGCTTCCATTACAAAACGTAAAAAGCTACTTATTACAGCCGTCCGAAGGAAAACACTTCGAGAAATTTTTACTTATTTTCGCCGATCATGACCCCCATATCCCAAAATCACCCCCCGTTGAAATGTTGACTTATATATATATATATATATATATAGAGAGAGAGAGAGATCTGAATTTTGTCATGCTATAACTCTCAAATTTTTGAGCCGATTTGGATGAAATTTTTCATGTCTCATGTGCATAGTACATACTAATGTCTCGATTGAGTTCGTTGACCAGCTTCATCCGCCATCTTGTTTCATATGCATATATATATATAGTACATATGTTACCGTGAAAGATCGAAATAGGAGAATGTCGACTTTCACCGGTGAATGTCAACTAATACCAAATACGTCGGTGAACGACCGAATATTTGATTATATTCTTGTACATTCGAACCATCACCGTGAATGCCGACAAGCATATATATGCTGTGGTGAAGGTCGAAAAGAGAAGCAGTGTTCAACAGAGAGGCTACAGTCTGTCGCCAAATTCTTTGTTCTACTGCGAGTCAGTCAGCTTTGTCAGTTTTATGCAAGGTTTGATGGTGCGCGCAACGTTTTCTTAAATTTTATTTTTTCATTCAACATCCAAATTTATATTATTGAATGGATACTGCAGTGAGGCGTGAATTTTTTTTTTTCGAAAAATTAAATACATTAATTATAAAACATACATTAAAAAATACATTAAAATTAAACATAGTAAACAAGAAAACAATTTACAGTACATATACATTTAACGTCTGAATTTAAAAACCATTAAAACTCCAAATAAAATAAACTAAGACAGACTTGAGCACAGTTAAAAAATAAAATTTATAAAGACAATAAAAAACAATTAAAAATACAATATGTAAACGTTTCGCCAAGCGACACGCAAGGCATCATCAGTACAAAAAATATCCATTGCATTTCAAACGTCATGACAAATAAAGAACAGTTACAGTTAGCTATTTTAAAAACAAACAATATTCGCTAGGGACAGAACGAGCATCATTCAAAGCATGCGACCGCAATTCAGTGAACCAAGCCTCAAGGAGCAATCTACCATGGTAGTTGTTGCAACCAGATTTCAAAATACTGACGTTCGCAATGAGCGGAATGTGATTCGTTTGAAGTGAATGCTGGACAATTTTTGAATTCAAATTACTCTTTTTTAAAGCACCAGTATGTTCTTTTAGGCGAATTTCCAATGATCTACCAGTTTCACCAATATAAACACTATTGCAATCTTTACAAGGAATAATATAAACAACACCGGGCAATTTAGACTTATCATATTGAAATTTATGCTTATTGAAAAAGGAACTCAATTTATTAATAGGTTTAAAAGAAACCCCAATATTGAATGATTTTAGAATGCCAGAAATTTTTTCAGAAATGCTCTTATAATAAGGGATACAGATAAAGGAGCTAATTAAAAAAAATAATAGGTTTACTACGTTGAAAAGGGAGGGGGGAGTAGAATTTACAAAATTTAAAGTATTTTTAAAGATTTTTTTAACTAGACCAATAGGGTAGCTATTATTAACCAAATCACGATAAATTTTACATTTCATTATTTCAAAATCATTACTGGAACTGCAATATTTTATGGCTCTGAAGGCTAAAGTCTTAATAACGGTTATTTTATGGCTGAAAGGGCATATTGAATTGAAATTAGTATACTGACCAGTAGAAGTAGGTTTTCTGTAAACAGTAGTGGTGACAGATTGAGAGATATCAGTCGTGAGTCTGCGGATTAGAATGTCGAAAAATGGTAATTCAGCATTATTTTCTATTTCAACAGTAAACTTAATAGGGTTACCAATAGAGTTAGAAATCGTGAGAATATCAGTTAAGTCTGCTTCTTTCACTATCAAAAAAATATCGTCGACATAACGTCTCCAAAAAAGAATACGTGGACCAAGTTCAGAATTAATAATATTTTCAATATTCTGCATTACAAGTTCAGCAATTACAACAGAGAGGGGGGATCCCATAGCGGTACCAGAAATTTGACTATAAAAGCAGTTATTAAATACAAAACAGTTTGAGGTCAAACAAAACTTAACCAATTCAACAATCTCTTCGACATTAAAATCCGTAGGGTGTGTAGGAATAGGCCAGATATCTTTAATAACTTTACAGACAAGATCAAAAGGGATTGAAGTAAACAGCGAAACAACATCGAGAGAAGCCATGACGTAACCGATAGGGAATACAAAACTCTGTAAATCATCAAGAACTTTGTAAGGTGAATTAAGACTGTAATTGGAGTTTAAGTAAGAGGTTGAAGTAAGAGGTTTAAGAAGTGCGGATAAATAGCTAGAAAGATTATATAAAGGGGCTTTTGAAAAAACAATAATGGGGCGGAGAGGGATAGATGGTTTATGAATCTTAGGTAACCCATAAAAACGAGGGACAAGACCGGTGTCACATTTCAGTTTCGAAGCAGAATTTGGGGGGGGGGGGATTTTTTTAAGTGTTTCAAATTTGGAAATAATAATGTTCATCTTACGTTGAATGGAAGCAGTTTGATCTTTCTTAAGTACAGAATATGCATTTACATCGTCAAGTAGTTCATGAGCCTTTGTTATACCCGGCTCATTACCTCAATTATTAAATTACCCGGTGTTGTTTATATTATTCCTTGTAAAGATTGCAATAGTGTTTATATTGGTGAAACTGGTAGATCATTGGAAATTCGCCTAAAAGAACATACTGGTGCTTTAAAAAAGGGTAATTTGAATTCAAAAATTGTCCAGCATTCACTTCAAACGAATCACATTCCGCTCATTGCGAATGCCAGTATTTTGAAATCTGGTTGCAACAACTACCATGGTAGATTGCTCCTTGAGGCTTGGTTCACTGAATTGCGGTCGCATGCTTTGAATGATGCTCGTTCTGTCCCTAGAGAATATTGTTTGTTTTTAAAATAGCTAACTGTAACTGTTCTTGATTTTTTCTGACGTTTGAAATGCAATGGATATTTTTTGTACTGATGATGCCTTGCGTGTCGCTTGGCGAAACGTTTACATATTGTATTTTTAATTGTTTTTTATTGTCTTTATAAATTTTATTTTTTAACTGTGTGCAAGTCTGTCTTAGTTTATTTTATTTGGTGTTTTAAAGAAAACAATTGTTTTTATTTTTTTTTTTCAGAACAGTACTCTAAAACACTTTCGGAAGTGATTTCTACTAAAACTAAGTGCAGAACAAATTTCGACCTTTGGATTACAGAACGATTAAAACGTTTTTATGTTTTAAAAATTGATGATCGCACTTGAAATACGGAGAAGTAAAAACAAATTTCCGATATATTCAACATTCACCATTAGTGCATGGTGAATGTCGACATTTGCCGGTGTAAGTCAGAAATAAGGATATGTAGCAAATATTTCGGACTTACACCAAGCAACTATGCGAATGTTGACATTCACCGGGGAAAGTCGACATTCTCCATATTTCGGTCTTTCACGGTAACATATATATATAAGTCAGATTTCAACGGAGGGTGGTTTTGGGGTCTGGGGGGGGGGGGGATCATGATCGGCGAAAATATAGCAAAATTTCTCGAAGTGTTTTCCTTCGAACGGCTGCAAGAGGTAGCTTTTACTTTTTATAATGAAAGCTACCTAAAATTGTTCACAATTTTGGCCACCACTGTATATATATATATATATATATATATATATATATATATTTCGCTGATGACATTTTAATTTTGTAACAATCCTGGAGAATTGGAGAATATGCTAAAAGATTTGGCAGAAGATAGCATTAATGTGGGATTAAAAATAAACTTGGAAAAGACTAAGGTGATGTTCAATTCATTTGCATCAAAAAAGAAAATCGCCTACAACAACACTGAAATTAAAGAAGTGCAAAGTTATGTATACCTTGGACAGGAAATATCATCGGATAATAGTATCATGAATGAAATCAATAGAAGAATAAGAAATGGATGGAGTGCTTTTGGAAAGAACAATGTTATTCTGAAGAGTAACATACCTCTTTGTTTGAAAAGAAAGGTATTTAACCAATGTGTTTTGCCTGTGCTAACTTATGGAGCAGAAACATGGACGCTAACGAAACGGATGGTACAAAGATTACAAACAACACAGAGAAGTATGGGAAAATGTATGCTAGGTATAACTAGAAGAGACAGAAAAGAATAACCTGGATAAGAAGCCAGACGAAAGTTTTTGACATCATTGAAAGAATTAAACGGCTAAAATGGAAATGGGCTGGGCACATTGCAAGAAGACAAAACAATAGATGGAGCACAAACACCCTACAGTGGTATCCCAAAGATGTAAAACGGCCAAGAAGACGACCTCAAGTAAGATGGAGTGATGAAATCAGAAAAGTAGCCGGTGTAAATTGGATGACTAAAGCATTAGACAGGAAACATTTGAAAAATCTGGGGGAGACCTACATCCAGCAGTGGATTGAAAACGGTTGATGATGATGACGACGATGATTAGGAAACTCGTCAGCCGGTATGACAAATGCCCCAATCTTTACGGTGACTATCTCGAAAAGTAACTTTTACTGTATTTAAATCATGGTAATAAATACATTTTGTTATTCACATTTGTCTTTATTCCCCATCGGAGTTTGAGAAAAATACCTCTCGCATTTCCGTTTATTTATTTATTACTAAATTTCATAAATCCTAATTCCACAAGACGCATTTTTAACATTAATTAAAAATACGATCATAAAAAAGTCGAAGGATTCAAATTATTATTTAATATGAATTAAAATTTATTTTTTTTAATTAAAACATTTAAATTTTAGCCATATTAAGAATTTAACAGATCTTTTGAAAAATAACTCCTTTTGCATTCTTTTCTTTAATTTTTGAGTTCAAAAAGTACAAAAATTAATTTAAATTTACAAAATATTTATTTCTCAAAACTTTTAATTTTTCAAAGAGAAAAGTAATTTTTCTTATAAGTAGGGTGGAACAGTTATTGGCCATAGGGGCACGTTAGCACAGTCGCGATATTTTTTAAGCTTTCCGTTAGATGTCCATTGTCAGTCCAGCGAAGTATGCGTTGCTTCGCTTTCCTCTTCCAACATCAGCGCTATTAAAGTCCATTAAAAACCAGCGAGAATTTTCAAAATTTTGCTAAGGTAAATAAATTTTATCTGTTAAAAATAATTGTTTTTTATGTTTGTAGATTGCATTTTAGATTTTGATATATAGTATTCAGAAAAGAATTGTTCGCAATTATTGTAGGGCATGTTTGTTTATTGAAATGCTTTCAGAATAATTCCTTACAGTCATGAAAAATAAAAATGGCGATATGGCGTTAGTTGGCCCATTTGGCACTAGGCAAGTTCGCCCCGTGGCCCAGCATGCCCGTAGGAATTTGGCTTTGGGGGATCGGAATTTTGATAATTTTAATGAATTATTTTAATGAACATTTATTATTATTTTAATTAATTTATTATTAAATAATAGTAAGGAATTATTTTATTAATTGTATTCCTGGTTATTCCAGTAAATCTTAAAAAAAAAAAAAAATGAAGTTATAATGTTGTTTACCTCCTCCCCACGTTAAATCAGCTGCTCTGTTGCACAAAAACATTTATAACTTTCATAATTATAGAAAAATCCCTATTGGCTTGGTGTGCAGGTATATTTCGAAGTTAAGTACTAATTTCAACAACAGTTTAACGGATTAAGGGAAATGTGATTTTTTCCCTTATATAACCAACCAACCCCCCCCCCCCCCCCCCACACACACACACACACAAACTTTTTTTGTTTTTAATTTCTTTTTGCTGTAATAGTTGGTCCTATCAAAAACTTGTCAATATAAAAGTTGTAGATAATATTAAGAAGATGTATAATATATTTAAACGGATTTGAAAACTTGTGAATTCACGAAGTTATACATTTTTTTCTTCTTCAACCCATCATTTTTTTATTATTATTATTTCTTTTTGCTGTAATAGTTGGTCCCATCAAAAACTTGTCAATATAAAAGTTGTAGATAATATTAAGAGGATTTATAATAAATTAATTCTATTTATATCTATAATTTGATTTTTTTTTTTTACTTTAGCCCTTTTTATCGAATTAATAATTTTGCATTTTCATAATTTTATGACTTCATTAAGGAACGTTGTATGGTAGATTTTCTTTATGCTATATTGTGTTTTCGTTCGCATGAAATAAAACTTAAGATTTGGTAAAATTTTGAACATTTCTTAAACTTCTACACTATCAGAATATTAAAAAGTGACGCGGACTAACTTACCCCGCAATCGAGGTAGGTTGGCCCAAGCGACTTGGTGTCAGTTTTAGCTTCTAAATTAAAACTTATAGTTAAAATTTTCATGTTTTACTATTGTGACTTCCTCCTGAAAACATACTGATAGTGGTAACATAAAAATAAACTTAAAATGTTGAATTGTCATTTTTTTTAATTATTAGAATAAAAAGCGGGCCAACTAGCCCCGGTCTACCCTACTTTTTATTATTTTTATCATATTTTCAAAATTTCCTCTGAAAATAAACTATCCCGAAGGCAATTTAAAAAGTATATAACTAAAAAACATTAAGACTTTTTAAGCTAAAAAAGTGAAAATTGATTTAATTTATTTATTTATGTATTAATTTGAGATTTTTATGTCCTAAAGCACATCATTTTTATGAATTACCGTAATTTACGAAACACTCTCGACGTTCGCCATTTATGTTAAAATTGATTCATTATTCTAAAACCATTTAAAAGCATAGTTTGTGTAACACAGAATTAAATTAAAATTCATAATCAATACTTGCAGAAAATTTCAAACAGAATATTTTTACGCAAAATGTTCTGACATAGTATTCGTACAGCCCAATCAACGACGATGGCTCATTACTTCTAAATTTCATGAAAAATAGGAAAGCATTAAATAAATAATGAATATTCAGAAAATATATATCATTTCTGGTTTCTTTGCGTAGCATAAAAAATGCTCGTAACTTTTCAAGGAACAAAAAATGAAATGAAAATATGCAAAACAAGGGATGAAAGGAAAGAGAAAGGGGAGAACATTTTCATATGCAACAACGTTATGGATGAGAAGGGAAGTTGGAAAGATACACATTTATTTTGAATAGAAGCAAAGGAGAAAGAAACTGGTATATGAAGATGGATTTATACGGTGAAAACAAAACAAATATATATAGATATTCTAAGGAATTTTAAAATGCATCTGAAGTAAAAGGTAGTAAAAATAAAATGATAGAAAATATAAATTGAAATTGTCTGCATACTGACAGGATGAAACACGTCTGAAAAATTGAAAGGTCTTACTTTTTTTTTTAAGAAAACAGATTCAATTTCATTCCCGAAATAGTACTTTGATTGTTTGTAAATTAATTTTACATACATGTTTCTCAAATAAATAAAAAAGATTGTACAAAACTGATTATTCTCTGGACCAAAAAAAAAAAAAATCATTCAAGTAGAATAGACTATTAAAAGACAAAAGAAAAAGAAAAAATAAGACAGAAAAAGAATGCGTCAATCGTTGATTATGAAAAACTTTCCAACACATTAGGAATACTGTAACAAAACATCACCGTTTAATAAGGTAAAAGATGTTATATAAGCAAAATTTTTGAAAACACATAACACATTTGAAAACCCAAAACCCAATTTCAACAATTACCATCTATACTCGGAAAAATATCAGAATTCTTTTTTGCAGCCCTGTATATGATCTATAGATTTATTTTATATTACTACATAATGTGTAACAATTTATTTCAGTTAGAAAACGCATAGCACAATTGAAAATTCCCCTTTAGAAATTCTCTCAGTAAACGGAAATGCGCTGGAGATCTTTTCAGTGGCTCTGTATATGATCTATAGAATTTATACACAAGAAGTAATATGGAAAACATTAGTTAAATTTAAAAACGCATACCACAATTGAAAAAGCACTTCCAGAAAATATTAGTCATAGACTGTACTGTAACTAAACTCTTTTGTGCATCACACCCTATTCTACACTATGCATTTCGCAGTGCCCCTCAGAGATATATATCAAGTTCAATATGTTTTTAATAGTTTAACATCTTTAAAACACACAGCAAATCATTCCCCCTCCCCATAGACCACAAGTAGCGAAATTTTTTTTAGTACCCCAGTAAAAGAACTACACTTCATGTAGGTCTGAAACCTGGTTCAGCTCATCAGAATAAATCTCAGGTAATAGAACTCCAGAAAACTCCTTTCTCTGGAGTTCCATTACCTGAGATTTATTCTGTTGAGCTGAACCAGGTTTCAGACCAGATGCTATAATGCAGAAAAAGGAGTTTTCTGCAGTTCCATTACGTGAGATTTATTCTGTTGAGCTGAACCAGGTTTCATACCAGATGCTATAATCATTAAGGTTAGCTGGTGGAGAAAGTTCCACCAGATTCGTCCGGGATAACTCAGATGGCAGAGCACTGGCGGCTTCAGCCAGGAGATCCCTGGTTCAAATCCTGGTCCGGATATTTTTCGTCCAGTTGAAAATTTACATCCAGTATGATTTATTTACCAATTAGAATAATTGTGTTAAAATTAATCTAGTGTAATTTCGTATCCAGCGTTTTCTGGAGTTCCATTACCTGAGATTTCAGTAAAATTATGCTAAAATTAATCTAGTGTAATCCCAGTATAGTTACGACTGCTAGAGCACGGTCAGACAGACGGTAGACAGACAAACTGAATTCATGAATACTTTTCAACTATGCTATGACGTGTTAATAAAATGCATTTTCTGTAAATTAAACATATACTAAAATTATTATTAATTTTTATAGATAATTTGTTGTTGCTTTTGATGATTTTATTATTTTTATTATTAAGTGATTTATTAAAAAGATCTCTCTTTATCAGGGCATTTTAAAAGTTAAAATTTAGCTATTACTTTGCATTCCTTTTTGAGCTTATTTTAAACGTCTTAAAAAAAGAATAAAGTAAATCAAGTATTGATCAACTTCACCAACAACAAAGCTGCATGTAATCTAATATCCGTGGCCAAATTTTTCATTTGAATGAATAAATTGTCGGCAAGCTCACAATAAAAATGCTATGATACCGAATAGAAACTTGAGACTTTCTTCAAGATGTTTTTTTATAAAGACGCCATAAAAAATATAGAAACATCCCTGTTTGCTAAAAAAATATTTTATCACTCGTCTTTTTCAATAATTATTTCAGTAATGATGTTGAAAACCGAGTGCTTAATAAATGTCTTGTGATTAAGTTTGTGTGTGTGTGTGTGTGTGTGTGTGGTAGAGGTATAGATTTCAGTATTAATAAACAGGTAATAAAAAAAGCTCTCGCTTTAATACAAAAATCGGGTTCTGGGTAATTATTTGAAGATTTATTATTCTTTTTAAATGTTGATTTTACATAAAACGTAATAAAAAATTTAAGCCTTTTGAGAATTCGCATTGAATTAATTTAATCTGTTCCATAACTGTATGCTATGCTTATTTCCAAATGTATGTAAAATACAAGGGAAAAAATACCGACTACAAATTACTCATATCTTAATCGAGTGAAATTTGAACAATCAAAGTATATTTAGTCGTTTAAAATGTCTCAAATTAAAACACATTTTATTTTTAATTCAACAAATATCATAACAAAAAGAACAAAAACAGCAAGAAAAATTTCTTTAATCAATTAAGATTCTTATAACGTTCCTTTCAATATTTCTCGAAAACAAACAGAAAACCTCACACCTTGATATTTAAATATATTTTCTGCCTTTGAGTTTTTTTAAAAAAAAAGTTAATACAAGAATATTTATTTTATAAATGACAACTTCTGTAGTATTTGTCTCAGAATTACGTGTTTCGCATTATTACTAAAAAACTAATAATTAATATATCCATATTATATTATTTTACATTTATTTTGTTTTTATTATTTATTTATTTCAATGTTTATTTTTTATTGTTATATTTATATCCATTAAAATATAGTAAAATTAAAATGATACCACAACGTACTTCATTCTTTCGGGCTATATTATAGACATTTTATAAAATAATTTCTTAATTGGCCATCTTTAAGCATTATAGAAACAATTTTATTGGTAGCTAACATAGAAATAAATGCAAATAAGAGCATATATGTATGTATATAACTCTATGATTTGTTTCACAATGTTTAAAGAATATAACTTATGAATTTAAGGAAACATTTAAAAATTACAAAATGAAAATGTTTATATAAGTTTCCAACGTTACAATTATCTTAAAAATACGTTCTTATACCGATTTTTACTTTTAAGATTTTGAAAGTTTCGTATAGCTCGAATTGCATTTAGAAAAAATATGAAATTAATAATTCTCAAAAATAAACATAGACATAAATAAAAAATGCATATTTATATTAAAACGTTTTTGCATAATCAACAAAAAAATTATTTAGCGCAAGTTCATTATATTTCCACAAAGTTTATACATTTTAATGCCGGCCGATATTTTATTAGTTACTTTTTTCTAGAAAGATAAAATGCAGAAGAGGGAACGGTTCATTTCAATGTAAAATAAATATATAACAAAATACATTTATGCTGCATAAATAAATATTTTTCAAGATAAACTTTAAAATTATTTTTTTCTAAGAATTCCTTTTAATTTAAATAAAAAGTATCTCTAAAATAAAATTTTAGGATCCGATTTGTTATTCAATTTTTGAAAACTTACACTTTTAATTTAATAATGAAAAAATTAGCTATCTTTATCACAAAAGGTAAGGTTTAGTGCAATTTAAAGAACATGTCACTTACTGAAATCTAACGAATATAGTTATTTTATGTACAATTGATATGGCAATAGGCTATAGAAATTTTTTTGAAGACGTTTGGAAAAAGTCATGATACAACAGGATTAAATAAGCATACCAACTTACTAGTGTTTTGTTATGTTTTATCATAAATTATTTGTTCGCAAAATTTACCCCTCTTTTCATTTTAAGGAGTGAACTACACTATATGGCCAAAGGTGACCGGTCACTTGCGATTTTAGACGTTTTGTTAAATATCTAAAAAAATACATGAGGAATTAACCTGAAACTGCAGGTGTGTAAACAGTATAGTATAAGCCATATATTTCCGCGAAATTTGTTTCCCAAAACCCCACAGGGGATCGCCAACAAATTGAAAAACAAAGAATATCTTTTGGATAACCCTGTAAAAACTAATGTAGCAAAAGAGTTCAAACTCGAGAGTATTAATAAGTGGCAGATTGTAATATACTATGTTCATTTTTATGAGGATAGCATCTATACTCGTAGAGAAATTAAGGTTTTTACAAAAACAGTCTCAAATTTCGCCAAGTTTTTTTCTTATAATTTGCAGAGTTCTTAATATAAAAAAAAGTTCTTTTCAAAAAATATGGCGAACAATATTGTATACACAATACTTTGTAATCAGAATTAAAAAATAATAAAAATTGGATGAGAAATGAGCAAGTTTACTAAAAAATGTTTCACTGTGCATGCGCGAATGCAATCAAAATATAATGTTCATAATGTGTTAGCTAAATATATAGAGCAACTTTTGTGAAAGTCTCAAAAACATAGTTTGAAAAGTCTGTTAATAATCGTTTATAGAATAAGCTCTAAATCCGTTCTTCCCATAATGAAGCAAAAAGATGAGGGGTTGTATCCATATATCCATTGATTAGCCCCATATAGCATACACAATATTGCACGTACTACTGTATTTGGATACAGCCCCTCATATTTTTGCTTCCTTTTAGGAATAACGGATTTTGAGCTTATTCTATAAACGAGTTGTATAGAAAATCTAAAGTACGGCAGTAACCTAAAATATTTAAAAAAATCTTCTGACTATTCTTTAACAATAACACATTTTAAATGTTTCAAAACTTTTTTCAGGTTATTGTTGGATTTTAGATTTTTATACTATGTTCCGGTTATTTATCAGTAATTTATTATTCTTTTCTGAAGAAGAATATCGAAATTGCGTCAAAGTTAAATAACATTTTCGCTTGAAAATTTATTTTCCTATCTTAAAGAAGCATGTCTATAGTTAAATTAGCCATAATGCATTTAAACGGGGATTAGCTCCGTTAAATATTTTAAAAAACTGATTTTTTCAAAAAAGTTATAACATATATATATCAAAGTGCGATATTTTCTGAGCAGTTTGAAATAAACCGCACAGAGAAATTCCTGTAATTATACTAGCTATGAATAAAAATTTGTCAGGTGTTCTCTATGTAAATAATGATTAAAAGGATACTTTGAACACGTTTTCCTCGAAACGATGTTTTTCAAATTGGTACCCAAAATATCTCGGCAATGAATGAACCAATTTTCCTCCTTTAACAAAAGAAAAACAAAAGTTTAAAAACTTTTTTTTATAAACAAAGCAATGTCAGATATATTTCAAAAAAAAAAAGAAAAAAAACGAATTATCAAATTGATCATTTTGTTAAAAACAGCAAAATTTCAAAAAGTTGTTGATCAAGGTCGTGGCAATTATATATACGGTAACTTGAGGTAAGATGCCTTGTTGTACAAGATGGCGAATCTCGTAGTTTTCATATGCGCAGTCACTGTAGGGAAACGCTGCTGAGTTGTAAGGAAGAGGGTTCCTTACAGATATTTCAATTTCCGTTTGCGTTCTTTTAAAAAAATTTTAAGTGGTACTTTTCTATTGCTATTTCGTCAAAAATGTCTGGTCAGTGCCAAAAATCTTTTACTTGACTTCTTTATTTGCCTATATAAGTCTTAGTTTAAACACCAGAGAAATACATCTTATGTTTTTAGAGAGTACTGGTACCTGGCCTTTCTGCAAAACATAAATGGTGGCCAGTTCCCTCTTCTTCAGGTCAGTGGGGGGGGGGGGGGCTTCGGTGTCTTAACCAATACTTTGGAGTGAGTCGACGAAAATTTTTGGGGGTAAGATGCCGATTTTTTTCCCTTGGGGTAAGTTGCCAGTTATTTTCCGTTGCGGTCAATTGCCTGGTTGTTTCTTCATTGTTTAAATTACTCTTGTATATTAACTAACTTGTCAACAATTTTAATCAGAAAATTATCAGTAATTAAATCGTGATTTTAATCAACTGATTAAAAAAATCATTAGTTAAAATTATAAATTTTCTGAATGTTTAAAATGACATAAAGAAATATTAAAATCTAAGGTGAACACAATTTGAAAGGTTTCTATATGTTTTCTGCCTTATAAATAAAATTTATTGGCCTTATGAATAACTGTTTAATAATTATTAATTTTAATCATTGTTAAAAATTTGATGTTAAATGCAGTTATAAATAATTTTAATAAATGTAAATATCGGTAGTGTATAATATAGATTTAGATATCTAGGGTCGTCTGCCCCCTGCGAGTTACGCTCCTCTACCTCCATCAAGACACTGTACACTCTAAAAACACGCTAATTTTATCTGCTTTAAAAAGATAATGGATTAAATTTCCTACCAAGATTCAGAAGATGAGGATATTTTTTTTTTTTTAAGTGAATGAGAATCAGTGTTAACAGTGTCTGGTAGAGTGCAATAAAACCTCTGAAAAATGTGATTGGATCAAATGCATTCAGTGAAATTGTTGGTTATATAAAAGTTGCTCAAAGTGCCTAAAGAAATGTGTAGTCTGTGGCAGATCTGAGTTATAGCTGAAAAGAACAAAGGGGCATATGAAAAGCACCGACAAAAAATATGCACTGTAATCACAGCGGCTTTATCGTATTTAAAGTTATTATAATGTTTAAAAAGAGGCATACTTAAGAGCCACAATTCTTTTAAATGTTAAGTAGAACATAACTTCTTTTTTTTTTTTTTTTTTTTTTTTTTCAAATATTAGTTTGTCCTTTTATTAAATTGCCAACGTTTGTTACATTCATATTTTTGTAATTTCCTAATATTTAGTAAGTTAAAAACTTTAGTATATCTAAAATATTAAAGTTACGTTTATTCATTCCATTATATTTTATACTACTTCACAAAAATTATTGTTTACATTGAAACTCCACAAGGCATCTTACCCCTAGATAGTTGGCCATCTTACCCATAGGTATCGGTTAGATGCCGAAATGCAAGTGTTTACAAAAATAAAAATTTTGATGGTTTATATAACATCTGCAAAATAAAATAAGGTTTTAAATGATAGATAAGGATGCAAACTTCAACAAGAAATCAATGAACAACAAATAAAAACAACAGGCGATTTTTAAAACAATAAAGTCAAAAACTACGGCGTCTTCACCCAATTTACCCTATTATTAAAGGGCTTTCATATTATTTTTATTTCGGAAGAAATCACCCAGAAAAATCTCAGATACATCTGAATGCTGCATGCCGAGGAAAAGAGAGTCCAAAAGGCTCTTTTTTCAATAAAAACTAATAAAAATTTGTTTTTTGAAATTTCAAAATGTGTGTTTTTTATGCGAAAAACTAAAAACTTCATAAAATATGCTTACTTTATAAGGCGAATAACTCCAGTACCCCTTAAGGCTCCCTTGAGCATAAAATTTATATATTCAAGGCCATTTAATTAATAATATATAAAGTTGTATAAAAATAACACTTGCGTTATTTATTTAACTAAATGGTATACTATATTTTAGGTCTTATAAGCTAAAATGCATAAAATTGCTTTGCAATTGCTTTTTTATCTAATGTCGTATTTTAGATTTTTTATTCAAATTTGTTGCTTATTGTCATATTTTAGATTTGTGTTTAACATAAAATTACCGTTATTTATTAACATGTCTTATATACAAGGTGGTCGTAAAGAAACTTTGCCGATGTATGAATCCCTAGCGGCCTCTCCGTCGAACCAACCGAGATGAAATGTGATATATAATTATTTTAAGGTATGCACTCGAGATTGTGGTGAACAAGAATAATGAAGCCTGTACGGTTAAGGTTGCATTGAAATAATTTCTTGGTTGCATTGAAATAACTTTCTTATGGCAGCACCCACTTTTTCCCATCCGTATTTTATCAACACGTTGAGAAGCCATAAATGGCGTTGGAACGGTAGCACAAAAAAAACGGCGTCGGTGGACATACAACGAACAGCATTGTAAAAAACCAATAGCAACAGAGACGAAAGAAAAATAAAAAGTTTTACTGAGATTAAAAGTTTTCCAGATTGATTTTTGCATGTTTTTCAGAAACTATTGTTTGCGAATGGTGTTCTGTGATTTGTGCTTGCGCGCCTCGTCTCTCTGTGGCTATTGATTGTTTCCAACACTATTTATGTTTTTTCAATGCGCTCATTATTTTGGGACGGGAAAAATGAGTGTTGCCATTCGAAAATTTCACTTTAACCGTGACCATGCAGGCTTCCTCGTTCTTGTTCATCACAATCTTGAGCGCATACCTTCCAATAACTGTATCCCACGTTTCATTTCGGTTGGTTGAACAGAGCCGCCGCTAGTAATTGATATATCGCGAAAGTTTATTTATGGCCATCGTGCACCTTGTACTCGCAATTTAGAATTTTCCCGTATGAATCTTAAAATTTTGTCTCATAAACCCAAACTCTTATTTTTCTTTAAACTATTAAGCTTAATTAAAATACATAGTATTTGATGATTAAAAAATAATAAAATATGTCCTACTGCAAATTTCCCTTCGTAAATTATACATTCATTTTCCGTCGAATAATATTTCACAGGATCCACTGCACTATAATTTTACGAGCAAAACAAATTACTAACGGAAGAACGGTGTAAAGAAAATAAACCTCCTAAATTAAAGATAAATTTTTAACGCCAAGATAAGTTTATAATTTATTAGTCTCGTAATTAGTTAAACCACAGACAAATTCTAAATTATATGCACACTCAAACTTTCTTTCGACTACCTGTAGCAATTTTACATACCGGAACTAAAACAGAGTTTTAATAGCATCCGTCTTGTTTAAGTTTTTGTTTTAGTTTAGTTACTTTCATTTCCAGGTATAAAATTTCAAAAAAGGAACTAAAATAGGTAAAAAGAGAAATATATCTTTGCATTTGACTTCCAGGCAGGCGGTGAGGATTTAACTTTGTTTAACTGCTGAAGCATGAAAAAATATAGAGTTGAAACATTTATAGATAGCGTTTTGAGGCGGAAGGCTTGGCAGCTGTTGAAAAGAGTGAACTGGATTAACAGGGGGCAGCTGGAATGAAAAGAGCCCTGAGCTATCCACGCATACCTGCCCCTTACACCATCTGCTCAGACACGCGCCTTAGTCAAATGGGAACGGAGCGCCACAATTGGCAGTTCATCTCCATTTAATCATGAACTGTTCTTAGAATGAAGAAGTTTGAGGTCATTTTGTAAATTAGTACAACACTTAGGATGTTATATTAATCTCGAAAGACATTTACATTCAATTCCAGAATAAATATTTATGCTGTAATTTAAAAACTGGTGGTTTAAGATAATTTCAATTTAATTAAAGAGGCATACGTATATTTGTCATATGAGTTTCAATAGCAAATATTAAACATTAAGGCTTGTTTTTGTGTTTTTATGGAACATGAGATATAAACGTAAATTCTGAGAAAATATATTTGATGAAATACAATTATGTACTGACTAAAGAAAAAGAAAGAGATTAACGATTTTACATACCGGAACAACTGAAACAGTATTTCAATAGCATCCTCCCTGTTTAAGTTTTTGATTAAGTTTAGTTGCTTTCATTCTCAGGGATAAAATTTCAAAAAAAGAGGTAACCCATGCATTTCCATCATCAAATTACGCGAGAAAAAAATCCAGAAACAGCCATTTAACTGGAAATATTCTTTTTTAAATATATGTTACAAAAAAGGCTTAGGGGTCGTCTTCACATAGAAATTGTACGAAAATCTGAAACTTTCAAAATTAATTAACTAATTTTGACATGATATTTGGCTTTTTCGGTAAATTTTAACTTAGGTTACCAGATGGGAAGTCATTAAGTCAAGTAGTTTAGTAATTATGAAGAATTAAAATTTAGAACTTCAAATATGAAATTCATTTGTCATCGTTGCAAAACAAATTGTAATGTGGGTAGTTTTTAAGTGTAACTCAAGAACTACTGATCGGAATGATCTGTAATTTTGGATTCACATATTTGAAGCTTTTAGAAATCGATTTCTGTTTTTTAAAAAAAAAAATCACATATTCGTATTCTTTCCGACAATTAATTTACAAATATATATTTTTTCGAAATTAATTCTGACGTTATGGGAGGACATAGGTTATGGGATTGTTGAAACGAGATTATTCTGAGTTTCAATTTTAATATAAAACTTCTGGGATTATAGAAATACTTTTAAAGCTATTTAAGTGAACATTGTAATAGAGATATGTATATGTTTATTTTGATGTTTGTTAAAGTGGTTTTAATAACAAATAATACACATTAAGTTTGTTTATGGGATTATCGTGGGACAAAAGATATAAAGCATTAATTACGAGCAAATGTCATTGAGAATAAATTTAATGTTGATGCATATTTTGATGTTATAAGAAAACATGAATTCCGGAATTGTGTGAACGAGATTGTTCTATGTTTCAATTTGCATATGAAACGTCACGAATCATAGACATGCATTTTTAGTTAGTTAAACAGGAATTTTAATACGCCCATATATTTGTTTATTGTAATGTTTAGTGCATTAGAAACAAAAATCATAATAATTCTTTTTAGAAAAAAATCTCAAGAAAGAAATTTCAATCTGATTTAAACCAACTTAAATGTTTTATTTTATTTTCTTCCTTTTGAACATGTAATACATTCAGTTTCCTATGAATCACATGTATTAATGTATTAATGAAAATTAACATGTTAGACATAGATAAAAGTCTAAGTAAAATTTAAAATGATAATTGTTGCTACACTATTAATAAAATGTTTGATTACATACTTAGTTATATAAAAAAAAAATCAAAATAGATTAATGGACTTATTCGCAAATAGAACAAGAAGAAGGCGACATACAATAAACGATAAAAAAATATTACCGCTAGAAAAAATTTCTTCTTATATATTTCTAATTTATAGTAGTTTCTAAATGTTTGGACTCATTTCCATATAGCAGTTTTTATAAACCCATTGTTTTAGAAATCAATATCAGTGTTATATATAAGATCAAACGGACACACATATATATGTGTGTGTGTGTGTGTGTGTGTTTGTATGTATTACGTATATATGTATGTGTGTGTGATTCCTGTCTCGTATCTGTATCTATATGTTGGTCTCCCACTGCTCCGTTTTTTGAATACCAGTATTTTTTAAGAAACAAACTCTTGGTAGGTTTTTACAACAAAGCAGCAAAAACAAACTTCAAAGTAAGTTTCTACAACATCTCCAAGTGAAATCTACAAATAACATTTTTCTTTATAAAAGTGGTGCTCAAAATGCGTATTCATGGGAGTCCTGTATATATTTTCTATACGTGTTTCTGTTTTATGTTCTTTTATATCGCTGTTTTTCCCACATAAATGTGAGCACTTCGTCGTATGTGTGTCCTTTATAAAGTCTATCAATTCACCGTTTTAAGTCACATACTCCTTATTTTATTTAAAATACGTATTTGTAGTCTTTTTAGTTACATTATATTATGCTATAAGTGGAAAAACGTAAAATATATTTTTTATTCATTTAGTGCCTTTTCAATACATATACTGTGGCTATATTATTTTTTTAAGGTTTGTATTGGTTTATTAAAGAATATTTTTCTAATATAATGAAAAACATCATATTTATACATTTCTTCTTTTATAACATAATACCTTGTTTTAAAAGGATATAACACGAGCAAATGCAGTAATATAACTCCCCAGAAAATAATTTTTAATTTAACTATTATACAGATTAGACTAATGTAGTTTATTATTTAATATAAATGCTTTATGTAGTTATTGAAGATATTGTGTAATTTATACATATTTTTGAATAAGTAATAAAGTAATAAAGCAAAAGGGAGAAGGAAAAAAAAATCACATAATGTTTCTATTCGAAATTTTAAAAAATGATTAGAGACTTTTTAATGAACAACAGACACTTTCCTTCATTTACGAATTTAAACAGCCATTAAGGTTATCTTGCTTTTTCTATATTTTTGTATATGTTTTAAAGCAAATAGATCCTTTTAACCCCTTCAAGGCCGGTGGTTCATTTTTGGGTCACCTAATTTTAATCCCTAAATGGGACATTGACACCAGAATTTTGGTTTGAAAATTTTCGTTTTAGTAAGTATGTGAAGAAAAGCTTTTGCTTATTTTCAAATAAACTTCTTTGTAAATTCCGGTGTCATTCATTCATTTTAGTTTTTTACTAATAGAAGTGCCTTGCCCCTGAAAGGGTTAATATTCTTCTGATATACTCTGTACCGGAATTTTATTTTATTCCTTAGTTATTATTACGTAACAGAAAAGAAATGAATGTTAGAAACTATAGTTTAATAATGTATATTTCATGATTCAGAATTTTTAATATTTTTGGATTTTTGAAAATTCGCAAAAGTTTTGTTCTGGAAGCAAAATAACCTGTTAAATAAAGTTTCAAAAACTTTCAACTCATTGAACTACGAAAATCATATGTCAAAAAAGAGAGAAATGTGGTTTTAATAATCGTCTGACTGTACTTTTGATCAAGGATTTTATTTTATTTTTTGGTATTCTCAAAACTTTGAATTGTGAAACTGATTGATATTTGAGAACAAAAAAAAATTAAAAAAAATTACTGGCAATAAGCGTCTGATTATCTTTTGTTCAATTACTTTGTTATTCAGATAGGAATAGGCACTCTTTGATCTATACATGGTCTTTCAAACTTATCTTTACAACTTTCACCCTCTATAGGACTTTGTAGGCAGTTAGTTGTAAGCGCTGGTGTAGCACAAGCACACCGTGTATCTTTGTCGGTATCTTAACTGTCTGGAAGCCGCCCAAATGGACCTCTTTGGACTGCGTTGAAAACTTTTAGTTGCATACAATCCGTGTCCTCATAGCTTGTGCTTGGCCGGCCACAGTCCCTTTTATTCAGCAAAATACCGATCTCTAAAAATGTATTGAACCCTTCGTGTATTCAAAGTCAGGATGGTGGGTCAAGTCCGTGTTTTGTTCGGAAATTTATTTGTACTTGTGTATCTGGCTTCGTCTCTGTGAGGTATGTCACACTGTGCCTTTTCCTACCTGTAACAAACAGCATTTTTAGTACAAATAAAATGTGAGTCGCTGTTACATCCACACAAAACCGAATTTCGCTGATTTCTTTTAGGTTTTATGGAGGGTAAAAATTATAAAGAAAATTTTGCAACACCCTGTATTTTACTTTGGGCACATTTTTAATCACATCTCAAGTCTTCTTGCAATCCGCCAATATATTCTTTAAGAACAATTGCAGAATTTATTTGAATTAAAACTCGAATCCAGAATAATTAACTATTGTAATAAATTTAAAGTATGTGAATAATGTATCAATTATTTACCTTTAATTATCAGCTTTGTCAACTTTCAAATTAACATATTAGTTTATTTTGGATTACTGTGTTTCAAAATACTGAAAAATAAATACAAATCTTTGAAAAATATACCTTACAAATAGGCATAATTTGAAACTCATTTAATTTTTCTGGTGTTTCTGAAAATTAATTAGGTCGGAAGAAAAATGTTTCCTGATTTTTTTTTTTTTTTTTTTTCAGATATGAGATTGTTTAAAAAAATTTCCACTAAACAAAACGGTTTCTAATTACAAAATAAGCAAATTTTCAATAAAATATTCTTTATTTCTATACAGGAAATAAATAATATTATTTATTTTATATCAAGTTATTTTATTTATTTGTTTATTTTTGTTATATTTCTCTTTAAAAGTATATTTTATGAGTCCGTTTTTGCGTTTGATTTTCTGTTATGCAATTTTATAATTAACTGCAAAATAGTGTATCAAAATTTTAAATTAATAATGTTATGTTTCACAACGACATAATAACCTTAACATCTTTGCAGGTTTATCTGGTATAAAACGAGATGTCAAATCTCTATGCATTAACTCTCCCTGTAGAATAAAGGAAGTTATTTCCTATTTATTTAAAAATGTGCGACGCGACCTGCATGATTTTAACGTCATGATATTGGCGTGTTTGGCAACCTTCAGAGACAGATGGCTGATCATTTTTTGCCAACAAAGGGCAGGTGGTGTCTGAGGCACGCGCTGCCACCCGTCTTCAAGAAAAAAAAGGGGATTTAAGACCCTGGGGGAGGAAAAATACGCGTGCTGACTACAAGGCAGAATTTTCAAAATTCAAGCTAGTGACAGTGATTCTTAGAGCATGGAGAGCAGGGTCAATGCCAGGTGGAGTGTTCGACTACAGTTAGACGATATATCCTCAGTTAGGGAACTTCAGTCGTATACGACTTCTTTGTCGATGTCCCCGCATTCCCATTTTCTCCAGCGTACTACACAATGCAGTGTAATTCAGGTGCTAGTGGAACACGACTATTTAATCGATGGCACACGACAGATGGCAGAAAACGGTACCTAGCTACTGTTATATTTTTCTGTATGCTGGGATATATTTTATTAATATGGAAAATTCCATCGCAATTTAATCTTATTGTACATTCTCATAACTATTGTCTGGTTACAGATGAAACCGGCAGTATGTTTTATTGTGCTGTAGAAACCCAAATTCTAAGTATTTGTTAGGAATAATTTCTTTCGCGCACACGTAAGACCATACATGTACCAGAATTAGATTGCTGTATACTTCTAGCAGAAGAAAAAGAATATCCTTATTTGAACTGAAGTTCAAAATTCCTGTTTGGTCGTCGAACGTATTACGAAAAGCTCTCTACAATATAAATCATTTACGAAAAATGTGATACATACTAACGCGAATAAAGAAAAGCTGAAACAATCGCTTCTTGTATAAAAAATGTCATATCTTACATTGGGTTTTGTTCCAATTTTATAAGTTTATCAAACATTTTCATAAACTGTTTTATTCCATAACATAGTAACATCATTCATCCACTTCCTCAATAAACACAATTTGGTTTGTGGTTAGGGCGTTAACCACTAAAATTTAGGATTAGGACAGTGGTTCCCAACCTTTTATTGGCCACGCCCCACCAAAGCGTCAGTAAAATCATGATCCCCCCCCCCCCCCCCCAGACTATGTAACATATGTTTGTTATTATTTAAAACGTGAACTCAATTCACACGGTGGTAACGTAGCCTTAACAATAACTATACATTTCACATTTTTTAACTTATCAAAGAAGTTACAAATGTTCGTTAAATCAGGCTAAAGAGTTTTGTTATTTTACAACTTACCTTAATGTTAAATAAAATTGTTATACGACCTACATATTTATCTTCACAAAATGCCTTGAAGAGACTCTCAGATTTAACATTAAAATTTGAAAGAGGGTATTTCCACGAGCACTTGTCGTGTAAATCACATACTATGCTTGTTGGCCACCGTTATTTTATAAAAGTTTGATTCGCCTTTTTCAATTAATGAGACATCTCCCATAAAATAAGTCACACTTTTCCGTTCTAAAATACTGGTAGTCAAAAATCATAGAATGTGACTTACACGACATGTGCTCGTGGAAATGCCCAACATTGAAGCATTTTATAATTCATTTTTGTAACTTTATTAAGAGTTGGTGGAAAAGCTTTGGTCATTAAATTTTCTTTCTATGGATAACACAATATAGAAGAATCATTTTAAGATTCTTGTTTTTAACAATTTTAAAGAAACATTATTCCACATTTTCTTTGTTTTCCCTTTTCCAATATCGTTAGTTGTTTGCCATTTTTTTATCTGATTTAAAAAATTTAAAATGTATATGTCATGATGTACATTTTTTTACTATCTAAGATTCCTGCACTAGAGCCATAGATATTTTCGACCTACCCATTTCCTTTTCAATGCTATTTAAGATTCATATATTTTATAAACTTAATATTACCTTGTTTAGATATTTTTTAGTTTGAATCTGTTCAAAGCAGTCAGATTGAGGTATACTTTTAACCAGTTTCATGTGTAAAAGTTTCTTCAGGTGACATATAGCAGAGCGAATAGAAACATAAAGTTTACTCAATATATAATGAAAAGTGTCACGAAAAATATAAATACAGCACTAACCAGAATATTTATAGAGATTTTTATATATAAAATTCAGATTTCAAAGATTGTTTAACTATATTGTAAAATTTCGTATCATTATTCTGGTGTCAGTCTATCCAAATTTATGATTTGGAACTCTTAAAAATCAACAAAATAAATTACTTTTTGAATTTTGTTTGTATTCCATTTATTTTTAATCTCCAACGTTACTTTAAAATAAAAAGACAAAATAAACTGATAGTGAGTTGTTGAGTAAAAAATTTGGAATTGCCCCCCAAAAAGGTCAAATTGACCCGCTGTGGGGCGCAGGCCCCATGTTGGGACACACTGGATTAGGAGATGCCGGGTTTGAATCTTGGTTCGAATCTCAATGTATGAAGTAGTTTGGAATACCAGTTAAGAAGGCAACCTTGTTAATCCTCGTGAATAAATATGAACATGACACCACGAACCATCCAGTCAGTCGTAAGCAAAAAAGTGCCTTTTTTGCTTACTTATAATGATTTTAAATTATAATTTCTCTGTCACGTTTAGAGTGATAAATTACGGCATGAATCTAAACGATTACAATTTATGCTTTTAACTAACTGATAAAGCATACATAAATAAATACGAAGAATAATTTGTGGTTACATTAAAGAGGTAAAATTTCTGAAATTTTTAAAGTGATGGAAAAAAAATTCTCTTTTCTTAAAAAATTTGATCTTTTCAAATAAAAACTTTTCTTGCAGCTATATTTTCTTAGAAGATAAAAAATATTAAGCATTTTTTTTTTTAATTCGCACTAATTTCTTTTATTTTCTCTTTACAGAAATGTATTATACAAAGAACTAAATGGTTTTATTAATAAAATTTTAGCAAAGTTCTTCGTTAATGAATTTATATTCATTTATTAAGGTAAAGGCAGAAAAGAGTAAATATATTTAAGTGCATGTTATTAAAAATATCTAATAAATATTTCGAGTAATAACTACGGATTTTGAGAAAAAATGCACATATGGTAATTGAAACATATGATTTTTTCAAATGATACTACATTATGTTTTCTTCAACTTTATCCTTTCCACTAATTGGTATTAACGGTATGATTTTGAATGAATTTTTTCTTTTTAATGAGAAAAGTAGCATTTAATTATTTATTTTCCAAGTCAATATTTTTATGTGGAACACGGTATATATGAAAGAAAGAAATAATGAGCATTAGAATATAGCTATTATAAAACTTTTAGCTTATCATTTTATAAAAGACATTTATTTTTTTCCAAACGAAAAAGAAAATTTTTCAGAAAAAACCCCGTTTTCTCCTCAAAAAAGTTTCGGAGTTTTCCAGAGTGTTCCAAGTTCAGTGTTACACATCAAATCATTTAATAATGCAATAATTTTCCGATATGGTATTTTGTACAAAATCAGTCAACAGACACACGGTAATAGTAAAACATCGAAAATTGTCAGAAATAAAAGTAAATTGCAATTTAAATTTCAAATTTACCTATTTTATAGCCTCCTTTATCAAGTTGTGAAGATATGTCACTCTTTTTTTACGCAAGGCACAATCGAAAAATTATTGCTTTTCACACTAAAGCCGTTTTCTTTTAATAGTTTTCATTTTTAACATGCTTTGCTACCTTGTATCTAAGTACATGCGTACAGTAAAAATGAGCCACAGATCAAACAAACATATTTGGATATAATAAATGCGTATATATATATATATATATATATTTCATATAAATAATGAAAAAATTATTGCACAACTGGCGCTAATAGCAGCTCATATCAAATGCAACAAAGATATATTTCATTACTTTAAAATGCAAAAACACCATAATTTCTCACCATAACTCTTTTCTGAGTTATGGTGTTTTTGCATTTTAAAGTAATGAAATATATATATATATATATATATATATATATATATATATATATATTTCAAATTGAACAAGTGTTTTTTGTAACAAAAAGAGTCAATTATGAACTACTTTATTAAGGACGTCGTCCTAAAACAATATTTATAAAGCGAAATTTCAATGCAAATCAATTTTCCAGTAAGAAATTTACAAATTACTGTTACTAAGAATAAGGATAAGCATAATTAATATTGCAACAGGTTAAGGTGAACTCCTGTCTGACGTGAAAGAAGAATAAACAAGATACTCGAGTGAAACATCTGCGTTCTGCGTAGCTGAAAACTACATGGTAACTTGCAACACCTTTACTTCCAGATTGCACGCTTTTCCTTTCTTTTCCTTATTTTCTATCCTGTCAGTTGGTGTTGCAGATGTTTCTTCCAGTGGATGCTTAAACATGTAAGCTATCAGCAGAAGAATCTGAAGGTGGAACCGCGCATATCTTATTAGCAATAAAAATGTGTATGGCATTTTAAAATTTGTATGAGTAGGTTCCTAAAATACATACATGTATGGTGTGTATATAAGAATGTATGCATGTATAAATGTAATTAAGAATAAATTATATACGTATATACAGGATGAAAAGTTGTGGGTACGCAGTGATTTAATTTGTGAAAGGAAGTAAGTTAGAGGTCTGTACGGGCCCGAGGGCCAGGTCGGCAGTATGAAGGCAGACTTACAAAGGGACCGAGTCGAGAAATAAATAAAACGGCCCATAAAAAACTAAGCGGGCAGATTAGCCCGATATAACAGTTTAAACCAGAGCTGGGCAAATTTTTAATTCCAATTACCTGCAATGTACTTACAAGTTAATTGTATGTAATTAATTATAGTTAAAATTACATGCCGTAAAACTTTCGTGCAGCACTGTAACCGGAACCGCCCCCCATTCCATTATTTGACAAAGTTTCTGTGCTTGAATCTGCGTGACTATAACCAATTATATGCAATTAACCTCTAATTACACTGCAGATAATTGAGATTACAAATTTGCCCAACTGTAGTTTAAACGGAGCTATAAAATAGAAACGATTTCCAATGGGTGTGACTTTCGCGGTAATAAGTATAAAAGAGCTGTGCGAGCCGAAGCTAGTTTGAAAACATCAATACAGAAATATAATATGTCCAACGTAGAGATTGGCATCGGACATATGGTGTCTGAGCACGGCTTAATTTTTTCAGCAGATTCAGGCCAGGTCGAGCCGTGATAAGGCTTATAATTTCTTTCTACATAGTCAAGCTAGGCAGGAAATGGACTTAATTGTTCCCAGGACCTGTCGGGCAGGCAATGTGTTTTGTAAAAAAAGTAATAGCTATAACGAACTTCTGTTAACGAAATCATTGGAATTATACCTTAATAAATTACAGAGAATTTTTTTTAAATCTACTTTTTATTATATTGCTTTAAAAGTTATGATATTTCTAATCCTCTTTTTTCTTTTATTCTAAACTACATTAATTCTTTTAATGAATCATTAGTTGAATGTTAAAAAGTCTAAGCCTCTAAGTAATTATTAATGTTGCTATTGTATATTTTCTGTCTTGCGAAAACATAATTTAAACTGTAAAAATTTCCCATAACAAATAAACTGTAAATATTTCCCATAAATATGCATGCAGTATTCTTTAACCCTTTCAATCGCGGTGATATGTTTATGAAACCACTTAATTTGTATTCCCATATGCAACAATGGCACCAGAATTTTTGTACAATTTTTTTTCCGTTTATTATGTATATGTATGTTAAAAATAGCCTTTTCTATTTTCAAATAAATTTTTACGTAAATTCCGGTGTCATTTATTCATTTCAACATTTTAACAATGGATGTGCTTTGCCTCTGAAAGGGTTAAAAGAGTCTAAATTGTATGTTAGTAAAAATCGGAATTTTTTTTTAGAAATTGGGTTGGGGCGAGCCTGATTTAGTTGATTTTTGCACGATCCGGACCCGGACCGAAATTTTAATTTTTATAACGGACCGGGCCAAGAACGGACCGTGCAGACCTGTCATGTAAGTACACTGTAACAAAAAAGATCGGAAACTCTACTCCAACTAGTGGGGCAGCAATGTGGTCCAACGTCCCTGTAATGTTTCCGCATATTTCGGTCAGAGATTCACAAATGTTTCCGCATACTTCGGTCAAATATTCGGAAACGTTTCTGCATATTTCGAAAATGTTAGTGTATATTTCGGCTATGTTAGTGTATATTTTTGATATGTTTGCGTATATTTTAGATATGTTTGTGTATGTTTCGAAAATGTTTTTGTGCATTTAGGAAACCTTCCAAAATATGTCATAATTTTTTTTTTTTAATTTAAGAAAATAATACGCTTTTTGAAAAGAATTAAAATTATCCAATTGAATTTTATTGCAAAATAATTTTAGAGTTAATCGTTTGTTGCACATACAAAGTTAACTAACTCGTTTGAAATATATACTCTTATCAATGAATCTATGATAGATCTTACAAGGAGAGGGCCAACCTTGTTAATCACAGATTTTGATTATTTTAATATATGTTGTAGGGTAGAGACCCCTTAGTCTCAGGTTCAACGGATTTTATCCAACGCTCCTTAGTTCTTGAGAAACCGGGGGGTCTAATAGTAGTACAAAACATAAATACTTACTTTGTAGCAAAAGGATCGGTTGGTTGTAGCTCAGTTGGTACGGCGTTTGCTGGCTGATCTACAGGCCCGGGTTCGGAACCCGAACGCGCTACATTTGTTTTTCTCATTTTTTGTTTTATAAATGTACTTGTAATTATAATTTAGTAATTTTAATTAAAAATTTTAATATCATACATTAATTATAATGTTAACAAATTTAAATTTATCATTTTTTATTTTCAAACTATTATTTCTCATGCTTTAAAGAGGTTTAAAAAGAAATGGGATCTATTATTGAATGATAAAAATTCCAAAAATGACAAAACCTGTTGTGTCGCCATCTAGTTATGATAAAATAAAAGAATATTCAAATAAAATAAAAATAAAAGCAGAAAGAACATAAAGGGGAAAACAAAATAATTGAAAGCGCAATCATACGTATTACATATTTAAAAATCTTTAATATGCAAAAAATCGGTTGTAATTTAATTCTGATGCTAATTTTTAATATATTTATGCTTGTTACTTTAAAAACAGAATACTAATAGTATCGCATTGACTTCCTTTGTTAAAGCAATGCGTAAATGATGTTTCTTTAAAATCACGAATTGATACAATTGCTCAATATAATTGCATCTATAAAGAATATATGAAATACATTTTAAAAGTGATTTTAAAAAAATTAACTGTTTTATGATGTTTTATACAACTATTTAGTTAAAAGTAAAAAATTAAATAGGTTAAAATTATAATTGATATACAATGTTATAAATTTTAATTGACAATGAGATTATTAAGTTATACTTACATGTATATTTATAAAACAAAAAATGAGAAAAAGAAATGTATTGCGTTCAGGTTTTGAACCCGGGCCCGCTGATCAGCCGGCAAACGCCATACCAACTGAGCTACGACCAACCTATCGTTTTGGTTGCAAAGTAAGTATTTAAGTTGTGTACTACTATTAACCCCCCCCCCCCCCCCGGTTTCTCAAGAACTAAGGAGCGTTGGATAAAATCCTTTGAACCTGATACTAAGGGGTCTCTACCCTACAACATATATTAAAATAATCAAAATCTGTGATTAACAATGTTGGCCCTCTCCTTGTTGGATATTTGATTAATGAATAGTAATGCAGAGTTGCCAAGTCTCCGGCTTTTTGCACACCACAACTATCTTAGAGAAAATCTTGTTCTTTTAAATCGCCGAAATGTTCCAATTAAATAAAGGAACATTTTCTGCATTTAAATACCGGTATAGAAAAAGCCGGAGATTTGGCAACAGTGGTAATGTTGTTCTATAGTATTATTAGAGTACAAATAGCAGTGTTTATACGTTTCATCATCTTTGTCGTTTTGAACTTATGATCCAATTCACAACTTTTGTAATGATGAAATGTATCGTTAACGTGACCAAAAAATTTCATACTTTCACTTCTACTAATGCGTTGTTTATGAATTACATATTTGTAAAAGGATAGTATTGTAAGTTTGATTTATAGACTGATCTATAACTAGTTCTTTTATAAAATGTGGTCTCGTCATCTTCCTCCTGTAAACAAATACATTATGAAAATGTTTATTTTCCCAATACTCGAATACATATAGAGTATAAATTTCAGATGCATTATTTTATATCTATCCTCTCGCTGCGTAAGTAATTCTTCGCGATGAGCGTGTTTTACAGAATTTTTAATCTTCTATCACCGGTTCAAAGCAGAAATTTTTGGCCATCGTAATCGGAGAAAATGTCCCGATTAAATCTGACAAAGTTTTCGCTAAAAAATAACTGGTGGGAATAACCAAATAGTATTAATTAGACGGAAAATGCATGCCCGAGAATGTCTCGGGTTGCGCAGCGAGAGGGTTAACACTAGAATGCCCGGAAGGAGTCGATTCGACTCCGACCACATGATTAAATGTCCATTGCAGCCAGCATTTATTATGTAATAAGTTTAAATTTAGAGAAAAAGAATTACGGTAAATAAATAAGAAAAAAATTTTGAAATAAAAATTCTGGAATGAAATATTTTTATGAAACTTGAGTAAAATTTCCGGGCGTTCTAGTGTTAAATAATTATTTTTTATCATGTAAAAAGATATGATGTTTCAAAATAGTTAATCTGTGATTAATTATTTTCTTTTCATGCATCGTATTTTATAAATAGATATATTTTCTCAGGTTATCTCAGCACTTCTCAAGATATATAAATAAAATAAATACTTTTAAAGGAATATATTTAGAAGCACGATAATTGTAAAACACTATATTAATAATGTATTTACAAATAGACAAAACATTTTCAAAAATATATCTATTTATAAGTATTATAATTTATGAAAATAAAATAATTACTCACAGATATGAAATATTTTAATATAGTATACTGTACTTATATATAAAATAAAATATTGAAAAGTATTAAAAAAAAATCCATCTATTTTCGTAGGGAAATTAAATATTTTCAAAGCATATCTATTTGCAGGATGGAACTCGCATTTTAAAAAAGAATTTTTAGATTTATAAATCAAATTTTCAATAAGATCTTTTTACGATTCATAAACAATGAGGATAAAACACACGGTACAAGTGAAATTATGAATTTGTCCGATCATATTAGGTACATTTCTTAATTACAACATTTGTAAATCGGAACATAAGTTCAAAACGAAAAGATGATAAAAAAAACCTACAAACAGTGCTGTCTGTTTTTCACTAATACTGAGACAATATTGTCCATTAATCAAATATCTAATATCTATCATAAATTCATGGACAAGAGACAACATGTATATTTCGAATGAGTTATTTAACTTTGTATACGGAAAAAACGATTAACAGTAACTCTAATATTATTATGCAATAAAATTCAATCTAATAATATTAAATATTTCAATATACGTATTACTTTCTTAAATAAAAAAAAATTATAAAACATAAATGCTTACTTTCTTCAAAATATACGTTTCGTCTCTTCATTACTTTCAACCCCAGAACAATTAAAATTAGGTGATCATGAAATTTGTAGAATGTATTGGGCATGTGCAAAAAATCCGAATATGCGCTTCAAATACTTTACACGTAAATTAGTGTAAGTTTCCGATTTAATCAGTACCTCATGAGAATCTATAGTTTATACTACATTTTTGGAAACGTTTCCGTTATGGTCTGTAACGTTTCTGGGTTTTTTTACAGTGTATAGCTTAAAAAGCTTTCTTCAGAAAAGTCTTTGTCTAAACAAAGAAAAGTGAGTATACGCGATATAATGAGACCAGTCGCAGTGCCGAAAACTAGCGATATGAAACAATAAAAATAATAAATCTTTGTAAAAAATCACCATAAAATGAAAACAATACATAGGACGAGTTTCGAGCTAAAAATATTAACAACTCGTCATCCTAAAAAGATCCCCTTTTTTTAAACAAAATAAAAAGAAAAGAAACAAGAGAAGAGGGAAAAGAATTACAAAAGTAATTTCCACGCTGGAGAGAGGAAAATGATCTCTCATCATCTCCTTTCCCCTCTCCAGCGTGGAAATTACTTTTGTAATTCTTTTCCCTCTTCTCTTGTTTCTTTTCTTTTTATTTTGTTTAAAAAAAATAATAAAGATCTTTTGGTTTTTTCTTTTTTTATTCTACTATATTTCTTTCTTTATTATTATTATTATTATTTATATTTATATTTTTTAATTCACTTCTTTTATTTTATTTTAATTTTGTTTATTTATTTTATTTCCATTTTCCCCTATCAATTTCTCTTCTAACATTTTGGCAACACTTTCGTCTTCTGCATTGTCTCCTTTCAGCTAGCGTCATCTGTCGCATTCTTTGTAAGCTCTAGTCTCTACTTTTCAGTTCATTTTTGAACTTGTCCTTTTACGGACACGTGTTTACTGTAGCTGATGCCGAGCTTTTAATATTTTTAGCTCGAAACGCGTCCTATGTATTGTTTTTATTTTATAGTGATTTTTTACAAAGATTTATTATTTTAATTAGTTCAGTAATGATCAATAATATCACATTAATTTTCAGTAGCGAAGAGGTTATTATTATTATTAGTAGTAGTAGTAGTATTTAATTTTAACTAAGGCGATCAGATGTCTCAAATTTTCGAGGAAAGAATTCACGTTTAGAGGAATTTTTGTTTAAAAGAGACTTTTCAGTTTAAAAAAATTGATAAATATATGGAGTACTATTATTTTTAACACAATCATACTGATTGGTAAAGTTATCATACGAATTGAAAATTTCCAACTGAGCGAAAAAATGCCCAAGCCGGGACTCGTTGGCTTACCTTGCCAATGCCTACCGTTTAAGCAACCTGAACTGACAACCGGCGAGCATATTTCGCTCAAATAACCTGATTCAAAAATTCTGACTTCGCTCAGATAACCTAATACAGATAACCAAGCTTATCTGAACAAAATATGCTCCCCGGTTGTCAGCCCATTTAACTTAAATGGTAGAGCATTGACAATGTAAGCTAAGTACCTGTGTTCGAGTTCCGGCTTGGGCATGTTTTTGCTCAGTTGGAAATATTCAATTCGTAAAATACATTATGTTTAAAAAAAGGGGGCAAGCTCAAAAAATTACAAATTTGCACGATTTTAAAGATTTTGAATTTTTTTTTTAATTCTGACCACCTTAAATTTCAGCAAAATATGAGCAGCTGTTTTTAGTAGATTACAACCTTTCCATTTCTCAAATTATGTACTCTTCATACTAGTAGAACAGAAAACAAAAATAGTATTTTTTCGTGAATACAAAGGCTTATATGAATGATGTATGACGAGTACATGCTGGTATACATGAATATATGCTTGAATATTAATACTTTAATGAGATTATTTTAATATGCGAATTTTTAATTGAAAAGTATTAAAAATTTATCAAGTAAATAAACAGTATAAAAACCTTTGTTTTAACCATAAGTTTTTTTTTTTAAGACGCATTATTAAACACTGTAAAGAATGTGATCTAAAAATATTATTAAATTACTTTCTTAATTACATTGTTAATAATGTAGTTCATTTATTTTTTTAAACCTCATCATTAAACATTATTAAAAAAAATCCCCGTTAAACCGGAGTATTAAACATTGATTTTATCTTCTTTTTTTCATCACTTTGAATTAGTTTATTCTAGATAAAGTCCACGTAACATTTTCCAAATTTGCAAAACATTCCATCTATACGTTACATCATTTTCAAACACATTAGAATTATATCTCTTATTTTTACTATAGAACATGTTAAATGTAATGAACTCGGAATTATGGATATAAAATTGGGTATAATTTTATTTATTCATATATTTATTTACAAATAAGTCACATGTTTTGAAAATGGCTCCGTGATACATTTCTAAATTATATATTGGTCCATCATGTGTTTTAATTTTTTGCCAAAATTTGTTAATCTTATTAATGGCAACATCGATTTTTCCCCAAAAAACTAGGGGACTCTGCCCTCTACGAGCTACGCTCGCTAACCCTCGTTCAGTCCCCACAGATTCTCGTTCAGACACCACAGATTCTCGTTCAAACACCACAGATTCTCATTCAGACTCCCCCGTTCATCCACCTCGTTCAGACCCACTAATATGACCGGCGCCACACTGGTATGACCGGCTTTAAAAAGATTACGCGAGATTGAATTATAGCTAAAAAACCAGAGGAAATATCCATGTAAACGGGTTTCCATTCATTTCTCATTAATTGGGGAATTTTAAGGCTGAATCAGCAGCTGTTAGGACATATAATGGCTGTTTTCGTGTTTCATTAAAATATATCAGTTAAAAATTTTAAAATAAGCTAATATAAAATTAACTAAGTAAACAGAGTCTTTACCTGGCGGTACTTTTTAACAACGCTATAAGAAAATTGTTTTAAATAAGACATTTTAACTGTATCGTTTTAAATCTGACATAATTTTCACCAAGTTTTCTTTCTCTTTTTAATATTCACGTGACAATACTTTTATTGTTAGAAAGGAAATATTTTCGCTATTTTAGAATTGGCAACAATTGTTAAAAAGATCATCTCGAAATATTAAATAAATGTCTCGTGTAAATATACTTTTAAATTTAAACTGCTTGGCAATATTATTACTTAGCCTTTTTAAATATGACATAATTTCCCCAATTTACTGCTTTTAACGCATATTAATGAATTTATAATTGTAAAGTTTTCTTTCTTTTTTAATATTCACGTGTAAATACAATTTTTATGACAAAATTTTCAATATTTTCCTGCTTTTAACACGTAATCATTCAATTGTTATTTTAAAGTTATTTTCTGCTTTTAATTGTCATGTGTAATTTTTTTACTATTTAAAGGAAATAGCGTTTTGTGCTGTTTTTACAATAGGCAACAATTTAAAATAATAACCTTTTCTAAAATATGAAAAAGTCTCTTGAAATGACGAAAATTTTAATAAAAAATTGAAAACAAACCTCGAAAAATTAGCCAAATTACAAAAAATAAATGCAGTCTGCACACTGCAAGGTTGTGTTGTATATCCTTAGAAGAAATTATTAAGTTCCTGTGTATAGTTTTTGCTCTATAAAACTTTTTTAATGGAAAGATTTTGACCTACTTTAAGATTTAAATAGCTCTTAAAATAATTCTTTGTTTTGAAAGCTGCCTACTTCAGCGCGTTTATCAAACACTTCTCTGTAATACTACCAATTTTCTTATTTTTGTATGCAGTAGTTTTCTTAGCAGGCGGTGGCGGTGACAGAGTTAGTTGCCTTTTTTTAGACTAGCGAGATATTAAAATAGAAATTTTATGTACTTTTCGAGATACTACCTATAATTCATTTTTTAAAGTTTCTGACTTATTTCTTAATATATTGACATTAGTAATTTGGTTCAACTTATTTAAAGCTAGGTTATGTTAAATAGCATTAGCTTTCGACAGGAGCAATTTAAACTGTGAAAAAAAATCCAAAAGTCATGAATAATCAATTTTTTCTGAAGAGGAATTTTTATTACATTACATATACTTAAATCTCTCGTGTATAATTCAATAGTGAAATATAAAATTTCAAAATTTTAGAAAGCATTGATTTAACCTTTTTCAAAATAAGAAGGGATGTATAAACGCTAAATAAGAAGATTTCGTTCATTATGGCAAGCAGTTAGTTGGCATGTGTAAAACTGCTATATCTCACCTCTAATTAGATTAAACTAAATTTTGCTCAGCTATACTTATAGATTGTTTTAGAATCAAATTCTCAAAATCAACATTTTTACCAAATTTCGGAATTTTAGCAGAATTTGAAAAATAACTGCATACTCAAACTAAACTGAGTAAATTTTTAGAAAAAAATTTCTGCTTTTGTATTTTTTTTTTTTTTTTTTTTTTTTTTTTTTGTACAAAATCAAATTTTATGTATGATAAAGACACGTTTTCATATTCTGACATTGTTCTAATATTTTTTAAATACGATTGCTGGAAAATACTATTTAAAAACGCTCTTTAGGATGCGTATGATGGTAAAAAAGTACTAAATAGTCTTACGAGAATAAATGAGTAGAATAAATTTTTCTCAGAAGTACTGATGGATAGCTTTAGCATAAAATTCTCAAAATCGATATTTTCATCAAATTTCGAAAATTTTCAGTTATTGATTCCCCTTAAATTACATAAATGGTGTACACATCTTTGTTCGTTTCTCTTAGAAACAACGCATCACATTAACGTAAGAAATAAATGATCATTTTACGCTGTAAAGTTATTAGAAAAGTTATTTTATTACTCTAACTCAACAGAGTAATTTTTTAGAAATTTTTTCTATTCTTGTATATTTTTTCATTGCACAAAATCACATTTGATGTTTGATAAAAATGCTTTTCATATCCTGACATTGTTTTATTATTTAAAAAATAACAGCGCTTGAAAATACTATTTAAAAATGCTTTTTTAGGATGCATGTGATGATAGCAAAATACTAAATAATCACATGAGGGGCTTAGATATTAAGACCAATGTCAGACGGGCGTCTTTTTTGCTGCCTTTTTTGCTTACGTATTATCTGTTCACAATGCTATAGCATTTATAGCATTGTGAATGGATAATACTTAAGCAAAAAAGCAGCAATAAAGACGCCCGTCTGACATTGGTCTAAACATGGAAACAAATATATTTTGGAGGTTTCACATAAAATTATGTACTTGCATTCTGAAAGTCCTTTAAAAGTATACGATTTTTTTATTACTCAATAGATGCCATCATAATCAAAGATAAACTTTAGATAAGCGTAACGAGTTGTTAGCCCCATAAACTAAAATCTGTCAGACAAGAAATTTTACGCATAGTTAACTGAAGTTTCAGTCTTAATAAATCCGTTGTTTTAAAGGAAGGTTTAACTGTTTTGGTTATAGATTTTTTTTTTCGATAGAAATCTTGAACACTGAATATCTTGGAACTTTCATTTTGTTAGTTACCTTCTTTTACACCATATATAAAGGCAATATAAATTATGATTACTCAGTAAACTTTTGCATTAGGTTTACTATTGTTTACTGAACATTTATCACCGTAAATCTTTAAGTAATTTAACCATTATATTTTTTCAGTGG
The DNA here is from genome assembly GCA_963932465.1 of Maratus speciosus. Classification (NCBI taxonomy): domain Eukaryota; kingdom Metazoa; phylum Arthropoda; class Arachnida; order Araneae; family Salticidae; genus Maratus; species Maratus speciosus. The sequence continues at coordinate 188,496,316 of OZ010787.1, read as the reverse complement.
TCTGCAGTGTATTTATAATGTCAATTTCAAAATGTAATTAATCTGCAACATACCCAAAAATTAAAGTTATTTCCATAGCGCGTTTTAAAAACGATTGTATTGATTGCAGCTATCGTCTAACGCATGCAGTTAATGTACATTGTTCTTAGAAATCCAAATTGAAGGCTTTACTGGGTTATTTTTATATACCATAGTTTAACTATTACATGAACAGTTTTACGTGGTTATTGTTAAAATAAATTTCGTGAATTTAGTGGAATCAAAAGGGCTAGAAGCGTGCAGAAAGAAAATTTTCTCAAAAGCAAGTTCATATACGTTACAATTTTGTATTAGAAAATATACAATATTTTTGAGAAATGTGGTAATTTCTCTTTGTTGCAGGCAGTAAACAAGCTCCTTTTTGTCAAACTTTTAATTTTTATGTTCAGATATTTTTTATTATTTTTTACATGCTCGAAAAGATATATTCTAACATCTGGGAAAATATTTTTCAAATTGTAGATTTTGCCATACGGAAGGTACCATAAATGGTTTCTTTCAACACCCTTGGCAAATCCTTACACGACACAAGATTTTGTTACCTGCTATGCTTAAAAATATAGATAAAATAAATATTTTTGAAAGTTGTTATATATATACTACTTATTTTTTAATTTCTGCGCACGAGAGAAAAATAATCTGAAAATAATTTTCCTTAAAGGAATTATTTATAAAATTTTACATGTTGAAGCTGAAAAAATATTGTGTGTATAAAAACAGTATCATCACAAAATGGGGGATTTAACAGTTAACCCCGTTCCTAATGGTATTAAATGCATGTTTTATGCATGTAAAAACATTTATATATTAATGTTTTGATTTTTTAATAGACAAAACTTCTCGTCTTAGATATTGTCTGGAAATAGTCTATAAACGAAGAAAACTTAAATATGGCGAAAGAATAATAAATTCAGGAAAAAATTATTTTAAAATAAACAAGGAATTCCTTCACCTTTTATCTGAAAGCAAGGGTACAGTTACTATTCATGCAGGTAATTTTATTGAAAGAAGAGAAATAAAAAAGAATAGAAATTAGAAGAAAACCATTTTCTTCCATGAAAATCTCTTCATAAATTATTATAAAAATGTCTAAAAACCTATTTTCAGTGTAAATATTTAAAAATAAATTTTAAACATTTCTTAAGAGTAGACTAATGCACATAACAGTAATTAAAATAATAAAATTGTTTTGTTTTTTTTTCTTAGAATTTTGAGATTAAAACTATTAAGCTCCATACTTTAAAAAAATTCTGAATTCTTAAAAAAAAAAAAAAAAAAATAGAAAAAGAAAATGTATTTGAAAAGAATCCCACATGTATCCAGGAAACAGTATTATTTATTTTTGACTGATTGGATCGGACTGATTGTTTTTTGGATCGGAACTTGAAATTACCGTATGATAGCACTAACCTCTCTATCTAGTTCTTTCTATTTTCTCTCTTTTTTTTCACTTTTCGCGAAGAATAATGCGAAAACACAAAGTCTTCACACATTTAAAGAAAAGCAAACACTAATGAAAAAGTCTTGTTCCATTCAATTTTATATAATCATAGGGAGCGCATGTTAAACATTTTTAATGATGGTGCATATCATGTAATATGATTGGTGCATAAATTTAAGAATAACACGTGATATAAAGTATAAAGTTCACGGGAAGTGGATCAATCAAATATCAAAAGATACTTTTGTAATGTCTAGAAAGTATATGATTAACCGAATTACAAATTAGAATTCATCCTTCTAAGGTTTTTTTTAATTTATTTTATTATTTCAGTGGAATATATGGTAAATTTAAGAAAAACATGTGGCATAAATTATAAAAAAAGAAGTATGTATGTGTATAAAGTTCACGAGAAGTGGATCAATCAAAGGTATTTATGTAATGTCTAAAAAGTATATGATTAATCATGTTACGAGTTTGAATTCATCGTTCTAAGGTTTTACAAATTAATTTGATTATTTCAGTGAAATATATGTTAAAACAATGGTTAAACTCGCACTAAATTTTATTAAACTCTACAAAGCCATGAGTTGAAGTGTAGCAGTAGTTTTAAAATTCATTAGAGCTAATGTAGAATCATTAAATAATTATCAATTGCAATAACGAACTATGGGCTGATTTAACTTATAATAATTGCTTAATGTATAACTTTCTCACAAATGAAAACAATTGGGTTCTTCAAATCTCTAAACTTATTAAGAAAAAAATAATACTTCGCCCTTGACCGGACTCGAACCGGCAACCCCATGGTTAACAGCCATATGTGCTATCCAATTGCGCTACAAGGGTATTAAAATAGAAAATAAAAAAAACTGTCAGAATGATAAATGTTGTGATGCAATTATAACACCTGTTAAGTTAAATTAATATTAAACGATAGCATAATAAAAGATAAGTATTTAGAAAAGATAGTGCTCAAAAGTATGTTAGTAAATGTTGGGGGCACGGTCTGCCCAGTGGATAGCGTATCAGTCACAAAAAATGAAATTTGAATCATAATTCGCAGGTTCGAAACCAGGGTTTGGTAAAATGATCCTACTCTCATGCGCAGACTCGATAAAATCAGTTAAACTAAAAATAAAAAATCGTATACATTAAACTAATTCTCTAACAGTGGATAGCATATTAGTTATAAAAAATGAAATTTGATACGAGGTTCACGAGTTCGAAACTATAGTTTGGTAAAATGATCATACTACCGCATACAAAACCGATAAAATCGTATACATTAAAGTAATTCTCACAGTGTAGTAGTAGTTAAAATAGATACTGTTCACTTATCTTAAGTAACCGATAAACCAACTTCTATTTGCATATAAATGAGAGGAACATAGTTTTTGGTCTTGAAACATCTAAAATCTCGACTCACAGGTATAGTTTCTTGGCTTAATCAGTTAAACCTACTTCAAATTATCAAGTCAAGATACTATTTTGTCACAGTTTAAGAAAAAAAACCTGATTGCAGTACTCATAATTCCATTTCCTGCCGATAGAGGGCGTCACAAAGCATTTTTAAGTTCAGTTTCATGTTCAAACTCTAAGTCGATTCCGAAAAAAGTAAATAAGCTGCCTCATACTTCCTCCCAAAAAGACCTAACCCCTTATGTTATAGTATAATATCACCTTATATGGCCATTCATTCAAACCCTAAGATGACACGAAAAATTAAGCCGCGTCTAAAAATTTAGCACCCTCCTCATACCATAGTATAATCTACAAGGATAATCGATTCCTTACGTTTGAAAACTATCTTAACCTCTATGTTCTGCAACCAGTTTCCACACTTTATCTTTATCTCTCTATAGCATGATCTTATCAGATTATCATTTCTTATCTCATTTCCGGTTGATAAGCTCTCTCTAACCCTCTCCTACTATAGTATGATTTCCACCTCCACTTCAATCCTCCATCCTCCTTCTGAACCGAACACCCTTTTCTATACTACTCACCTCCTAAATGGACTGTCTCATTTTTTTTTCAAAACGGACTTGATCTACTAAGGTTTTGAGCCCCTCATATAGTACTGGCAGTAAACAAAAATACGGAATGTAAACGAATAATTTTATAATTGAATTATTAATAGGTTTACAATGGATATATACTGATAGTATGCTGTTATTCTAACACTATACTGCGTCAAACTTTTCTTCTGCTGCACATCTACAATACCAGTAACAATTACTGTCGTGTGGCTGTTTTACGCTAAAATATTGCAAATTAGTAAATATTTTAATAAGTATGTATCCAAATACCTTATTTTATATAATTATTTATTTTATAAAACTTAATCTTTAGCCCTTTAATTCCCATTGTAGAATACGTTCTAGAAATTGCGTAGTTCAGAGAATCTGACTTTACACCAGAAAGTTTCAATGGTTAATTTCGCTTTATTTAAATACGAAATGTCTGTTATTAATTGATGCAAATATTGCTATTTAATTTTCTGGTGCGAATTAGGTATATTCGAATTTAAAAAAAAATCTATTAAATTCAAAACACAGTTGTTTGCATATAGGCAAAGCTGCGCACTAAAGGGTTAAGTTAAACACAAATTAATAACAAATGAATTTTTTTTAACTATAAGAAGGTTCGTATGTGTACCGTTATTTTCAAGATCAAATATCAAAATTTTTTTTGTACAAAAATAAATCTTGTTTAAATGGACGAAATTTCGCGTTATTTAAGGAGAGATTTTCCATAAGAAAATACTGGTAAAGAAGAATTTCTTAATCAGAAAATTCAAGGACACGTACGAACCCTACTATAATTAAAGGCCAAAATACTATTATAAAACAAATTTTTTTTTAATATCAAATAAACCAAATGAATGTTTAAATAAATTACAGAATAGTACTTTAGATAGCACTTTTCATTGAATTTAAAGTAAGGGGTGGAGTTTATAATGCCTTTCCACCTGCTGAAGAGTAAAGCCATAAAATTTAACTTGTGACATTGATATGTTGTTTCTATGTTATTTTTCAACTGTTTTTCATAATTTTTACAATTGTATACACCTGTTCTCAGTAATTTAATCGTATTTAATATCATATATTGTTTGAATATACTATATTGCATTTTTGAGAGCTGCTTTAGTGCCCACATTTGCAGTAATTCTCATATATATTTTTTTATAAATGATTGTTTTATATATACAGGGTGATTCAAGAAAGATGGGAAAAATTTTAAGAGGTGATAGTACACACCCAAACAAACATTTTGTATCAAAGAATGCATGGTCAAAAACTAAACGTAAAAATGTTAGAGGGCGCCAAAAGTTATGTTCTTATACGAGGCAAAAACACACAATGAACGATTAAGCTAAGTTACGAAAACAAATTTAATGGCATTTGATTACAATAAGTGCTCAAAACATTGACCGGCAGCTGTTATGCACGCAGTACAACGGCGAAGAACAGATTGGCGAATTTTCTGAAACACACCAGGCACCACCGCGCTCGCCAGATCTTTCATGTCTCGATTTTTTTTTGTGGGGACAGCTAAAGGCTCTTGTGTATGAGACTCCCATTGAATCCGCAGAAGAACTTGTCGCCAAGCTTTCGGCTGCTGTAGGGGAAGTTCGCGATATGCCTGGTGTGTTTCAGAAAATTCGCCAATATGTTCTTCGCCGTTGTACTGCGTGCATAACAGTTGCCGGTCAATGTTTTGAGCACTTATTGTAATCAAATGCCATTAAATTTGTTTTCGTAACTTAACTTAATCGTTCATTGTGTGTTTTTGCCTCGTATAAGAACATAACTTTTGGCGCCCTCTAACTTTTTTACGTTTAGTTTTCGACCATGCATTCTTTGATACAAAATGTTTGTTTGGGTGTGTACTATCACCTCTTAAAATTTTCCCCATCTTTTTTGAATCACCCTGTATATCTATATCGTGAGTCTGTATACGAAAAAGCAATAAAAACGAGTATATTCTCTTTGTGGCATATTTTGAGGGACACCTGTTTAACAAATTAGAACTAAATCCTTATATTTTTTGAGAAACAAATGTATAGCCTAAAAATTACATGCGTTGCGTTAATTACGGTTCCTACAAAATTATACAAGATAAATAGAATGTTATTTCTATGTCGCCTGCAGTTAAAAACAAAATTAAAATGCATGTTGTTTAATATTTTTCTTTTTTTTAAGTAAATTATTTAATATCTACTGTAATACATGCCCTTTAAAAATGTCATAATACATTTTAATAATATTGTCTCATAACGACGTATTTTTAAACTACATAAACCTTTTTTTTATCATCGGAATTAAAGTACACCATTCTTTATATAAATATCTCCAACTTTCATAAAATGATCTTTCAAAATTCAAACAGTTTGAGTAAGGAAGAAAGGAGAATATATGATAATGACATAATGTATTCCTAGCATTACAATCACCCGTATTTCCTCAATGTGCCCGCATGACATCCCTCATGAGACGTTTTCGACTTTTAACCCATTTACAAAAAATAAAAAAATAAATTTCTTTTTTTATTCTCTTTATTTAAATAGCAATATCACATGCTAGCACCAAAGAGGTTTTTCAAGGTGATTCCAATAGCATATTTAAATAGGTGCGGGTTGTGCTAAAAGAATTTTTTAAAGAACAAGTTATTTTTAATGTGTTTCTTCAATGTATTGAAGCAACCGAAATTGTTTATAAAGCTTTCTTAATCATAAAACTCGTACATGGAATCATTGGCAACAAACTTCAATTAAATTTAAGAACAAATATTTTCAGTCAAAAAATAATAGTGAATAAAAAAATTAACCAATTTTAAAATTGTGCGGAATAAAGTATTTAGTCTTATTTTTCATTGTTTCAAAATCCGTAAAATATTTACCGAATCTTTAATCATATTTTTATATATATAAGGATCGTTAAAAAATAATAAGTTGTACGTTTTAAAACAATTAATAAAAATTTTTAGGACAATAGTACAAATGTCATTATTACTAACTATAGGTACTTTTAAAATGATTTTTTACGTTTGACATAGGAAAAGTGTAGTTTTGAAAATTTATTAATTATTACATATTCAAAATTATATTCATGATTAAGATAATAAAATGTTTTTTTAAACACTTTACTAATCTCAAAATGAATATTTGAAAAAAAAATGATACTTATTTGTTTCAAATTACTGTAACATTTCTATATACTTTTAGAATCATGACAGCTATGAGTACATAAATATGTAATTATTTGCGATTATTGTTCACCTTATCAGTCGTGTATTTTTATTTGCCTTAAAATAACATATTTTGTATCATAAATAACACAATTTTTCTCAAGAAAATTTAATTCTCTGTAAACCATATGCATTTAAAGTGGCAATATTTTTATTGTTAAGCATATTTAGAATACGGAATGTTAAATTAACCCATCCTAGATGACTAGACGTACCCCCGATAGTGTAAAAGACTATACCCTCGTAAAAATTCCGAATTCTGTAAATTTTGCATTATTATTTCAGAAAATGGGTTCAAAAATAGTTATAAAGTACTTCTTAACACTGTATTATCAATTTATTTAGAAAACAAATATTCTTATAATTATCCTCCAACTCGTCAATCAGTTTCCGCTCACCAAACAAATGTAGTCGTAATTATTATGATTGTACGACGTTACGACGTAATTATTACGTCTTCTAGGGTTAAAGATTATATGAACATATAATTATAATGAAGAATACATATTTTAAGTGCTGCTCATATGCGATTAATTCTTCTCAGATTTCTAATAAGTAAGTACAAATATATATATATATATATAATTGAATCTATAGATAATATTAAATATTCTTACTTTTGATACCACAACTTTAGTAATATTATTATTAAAATATTTAATATTCAAAAAAGTAAACCATTGCCTAATTTATAGAATCTAAATATATAAAATACTTTAAAATTTTATTGACTGTGTAATGGTATTTTAAAAAAAATAGATACAATTATTTCAAACATAAAAAAATTAATATTTATAAAAAATATTTATTAGGCATTAAATCTTTCGATATTTAAAAAAAGCTACAAGAAGAAAACAGTGAAGAAAAAAATAAAAAATAAAACTCACCATATTGATAACAATGATATGAGAAATGAAATAAATAATATTGATGTTATGTAAAGGGTTTTTTTTTTTTTTTTTTTTTTTTTTTTTTTAGAGGTATACAAATTTAAAACGAAATAAAGCATATAAAAATAATGTTAATGGCCATGATATTGGTTTTATTAAAAAAAATAATTTTATGCTATTAGTGTTTAAAAATGATTTCGGGCATATAAGTGCCGCGGCTGGCTCGAATGAAGCGCAATCTGAAAGTCTAATTTCCGAACGTTTTATCAAGCAGCTGGGGCAGTATATCAGCAATTGTTCATTTCCAAGTGTTCCAATGTCTGTGGCTTATCGGGGTAGACCAGCGACTTCACATGCGCTCACCGAATGTCTCTCGCAATAAACTGATGGGATTTTCCACAACTTGCAAGCGTTGTTCAGGGCTAAGTCTATTCATGATGAAGTGGCAAAACATACTGAGCACAAATCATCTGTCAGCTGTCAAATTGACTGTGAGTAGAAAAAGTTTTGCCAATTTCAAAACCACACCGCTAAAAGAACACCCTTTATAATACAAGTTATAAATAGACAAAAATTAGAAAACATATCTTCGGAATTTAATAAAAGATTCTTAATTTACCACTTCATTGCAAAGATTGTCCCGTGGCGTCTCTTCTTTACTCCGGCGAATAGCGAATTTCTAAACTAGGGTAGATTGGGCGAAGATACCGCAGTTTTTGACATAAATGTTTTAAAAATCGCCTGTTGTTGATATTTGTTATTCATTTCTTGTTAAAGTTTAGACTCTCCTGTAAGATTTAAAAACGTATTTCATTTTACAGATGTTATAGAAAGTATTGAATATTTTATTTTTGTAAACACTTGCATTTCGGCATCTTACCCATAGGTATGGGTAAGATGACCAACTATCTAGGGGTAAGATGCCTTATGGAGTATCAGTGTAAACAATAATTTTGTTGAAGCAGTATAAAGCATAATGGGACGAATAAAAGTAACTTTAATATTTTAGACGTACTAAAGTTGTTAACTTACTTAATATTAGGAAATTATACGAATATGAATGTAACAAAGGAAAGGGGAAGACAACGAAAGAACTGTATGGATGATATTTCAAAGGCAATGAGGGATAGAGGTCTGGAAGAGAAATGGACCCTTGACCGGGAAAAGTGGAAAAAGGCTCTTGTAAATTCTTCGGATGGAGGCATCTGACGCCGTAAACCCAATTTATATAGGGTAACTCTAGGATTGATGGCCATAGTTTTTAAAGATTGAAATAAAACTTCTTTGAATGCAAATACAAGAAATATTTATGCATATTTAAAATTCTTATACATATACACATAATATTTTATGCAAAAAATAATAAAATATTGAAAACAAAAAGTGTTAAATAAATTTGAAATTAAAATGGCAGATGGCCATCTCTCCTTAAAGCCGAGGAGAGATGGCCATCCAATACAAGAAAGAAAGAAGAAAGTGAAGTTAAATAGCAAAAAATAACACATTTCATATAGTTAATCATGAAAAACATACAGCAATTTGTAAAGATGCAGTTATATTATGGAAAATGTGTGACTAAAACTCGAATAACAAAATTTGAAGTATAATTTCAATGCTTCACATTTCGTAAAATCTTACCACATGTTTGGTAAAGGTCTTGATAATTTGTACACGTTTCATGGAACCACTTCAACTACAAGTATGCATTGTATCCAGACATCCTTTTGGATGTGATATTATATTGTTTTGCACAAACAACATAGTGATCCTAATCCAATTCTATTTACTCATAATCTGTATAATCTGATAATTTAAATGTGTTTAATTTTCTTCGCTACTGGAAGTGTCTTTTTTTTCTTTTTGTCGCGTTAATTTTAGGTTTTTTACGTTAATTTAACTTATTTATCAACTTTATCAGTTTCTGTTATGAACGCTTCCGACGTTTTTCAGTATTTTCTGAAACAAATAAATCGTTAGGTCTTATTATATTATTATTATTATTATTAAAATATTTATATTAGTTAAAATGTAAATAATTATATCAATTAATATATTTATAAACATAAACGTTATATATTTATTTAAATTTAATTATATTTAGTTAAAATCCTCACTCCGTATAATTTTGAAATATTGATTAAAGGTGGCCATCTCTCCTGGATTTCATGTGGCCATCTCTCCTAAATTTGAAGGACTGATGGTCGCTTAATTTAAAGCATCAATAGCCATTGTACGTCTTTGTTTAGGCTCAGAAGTAAAGATTAGATTATATACGTGCCTTAAATATCCATATAGTGAAATAAATATATAACATACGTACTGCAAAGTATTCAGATACCTAAGTCAAAAAAATATTCAACCACTTAATTACACTGGTTTCCAAAAATTAAGTAAAAATCACAAAATGAGCGATAACGCTTTCAAAAATGAACCTATCCGCATTAAATTTGCATATGTTGTTAACTAAAAGATATCGAATAAAATTACAAAATGCAAATTAGTGGCGCTACAATCGGATTGCGTCATCTATGTGGAGCATAAAAATGCATGCTAGAGAGTACGGCTGCTGAGGTCGCTGTGATTATGATATAAGAAAACTGAGATAGGCAATTCATTAATATGACCTCGAGGTATCATTTGTCCACATAACTGCAATATAGAGCTATTGGAAGATTGGAAGTAGGTCAAAGTCAGAGAGAGGTTTCCAAATGGATAAATCTGAGTCTTTCTGCTGTTCACAGGCTTTGGAAACAATTTTAAACCAGCGGTTCGGAACCCAGAAGGTTTATCCAAGGCCGGACAGGAGCTACGACAAGCACCAATGACGATATTTGCGGTTATGTGCACGAAGGAATAGAACAGCAACACCCTCTCATCTCAGACTCTCCCTTGCTGCAGCCACTGGAAGGTTGGTATGAAAGTCTACTGTGCATAGAAGGCTTCATGAAGGTGGTCTTTATGTGATGCGACCAGACATTTGTGTGTCGTTCACCTCATGTCACCGGAAGGAACGTTTAAGGTGGGCACGTCAACATGTCCACTGGACAGCTAATCAATTGAGGTGTGTTCTCTTCACGGATGAATTCCAGTTCAGCCGCCAAAGAGATAGTAGGCGTTGATTGATTTGGAAAGAACATGGAACATGCTATCATCCATCAAACATTCGTAAAAGAGATTAGTATGGAGGAGGCAGTGTCTGTGTGTGGGATGATATCTCTTTGGACGGACGTACAGACCTCTATGTCTTTCCACGTGGAACTCTGAATGCTCACGTCTATAGAGATGACATTCTTGATGCTTATATGCGCCCTTATGCCGATGCAATAGTTAATGATTTCCTGTTACAGGACGATAACGCTAGACCGCGCAGGGCTCACATCGTAGAAGATTATTTTCAGCACCAAACAATTCAGCACATGGAATGGCCAGCTCGATCACTGGACTTGTATCCCATCGAGCATGTTTAGGATGTATCGCTTAGGAAGATGTATCGCTGCTCTCAATACCCCTCCTCAGACCCTTGCCACGCTTACAACTGCTTTACAAGAGCAATGTCTCTTACTTCCAAGCGAACTTATCGATCGCATAATTGACAGTATCACACATCGCTGTATGGGCTGTATTGCTACTAGGGATGATAATACTCCATATTAAAAGTACTTTTTCTATACCAAACTGACTCATTTATTTTGTTAATTTTATAGTTGTGTTAATTTTTGAAACACCACAATCGTCTGGTAATTTCTTTTAATGCTATTTTATACCTTACTATGTGTTGTACATTGTGGCTCAGTTTTATTAAAATCTACTTGTAACATTTTGAGTAATCGCTACTTTTTGTTTTTCCTTAATTTTTGGAAACCAGTGTAAATAAACATTAAAATTACACTTATTTTTTATAATCGGAAAACACAACTGCACGTCGCAATAAATAAATTTGTTGAACTATTTCTTACGAACAAAGTTTATGTTGCAATCTATGATCAAGTTTTGGAAATATTTAGACTGGCCATCTCTCCTCTACGGCTATGGAATATTCGCAAACCCCTTCCTCTCTCGACCAGACGGCAGGCGCCAGATCACGTGGTCTGACTAGAGAATTAATATTAAAAAACATTTTCTCTTGTTCTTTTTAGTTTAGTTTTATGGTAGTAATCTAAAACTTGAACGCAGTAAGTAAACTGCATTGTTTCTTTTGGCTTCTTATAGAAGAAAATAGTTGCTGAAATTTTAATTGTTTTTAGAATCATGAGTTCTAGAAGGAACAAAGAAAATAAAATGTCTTGATTTTATAAATTAATTATCTTGGATTCCCAGCGAGGAATATATATATATATATCTTTAAACAAGTTATTTTCAATTATTAACCACATGTTTCATCTATAAATATGTACATAGTGTAAATTTTGTATATAATTGGATTTCCAATAATAAATTCTAAAGGATTTCTTGTTGGTGATTATTGACAAATTACGAACACAAAATCAAAACATTTCAATTTTACTTTTCTTCAAACATAATACATGACATTATGATGACTTTAAAATGATATAAATTCAAATTCTTCAACTATGCTCTCCCAATAACAATATCGTGAAACTCGTGGAAAACATGAAGATTATTCATTATTTTTTGGTGCCTGATGAAACCGGAAAAAAGGTAAGGAATACGTTTATTATTCTGCGTGACTGTTGATTTCTTGAAAATAAACTTGCCATGATAATTTATTTTGAAAATTGAATTAAAATTTAAACATGGATAAACCAGAAAAGCTTAAAAGTAAAAGGTCTACTGTTCGCGCAGCTGTTACGAAACTAATCACAAAATGTGATACATTGTTATCTGTTGATATTGATAAGACTGATCGCGATTCTTTAATGGTATCATTAGAGCTCGTAAATGAAAAGGAAGCTCTACTCAAGGAATTAGATTCCGAAATAGATGAGCTAATTCAGGAAAAAACTGAATATGAAAAAGAACTAAAATCGGTAGAAGAATATTCTGAGAAAATATCAAGTTTGAAATTTAAAATTAAGATTAGGCTTAAAAAATGTAAAATCGAAACTGAACCAAAAGTTTTACTAGAATCAAGTAACGATTCAAAAATCGGTAGTAAACCAGTTTCGGCAGTGAAGCTGCCTAAACTTAACATAGAAAAATTTTCTGGTGATGCCAGCCAGTTCTTAGAATTTTTCAATTTATTTACTAGTGCGATAGATTCAAATGAATCGTTATCAAAAATTGAAAAATTCCAATATCTTAAATCTTTGTTGTCTGGACCTGCGTATAATATTGTAGCTGGTTTCCAACTGACAGACCAAAATTATTCTACATGTTTAAAGTTGTTAGAAGAAAGGTATGGGAAGCGGGAAAATATAATAAACTGTTATATGAACAAAATTCTAAATCTTGAGGCAGTAAAATCCTCTAATAATGCCACTTCGTTCAGGAAGTTGTATGATAATATTGAAACTTGTATAAGAAATCTTGATGCGTTGGGAGTAACATCAGGCTCCTACGGCCATTTATTACTACCCATATTATTAAGGTTATTACCAGAAAATTTGATACTAGATTTCCATCGAAAACGTGACCCCGATAAAGACTGTGAAGTAACTGATTTAATAAATTTTATTAAAACGGAACTAAGATGTCGTGAAGTTACTAATTTAGTAAATAATTCCCAAAGCAAGGCTTATGGAAATTCTAAAACCAAATATGTCAATTCTTCAAGTAAATATCAAAGTTTTCCTCAAAAGAAAAATATACCTTCAACTGCTGCTTTAAATACATCTACAAAACAGTTTTGCATATTTTGCAAGTCTTCTGATCATGTAGGACTAAATTGTTCGAAATTCACGGATGAACAATAACGATATAAATTAAAGAAAGAAGGTCGCTGTTACAAATGATTTTATAAGTCGCATTTATCAGTTAATTGTAGAACAAATATTAATCCTTGTTCCAAATGTGGTAACAACACCCATAGTTATTTGTTTTGTTTTAAATAAACAACAAAAGAAAATCCTGAAAAAGAAATGAAAGGTGCAATTGTATCTATGATGTCAGAACAAATATATAAACAAAGTAAAGCTACATTATTACAGACTTGTACAGTTTCTGTGTCTGCTGGTAAACAATGCTTGATGGCTCGCGTTTTATGTGATAGTGGTTCAGAAAATGTTTTGTGAAGAGATCTCTAGTACAAAAATTAAAATTGAAGCCATTGCGAAAAGAAAATTTATTAGTTTACCGCTTATGAATCTTGTTATGAAGTTGTTGCTCTTGAATTATCCAGTGTTGTGCAACCTATCAACTCGATAAAGATTGAAGCTCTTGTGGTTGATAATATAACTGGAGCTTCTGTAAAAACCCTAGAACCAGAACTTCTGGACATAATGAGAACAAGAGGTTATAAGCCTGCTGACACAGGTCTTGAACAGGAAATAAATATTTTGCTAGGGTCTCACTTTTTGTGGAAAAAATTTAGGGAATCGAGGGAAAATTGACAAAAGAGTTATACGTTGCAGAAACTATTTTCGGTCATACGGTGCAAGGGCAGATAGAGTCGAATAAAAAATAAGTAGCTTGTTTGCGTGTTTCAATTGAAAATATAAATACTCAGCTGAAAGCATTTTGGGATCTCGAAGCAATTGGCATTGCTGAAAGCAATGAAAAGAACATTACCGATCTTGAGGTAATAAAAGAATTTAAAGAGAATTTAAAATTCGTAAATGGGCGTTATGAAGCAAAATTATTGTGTAAAAATTATCTTGAATTGCTAAGAAATAATCTTGAAGTAGCAAAGAAGCGGTTTTCCAGTTTAGAAAATAAATTCCTGAAAAATCATTCCTTACTTAAGGAATATAACTCCATTTTGTTAGAGCAGTTTAATGAGGATGTAATAGAATTGTGCACCGAGAAACATTCCAATAATTTATATTACATGCCACACCGACCTGTTATCCGTGACGACAAAACTACAACAAAAATGCGCATAGTCTATGATGCTTCTTCCAAATGTGGTGATTCTCTATCATTAAACGAATGTTTGAATCATGGTCCTAACTTAAATCCTAATGTTTTAGATATAATTTTGAAATTCCGTTTACATAAAATTGCTTTTTCGGCTGATATTGAAAAGCTTTTTTACAGATATCTATCGCCGAAGAAGATCGCAATTATCTTAGATTCTTATATTATGAAGATTTTGATAAGAATAAAAATGTAGTTCCCTATAGAATGACCAGAGCTACTTTTCGTGTCACTTGCAGTCCCTTTATCCTCGCTTGTACTATTAAGCACCGTATTAATAAATATAAAAACTCTCATAATAAAACATTTGAAATCCTAAATTTTTCTTTTTATGTTGATGATTTGTTTTCAGGAGAAAACGATGTTCTAGAAGCTTTTAACGTAACTAAAGAAGCTGTTGATATTTTGAAAGAAGGGATGAAGTTAAGAAAATTTGGAAGCAATTCTCAGGAACTTGGGAAAAAATGTGGTTGACGAAAACATACCTATTTCGAGTTCCGAACCCCCAAATACTTCCCTAAAAGTTTTAGGACTTATCTGGAACAATACAGAAGATAATTTGGGACTAGAATTACGACCATTATTAGAAAATTTAAGCAATGATTCTTGTACAAAATGGAATGTTTTGAAAATTGCGGCCATGTTGTTTGATCCAGCCGGATTTATTTCCCATTTTGTTATTCGTGTCAAATATCTTTTACAGCAATTGTGGGTAATGGGAATATCATGGAATGAAAGTTTTTGTGGTGAACTAGAAAATAATTGGCAAAATTGGCTTTCAGAAATCCCGGATCTCACACACTTGAAAATTCCCCGACACTAATTTAACAACCTGATCATGGAAAAGGAGCATCTCCAATTGCATATTTTCACTGATGCTAACCCTAATGCGTATGGTGCAGTGGAATACTTACGGTATCCAATTTCTAAAGATAAATTTAAAACTAGTTTTCTAATGTCTAAGTCTAGGGTTGCTCCCTTGAAAAAGTTAACTCTGCCACGTCTTGAACTCATGGGAACACTTATTGGTGCCAGGATGGCAAAATTTATCACAAACATTATTTAAGTAAATAATACTATTTTCTGGTCTGATTCAGAAATTTTTCTTCATTGGCTTAAAGGGACAAAAGAAAAATGGAAACCATTTGTTAGTAATAGAATTGCTGAAATTCATAATTTGTCTGATCCTAGTTTATGGAGACATTGTGACGGCAAACTTAATCCCGCAGATTTAATAACGAGAGGTTGTTCTGTGAAGCATTTAATAAATCCTCAAAATGGTGGTATGGTACTGAATTTCTTTCCCTTCCCGAAAATCAGTGGCCTAGGCTTAAAATTGCTGCATCACGATTACCTGATGTTTCTGAAGAGAAGTCTCGAAAAGTAGCAACCATTTCTTGCGTTGTTCAAACAAATAAAGCTGATGAAATTCCCTTTTTTAATCTTGAAAAGTATAGCTCCCTAAAGAAATTGTATCGAGTAACTGCATGGGTATTTAGATTTATTTCTAATATAAAATTAAAGGTAGAAAAAAGGGATTTTTCAGAATTATCAGGTGAGGAAATGTTACATGCTGAAAATTTTTGGTTAAAGCTAGTGCAGGAAGAAAGTTTTCCTTAAGTTATAAAATGCTTGAAATGTAACAAGAGTATCCCTAATGAATCGAATCTTCTACAGTTAAATCCTATGTTGTCAGATGAAGGTTTGCTGTTGGTACGAGGACGGTTACAAAAGTCTGATTCCTCATTTTATGAAAAACATCCTGTTATGATTCCTGCAAAAAATAAATTAACTGAATTAATCGTGAAAGATGCACATGAAAAAGTTTTTCATTCAGGAGTGCCCAGTACATTAGTACAAACTCTTGAAAAGTTTTGGATTTTAAGATCCAGACAGTGTATAAAATCAGTCCTGAACAAATGTGCAATTTGTAAGAAATTTAACGTACGCCCTGGTCAACAAGTTATAGCCCCTCTTTCAGGTGACCGTATTAACGAAGCTCCATCGTTTTCAGTAACAGGTCTTGATTATGAGGGGCCCCTATATGTGAAGGGGAATGAAAATAAATTTTATATTTTATTATTTACATAGTGCTGACACAAGAGCACTTCATTTAGAATTAGTAAAAGACATGTCAACAGCAGAATTCCTGTTAGCATTTCGCAAGTTTATCTCACGATGAGGCTGTGTGCTGTAATTTATTCAGACAACGCCAAAACTTTCAAAAGAGCTGACCTTGAACTAAAAGAAATGTGGAAAGTAATCCACCATCCTGATGTTAAAAAAATTTTCGCCAATCACAGAATTTCCTGGAAGTATATTGTAGAGTGTGCAGCCTGGTGGGGAGGCTTCTATGAGCGAATGGTACGCTCAGTAAAAACTACCTTACGTAAAGTTATTGGAAGATCTTCTTTAACATTGAGTGAATTAGAAACGCTTCTGATTGAAGTAGAAGCTGTAATTAACTCTCGTCCGTTAACTTACAGGTATTCCGAGTTTGAAGAACCATCTCCTCTTACTCCTGCACATTTTTTAATCGGAAAACGTATCTCGTGTTTACCTACCATAAAAGTGAACGATTTAATTTTACCAGCAATGAAAGAATCTTTAGTGAAACGCTTCCGTTTACGTGAGACTCTTCTAAATCATTTTTGGAAGCGTTGGAAAAATGAGTATCTTCTCAACATAAAATCTGCTCACTACATGGACCAGAATAAAACTTCAGACTTTAAAGTAGATGATGTGGTTCTTGTACATGATGAGCACTTACCCAGAAGTTTGTGGAAGTTAGGAAAAGTTACTAAAACCTTTATGGGCAGAGACGGCAAGATAAGGTCTTGTGAATTGAAAACAAATAATTCATTTATTAAAAGACCAATAAATTTACTGTATAATATTGAACTCAGAAACGAAAAAAAAAAAACTTTGAACTTTTTTATTAATAGACTCAAAAAACTCTCGTTTGATTTTTTTTTTTTTTTTTTTTTTTTTTTTTTTTTTTTTTTTTTTTGCTTTTCGTTTATTAATATTTCTAATTTTTAGTTTAATTTTTTGTATTGAATATTCTAGAAAAATTTGTATAGATTTAAATTGTTCTTTCTATTTTTAGTAGCAGAAACCTGTCAACAAAAATTTTTAAATTGTTTTATTATTTTATTGAAGTCCAGTATGTAAGTATATATTTTGGTTTGTATTGTATTTCTGTATATTGTAATTCATGATCTTTTAGAATAATTTTATTTATATCCCCATTTTGATGAACCCTTGTTCATCGGGGGGGGGGGGGGGGGGGGTGTGGAATATTTCGCAAACCCCTTCCTCTCTCGACCAGACGGCAGGCGCCAGATCACGTGGTCTGACTAGAGAATTAATATTAAAAAACATTTTATCTTGTTCTTTTTAGTTTAGTTTTATGGTAGTAATGTAAAACTTGAACGCAGTAAGTAAACTGCATTGTTTCTCTTAGCTTCTTATAAAAGAAAATAGTTGCTGAAATTTTAATTGTTTTTAGAATCATGAATTCTAGAATTAACAAAGGAAATAAAATGTCTTGATTTTATAAATAAATTATCTCGGATTCCCAGCGATGAATATATATATATATATATTTAGACAAGTGATTTTCAATTATTAACCACGTGTTTCATCTATAAATATGTACATAGTGTAAACTTTGTATATAATTAGATTTCCAATAATATGTTCTAAAGGATTTCTTGTTGCTGATTATTGACAAATTAAGAACACAAAATTAAAACATTTCGATTTTACTTTTCTTCAAGCATAATACATGACATTATGATGACTTTAAAATGATATAAATTCAAATTCTTCAACTATGCTCTTAGTCCAGGCAAAAGGGGATTTTACCTGGCAAAATTAATTGAAATTCTGGAAATTGGCTTACTTTATGTTTTTTGGGTCGCTGAATCCGAATTTTTAACTTCCCACCAAAATTTCCCCCGGCAACCCCCCCAAATTTTAGTAAAATGACCCCACCCCCCCCCCCCAAAAAAGGTTTTATTAAAAAAAAGGGGGAAAAGTATCTAGAAATTCAGAAAGCAGACAAAATTTGCAACAAATTAGATATATTACATTACGACTTAAGATGAAGGGGAAGTGGTGATTCCGCGCGCTTTTCTCAAAAACCAAATTTTTTCAAAAAATAAATTTTTTGAGGGTTGCCGGGTGAAATTTTGGTGGGAAGTTACAAATTCGGATTCAGCAACCCAAAAAACATAAAGTGAGCCGAAAACCAGAACTAGTATTATTTTTGCCAGGTAAAATCCCCTATTGCCTGGACTTCATAACTTAGTGCACGTAGCGCCGCAGTGCATGTTCCGAGGCAACCCCCTCTCTCCCCGTTCATCCTACGTCATAATGTCATATATCCTATTTGTTGCAAATTTAGTCTAGTTTCTGAATTTCGTAATGCTTTTCCCCTAAAACGATAAGAAAGTTAAGTTAACCCTAGATCTACCGGGAATTTTATTTAAGTTTTAATAAAACGTTCTACACCAGAATTTTTATTTAAAACTATTTAACTTATTTATTTACCTTATTTTTGTCTGGTTTATATACTTAGTTTATTTTAAAGAAATTTCTGGTTTGAATGAATATTTTGTATGTACCTGTCGGGTCCAATGGACCCGTCTGGTAGACGGAGGGTTAAAAACAACTATTTGGGAAGGTTTTCGGGGGGGGGGGCGGGGGGGGTTGGGGGGAAGCTAAAAATTCGGATTCAGCTAACCAAAAAGCTTAAAGTAAACCTTATAGAGAAAGTTCGGAGGGGAGATGGGAGGTAAATGTAAACGTGTGAGTGGTTAAGTGGAATTGCGCAACTTAGTCCACGGAGCACCGCGGCGCATGTTCCGAGGCAGATTCCCCCTTCCCCTTCATCCTAAGTCATAATGTCATATATCTAATTTGTTGCAAATTTTGTCTACTTTCTGAATTTCTAGATACTTTCTCCCTAGAACAATAAAAAAAATTTGGATTTTTTTAATAATTGATTTTTTTATTAATAATTATTTTTTTAATAAAAACCTTTTTTGGGGGGCATTTTACCAAAATTTCAGGGAATTGCCGGGGGAAATTTTGGTGGGAAGTTACAATTTCGGATTCAGCGACCCAAAAAACATAAAGTAAACAAATTTCCAGAACTTCCATTAATTTCGCTAGGTAGAGCCTCTACACGGTCTCTATTGCCTGGACTATTTCCCAATAACAATATCGTGAAACTCGTGGAAAACATGGAGATTATGGCCATCAATCGATCTATCCTAGAGTTACCCTATACATGAATGTAACAAACGTTAGCAATATAATAAAAGGACAAGCTAATATTTATTTATTATATAATTATTTATTTTATGTTAATATATTTGTTTGTATAATATTTATTTAATATAGTATGTTCTACTTAACATTTAAATGAATTATGGCCATTAAGTATACCTATTTTTAAACATTATAACAAGTTTAACTACGCTAAAGCCACTGTGATAAAGTGCTTTAGGGTCAAGTTTTTCGGTTAATGTTTTTCATATATTTCTTTGTTCTTATTAGCAATATCTCAGGTCGGCCACAAACTGAACATTTGTTTAGGAACTTTGAGCAACTTTTATATAACCAACAGTTTCACTGAATGCACTTGATCCCATCACAATTTCCGAGGTTTTATTGCACTCTGTTAGCCACTCTGAACAATCATTCACTTAAAAAAAAAAATCCTCGTCTTCTAAATCTTGGGAAGGAATTTAATCACCATCTATATCATCGTCAGTTGAAGATTCTGTCTTTCTACCATTTGTCTTCTTATCTAATGAATGCCTTTTTGGAAAGACTTCAGACACCTGGAAATTCGCAGTTGCTATTGTCACACCGATTTAGTTTGGTTTTTATAGGCCATTAAAATTATTTTTATTTGAATATTAGTATGAGAAAAAAAAAATTGGTGAAAATTGGTGGTGGCGTATTTATATATTGTTTACTTAGCCATTTTATGCAAGCTAAGTTTAAATTGTTGGGTTGATCTTATTTAATCAAACATGAAAGTTAGCAGTTAGCTGTCTCGACAGTAATTGATTCTGTCTTAAAATCCCTACGCCCAAGGGAAATGAATGGAAACCTGATTACAGGAGATCGCCACTAGTCGTTTAATTACGATTTCATCTTCCGTAATCTTTTCAAAGCAGATAAAATTAGCGTGTTTTTACAGTCTGCGGTGTCTGGATTCAGGTTGGCGAGCATAGCTCGTTGGGGCAGAAACCCCTAGTTATATAAAACTATATTATATACTATCAATATTTACATTAATTAAAATAATTTATAACTGCAATTAACGTAAAAATTTTAACAATGATTAAAATTAATAATTATTAAACAATTATTTATAAGGCCAACAAAGTTTATTTATAAGGCAGAATACATACAGAAAACTTTCAAATCATGTTCACCTTAGATTTTAATATTTCTTTATGTCATTTTAAACATTTAAAAAAATTATACTTTTAATCAATGGTTTTTTTAATCAGTTGATTAAAATCCCGATTTAATCACTGACTAAAATTGTTAACAAGTTAGTTAATAGCCAATAGTAATTTAAACAATGAAGAAACAACCAGGTATTTGACCGCAACAGAAAATAAACGGCATCTTACCGCAAGGGAAAACAACCGGCATTTTACCCCCAAAAATTTTCGTCGACTCACTCCAAAGTATTATGAAAGACGCCGGTGCTCCCCACTGACGTGTAGAAGCGGGAACCGGCCACCATTTATGCTTTGCAGAATAACCAGGTACCAGTACTCTCTAAAAACGTCAGATTTATTTCTCTGGTGTTTAAAATAAGACTTATATAGGCAAATAAAGAAGTCTCGTAAAAGATTTTGGACATTTGCCAGAAGTGTTAAGACGAAATAGCAATAAAAAAGTACCACTTAAAATTTTTATAAACGAACGCATATGCAAATTAAAGTATCACGAGGGAACCCTCTTCCTTACAACTGAGCAGCGTTTCCCTCCTTTGCCTGCGCATATGAAAACTACGTGATACGGCATCCTGTACAACACGGCATCTCACCTCAAGTTACCCTATTTGTTCTAGAGGTATAGTTCCAGTTGCAAAAATATTTCAAATGTTTAATGCTTCATCACATGGAAACAAATTTCCGTCAAAATAATGATGTGTTAAAACTTACAAAATTTAATTTTTTATACGGCCACTGCGTCCTATAAGTTATATTTAGAAACATATTCTCCATACTTCTGAGAAAATTACACCGTAAAAATTACATTCTTCTGCAACCAAACTCACCAAGTTTTCATACTTCGAGTTTTATGAAATTGGAGAAATTTCCAGCACAAAAAATTGCAAGGAAAAAAAAAAAAAAAAAAAAAAAAAAAAAACTGTTTTCGTGCCGAAAATTTTCGGAAATTTAAAAAAAAAAATCAAAATATAAAAAAGAATGGTATTTTTATTGCAAAATAGTTATTTGTTAAAACTTACAAAATTTAATTTTTTATACGGCCTCTGTGTCCTATAAGTTATATTTAGAAACATTTTCTCCATACTTATGACAAATAAAACAGTAAAAATTCCATTCATCTACAACCTAACGCACCACGTTTTGATACTTCGAGTTTTATGAAGTTTCAGAACTTTTCAGCACAAAAAAAAGAGAAAAAGAACTGTTTTCGTGCCGAAAAGTACCAGAATTTTACATAGGTCAAAGTTTCGAAAGTTTTTGAGTTTTCGTTGTAGAAGAATAGTATTTTTACGACTTTTCTTGTTAGAACGGGGAAAGACATTTTATAAATATAACCTATAAAAATTTAAATTTTGTAATTAAAAAAATAACAATTTCAGCTTAAATGGCTTTTCATATGATGAAGATGACATTTGAAACAGTTTCGCAATTATGACTATATTTCTCAAATTAACGCTTCAGGAATTAATTATTGGTCAATAATAAGAAAGGGCGCCCTGCATAATGTAGGGTAGACCGGGGCTAGTTGGACCGCTTTTTCTTCTAATAATTTTTAAAAAATTACAATTCAACATTTTAAATTCCTTTTTATGTTACCACTATCAGTGTACTTTCAGAAAAATATCACAATAGTAAAACTTGAAAATATTAACTATATGTATCAGTTTAGAAGCTCAAATTGACACCAAGTTGCTTGGGCCAACCTGCCCCGATTGCGGGGTAAGTTGGCCCACGTCACTTTTTAATTATCTGATAGTGTAGAAGTTTAAGAAATGATCAAAGTTTTACCAAATCTTAATTTCAATTTCTTGCGAACGAAAACTCAATATAGCCTTCTAAATTAAAATAAAAATTTTAAATATTAAAACTGTGGGTTATTCAAATTATTAACTTCGACAAAAAAATTAATTTTATTATCTCATAAAAAATGTCTTTAATACATTACGGAACAGTACAAAATTTTAATAAAGGCATGCTAGGTGTAAAACACCGTAAATTTTAGAGTACAGTAATTTAAAAACTCACTCATCCTTAATCCTGATTTATTATAAACACCAGATGATAAATAAATTGTATCAAGGCCTCTGTAAATCTGTTAAATGCAAAAATTCTTTTCTTTCGTTTATTATGTTTTCCTAACGCATCATTCTCTTCAAATTTCTGTCAGTAAAATGTTATAATGCTTCATGATGCTTTGGGTAATGCCAGCTTCTTCGAAATAATGATAATTTTCGTTTATATAAAACTTTATTTCCTAATCAAGTATAAAAAAACCCAGTCTGTTTATCATGAAATATATATATTATTGATTACATTCATGATTTATTATTGTTATAATGAGATTTAAATAAACTATTAAGTTCGGACATAGCAATGTGCTTGATATAATTATGTTGGATGATATCATTTTTTTTTATATTTTTTGTTTGAACTGCTGATCTTTATTAACGGTTCAGAAAGTGTAGTTCTATTCTGTCTGTGGAAGGGACAACATGTCTCTTAAAGGAAAATACATTTTTTGATAATTAAAAAATTGTTTCCTGAAACTGCCCTTTTTAGGGATTATGAAGACAGAAAGGATTATTTGTTTCAATGAATAACTACACAGGTAAGAGGTTTTCACTTCATAAAATGTGATGTTATTAAAGCATTTTTTGTGGAAAATTCTTCTCTGGACGAGGGAACGAGGGGATTTTATTAATAATTGAGAAATATCAGAGTCGGGTAGATTTTGATTGTTAGATTTGTTACTTTTAGCGGTAGAATGTAACACTAGGAGGCCGAACTTTTAGGTAGATTTCGTAAGAAATACTACCTATTGCAACTTTTTACTTTTGCAGATCTACACCAATCATGACCCCGAGAGCACAAAACCACCCTCCCCCCCCCCCAGTTCAAAGCTTTATATATATATATGTGTGTGTGTGTGTATATATATATATATATATTTACTTTTCTATGGACACGATAGCATATAAAATCAGTTTAAAGTTTTCAAAACTTCTAGGAATAGGACAAAAAATTATGCACGACAGATTTTTGATATAATTAAAAATGGCTTCAAGGAGTGCAAAAAATAGGGCTTTCAGAAGAAAACAATTCACAACTTCGCCAATTCGCAAGATATCAGATTAACTTAAATTTATCATAAATCCTCTTAATATTATCTACAACTTTTGCATTGCCAAGCTTTTGATAAGAGTAACTCTTAGAGCAAAAAGAAATTAAAACCAAAAAAAAGTGTGTGGAGGGGGGGGGGGAGAATGTTGTATAAGAAAAAAAAATCACATTTCCCTTAATCCGTTAAATTCTTGGTGAAATTAGTACTTAACTTCGAAATCTACCTGCGCCTGTATGCCAAGCCAACAGGGATTTTTGTATAATTATGAAAGTTATAAATGTTTTTGTACAACAGGAGCAGCTGATTTAATTTGGGGAGGAGGTAAACAACATTATAACTTCATTTTTTAAAAAGATTGACTGGAATAACCAGGAATTCAATTAATAAAATAATTCCTTACCCTTAATTAATAATAAATTAATTAAAATAATAATAAATGTTTATTAAATTAATTCATTAAAACTATAAAATTCCAATACCCCAGAGCCAAATTCCTACGAGGCATGATGGCCCGGCGGGCCAACATGCCCCGTGCCAAATGGGCCAACTAACTCCGTATCGCCATTTTTGTTTTTCATGACTGTAAGGAATTATTCTGAAAGTATTTCAATAAAAAAACATGCCCTACAATAACTACGAACAATTATTTTCCTGAATTATTATATATCAAAATCTAAAATGTAATATACAAACAAATAAAAAACGATTATTTATAAGAGAGGAAATTTACTCACCTTTGCAAAATTTTGAAAATTCTCAGTAATTCTTTAACGGACGCTCCGACTTCAATGGTGCTGATATTGGAGGAGGAAAGCGAAGCAACGCATACTTGGCTGGACTGACAATGTCATCTAACGCAAAGTTTTAAAAATATAAAATTAAATGAATTATTGTTTCTCCTTGTAATTTTAAATGATTTATTCATGCTAATTTTAAATATTATTTATCACGAATCACTTTTATCGATTGTGTCATTGTTATATATTTTATCTAGAATATTAACTTGAAAATATACATTTTATAGTTTGCGAACATACATGCTTCATATTTTACATCGGACATTCATTTTATTTATTAAAAATTTAGATTTTATCTGAACAAAATTAGTTTTATTTTTATATTATTTAGTGAAAAAGAAACATGCATTTCATATTTTAAATTATTAGATAGAAATATGAATACTGTATATTAGGGGCATGCATAAATAATGTCGTTTTCAAATGAAAAATTTATAAGCGTATTTCTTTAGAGATGTTTAAAATAATGGAGGAAACTTAATAAATAGGTGGAGGACTCACTGGCACATGCAGTGAGTGAGCTGATTCAATGCTGCTTTTAAAAAATACATTAAACACACATTTTGCGAAAACGTTACGTGTTCTACCGATGTTAATTATGCGTTCCCCTAATATAAATAAATTTTATTCTTTTTATCATTACAAGAAAATTGATGAAACAAAATATTTTATTTCCTTATTAATATTTCTGTGTAATTCTAACTTTGAAAAACAGCTTTACTAAGTGTTTGTTTAACTGATTAATTTGAATTCAAATATAAAAATTCCGTTATTCTGTTTCTTATGATGCAGTAGTAAGTAATTTTCGAATTAACATATTTTTATTTCCATTTCAAATTATTTTATACAATTTGAAAACTAGTTTTTAGTTTTGTTCTTGTTTATTTTTTCCAGTTACTTTATCACTTCCACATGGTATCCATTTTAGGCTTAAAGACCCACACACCATAACGAATATCTTGATATGATAATTCAGCCCGGGTCATCAGATAATTTGATTATGTATAAAAATTATCTATACCTCTGAAAAGGAATTACATAATAAAGGCATATAATAAATGATTATATAAATCACAATACAAAATCCGTTGTATGTTTGAACGATTCAAATAAATTTTAAATTTAAAGCTGTGAAAACTAAAGCATTACAAAATTTAAGCAAAATGTCAAAATAAAAAAATACGAAATTTCGGGCATCAGCATGAGAGTGATGTGAAAAAGTTATGCAAGGTTGGCATCATAAAAATAATGTATCACCTGAAACCTCTCAGGTAATGACAAGAATTGTGACTTCGACTTAAGACTTCAGTCCAAGAAGGGGCCGGGCAAGATTCATAAAGACGCCTTTGGGTACGGCGATGTTAAAATCCCGCTCCGCACAATTTCAACAATGCATGTTTACCGCAAATTATAGGGAGCGCATCTTGAATTCGCGTGTGAAATCAAAGAAAAAGTTGGATTAACCCTTGAGAACGCGTGCATACCCAGGGTATCAATGTGCTAATTTTTTGTGTAGCAATAATACTAAAATACACAAACATAAATACGTTGAATTTGCAATTTTTATAATTTTATGATATGAATTATGAAATTAATATTTGGAAAAATTATGAATTGCAACCTACAATTTTTTTGATGGATTTTAAGTCCTGCTTTATGGAAATCCAAAGTTTCACAATTTTCTTCCAAGTAGTTTTCAAACTATGCTTAAAAAACTGTCAAGTGCGAGTATTACTCGCGCTCTGAGGGTTCCGTACAATAAATATGTGAATTATTAACTGTATTATTGAAAAAATCGTTTCTAAAAGAATAATAAGACTTTGTAAAAAACTATACAACATAGAGTTTGGTATAGCTGTATATACTAGAAAAGTGTGAATGGATATACCAAAAAAGTTCAAAGAGATATGAAGCCTAAAGAATAGCTTGCTATTCTGTAAAACACTTTTTTTTATGTTATCCTAATCTGTTTATAATTAACTGAATTCGATATTGACAATAAAAGTAGTGCATATTTGAACTTCATTTGGCATTTCATAAAACTAAATTCAGCGTAGTAGTAATATTTTCGTTTTATGGTGTATCTAAAAAAATCCCTTGTTCAAAGTTTAAACTTGGCATTGTGCTAAGAGCGCTTCGAAAGGAGGTCGCGAAGTTGCAACGCCACCTTGGTCCGTGCCGCGTTTTTCATATAGGTTTTTAATTAACTTTTAAAGACACAGGAGGCGTATAGAGATATCCACTCAATGCAAACTAGTCGTTGAATCCCATAGTATTTATGTGATTAATTCTAATTAAATTAATTTTTTTTTAACAATTTGAGGTTTATTACTTTTATAGTACTGCTGAGCGTTGCATAACAAAAATGTATCATTAAAAGTTATTATCTACGCTTTAAAAGCCGATGGCACATACAGTATGCCGCCCCTGTCATTATGTATGTCCAAACCGGCCGTGTCTTTAAAGGTTAATATCTCGGCTAATTACCGACGATTTTTTCAAAAATCATTATCAACAATGCTTTTATACTTCTGCACGAAAGGTACCATCAGCGCTCCTCAACACCTTTGCTGAATGCCTGCAAATCGCAATTTGTGTGTAACAGAAAAACGTGTTTTTCTCAAAAACTAAGTGACCTAGGGTGATCGCCATAATTTTCCTGCAAGGTTTAAGTTAACGTCTACTACGTCTATTTTTTTCATAATATTAGTTTAATACATTCGGAATTAGATGGGGGGGAACATATTTTTGCACTATATTTTCTACGATATCTCTACAACTATAATACCTAAAATTAAAAGAAATGCATTTTTGAGTTCAGCGTTACGAAAGCTTTCACACGATACCCCACACGATATACAAAGAAAAGATTTTTTTAAGTAGTTTAATTAGCCCCTCTACATTTCCCTAAATATATTTGTGAACGTTTAATAATCTGAAAATATGTGGGTCAATAGTCTTTATTACATAACCCAATTTGAATTTTCCACGTTCCAAAGTTTACGATTAAAATAGCTGTGACAGACAGACAGACACAGGAATGATCTTATAATGGTTTCGTTCTTACTTTTTAAGTATGGAACCCTAAAAACGGCAAAATGATGGTTTGTCTATGATAGACGTGACTAGATATTTTGAATTTTCTTATGCTATCATGTAATCCAGCAGTCTTCAATGACTGCTTGAGTTACGCTTAAGATGCCTTGATCAAGAAGGAGGCTCTCTCGGTCAACAATCGAGTATCGAACTTCAATTTGGATACAGCCCCTAAAACACGCTCGTTTTAAAATAATTAATTTCTCAGAAACTTATCGTACGAATTGCATAAAAGTTTGTTTTTAGGTTAATTGAAGGGTGTAAAGTTCATTTATGCTATCAGAATTGTGTACTGCTATTGAGAAAAACAAAGTTATGGTTAGTTTTAATATGTAGATGGCGCCCTAAGCAAATTTTATGTACATCATTTAAAAGTAGACTTTATTGCCAATCGTGTGGTACCAGTAACTTTCTTCGCGATAATTTTTTCCAGAGTTAGTAAGGGGTGTTTACTTTTTTTTTCAACGACTGCAATTCTTCTTATTTTACGGGTTCCGTATAGTTTAGTGGGAAAATTATACAAGTAAACATAATTTTTAGTATATTTAGACGAAAAGCGAGACAAGAATATTGCTATTGCCGATATAAGGAACCAAATCATGAGCCATGAAAAACGCAAAGCTGTACTAGACGCTACAGACAATTTACGAGTAATGTAATTTTTTAATTAAATACTTCTGGAAGCACCAGAGTTGGTGCATCTATACTTTTAATATACACATTTCGATACAGGCTGTTCTCAAATCCAAAGGGTCCACTTTCTGACATAAGTTTTAATTCCTTTTTGTTCGGAAACGCATGAAACTGGTAAGTGTTGTTATTCAGAAACGAGGTCATCGAACTGCTTTTTCCGTTTTTAAGTAGCTTTCATTACAAAAAGCTACCTATTGCAGCCGTTCGGAGGAAAGCCATTTCAAAAAATTTTGGTATATTTTCATCGATCATGACCCCAGACCCCGAAACCAACCTCCGTTCAAAAGTTGACATATATATATATATATATATATATATATATCATCATCATCATCATCAACCGTTTTCAATCCACTGCTGGATGTAGGTCTCCCCCAGATTTTTCCAATGTTTCCTGTCTAGTGCTTTAGTCATCCAATTTACACCGGCTACTTTTCTGATTTCATCACTCCATCTTACTTGAGGTCGTCTTCTTGGCCGTTTTACATCTCTGGGATACCACTGTAGGGAGTTTGTGCTCCATCTGTTGCCTTGCCTTTACTGATTATGAAAAAGCATTTGATTCGGTCTACACATCAGCAGTAGTAGAATCTCTAGAGGACATTGGTATAGACAAACCTTACATCAATATTATAAAGAAGATTTACAAGAAAGCAACAGCAACCATCCGCTTGGACAAAGGAAAAGCAAAGATCAAGCTTGGAAGAGGAGTAAGACAAGGAGACACCCTTTCGCCTAATCTTTTTACTACTGTCTTAGAAAATATTTTCAAGAAGCTGGATTGGGAAAACAAAGGGATTAGAATAAATGGGGAATATTTAAGTCATCTTCGATTCGCTGACGACATTTTAATTTTCAGTAACAGTCCTGAAGAATTGGAAAATATGCTAAAAGATTTGGCAGAAGCTAGCATTAATGTGGGATTAAAAATAAACTTGGAAAAGACTAAGGTGATGTTCAATTCATTTGCATCAAAAAAGAAAATCGTCTACAACAAAACTGAAATTAAAGAAGTGCAAAGTTATGTGTACCTTGGGCAAGAAATATCATCTGATAATAGTATCATGAATGAAATCAATAGAAGAATAAGAAATGGATGGAGTGCTTTTGGGAAGAACAATATTATTCTGAAGAGTAGCATGCCCCTGTGTTTGAAAAGAAAGGTATTTAACCAATGTGTTTTGCCTGTCCTAACTTATGGAGCAGAAACATGGACGCTAACAAAACGGATGGTACAAAGATTACAAACAACACAGAGAAGTATGGAAAGATGTATGCTAGGTATAACTAGAAGAGACAGAAAAAGAATAACCTGGATAAGAAGTCAGACGAAAGTTTTTGACATCATTGAAAGAATTAAACGGCTAAAATGGAAATGGGCTGGGCACATCGCAAGATATATATATATATATATATATATATATATATATATATATATCCATATATATATATATATAATATATGTCTGACATTTGTCACACTGTAACTCTCGTATTTATGAACCGATTTGGATGTAATTCGGTGTGTACATAGTACATACCAATGTCTCGACCGGGTTCATTGGCCAGCTTCATCCGCCATTTTGTTTCAAAATGCCGCCACTTAAAATTTTTTTAAAAATTTAAAATTTGAAATGTGGTACCAAAAAATTAAAAATGGAAAAATATTTTTTTCTTATGTATTTGACCTTTATACAAAGATTCCGGAGCAGTTTTTGTTTCGTCTATATCTTAAAAAATGGCTGAGTTATAGCATTTTGAATTTCTAGCGTGGCTGACATTTTGAAACGTCCTGAATTTTGTCACGCGATAAAAAGCGCATTTATGAACCGATTTGAATGTAACTTCGTTTATACATAGTACATAACAAAGTCTCGACCGAGTTCGTTGACCAGCTTCATTCGTCATCTTGTTTAAAAATGGCGGCCATTTAAATTTTTAAGAAAAATTTAAATTTGAAATGTGGTACCAAAAAATTGAAAATTGAAAAAATATTTTTTTCTTATGTGTTTGACCTTGATAAAAAGATTCGGGAGCAGTTTTTATTTCGTCTATATCTTAAAAAATGGCTAAGTTATATAGCATTTTGAATTTCTAGCGTGGCTCACTTTTTGAAACGTCCTGATTTTTGTCACGTGATAACGGCGTATTTATGGACCGATTTGGATGTACCTTGGTGTGTACATAGTACATACAAATATCTCGACCGAGTTCGTTGTCCAGCTTCATCCGCCATCTTGTTTCAAAATGGCGGCCATTTAAAAAATTAAAAAAATTTTTTAATTTAAAATGACATACCAAAAAATTGGAAAATGAAAAAGATTTTTTCGGATGTGTTTGACCTTAATACAAAGATTCCGGAACAGTTTTTGTTTCGTCTATATCTAAAAAAATGGCTGAGTTATAGCATTTTGAATTTCTATTGTAGCTGACATTTTAAAACGACCTGATTTTTGTCACGCGATATCAGGCGTATTTATGAACCGATTTGGATGTAACTTGGTCTGTACATAGTACATACCAATGTCTCGACCGAGTTCGTTGGCCAGCTTCATTCGCCATCTTGTTTCAAAAGGGTTGCCATTTTTAAAAAAATTTAATTTAAAATTTAAAATGAGGTATTAAAAAATTGGAAAATGAAAAAGATTTTTATGTGTTTGGCCTTGATACAAAGATTCCGGGGCAGTTTTTGTTTCTGAAAATTTGTTCTTTTGTTTACATCTTAAAAATGGTTGAATTATAGCACTTTGAATTTCTAGCATGGCTAACATTTTGAAACGATCTTGTATTTGTAACACGATAACACACGTATTCCCCTATTTCGATGTAAGAAAAGAAGGCATGTGAATAGTATACATCAATATCTCGACCAAGTTCGCTGGCCAGCTTTGTCAGCCATCTTGTTTCAAAATGGCGGCCATTAAATTAAAAAAAAATTATATTTAAAGTGAGGTGCAAAAAAATTAGAAATTGAAAAATGTTTCTTTCTTAAGTATTTGACCTTGATATAAGGATTCAGGAGCATTTTTTGTTTGTCTTTATCTTAAAAAATGGCTCAGATATAGCAATTTCAATATCTAATGTGGGTGACATTTTGAAAAATCTGATTTTTTGCCTCCGAAAGCACTCGTATATATCAATCTATTCCGATGTGAGTGAGCATGTGCACAGCAATTACTAAGGTCTCGACCAAGTTCACTGGCTATCCTCATCCACCATGTTGTCTTAAAATGGCAGGCACTTTAAGAAATCGCCGAATTTGGCAGCCAAATATAAGTTACTTTAAATAAAAGCAGCTTGGATATAGCTGACTAATTTCGCGAAATTCTCATTCATAATGATTTAGTATTGATAAAAATTAGTATTGAATCTACTATATTCGGTTTCCACTAAATTGAGCTTCTTGTGTTTGAATAATATAAGTTGGCTTTTTTAAAATAAGGAATATGAAAGCTACCTCTTCCTCCCGGCACTGGCCGGAAGGACTTTCTTGTAAACGCACTAGATCTTTCAGAAAATACTGTCAAAACTGGCATTTTGAACCGAACTTCCGAACGAAAGAAGAAAATCCAGTCAATAAGGGGAGAAAAATGACGTGTCACGTGATCCAACTCGCTTCTAACCCGACAGGTAATTGGTGGATCTAAAAATGAGGAAAACAGTTCGATTCCAAATCGCTTCCATGGCCAGGCTTTCCAATTTTATATCTTTCCGTTAAAAAATGAATGTGTAAATGTGTCAAAACGTTTTGCGCTTGTTGAGCTGAGCAGTAAGAACAGCCTTAAAAGACAGAAAGAACAAACTTATGATCCGCATCGTTTGGGTAATATGGGCTCATTCGTATACATTTCATAAATATAAGTGGCGATGCGTGCAAAGTATTGATTACGATGAGGAGAAATTTCATTTATTTATTTATTTTTATTTTATGAGGGTATTTTATTTATTTTCGAAAGTTATTTGTGTGGAGATAGAAATTTTTTGCTATCTGAATTTATTTTTATGTGTTAGAATTATTTTACGAATTTTTATTTTTAGGTGTTAGAAAATTATCGAGGAAATACTTTTACTTTCGAAATTTATTTTAGCGGAGATAGAAAATAGTTGAGAAGAATTTTATTTTAACGGAACTATTTTTGGGAGAGATCGTCTTTCAGTACGAGGGTATTTTATTTATTTTCGAATTTTATTTTAGCGAAGATAGAAATATTTTGCGAATTTTATTTTGAGAATTGAATTTTTTTTCAGATGTTAGAAAATTTTTTGAGAAGAATTGCTATTTTACTTTTTTAGCGGAACTTTGAAAATTCGCGGGAAAAATTTTTTTCTTTTTATTTTGCGAGCTGTATTTATTTTTCGAACTTAATTTTTATTTTCGAACTTAATTTTTATTTTCGAACTTAATTTATTTTTCAGGAAAATGTTATATATTTTGAGAACTTTTATTTATTTTTTTTCGTATAAAATGTATGAATGTTAGAAAATTGGGAAGATATATTCTTAGAATAGACTAACTTTTTATTCTGGAAATGTACTTAGCGGGTGATAGGTGCTGCCATCTTTCGTTTGAAATGTAATTTAGAGGATAACGTGAGATTTTAAAGTGGGAATTCGCGGGAAAAAAATTATGATTTTTATGTTGGAAATGCATTTAGCGGGGATACTCAATTTTCAATGGAAGACTTTATGAAGTGTGTTGTTCGAGAAGAGGGATTTTTGCGTGATATACTATCAAGTTCATGTTAATTTTTGTGAAACTATTTGTTTTCATACAAAATGAAACGGGCAGGGGGAAAATTTAGATTTAACTAGCGGGAAATATTTTAAATGAATAGGTGTACTTTAATAGAAGCATATATATGAGAGATGTGCTGGTAATACCTGAAAATAGAATTGTAATTCAACCTAATACATGAGATTTCGCGCAGAGTTGTGCTATTGAAAGAAGTAAACATTTAAATTATTCTTGAGAATACATATGCAAAAGAAATGAAAAACTTTCATTTCGTTTATCTAAAAAGTTCATGAAAAATAGATTCATTAATGCAAACAGACGTATATGTAAATTCAAATTTTAAAATTATTTTTGATAAATATCGTTAGGTTCGAATGCGGTAAAATGGAATCTTGATTTCTTAACATTTCGGGTGTTAACTATGCCTTCGCAATATTCCAACAATTCTCAGAATCCTTTTCTCATTCTTTTTGTGGAAAAGGGTGAACCCGCAACTAGTCATTCAGTCCACATAGACTAATATGAAAAAAATAAAGTGTCTCTCTCAAATAATTAGAAGAAGGTGCATTCTATTTTCAAAAGCTTACCATTCAATAGATCACTAAAGCATATCGGTAAACTGAATTGATTAAGGTGAAACTAATATTTACGGTAATCTGCTTTACTGGAAAATGCCGCTATCAGCTGCATGTAGACATTTAGTCTACCAAATATAATAGAGCAAATTTAAAGTGTCCCCTCTTATGCTTAGGAAACGACATATTATACTTTCAACAATTTTAGCAAACAATGAAATATTTAAACAGGTTGACAATTTGAAATGTAAACATGACAATTTTTACTTTGGAAATGTTTTGAAAGCAAGAGATTCTTTAATGAATGGACGTTTGAAAAAATTTTCGGAAAGATTTTAATTTTGAGAACTTAATTATTTTTTCGATTTAAATTTTCATACATATATGTTGCTCGAGAAGGAATGTATACTTTTAGGTACGTTAGTTTTAGGTATGTTATACATGACTTGCGTTAAAATTAAATTTGTAAATTGAAATAATAATAATAATAATAATAATAATAATAATAATAATAATAATAATAACATTGAAGTAATAATAATAATAACAATGAAATAATAATAATAATAATAATAACATTGAAATAATACTAATAATAACAACATTGAAATAATAATAATGATAATAATAATAATAGTAAAAAGCAAAAATCAAAAGAAATATTTCATTGGTTGAAAAATAAATAAAGTCTCTCTTTAGACTTGATATATCTTTTGCAGAGTTCACTATCTATTCACATGTTTATCGATGTGTTAGATCTTTTCAGAAAATTAACCTAATTTTTGCATATTGTTTGTGAGAAAGAATTTTTCTTCTAAAGGAATCATTTGAAGTTTCTTATATAAAATGGTATGGCTTGACTTAAGAAATAATTTTATTTATTACATAAAATGAAATTTTCAAACTTCTGCTTGAGGAATCAATTATGTTAGACTTGAAACAAAGAAAAGAAACACCGCATTTTTTAAAGTAGAAATCTCGTCTTTGTGTTTTATCGAACTTGAGAGTTCTTTGATGTTAACAGATTGAAGAGAGAGAATTTACTATAAGTTTTAAGCACTTTCTAGAAATTAGAATTAAAATTAATGAAAGAGTATTTTCACTATGCAAAATTTAAAATAAATTAATCTAAAATTAATGAAATTTATCATTCCTTGTTCTGTATGTTTAATTCAGTATTTAATTATATTATGATTTTCTTGAAAGTCGCAAGTTAAAGATTAAATAATTCACTTTTAGACATTCTGCGCATTTTCAGTAAGTATTAAATAAATTTACACTAATAAAGGTAACGAAATTTCTAAAAATTTCTATTAAGTTAACGCGCCAATCATCTTACGTGATTTAGGTCACGTGAGTAACAACATTTTTTAAACCAATCATGTGTGAGTATTTATAATTTTCTGCACACGCGCGCCCCCATGATTGTATAAATTTGCATGGAATGAGACAATTTCACCATTCTGTGTATTGTCATTGAAGTGTTAGGACCTGCTTAAGTGATTCAGTCGTTTTAATTTAGGTCTCAACGGAACGAAGCATGCAATCGTCTTTGTTAAGTGTTGTTGATGAATCCAACTGGAAAAGTCAAACCCTTATCACCAGGATTAAAGGATCAAGACATGGAATTTTAATCGTCACCTGTTTCGAATGATGTGAAAACTTCTTCATCAGGATTGAAGAAACAGAAGTTACCCTTCGTGTGCACTACTTGCAACCAAGCCTTCTCTCGGAAATTTGTGTTGGTTAGACATTTGAAATCTCACCTCAAGAAAAGACCATTTGCTTGTGATTTGTGCGAAAAATCTTTCGTTCGAAATACTGATTTAAAACGACATAGGAGGATTCATTCGAAGACCCCTGTAATGTATAAGTATGATTTATGCAATGACGCATTTTCAAGAAAATATGACTTATTAATACACAAAACGATTCACATGACCTCAAACAGCATAGTTGTGACCTCTGCAGTGACGTGTTTTCGAGAAAGCATGACTTATTAAGACACAAGAGGAGCCATAAGACCCCAAACAACATAGTTGTAATCTCTGCAGTGACGTGTTTTCGAGAAAGCAGAACTTATTAAGACACAAGAAGAGCCATAAGATACCCAAACAACATAGTTGTGATCTCTGCAGTGTTGTGTTTTCGAGAAAATATGACTTATTAAAACACTAGAAGACTCATGTGAAGCCCATTCAAAAATATCCATGTGATAATTGTGATGAAAGTTTTTGTAACAAAAGTGTTTTACTAAGACATAAACGCACTTCACACAAGGTTTTACCCAAACAAATTGATTCTTCTTTAAAAGATGCCTTGTATGAAAAAGCAAAGCCTTTTCAAAGACAAGGTGCTCTTAATTCGCTTTCTGTAATTAAGCTCACGCCTGACGAAGAGTATGATGGAGAAATACACACATTTTTTATTTGTGTAAGATAAGATATTTTGAACGAATTAAATTACCAAATGGCAGAAAAAAACTCATTGAAACGATATGCAACAGTTCATGTGGTTGTCAGCCGTTTAGTACATGATGGTGAAATGGACTATGCTACTCCCTTTTTCCCTTCAAGAGCAACTCTGGAGTTTACGAATGATAACATACCTATGCATATTGAGGAAGCCTTTGTCAAAATGAATAACTCCTTTGAAAAGTTCACACAGCAAGGTACTGGATGGATGTTAGATAGAATTTTGAATTTAGAAGTGTATTCAGCTAAACTTGGCATGTATTAAAACTTGTATGCCTTGTTTAAACTCTGTTTACTTTTATACTCGATTTTGTAACTTTGAAAATAAATATTTTCTGAGAGGAAATGCTTCGTGTTTTGTAATTTTTTTTCCCATATTAACATACTTTACTATTATCATATACTATTAAAATTACTTTTTACCATTTGAATGTATTAGAAAGATTAAAAACTGAGTGAAATGTTCAAAACATTTGTTATATCATTCATAAATCTCTTATACTGTAAAATAAAATTCATTTGAAAAATGAATACTAAAAGATTAGAATTCTGTAGAGATTAATTCAACATACCTGAAACTACTTGTTTGAAATTCATATTCTTCGAACAGCGACTCAACATGCAGTAAAAAAAATAAAAAATGGCGTATTCTTTATCAGTTAAAATCGAAGTCACCTGTTATCACATGGCGTCCCTCTACTATGCGAGTGGCTGTTAATGCACACACGTCATTCATTATCAGCGATGTCAGTAACCGATAAGAATAGCTACATTATCGTAATGCATAGCATTGCTATCCGAAACTTGTTTGAGCCTGTTTTGTTACCTCGCACGTAGCGTAAGTTAGGATTATTTTTAATTACTTAGATAGTTAACATCACCAATTGCTAATTGTAATTAGCCCATTAATTGATTTTTATAATAATAAATAATTTGTTTTTATATTGTTTAAATTTCATTAAGTATTGATCTTAGAAATATCTTGATTTTCTTTTAAAAGCGAAAAACCCTTTGATTTCATTCACTTAGCCTTAAAAAATTTTGTTTTGCATGTTGGAAATTAATTCAAAGTATTGAACGTTGTATTTGTGAGCCGATTCTTTTCTAGAAAATGAAATTACGTAAAATGCTTTCGCGGAAAGTTTTCTCTAATCTAAACATGTTACATAAAACGGTTGTCATATGACAACAATCGCTAGATTATGAATCGCTTATCATGTGTTTTTCTGAATCTTTTAAAAACCGTGTGTTTTCAAATGACTTTTCTGAAAGTATATAAAGTGTTTTTACATTCTAAAAGTTTTTGCCAATCTAAACATTTTAATCAAACTGTTGTTATAGCTAAAACTCGTTGTGTTAGGAATTTCTTATATATTTTTCTTGAACGAGTTTTAGAAGATATTTTTTCTCTCTCAGCGGGAGAGACAATTTAGAATTCAGTCTCTTAATCTCTTAAACCATGTTTGCTGTGCTTTGCATGTTGCAAATTATTTCAAAGTAATGAAAGCTGTATTTGTGAAACGGTCCTTTTCTAGAAAAAGGGAAAAATATTCGTGAAAATTATTTGGCTTGAAAATTTTTGAAAGACGTGAAAATGACCCGAAGAAATTATTTGACTTGCAAAATATTTCAAGAATTAAAATTGATTTCATTGCTCGAAGATGAGTTGAAAAATATTTGCATAACACGAAGAAATTATTTGACTTATAAAATATTTGAAAATATATCCATTGAAAAAGAACTTGGTTTCTTGAAATCGTATGCTTAATTTCTAAAAATTTCACGAAAAATACATGCTTGGTAGAATGAATAATGATAATCCTTGGTTTCTTTGCAGTTTTTGATCACTTTCATGGTCGAAAAAACAATGAGAGTCCTTAGTTTCATGAGAACATAATCATGTTTCCTAAAATTACATGAAAAAATACATGCTTAGAAAAATAAATAATGAGAGTTCTTGCATGCTTTTTGTGAAAAATCTTTTATGATACTTCATAGCACCTGAGTTTTGATGGTTTGTTTTGAAAATCTATTTAATGCGAGGATTTTGTAGGGAAAAAGAATGAGAGTCTTTATTTTCTAAGAAGGTTTATTTGATTAATGCTCATAAATATTGCAAGAGATGAACTCAAACTTCGAAGGACGAATGCTGAAAGTCCTTAAGTTTTTGAAAAATACATCAGTTGAACATTTACTTGGAAGAAAGAATGATGAGAATCCTTGGTTTGTTAGAAGGTTTGCTTGATTTCTTAAAAGTTTTGGGTAAATGCATGGTTTAAACATATGCATGAAAGGGAAAACGATGAGAGTCCTTGGCTAATTCATGAGAACTAATTTTAAAATAATTGTTAGTTAACAAAACAAAGTTTTTGGAAAAAACAAGTTGAAAAAATTTAGTTAAGAAAAAATTAAGTTAAAAAAATAGTTAACAAAATTTAAAGTTTAGAATAAAAAATTAAGAAAAAAATTAAGTTACAAAAAAAAGTTAAGTGTAAAAAAAAAAAAAAAAAAAAAATTAAGTAAAGAAAAAAGTTAAGTTAAAAAAAGTAACGTTAAGAAAAATATTACAAGGTTGAATGTTTGTAAAATTTGATTGTTTTCTGATTTAACTCGTAAATGAATTCATCCAAGCATTCAATTGTTTATCCTGGCAAACATATGTTTATTCATCACATAACCAACCAACCATCTTCTTATCACACCAATCGATTATTTTTAGTATTAACAATTTATTTCTACACAAGTGCAGAAACTAAACCGATGATAGAATCGAAAAATAAGTGACTTATCAAATAGACTTTGTTATAACTTGACGTTGACCAATATTTTTGAAAAGATAAACTTAGAAACTCATTTAACATCGAGTTGGAATGAAAATTTTGCAAAGTTTATGCATTTCCCACGAAATCTCACTTAAGCATTTATGTAAAAATCACATACTTAAGCATATATGTAAAAATCACAACACAATATTATATTCAAATTAATTAAATTCTCACTATTTGACATTAGTTTGCAATATAAGTAACTTGAAATATTCCTTTGCTAACTAGGGTTAAAAATATTCCGAAATTTTGCAGATTTTCTATGATAAACCTTGTGTTACTACACCTTTTACAATTTTCAATTCAACTTACTTTCATGAGCTAAACCTGCAAAACTTTAAATTCTTCTATTCAGTTTAGTTATCAATTTCAAATTATTTTTAAAAGTTTTATTATTGTTTGAAAAATAATTATGTACTCTAATACCTTTATTTTAAAACATTAAATCTCTAACATCTAACAAATGTAAAATTATAATACACTGCTAAAAACAATTAGGGGAGCACATGGTTTTAACAAAATTACGCAAATATTTACACCGATAAGTAACGTAAAATAAAACATCCATAATTTAAAGCGTAGTAGAAAACAGATAAAAAAAATTCACATGCAAATTAAAGATTATGACGTCAAAAACTAGAAAAAGGAGATAAGTGTAGAAATCGTGATTTTGCAGAAACGTCTGTTTCAGTGTCTCAGTTGTAAAATTTAATCGCTCAGCTTGTATTTTGAGAAAACGTGACTTGAAAATGTTACAACAATTTGATTTAACGGAATCCATGGCATGGCGTGTTATCGGGATAGTTGAATATGGGGAAACACAACGAGGTGTAGTGGACGCTGTTGGAGTCGCAATAAGTGTCAATGTAAGGCTGTGGAATCAATTCCAAGACACACGGGATGGTAGATGTCGACAAGGGCAAGGTCGGCCATGTGCTACCACAGAAACTAAAGACCGATATATCATGTTAACAGCTCGTCGGGCAATGCTACTCTGCTGCAAACGCAGTTGTTCTTGGCCACAGGACGAAGAGTGTCTAGCCAAACAGTGCAAAATAGGCTTCATCAGAGTGGCCTCAATACAGGTAAGCTAATGGTCTGTATTCCGTTGATCTCAAGCAACTGTGCGGCCCAAAGAAGGTGGGCAACTCAACATCGAGTTTGAAGGCAACGTTATGGGAGTCCAATTCTGTTTACAGACGAGTCTCGATTCAGTCTGGATGTGACATCTTCTGTGTTTTGGCATGGAGAGGAAGAGGCACTTAAAATAATCCCACATTCGTTCGTGAAAGATCACATTACAGACGAGGTGGGTTGATGCTATTGGCTGGAATCAGCATAGGTTGACGTACGGGCCTGCATATCATTCGGAATGACACTTTGACGGTCCGAAGTTATACAGGCGAAATACTGAGACCTCATGTCGTATTTTATGTCACAGCAATCAGTGATTTCTTTTTTTCCATGCATGATAATGCCAGATCACATACAGCTCGTCTTGTGAAAAACATGCTTGAAGCTGAAATAATACAGAGTATGGAATGGCCAGCATGCTCTCCTGACCTGAATCCGATCGAGCATGTTTGGGACATACTCAGTCGATGCATTGCTGCGAAACCAAGGCCTTCTTTTACTGTCCGGGACTTGGAGATTGCAATTCTTGAGCAGTGGAACTGTATTCTCCAAAGCCTTATCGATAACCTCATCGCATCCATGGAAAACGCATGTGCATCAATCTTAGTTAATCGAGAAGATCACACGCCATATTAAAAATCATGCATCATTTCTAAACAATAATTTTTTTATCATTTACATGTACCCAAATTGTTGCCCTAAACCAGTGGTTCCCAACCTTTTATTGGCCACGCCCCACCAATTCATCTGTAAAGTCACAATGTCCCCCACCCCCATAAAATAACAATAATTTGTAAATTTTGTCTCTTATTACTTAAAAAGTGAACTCTATATACAAGATATTTTAATAGAACCTTAAAAATAAACATTCATTTCACATTTTTTTAACTTATCAAAGATGTTAATCGTCTGTCACAAATGTATTTTTAATACAATTTTATAAATGCAATGAGGTTATACATTTTCGCGTTTATACCAAAAAGAGTTTTGTTGTACTTTACCAACGCACTGCAATGTGAAAGAAAAGTTTTATCTTCACAAAATATCTTAAAGAGAGATTTACATTTAACATTAAAATTGATACATTTTATAATGCGTTTTTGTAACTTATTAAAAGTTGCTGGAAACCTTTGGACACCAAATTTTCTTTCTATGGATAGCAAAATACACAAGAAGCATTTCAAGATTTCATTTTTATAAAACTGAAGTAGCCATTATTCCTCATTTCAAAGTATGTTCTCTGTTTTTTTTCTTTTCCATTATCGTTGATTGTATTCCATGTATTATTTGATTTTAAAATTTATAAGGCAGGGGCCGCGCTAACCATTCGCCAACTCGCCAAATGCGAATACATCGTGAAATTGGCGAAAAAAATATTATTATGGCGAAAAAGCTGACGAATTATTTTTTGGGGTCTCTTTTGTTGTGTTGGAATCATGTTTTGGAACGTAAATGAATTTCCGTTTTTAGCGCGAGTTCGCTTACGGCCGTATTTCCAGTCTATATATTCCCCCTCTTCTTCTCGGCTGGCCAATTATGTTAGCAAAAACGCTTCTGCTATTTCCCAATAATCTAGACTTATAACTCACTAGACTTATTTCCCAATAATCTAACTTTTGTATTTCCCAATAATCTAGAGGTGATTCTGTTCCGATTTTTTCGAAAATTTAAGCAATTAATATCCGAAAATTTAAAAAAAATCAGTCGTCAATCCGAAAATTTGGACATAAAAAATATCGCAAATTTCGACAAATTGTCGACGAAAAATTAATTTTGTCAATCGTTCGCAGAAAAATTGCGAATTTCATCAAAGGATCGCGGGAAAAACGCAAACTTCGTCAAAGAATCGTGGAAAAACGCTAATTTTTGTCATAAGATCGCGGAAAACCCGCAAATTTCGTCAAAAGATCGCGAAAAACCCCGCAAATTTCATCAAAAGATCATGAAAAACCGCAAATTTCATCAAAAGATCGCAAAAAACACAAAAATTTCGTCACAAGATCTCGAAAAAACTCAAATTTCGTCAAAAGAGCAAAAAAACCCGCAAACTTCGTCAAAAGACCGAAAAATTTTGTGAAAAGATCAAATATACTTTTGGCTAATAATAGATAAATTTGGCTAATGATATTCAAATATGGCTAATGTGTTGGCGATAGTCTTAATTTCTTAGCGCGGTCCCTGTAAGGTATATGCCATCATGTAACTTTATTTACTGCGTAGGATGCCTGTACTAGAGCCAAAGATATTTACTATCTACCCATTTTCTTTTCTAATGATATTTAAGATTTATAATTTTTATAAAGTTGATAGCACCTCGTTCAGACATTTGATATTTTTTTAGGCTAAATATGTTCAGGGCAGTCAAATTTATATATACTACTTTTAACTAGTTTCACATTAAAAAAATTATTTGTGTGACATATAGCAGAGCGAATAGCTGGTTTAATAAAAAATCGAAAATGTTACAAAAATTGTACAATTCATCACCAGAAACATTATAACAAGATTTAGTACAACAAAAATATATCAAAATTTTAAAAGATTACTCGTATAATTATTCTGGTGTCAAATCTATTTTGAACTTTTGTTAATTAACGTTTTAAAAATTCAATAAAAAATCTATTTTTTAAATATTTTTT
This sequence comes from Maratus speciosus, assembly GCA_963932465.1. NCBI lineage: Eukaryota > Metazoa > Arthropoda > Arachnida > Araneae > Salticidae > Maratus > Maratus speciosus. Next base: position 188,453,079 of record OZ010787.1, on the reverse strand, counting down.
GTATTTAGTTTATTTTTAGTCTACAACATTACTTTCCAAAAAAAATGTTATAAAGACAAAAGAAACTGATAGGCAATGAGTGAGTAACAAATTTGAAATTGCTCCCCGGTGGGTCGCACGCCCCACGTTGGGAACCACTGCCCTAAACCATCATTTTATGTTCTTCCATCTTTTAAAAGAATAAAAGCTCCCTTACAAATTTTTTTACGTCTTTTTGTGTATTACGCATTGATAATCGTGTACTATCCATTTTATGCCTATACATGGCAGTCTTGCACTGTTCTCTTCACTTTTCTGCTTGCTCCCCTAATTTTTTTGAGCAGTGTATATTCAACACTTACCTAATACACCAGCTTGATCATGGCATGTGCGTTTAACAGAATGACTTAAAGTGAAATGGCAAATCCTTATCGTGAAACAGGATATCACGTGACAACTTCCTCCAATTACATTGGTTGATGATGCAGTCACGTGATTTCTTATCTGTAACGTCACTCGACGATAAGAACAACTCTGAGAAGCGCAGTTCACACCGTTTTTATCACTCTTTCCATGTGTGTGACCATGCTGGTTTGTCTTTGCTATCAGCTTCTTGTATAATCATGTTTAATCATGTTTAAACATGTCTGAACTTGTCTAAACATGTTATTGCTTCTTACTTACCCTAAAATGCAAGTTTGATCACGAGAGAAATGTATATATTTATATTTGTGTTAGATTCGATAATTGAAATAAATAATTGCTAAGTATAATTAAATCAATTTCGTTAATTAATAATTATATTAATTAAAATAATAATTGATTTATATATGAACTAATTTATAATATATAGTATCGATATTAGAAATAACTTAAATTTATTTTGCAAGCGAAAAAGAATTATTCAAATGTATATGAGTGTTAGAAAATTCTTATGTGAGAAAACTAGAAAGGAAGAACGATGACACCCTTTCGAAACTTCGTGAATACTCAGTCATGAAATATATGATTTCTTTTTAACTCTTGAAAAATGCATGATTATTGTTTGCTTGAAATATTCAAGGTGTCTTATCATTTTATCCTGCATTCTATTTCATTGTTTGCTAAAATTGTCGAAAGTATAATATGTCGTTTCCTAAGCATACGAGGGACTCTTTAAATTTGCTCTATTATATTTGGTAGACTAAATGTCTACATGCAGTTGATAGCGGCATTTTCCAGTAAAGGAGATTGCCGTGAATATTAGTTTCACCTTATTAAATTCAGTTTACCGATATGCTTAAATGCTCTATTGAATGGTAAGCTTTTGAAAATAGAACGCACCTTCTTCTATTTATTTGAGACAGACACTTTAATTTTTTCCTACTAGTCTGTGTGGACTGAATGACTAGTTGCGGATTCACCCTTTTCCACATAAAGAATAAGAAAGGGGTGCTGAGAATTGTTCGAATATTGCTAAGGCATAGTTAACACCCGAAAGATTATGAAATCATGATTCCATTTTACCGCATTCGAACCTAATAATATTTATCAAAAACCATTTAAAAATTTGAATTTACATATACGTCTGTTTGCATTAATGAATCTATTTTTCATGAACTTTTTAGATAAACGAAATGAATGTTTTTCATTTCTTTTGCATATGTATTCTCAAGAATAACTTCAATTTTTACTTCTTTCAATAGCACTACTTTGTGCGAAATCTCTTGTATTATGTTGAATTAAAATTCTATTTTCAGGATATTACCACTACATCTCTCACATATATGCTTCTATTAAAGTACACCTATTCATTTAAAATATTTCCGCTAGTTAAATCTAAATTTTACCCCTGCTCGTTTCATTTTGTATGTAAACAAATATTTTCTCAAAAATTAACACGAACTTGATAATATATCACGCAACAATACCTCTTCTCGAACAACACACATCATAAAGTCTTCCATTGAAAATTGAGTATCTCCGCTAAATGCATTTCCAACATAAAAATCATAAATTTTTTCCCGCGAATTCCCACTTTAAAATCTCACATTATCCGCTAAATTCCATTTGAAACGAAAGATGGCAGCACCTATCACCCGCTAACTACATTTCCAAAATAAAATATTAGTCTATTCTAAGACAAATCCTCCCCATTTTCTAACAATCATACATTTTATACGAAAAAAAAATAATAAATAAAAGTTCTCAAAATATAAAACATTTTCCTGAAAATAAATGAAGTTCGAAAATAAAAATTTAGTTCGAAAAATAAATTCAGCACGCTGAATAAAAAGAAAAAAAATCTTTCCCGTGAATTTTCAAAGTTCCGCTAAAAAAGTAAAATAGCAATTCTTCTCAAAAAAATTTCTAACATCTGAAAATAAATTCAATTCTCAAAATAAAATTTTTAAAATATTTCCATCTTCGCTAAAATAAAATTCGAAAATAAATAAAATACCCTCGTACTGAAAGACGATCTCTCCCAAAAATTGTTCTGTTAAAATAAAATTCTTCTCAAATATTTTCTATCTCTACTAAAATAAATTTCGAAAATAAAAATATTTCCTCGTTAATTTTCTAACACCTAAAAATAAGAATTCATAAAATAATTCTAACACCTAAAAATAAATTCAGGTAGCAAAAATTTTCTATCTCCACGGAAATAACTTTCGAAAATAAATAAAATACCCTCATACTATAATACACTAACTTCCAAAAAGAGTTCCGTCAAATATTTTCAAAGTCTCGCTAATTCATTCATTTTCCGACATCGTACTATAATACAACTCCTTATCAATTCCCGACAGCATACTCTAACACGACACCTTCTTGTCTCCTCCACCGAAATGCGTTTCCTCCACCACCGACTCTTATCAGCGCGCGCGCGATGCGCCTCCACAGGTCTCCACATCCACAGGCCACCCTCCACTCCACAACGCAGGAACGCCGGTGGCGTGGAACTGTCATTCTCACACTACTGACATGTGCACTCATACAGAATATGACTTTAAAAGAAATTGTTCAGCGGATCCAGGGCTGCCACAGGCGGCTATTTTTTAATTCTGTTTGCACCAGTATTTTTCTAATATAAATTTTGTATTATATTTCTCTTGCAAATGTTGTCAAAGTGTGTGTTAATGATTTCTATTTTGAAAAAGTGGTGTCAGTTACAATTAAAAAATAGTCGCCTGTGGCAGCCCTGCGAATCTAGGTCTGAGAAAATATATTAAGTCGACTTGATTTTACTTTATTTCTTTTAGCGGCTAAGCACGCGAAAACTTAATATTATAATGTAAAGTGAAAGATAATTATAAAACTTATTTCTCTTAAAAAGGGTCATATAATTTTAATTAAATGATTTAATCGAAAATGTGTGATGATTAACATCACAGGTACTTCATTTTTGATTGAAGAAAGTGAGATTTAAAACCAAATGGCATAAACAGCTTTGAAAACAAAAGGGCTGGGCAAATATTCCTGTTTGATAATGCATTGAAAAATGCTTTTTATTACATGTATTAGAAAAATTACTTTAGTTTGAGTATAATAATAGATAAACAGCTTTTGTCTGAAATATATATATAAAATAAATTGTGAAGCTATAGAAAAAACTACATGTGTAGGTATTTATAAAAATGAAATTATAAATTGTTTGGAAGAAAATATGTGTGAAAATTTGCCTTCTTTTGCCAAGGCAATTTTCTCATTCTTTCTATGATCCATATAAAAGGGAAGTACCTCAAAAATATTCTGCGCGTAGTTAAATACCTTACAAATCTTATTACATATCATTTCTTAAATATGTCTATTTACTCAGCAATTAAAACTATCTTGCGCTGATAATTGTAGTTGCCACCATTGCTATATTTATTGATGTTGATTTTGTAGTTTCAGTCATCAAACATACCCCCCCCCCCCCCCCGAAATAAAATTTAGTAAGAATCATATTTAAAAAATTTCTAAAGGTTCTTTTAATGTTCTTTAAAGATTCCTTTTCTTTTAATTCATTTTAATACTTTTTATCTGTATGTTTGAAAATATCTATAATAAAACCACCGATTAAAACACATTTTTCCTGAAACAACAAACTCGTATGACTTTACGCAATATTAAATTTAACACTTGGCATCTTACGCCAAACATTCCTGGTTCGAATCCTGGCCTGGACGCCTTTTAACTCCGTTGGAAAATTAGAACTCTTATAACTTTCATTGTCACGATACTTCGGCTCAATGGGAGAATATTCAGTTTATTCATCACGAGTCCTAATTCCTAGTGTCAGATATTCAAATAAGAATTTTTTTTTTTTCTGAAACCAAATACTTGTAACACTGATATGAATAATTTGAAGTCTTTTATACAAATAATTCTGTATTATTGTATTGTGTTTAAATATCATTTAAAATATCGCGTAAACTCTCAATTATCTCTATTGTTCTAAAATCACAGCGTCGCATCCATATCATAATTTTAAATAATTGTATAATTATTTCTAATGTGATTTCAAAAGGCTTTTTTTTATATTTTTTTTCCACTATTAACAAAGCAGATTTTTTTCATTATTTTCCAACTTTTTATAAGGCAGATTTTTAGGTTATTATTTAAGAAGTATGCCTTACAGTAGCGCTGCGCAACATTTTTGCTTAAAACTCATTCGCACCACTATTTTCTAAATGTGTTCTTTGTCTTATTTAACTGCAAAGTTTCTATCACCAAGATTTTTGTCATCAATTATTCTTTACTAAAATAATAGTAACCTGTTGAAGAGCGGTTGTGCATCACTATCTTAAAGGAGAGTGTTATATATTTAATCGAATTAATATACTTTAAACGTTAAAAATAAGAAAATCTTAAGTTTAGAAAAATTCTCCAATTAAATTTCCTAGCTTTTGAAAATTACTGCAACTATTTCAAACATTAGATCAAAAATATTAGTGATCTAATTATCGAAAAATACGGTTTATTTCTTCTTGCACCTGTGCGACTAAGAGAGAAACATCGATCCTGATAGATTCTATTTATCACTGGATTCTGTTTTAACATTCATCCAATGCTTCATAGTCGATTCCCAGTCGAGATTAAATCTTTCTGGAATGGCAATTACTTGTATTTACCACCTGTTTCTCAGTGAATGGTGAAAAAAATCACAATGGATTAGCATCTGATTGCACTATTATGGTAACACGGATTTAAGATCAAAAGCAGATTCTTGAACAGATAGCTACCCAAATCTCTCTAAGAGACTTTCTCTCAGCCATCGATTTATAATTATACATTTCAAACTGCTTCAGTGGTATTTTATTTCTTTTCAACTATTTAAGAAGGTATTTAATTCAAAAATTCTCTCATATTAAACAGAAAGATATTTAACTTTGAAAATTTTTATATTAAATGTGTGCTTCTAAATCGCCTTATTTCATAAATAAACAAGTAATTGATGTAAATATGGGTATTATGCACAAAATAGCTTCCCAACCGCACTGGATTTTTAGATCTGCTTTTTCTTATATCAAAATCAGAAAAGGTTCAAAAATTTAAAATTGTGAAAGTGTAGTATAATTATCATACAAAAACCCTTAACGGGTAAAAAGTTTGTGACGCATCACTTTATCTTATGACTCTAAGAATTTTAAATATGGATTTAAAAAATAATGATATCAAATTTTTAGTGACGCTATACTATTAATATATATATATATATATATATTATTTATTTCATGATTTTATTTTTGTTCTATTTATAATCGCATGTGCAAAAAGTATGTTCCACATGAAAAGATATTTATCCGCTGGTGCTTTTTCATCCACATCTTTCATAAATTCAAAATGACGAGTTTCCATACGAGTTTTAAAAGATATGATATCAAAATTTAAGTGACACCTTGATGTGGCTTTAAAAGATTTATTTAAAAATTATATTATTTTTGTAAATTAAATTATTTTTGTAATATTATTTGTATTATTAAAAATTAAGTTATTTTTGGTTTGGTTAAAATACATTTACACATCTAAACAATACTTTTAATTTCCCAACAAGGTTAGTTGGGGCAACTGGGCCATGATTTTACAATCTTTCAAAAGGCTAATGTTCATTTATATTAAAGTTTGAACTTCTGTAAACGTGTTCAGTTAGGTACTCTCAATCAGACAGAAAGGCTCAAAATTACATTTTAATATTTAAAAATATAAAAATATGCATATTTCATCTTTCTTTCCTCATGGATCCAGTTGCCTCATAAAAAAGGGGTAAGTGGACCAGGAGGGTCTATGTTCCACACGCGTTTATTTTTTTTTTTCATATGAGATATCAGGTCCTGTTTGAAAAAGTGTAAACAACTTAAAAAAATTTAAACCAGGCAGATCATGCAAATTATATGTCAATAAACAGCGTTGTAACGGAAACCTTTGCTGTCAATGTGACTAAAAAAAGCACTAAAAGTGAAAATATTAGATTCATTTATACCAAAAATAAAAAAATTAAGTGAGTACTAAAGTACTTTAGTATATAGGTAATAAGTATAAAAGTCACATGGGTATTTAAAGGTAAAAAATAGCAAAGTAAATCTATGAACAAACGGCGACGTAAGTACTTAAATACTTTATCTGTATCCAGGGGTCGCATTATATAGGGAAATTTTTATTGTTCCTACCCGAACCCTTAATGAGTTACCTTCATGATCATGTCATTTAACACATTCTAAAAAAAGGTGCGATGAAGGTATTATTTGCAAAATAGTGGTAGGAACAATAAAAGTTTCCCTATAGAATGCGACCCATGTGTATCGTACAATTTCAAGTTTCGGTTATCTCGCTTTCAGGGGCAAGGCACAGTCGTGGAGAAAAAAAGTAAACACCTCCTACTAACTCCTCAACAAATTATCGTAGACAAAAGTTACTGGTACCGAACGATTGGAAATAAAGTCTACTTTTAAATGATGTATATAAAATTTGCTTAGGGGGCATCTACATATTAAAACGAATCCAAACTTCATTTTTTTTCAATGGCAACACCCAATTTTAACGAGGTATTTCAAATCTTTGGTCCAAATTATGCCTAGACACCAAATGTCAAGTCATTTGAACGATAAGTTTTTGAATTATAAATAGTCAAAATTTAGTGCTTCTAATGTTAAATTACATTTTCGTATTTTTATTTATAATTTCTGAAATTATGATCCCTTTGCGCTAATTTTTAGTGTAGCAATAATACTAATATACGAAAACACAAATACGTTGAATTTGCACTTTTGTAATTTTCTGCTATGAATTATGAAATTAATATTAAAAAAAATTATGAATTGCAGCCTACAATTTTTTTGATGGAATCAGATTTATTAAGTCCTGCTTTATGGAAATCCAAAATTTAACATTTTTATTCCAAGTAGTTTTCAAATCATGCTTAAAAAACGGCAAAATGGTGGTTAAAGGGGCCGTCTATGATAGAAGTTAGTAGATATTTTGAAATTTCTTCTGCTGTCCGGTAATCAGAAACCGGACTTCATTGACTGCTTAAGGTGCCTTGATCAAGAAGGAAGCTCTCTGGGTTAACAATTGAGTACCGAACTTCAATTCGGATACAGCCTTTAAAATACGCTCGTTTTAAAATAATTAATTTCTCGGAAACTTATGATACGAATTGCATAAAAATTTGTTTTTATACTAATTGAAGGGTGTAGAGTTCATTTATGCTGTCAGAAAAAATGAAAGCTATGGTTCGTTTTAATATGTAGGTGGCACCCTAAATAAATTTTATATGCATCATTTAAAAGTAGACTTTATTTCGAATCGTTCGGTACCAGTAACTTTCTTCTACGATAATTTGTTGAGGAGTTAGTAGGGGGCGTTTACTTTTATTTTTCCACGACTGTACTTGCATTCTTAAAATGCGGAAATAATTTACTGACACCAGTATTTGCAAGAGACAAAACAAGTAAAATTATATTTTCCTTTACTTAATAAAGGTGAAATTTTCGTTATAAAATTCCGGTGCCAATGTGGCAATTACGAATTAAAATTATGTGATGCCATAACGGCATCACCGCCTCTCAAGGGGTCAAGAAATTTGATTTGATACCACCCAATATGCTTTTTTTAAATTTTATTACATAATTTTAATTCTTTATTATGAGCAAAAAACAATGGAGAAATTTACTTCTCGTTGTAAGAGAAACTCAAAAAAAATATTTATAACTATTGGGGTAACTGGATCCAACGTGGTCCAGTTACCCCATTCTTGAAAAAATTATGGGTTAACTGGAACACCGAGCTTACATTTGAAACATGAAGTAAATATGTATAGACACCTAATAATATTAACGTAGTTATATGCCTAATCTTAAAAAAAAAAAAGATTCTTTAATAAAAGTACTTACAGTATTTTAATAAAAAGCCGAGGAAGTTCAATCAAATTGACGTTGTTTTAAAAAATGAAACGAAAATTTTCGACAACCTATCACAGCAAAGTGAGAGTTATGATTGAGTTGACACACGTTGTTTTAGGAAGTAGAAGTTAAGGGGCATTGTTCACAAAAGCTAAAACTTAAAATACATCAATGTTTTTTTTATATAATAGCCTATTGCCCAGTTACCTCTTGGGTCCAGTTACCCCAACTAACATTACACTGTTAAATATATCTTTTTCACTGAACCTATAATATGCATTAAAATATATTTATTTCAACAAATTGATTTTTGTGTCACGCTTTTCAGAATTATAAGTAAAATGTATGTTAGTGGCTTCTTTGCGTCATACTATCCGTTTGCATACATTTCACTTAGTTTAGACACAATCTTACTGCTGCGCAGGTGTAGAATACTTGGATAAAAAATGTACTCTAACTATATTCTTGGAAATTAAAACCTTCTATTTAAAGCAGATGTTTTTGATGCATTTTCTGATTAAAAAAAGAAAACTAAAGGATTAAGCAGGCATGGTCTCCACCTTTTTCATTGCAGCATTCACAAGTAGTTAGATAAGATAGAGAAAGAAAAACGTCGAGGAATGTGTGGCTCTAAGACACGTTTTCATAACTCATTAGTTATTTACTTATTTATTTATTTACTTTTCTCGTATCAAGAAAGGCGCCCCAACCCGCATTGGACGATTTGAAGCAGGTGTCTGTAGAACGTTAGGGCAACGACAAGTCAAGTCATGCAAAAAAATGTTCTCTATTAAAACAATGTGGCACCTGTGAGCACCCGTCCTTCAGTAGCACCTGCTCTACTGAGCATGCGCATGCGGTTTTCTTCCGTGTCAAACGAAATATGATCTGTTATTTCGATAAAAGAAGATTGAATTGGGTTACAGGGAGAACTGGATTTGTATCTGTATGTTCTGTATCTGTAAGTTTTTATTTAGCCCGAAAAGAAAATGTTTTGTCTCATGTTTAACGGTTTACTTATGTTAAATATATTTGATACTACGGTGTGGGTCTATGGTATAAATCATCTTGAGTATAATGTATAATTTTTCGAAGACTTCATTATGAAAAAAATTAGTCGGAAAATTAATTATCTTTTTATTATGGTAATTTTGCTGAGTAATAAAAGTTACAATTTTATTTAGAAGAATTTGATATTTTGTATTATATTAGATATCATTCGGCTGCATTATTTTAACAGTCATTGGCTTCTCTTTACTAGCGAATACAAGTTGTATTTCGAAGGATTAAGAGACGAAATTTTCTAAATCGCGAATTTCAACATAACATCTCAATATTTTTATGAAAATTCTTCGTTTACAATCTTTAAATACCGCATTCGATATATAGTAGAACAGATATTTCATTACTGTGTAACAGTATTTTACCTTGATGTCTAACAAAGTGTACATTATTAATTTATTATTCTTTGGCAATTAAATACCAGTAATTCTTGCAATTCGGTTTGGGATGTTTCAGACATTTATGTTGTTGACATCATCACTTTTTCATTGAAAACCCCTTGACCACTGAAACGCCCCTAATCTTTATTTTTCGCACTTCTGTTATACACCAGCTTCTTGCAAATCGCCGGGTTACCTGGATGCGAAATATCCTTCGCTGCACGAGCACCTATATACAACTTAAGTACGCAAAACTCGTCTTTTTCTTGAAACTTAGCATAAGCATATTAGTAAGCGTTATTTATTATATGTTAATATACTTCGACAACAGAAAATGACAGAAACTCTTGCATAATTTTATGTTAGTGATTTTATTAATTTCATTCGCATTTCAATTGTAAGAGATACTTAAGGAGTAATTTGTACTTCGACATTCAAGTTATACCTTTAGCAAAATAAAAGTACGTCCTTTACCGTTGATCAATGCGAGTTCGTTATTTCAGCAATCCATTTCAACATTCTCTAAACAATTATAGATTTGCATTTTTCTCTCTCTAAATTAATAAACAGTCAACTCTGCCATCCCCCTCCTTAGCGATTATATGATCAAGATTTAATATGGCTCGCAGCCTAACGGATAATTGGGTGCTTGGCATCTTGGCTCGATGCGGGTGCATTGTTGGCAATATTTTGTGAGACTGAACCAACTTCTCTTCTAATTTTTGGACTATAAGGATCTAGCGAAACAGCACCGAAAACAGGCGATATGAAGCAATTAAAATAATAAAACTTTGTAAAAAATCACCATAAAATAAAAACATTGTGCTGTTTATTTTGGAAGACCACCACTACTTCCATCTTCTTACCTCTCTGCGTAAATAAAGCCATTTCTTTATATGGAGATCATCTCTTCTTTTTGAACTGATGCCTGGTGATTTCTAGAAATAAACGGATCTTCTCAGTTTTTGTTTAGATAACAGCGTCTTTGTACAGATTGATGTATTATGAATACGATCAAAAAGAAACTACCTCATGTTATTGTTTTTGTTTAACAAAGTCTAAAATTTACATAATTAAAGAGTAGCATACATCAAGGAAGATTATCATTCTTTTCTTCCAAGAATTTTTGCTTATTCATAAGCATTTAACTATTAATCACGAATTTTAAATGACCCAAATATTTTCTACGTATGTTTAATATCATGTCCTTAATTTTTACTTTTATCTCGTAACAAAGGAATCCCTTTTTGTTTTACTTAAATTTATATTATTTTGTAAGAATAAGCGTTACTAATTTAAATTTACTTAGTTAAATTATTTAAAAGTTTACATTAAGACAAGCACCTTTTTTATCCATAGTTAGCATATTAATTTATAACGTATCCTACATTTCATGTATTGTCTATAGAGCTAGAATTCATCTCAAACTCGTTTTAAGAAAAATGGACTTGATTCACTTTGGTCCTAAACGCCTTTTATATTGATACACAATTAAACCTCCATTACATTTAAATTGTGAGCAGTTTAATTTAACTTTTTATTCAATATTTTTCTTATTCCTAGAGTTAGCCTATGAGGGGTGTGTTATGTATTTGACAAATGAAAAACAATTGTTACTGTGAAATAAGGCAAAGTAAAGAATTTATTCCTCAAATATATGAAATCGCAAACAGTTTCTTTTAAGTTAAATGAAATTAGATAATGAGCATGAATAATATCAATAATTCATAATCCATTGTAATAATTTATAACAGTAATTTATAATTTATAATAAACAAGCAATGATTGTTGAAATGTTCTAGTAAGAAATTTAAGAAATTAAATTTACTCTTTTAAGAACGAAATAATGATATGGGCAGAATAATTATTTTTATGATAACTTTAGAAGAAAACGTTCCTTATAAAATATAATTATTTATGGCGACAGTTCGTTTTCGTTTAAACAAATATTAGTTTGGAATAGTCTCTTATTTTATTATGTTTTTGTCTGATTGGTTGATTTTTGCTTATTTAAAAGTTCACCATCCCCTTAACAAAATAGCAATTACATGAAAGAAAATATGCAACATTAAGCTGAATTTGAACCATAACACATGCTTATTTATTTTTCATCAAATTCACACTGAGTTATCAAACATTATTAAATTTGATAAACGTTAAATTAATAAAAATAATTATAATTTTATTACAATATTTTGATTTAAATAGAATCCTCCCCCCCCCCCCCCCCACACACATACATTTTTAATAACTCAATGAAGACATGAAAAAAAATTGTGCTTACATAAAAGTGGCTAATATTATAAATATTTAGTATTCAGCGTTTTATCTTAATATGTAATATAAAATAGCTTAGTATAAAGTAATAAGTAAGTTTAAAGTAATAAAATAATTTAGTATAAAGTTCTATAATTTAAACAGGAGAAATTTACAGAACTTAAGAAATCTAAAAGAAAAGAAAAAAATGAATAGGTATCAAAATTTTATTTGACATATTGGAATAAAAGTAAATGCTTTAAAAAATAAAATGTTTAGTCTTTAAAGTGTATCCATGTCTTTTTTTTCCTCCCAGGAAACAGCTTTGTCTTATTGTATCGAAATTATTAGCCAAAAAGTAAGTCGATAACAATGGGAGATAGCAGAACCACACCAACAAACTTATCGAGCACACACACACCTTTACGCTTAATTTTTGTTAACTACATTAAAATTTAAAATATTAAAGCTGTGCAAAGCCTTTTCAGAGAACAACCTTGCTGGAATAAATGAGTGTAACGACCACTTCCTCTGCATATGACACTCTTTTGGACCCAACCCAGCAATATCCATCTCTGCCGTCATCGTATTTTCATGAAGGCAGCTGTTTGTATTTATTCATTATATTGTTAATGAGTTCTTGTAATCATAAATGGCGTTTTTAAATCAATCTTGTTTTTAAAAATAATGTATAGTTATTGAGTTTCTTATTAAACTTTCTATGATTTTCAATGCTTTTCGGTATTTAACACTTTGTATAATTATTAATTAGTTACATACCAAAGTCTCGTTCCATATAATATTGTGATACGTCTGGTTAAAAGAACTTTATATCTACTAAAAAACAACTTTTCAAAAGTAAAAAAAAAAAAAAGCCAAGCAAAAAAAAAATAATAATAATAAAAAAAATAAATAAAAATAAAAGAAAAGAAAAAAGGGGAAAGTTGTGGCTAAAAATTAGTGTGATATCAAATTTCCAAGCTTATATTATGGTACTTATTTAACATTTTTTATTAAAAATTTACCATACGAAAGTCGAGTACCTAAGTACGCGTTGATAGAAAGGCTTTTCTCCTTTACTAAATACATCATAACGTGTTTCTGAAAATTAATTTTTTTTTAATTATGCATGATGGGCTTGGCGGCCATCTTTCCATATTTTACACAAATTTCTAAGCACACAAGTGCATTGTTAAGATCGGAAATTCGAAATTGTTGCTAAAGCAAACATTTTATGCTTTTAATTTATGGAAATGAGTGCCTAGAAATTTGTGTCTTCAAATAAAGTTGAAGTAACTTCAGGTTTCATCTTATGATTCCTTTTTTTCGGAGGGGTTTAATTAATTAGTTAAAGCAGTAAAAATCAATTTTTTTTTTTTTTTTTTTAAATAAAAGACAGTCAAGACAGTCTTAATTTGGTCCGTTTTCGGACACGTGTATGCTTAGCTGATGACGAGCTGTTATGTTTTTAGCTCGAAACGCGTCCTGTGTTTTGTTTTAATTTTATGGTGATTTTTTACAAAGTTTTATTATTTTAACAGTCTTAATTTATCTGTCTGTAGCCAAAACTAGAAGTTCAAAATTCTTAATAATGCAAACATATTACGAGCTTGTTTGCTTAAAAATTTGTGTAAAATATGGAAAGATGGCCGCCAAGCCCATCATGCATAATTTAAAAAAATTAATTTTCAGAAACACGTTATGATGTATTTAGTAAAGGAGAAAAGGCTTTCTATCAACGCATACTTAGGTACTCGACTTACGTATGGTAAATTTTTAATAAAAAATGTTAAATAAGTACCATAATATAAGCTTGGAAATTTGATATCACACTATTTTTTAGCCACAACTTTCCCCCTTTTTTTTTTTTTTTTTTTTTTTTTTTGCTTGGCTTTTTTTTTTTTTTACTTTTGAAAAGTTGTTTTTTAGTAGATATCAGTCCCCTTTTTTAAACAGATTATATATATAATTGAAATAATTCTACTCGCTAAAATTAGTCCTTGTATAGCCTTTATCAGCAGGGAACAAACACAATAGTATACATTTTGTTTACCTATCATTCATTTTTTAGAGTAATTAGTAATTTAAAAGTAAGGAAAGTCAATTTCTTCTTTCAAAGTATCAGTCTTTCTCAATTTATATCTCCTTAAAATTTTCTATGAAGGATGAAAATTTACTAAAAATCAAATAGAGTCAAAATAAAATATATATTTACAGTTAGTCTATCAGTTAATTGTTTGTTCTAACTTTTTTTTGCTGACGGTTTTGCAAAATAAATTTACCTTTACAAATACCTACGGATAATCCGAGAAAGAAGCCCCGCAGGCATAAAAAAAATCGAAGATCTGTCTAAAGAAGTAAATCTAGCAATTCTAGACATGATGAGGAAACATTTTTGATTAAAAAAATCTAAAAATTTAAAGATATAAACTGTACATATAACTTCATCTTCATTTAGATCGTGTTATAGAGAAGAAAGAATAAATATGTAATTTTACTCAAGTCTGTTTATACATACCTATTTGCATAAATGTGAGAATATAATTTCGTATAAAAATTCCCGTAAATTGATTATCTTTAATAGTCTATTATTAAAGCCGCATAAACAGTAGAATTAAATTTTTTCTAGTTAAAAATTGCCTGAAATCTATAGTCTTATCGTTCGTCAAATTTGTTTTATGTTTTTTTAAATACCCAGACACCTTTTCTACACTCTGACAAAAGATCACAGAAATACTGAAGTTATCCAAATGCTTATATCTTTCTATCGTATTTCTATTTTGAGGGGGGGGGAGGGGGTAGGAAGAACGCTTAAGAACTTCGTTTTGTTCTTAGAATTCTGAATTAATCATTGAAAAGATCTACCTACATAAGTCTTGTTTCAGAATTTTCATTAGCTAAGAGTTGCATCAACTTATACATCATGTGAATATATTAAATTACTTTTGTAAAATACTATATGGGAGCCATTGATATTTTCAGAGCATTTGCCTACATTTTAAACTTAAGTCATTTACAACTATTCATTCATTTTCTATACGAATTAAAGAAGTCGTTGTTTCCACGGCAACTGTACCTTTCACTATTGCTTGTTTGTTTTATTGAACACATATATATCAGATCACGTGCGGATCACGGCAAGATTTGAACCCGTCCCCAACTACGCTCTCAAGCGATTAACGGCGTGGTGTCTTATCCACTCAGCCACGGTTGGCCACAATTGCTTTCTCTAATACCCAGATACTCAAATTCAACCAGCTGCGCTTATAATTATGCTCATAACAGAGTACATTTATATGTAAGAGTGGTGACATATGCACAAGTCGTGTACTCATATTCAAGTTTTTGTCCAAAGTACAGTAACTCAGTTTTCAGTAATAGACGTGGAAGATTTCGATTAAACTAACCAGAAATTTAAAAAACATTGGCTTTCTGATTTGATTTCATTCAAAATCGTCTCAACCAACCAAAGTTAATGTCCGGGATCCAGATAAATTTTTCTCTGTTAGTAAAATTAGATTGACCAATCAGTAGCCTCCATCCTTGCAGACTTTTCGGTGTTTACTGCAAACATAAAAAAGTTTTCAAAAATGCAGGCTTCTGATTGATCAATCTCATCTCGCTAATAGCGTAAAATCTATCTTGATCCCGGCCTATTCAACGCCCTTTAAATATTCGAGAAAGCCTTGACACGCGTCAGGAAAATATCACACAAAGCAGGCAAAACAAAGAAGAAAAATCATTCATTGGCTCGTTCATATCCACGAGCCAATGAATGATTTTGTTCCTTTGCTTTGCCTGCTTTGTGTGATGTTTTCGTGACAAGTGAAAAGACTTTCTCAAATATCTAGGGGGCGTTGGTTTATTTCACCATCATGAAGATATGAAAGGAGAGGAGCAGACATGTCAATCTTCCAGTGTGAAAAACTACATACCAAAAAAAACGAGTTTTTTCCCCCTCTTCTGCCCTTTTGTCTCTTGATTTTGATAGCAGCCCATTTAGCAGTCTCCAGTGCAGGATGCCGCTATATACGGCGGACGCAAGGGGGAGTGTGTTAGCGTGACCAATGACATAATATTCCAGTTCATGACGTTTAAAAGTCGCACGGAGTTGGATCATCTTTACACGATGATTATTACAAAGCGGTGCGGCAATTTTTTTTTTTGTGTCCATTGCCGTGTACAGATAATCAACTCCGTGTGACGTGATGAGCTGGCCACACTTTAGGAACAGCTTCAAATGACGTCATCTATATCTACTTCGAGGCAGACGAAAAAGACAGGCTACCGCGGTGCTACAGCGTCTAGAATATATAGTGTGGAAATCCAATCAGTCGATCACAGCGATATCTGTAGGATAGTTCCCAAAACTCCAAGACAATTTGGTCTAGACGCTGTAATTTTTTTTTTTTTACGTTTTATTAACATACATCTGACCTGTGTGCTTGGCGTCAAACCCGCTGTACTAATACCATGTTTACTTTGAAATTTGAAAATATATCGCAGATGTCGCTGCGATCATCTCCCTGGATTTCAGCGTCAGTGCACATTTAAGGGATACACTTCTTAGCGGTTCTTGGATAGCAAATTTCCACATTATGTATTCTAGACGCTGTAGCGGTGCATTACACATGTCTCTTTCTTCTTTAAAAAATATCCTGCAGATGTCGATGCAAATGACTGTTTGGAATTCGACATCGTTGTACATTTAAGGGATTCAATACTTCCGCGCTTTTTTAAGTATTGCTGGGATAGTCGATTTCTACAACATATAATCTAGACGCTATAACGGAGCTATAGTTTCTAGAAGATATAGTTTAAAAATCGGCTTATTAAAAAGGTGCTAAAAAATTGTATCCCATAAATGTTGAACGAGACTGAACGACGAATGTCGATTACAGCGACATATTGTAACTCCAACGTAACTATTTCAAAAGAAAACGTTTTGCTCAGAGAAGATCTAGAAAATGTTGCTCCTATCGACATTTGTCGTTCAGTATTTTTCAATATTTATGGGATTCAATTTTTAGCACTTTTTAAAGCATTGCTGGAATAGCCAGTTTCCACACTATGACCGTGATCTAGGTAGATTTTTCTCTGTTATCGTAACGAGATTGACCAATCAGAAGCCAGAATTTTTGCTAACTTTTCACTGTTTGCAAAAATGTACCTGGATCCCGGCCTATATTTCTAGCCGCTATAACTGAACTCAGGAATAGTACAGAAAGCAAACTCCGTATTTTGATACATTAAGGCCGGGATCTAATAAGGAACAAGTGTGTCTCTATAACGAAGTAGCGACATACGGCCAATAAATGTTTATTGGTAAAAGTGATAAAAACAAATCGTTAAAGTTCTTTGTGAGCATGCCATTTTCGTCAGGCTAATGCATGTTGAATTATTTCCCTAGTCTAATAGAGATCGTCCATGCGCGTATCTTCTAATGGAGGATATTCCAAATATGGGTTCGAGGCTGAAAAAGTCACGTGGTACAGGTAATTACCCAAAGAATTTCTAACTGATAAGAAGGGAATCAGGAAACTACACTGTTAAAAATATCGTGAAAAATTACCTCTGTTCTTAAAGGTTCTCTATTTTCTGATCAATGAGAACGCTATATAAACGCCTATGAAGCGTTCTCATTGGTCATAATACAGATAGCCTTTTAAACAGAGGTAATTTTTCACGATATTTTTAACAGTGTACTACTGCTTTCTCCCATGAACTGTTTCATTGGCTAGCGGGATTTACATTACGTAGACGGAGCCTTCCCTTCTTTACGCTAGACGTTTTTGCCTTGACCATGTGATCATAACGTAGATTGAATATCCTCTATTCAAGAAAGCGGATTGCCGTACTTTCGACAAAAACGTGAAATGAGCATGCCTCCTGTGCATATGTCACCACTCTTATGTATAAAGGCTCTCTGTTACGGTGTTTTTTCTGATACAGCGCCTAGAATACCTAGTGTGGAAATATGCTATCCAAACAGTTCTAAAAATTTGTATCCCTTAAATGTGCGACGATACTGCTAAAATTTCAAGTGTCGATCGCAGCGACATCTGCGGGATTTTCATATTACTATTATTACATTGTATAGACTAGCAATTTCTTGCAGTTGTAGAAAATATCCTGCAGATGTCGCTGCGATCTGCATATTGCAGCAGTATCATTGCACATTTAAGGGATACAATATTTTACCGCTTTTTTAAGTATTACAGGGTTAGCCGATTTCAACACTATATATTCTAGGCGCTAAAGTTTCTGAGCGCTGTTGGTTAAATTTCGATATTTGTGTTTTAGAGTGAGCAATAGAGAAAAGTACTAAAACTATTGAAACAACAACTTCTTTAATATTGAAATGTATAGCAAAGGAGTTCGGAATCAATGCCTTAAATAGTTTCGAATATGCACTGTTGTTATGACATCAATACCCTTCTTGGATGTGAAAATGCAAAATTGTGTTCAACATAATTGGCCGCAATCTAGATAGATTTTTCGCTGTTAGCGAAACGAGATTCATCAATCAGAAGCTTGCACTTTTGCGAACTTTTCGCTGTTTGCAGCAATGCAAGCTATTGATTGGTGAATCTCGTTTCGCTAACAGCGAAAAATCTATCTGGATCCCAGCCTAGATTTCTGTAAACATTGCACTTCATCCATGGCACTAACAAAATGACTCAAAACTTTTATGACATAGGCCGGGATCCAGAAACAGCAAAAATTCTCAAACATTCTGGCTTCTGATTGGTCAAACTCATTTCGCTAACAGCGAAAAATCTATCTGGATCTCGGCAATAGTTTTCTTCGATGAAATCAATGCAAACGGATAATATAAAAGAATAGTATAAGACTTCTAAAATGGTTTGGCGGGTTTATCGCTGTTTGGCGTAATTTATAAACTTTAGAATTAATTAACAGTTTTTCGCTAATTAAGAATAGAAAATTTGTGTTTTTAAAGCTGAATTTTATAAAAGCACGTAGATTGAGTAAATATCTGTCCAAAAATGCAATCCTTACTTTTTTATGTCCATTATTTAAGTCTCTACCTCGATTGAAGCATAAGGTGTGACGAAGAAAATAAATGTGTCGTTTTCAGTATCTCGACGTTATTTTAAAAAATCTATATCTCTGTTTATAATTAATTTATGAGGATGCATTTTGTTTCAAATTGAAGATCTTTTCCATTAGGTCCTTCTGGTTTTGGTTTTATTTTTCTGCGATGATTGGTTCTTTTGGTATGGGAAATTTTACGCTGGCATGTTTGGTCGATTTAACATGGAGAAGCTGTCTTCAGTATAATAAGCAGTTACGGTGTCTTGCGTTTTATTCTTGGCGTTTGTTTGTTTGGCGAGGTTAGCATTTTTTTTCAGCTTGGCTTGGCAGAACGACCGTCCTGCTTGATTACTATGAAAAGATGATAAAAAAATAAGGTTCGGAAATAATTTACACCCGTGCCCAAACCTATCCCCTATAGTTATAGGGACACCCAATAGGACAAAAAGATATTTTGTGTTATCTGTTCTATTTTGTGGATTGCAAAATTATTTAGGGCCTCATAAATTTCTTGCACCTGGGCACGTTGAAAGCCTTGCCCTTCTTTCAAAAAAGCAAAATGCGTTCAATTTTGAAACTATTTTCATATCGGTCATGGGTGCTGATGGATGAGTGGGCATACCGCCACCTAGATACTGACATTTTAATTTTGTTACTTTATCATTGATGATTTAAAAAATAAATAATCACATTAAAATGTTATTTTTAATAAGTTATTTATTCTAATTAAACACCGAGAAAGACCACCAAAAAACATAGCCAAACAACCATATGAGTAAAACCAATAATTAATTATATAAAAATATTATTTATTATAATATAATATTTTGTCACAACCCCCCCCCCCCCCCCACTTCTTCCTGCGAAAAACCTTTGATCTCAGTTTGATCCACCTTTGATCTCTGTCTCACTTTGATTTCGTTCTGTCGAATTCGATAGCAGCAATTATTTATATTAATAAAATTGTTGCAGTTATGTTAACTCAATATTAATTTTTCAACTGAAAAACTCTCTTGGTTTAATATAGAAAGATTTTTTCGATAAGTACATGACAGGCTATCCAAGGTGTTACCCAAAATCGACTCGTGAATAAAATTTTATCGCCCACATGTCGCCTTATGAGCAAATGTTCACAAATTATTTTCCATTGATTACGTTCAGTTCAATGTTACTAGATATCGTCGCCTCAGAGCAACAGTAGGACATCTAGCAGTAATCGAAAATGAGATGTCTGACTTACTTCTATGAAAAACTGTGTCTGCATCTAGTGTAACAGTAGGGAATTTTTATAAACACATCTGAGATATAGTATTAAACATTACTTTGTGTTTCAGAAGTTGTTCCGCTAGATGCAAACACAGTTATTCATAGCAGTAAGTCATACATCTCATTTTTTATTATTACTAGATGTCCTATTGTTGCCCTGAGGCGACGATATGTCAGATAATTTAGTAGATTTCCTGGTGCTCTGAATGTTGTTCTATATACTGCTGTGTAGCTTCAGACCCAAATCTCCTGTCATTTTCAAACAACATTTTAGCTTGAAGTATAGTGTTTGGAGAAGGTCTGTTTTTAATTAATCATTGTCATTATTGTTTTTTATTACCATTCTGTTTACATTCTAATTCAGCTACGGGGTTTTATCATAATTTCATTTGCATATTAGATAAATTTGATCTATCTATATATCATTTACCTGTAGGTTGATAAATATGCGAATATAGGTTAATTTGCAAGAGGACCCAAAAATTTTTTCGGGTCTAGGCCCTCAAATGTATTAACATTCCCTCTTCAAAATATTTTTTTCTCATTTTCAAAGATATTTAAAAACCACATTATGGTCACAATGTGACTTCACATCCTGTTGGTTCTGTGGCCACATTTGTGATGTTATGTACGTGACTTTTAGTGACATCATTCTGACATTACGAAAAATTAAATATTTGTAGGAAAAATAATTTTTACAGTGAATAATAAGTTTCGAAGTATCCTTGTCCCTTTTTTTAAGTTTTTGAAGATGTTCCCATTTTAGTCAGAATGCGACACCACTGAGTGGTAGCATTTCGGCCACAGATGTGATATAACCAACGGGACTTGCAGTAACGGCGCTGTCACCATGCTTGCAATGCGAGTTGTGATTTTTAAAAAAAAGATTAATGTTCATTTCTTGCATTTCAGTAAAAATGTGTTTTACCGTTTAAACAATAATAAAATTTGATTCTAAATCTCTTTAATTGTTTCGTAATTCTGAAGAAATGTCATTTTTTGGTGAACATGCTACCTTTTTCTTTTATCTCTCTCTCTTACCGACGTCCATGTGACCATGCATCGTTTAAGCCGATGATTTCACTCTAAAAAAATGTCCAAGAACGGAAAAAGTATCCAGCAAGTTGCCGGAACACCTCTTTGATTGAAGAAAGTTTTCTATTATTTGAAGGAATCCGTTGTTTAATTGGAGAATTTCAGGAAATTTTGAGCTTAGATTTGCGAATTGTTTTGTGTTTTGAGGGTAAAGGATATACGTAAAATTCCGTTTCTAATGAGAAAAAATACTAGGCAGCAGAGTTGTCGGAACATCCAGGTGGTTTGACGAAACTACAGCTTTACCTTGGAGGATATTTCATATAATCTTTACCTTAGATTGGTGGATTTTTGTGTTTTGGGAGAAAATGGATAAAGAGGAGTGTTTTGTGTTTTAATAAAATATAATCAACTGAAAAACATGTGTGGATTCTCGGATTTTTTGAGAGTGTTTTTTGAGGCATTTTTAATGCTGAAACAGAAAACGTAATTGAAAGTGCTCTATCACGTCACGTTTTCTAGTTGTATAACTTTAAATGTTCCAATTATTTCATTTTTGGACCTTAACCCGTTACGCCCAAATTGTTATGAATTTTGAACTTAAATGACATTTTTTAGAGTATGTTTAGAATATCAAGAAATAAAAATTTCAGATATTTTGCCTTATAATAGAAATAAAAAACATCTTTAAATACACCATAAAAAAGAAGCTTGTCCAACGTTGTTTCGAAAGCAATAATCTTTATTTATCAGTCGCAAAAGGACGTCCTACCACTACTAGAGCTGAAGAAAATCTTCCTTCTACTCTTATGATGGTAACTTGTACTACAAGTAGTGTGTTCTAGTCACTTGTAGCGCTTTATAGAAGATAATAGCAAGCAACTTCAGAGACAAAAAATTATGTCGTTGTTTATGTTGCAACAACACACGAAAAATCCAGACTATACTGATTCCCAGTGGGATGGAAGAGTGATTAGGAATGCTGAGATACATGCACGTTCACAAAAGAATCAGTTAAACAGAATGAAGTTGTCCTATTTATAGGACGCTGGGCATAAACGGGTTAATAGAAAAGTTCTATCTTAAAAAGCAATAAGTCATCCACACGGGACCAATGAAAAATGCTTTAACCACTGAGTCATACCCGCGGAATTTGTCTGAAATCGCGCACTCTAAATTGCAGTAAGACATTAGCAGTTGTGGTGATGTATGCAATCTGTGTTAAATTTAACGAGTTCAGTAAGTGTCCTACACTACGTCTAGTTAAGCAAATTTGATTAATTTCCTTTAACAATAAATTTGATCACTGCAAATTTAATACTTTTTCATCAATTTCTCAAGGTTGAATAACAAAAATGTGATATATGTAGTTGTGAAAAACTGACTTTATTTTCAGATTCAGTGCCCGCAAAAGAAAGAAAATTCAATTATTGCGTTTTTTGTTTCAAAAGTTTTCTTATTTATTTCTGTACTGTTATTATATTGTTTGCAATATTTTAAATTATTATCCAAATATTTCAAAAGGGTAAAATACTTCTCTAAAATTTAAGTTTGTCGCAGTGAGCGTAATGAGCGCAGCGCCGAAGGAAATTTTTATATGCAACTATTCAATACACAGATAATCAATTTTAACTGTAAAAAAAGACAAATGGTTTTAGCAACGAAACTGTAATATAACCACATAAGAAAATGTACAATAGCCTCTTTCAAGTTACCCGCGATTTCGAAACGTTCTTTTTATCTTTAGAAACCTCAGAAAACAATATATTTTCTAGGTTTAAAACAGCGTTTAAAAAACAAAATTACTTTTGCTACAATTGATTTTTGAAAACGTTCCCAGTGTTTTGCATAATAGTGTTTTAATCAGTTTCTGAAACTAAAATATCGGTTTTTAGGATGCTACATTATTTCTCAATTAAACATTTTCAGCTGCGTAACTGAATTTATGTGCAAGAGTAACAAAATATATTAATTTTGATGTTAATATTAAAGCTGTTAATTTGTCTTGTTTGGTTGTAAAATCTGTTTGTTGAACAAGTAAATTTTTACTTGAGAATTGATAGCATCCAAAAAATATGTATCCCAGGTTGAGAAAACTGATTAATAAACTGAAGCGTTTATTAATCAGTTTTCTCTTTTACTTATATAGCGAAACTTTGGAGTGTTTCCGAAATCAGTGGCGGCAACAGAAACTTTCATTTTGCAAATGCCGTTTTAAATCTCGAAAATATATTGGTTCCTTTCCTGGGGCTTCTAAAGATAAAGATGAATGAATTGATTCATTTTATAAGATTTTGTGTATTATAAATGCATTAATAAAGGAGTGTAATTTTTCTTGTCTGAAATAAAGGGTTCTTTATTACTATCTATTATTATCTGTTATTATTATCTGTAACTTTAATGAATTCAGACGTTAATTTATGTGCGCTTAAATATATATAATGTCTATCGATGGAGTAGTAATTTATGTATCATTGCCCCGTAATCCAGTTCTCTCTGTTTGCTGGCCGCTGACATTCTCCAACATGGTTAAAAAGTGAGAAATTGCCAAGCTAAGATATCGGCCAGGGTAGCTTAGTGGTTAAAGCAACAGCACGATACTATGCAGTCCTAATTCCTGGCCCCGGTAATTTTTTTACTCGTGTTGAGTTTATTGTATTCATTGTGTTTAAAGTCTGAAAAAAAAGCGTTCTTTATATATGTGTAACTTTAATGAATTCAGACGTTAATTTATGTGTGCTTAAATATTCATACCTGATCTTGAAGACTGATAACAACCAGACTATAGTTATCTTGGAAACTAATAATAACCAGGAAACAAAAAATTCTAAATAAACTTGTCTAGAAAACAAAATAAAAGGACAAAATTCCTTTCATTTGATACTATTCTACTTATTCAGCTCGTCGTGTTTCCAGTAACACAACTTGACTTTAGGCCTTTGAACGCAGTTCATAATGAAATAAAGATTACATAAACGTACGCATAAAAACACTTTGAATGCTAATTGAACATATGTATGCGTTCCTTGTATAAGTGTTTTGCGCTCTTTCACGGAGTTCATTCATATCAGATCTGAAACATATTTGAACTTTATTATATATTCACAGTGCTTAGTTGGTTACACTTTATCAAAAATATAGCTGTATCAAGAGTAAACTATTAAATAACATAACTGAAAGTTGCATAATATTACGTTTTAATGGACTTTGTCATGCTATTTATAATTAGACTATGAATGGGATTATTTTTACTAAATAATTTTACTAATTTTTACTAATTAATTTTACGAACAGGTTTATGCATAGTGTTAGTTTAAAAGTTCCTTCTTATGAAGTTCATTGTGCACATAAAATACTTAATGAGAATAATAGGAGTACTTTTTATAGACTACTACTTGAATTTTCCATTTAAAAAAATGCATACTGGCGGAATAGCTGATCTGTATTTTCTTTAAAAAATGTAAGCATTATTCTCTTTAAAAATACAGAATGCGCCAAATGCACTCATGTCCCAAAATTAAAGATAAGTGGTCGGACGCTTTCGAATTTACACGTTTTGCCGAATACCTACTGAAAGTCTTAACAAGTTTTTCGATAGAATAACTACTTAACATGTGAACAGCATGTTTGACTTCATATTTCTCAGATACGATTTAGTCGGGAGGACAATTAGGGGGCTAATAATAAATTTAATAATAAAATAATATTTGTGATCACCCATGTAACATAAAATTATTAAAATGATCTGTCACTGTATTAAATGACTATGTGAGTCCTGTTCAACGTTTGTGTGCATTTGTGTAAGCATAGCACGCATATTCGGGAAGATGTTAACGTTTCTGCGAAAAATTCAAAAGTTTTTTTTTGTTTACACATAGCATACATAATTTTCAACCAAATTTAACATAACTCCTGAATCCGAATAACCGAAATCCTGACAAATAACCGTAAAAACAGTATACTACAATTAAAACATGAACATATTGAATATTTGATAAGACATGGGTATTTGTCTGAAATAATTTTAAACTGCGCATGCGTGAAAGACTCTAAAATTTTTATTTCCTCATTTGGTAGTCAGATATTGTGGGCAAATACTATAAAAAGTACAGTTAAATATTATGAAAACTCAGAAAGATATCGAGGATACAGTGGGCTGATTGGAAACTTGTGAAAAATCCTTTATAATAAAGTTACTTTGAGAGAGCAATTCA